>CM034151.1:719580360-720252909 GCA_019776745.2 Taxus chinensis | reverse complement strand
AAGATCCTTACCTTTCCATAGTAGAACGTGTTCCCGAGTCCACTCCAGGATCCTTCTTTCAAGCACTAAAACCAACAAGTTCCCACAACAAGGACATAAGCCTCTCCAAAATCCTCTAACTCCAAGAAACGAAAGAGAACAAATAATTAACCCCCAAAAAATCAAAAGAACTTGATAAATAGAAAAGGGAGAGAGTAGGGTGAGTGGCTCTATCTAGGATGCCCATCATTCATCCTCAACTCCACGTCACAAGTCAAATTCAAACTCCAAAGTACAATTAATAATTGGTTGAAGAATGCCATTTTACTTACACCATAATCCATAGACCACACCCCTTAAGGACCAAAAGTAATTACATGTAAGAAGGTGCAATAAAGACTTACAATTATCTTCCCAAAACATATAACGGGGTCTAATTTTGACCCCCCCAACCCATAGGTAGGGTTGTCATGGAAATTAGAGGTTGTGGGACAAGTTTAACTTGTCCCAAAAGCCTTCAACCAATTGGCCCTTAAGACCAAATTCGAATTTCCATGAGGGGGTAGAGTGTACAACACTCAAGGTCATAAGGAATCAATCTCACAACACAAAACCCAAGAGTCATCTAGTCTAATAAATGCAAACTTTGGTCACATTCCATAATATTTAATAACAAGATTAATTAACTTAAATAGGACACTAAAACCCATTAAGATAAGGGGAAGAATGCATAATTTTTTTAAATAATTAAAAACAAGGAAATTTCATCACTAAAAATCACATACTACATTAAGTAAGGACAACTAAACAAAATACAACACATAACCCCTTGGTCACAATTTCCTCCTAACAATAATTCAAAAACACACACACATACACAAACACATGTTGTCATGGCGACCCTTGTTGAATTCGCCTAGAATTCCAATGTGGTTGGTCTTCAATCCCCTCGATGTTTGTTGTGACATGTTTACCTGCAAAAACACATAACACCTCCTTTGGCATCATGGCCACATAAAAAGGCATCTAGGATAAAATATACAGTATAAATCTAGAATCATCTATATATGAATCAAATATCATTTGATAAAATAAGATATCATTTACAATTTCTAGCAACATTTCTATTCTACATCTCATCCATGTCAAAATGATCACAACATTATCTCAATTATCAAAGGTCTACTCAATATGATGAAATATAACATGTATGAAACACACACACACACACACACACACACACACACACACACACACACACACACACACACATATAACCATGTCAATAGCATATCAACATTAATATAAAATGTCTCTAATAATCCACATGCATCATATACGAATCGAAATCAACATCATTCTGTCATCTCTAACATCTAACATCATATCAAATACAAAACTACAATAATATCCATAAGTATATTCGACAGTATCATAATCAATAAAAAAAGGTGTCGAAGGGAAGTGGGCACTATGGATGTTTTGTTTTCTATTTTTAAGAAAACAACGGTGTCTACATCTGGGTTTGGAAAAAATAAGATACATTGTTTCTAGATGGCATGGGAAGATAAGGTATAGGAATGCCATAAAAACCCTCTAAGGCTTATATAAGTAACATATATAAGATGCCACTCTCTATTCTTCTAAAGAGAATTAGATTTGAGATGATCATAACTTTTAGACAAAAAAACACTTAGCAAAGGAAGGGTTTGTATTAATAATAATGTAGATAATTCAATGGGATCTTCATTGCATCACCAAAATAGATCTACAAAGGCAATATAATTCAGAGCCTATTTGCACATGCCAAGAATAAAAATTGAAGACTCAAAGGTTCACCGCTCATTATAAAGATAGATTACATGGGGTTTGTATTTTTTCAATTTTAATGGGTATTTACATAGCTAATTATGAAAAACAAAAAATCATATTCTCTCACAAAACTAACATTTTCATCCTCCTTTGTAGCTTGAATTCTAGGGGATTTTATCTATAGTTTTTTTGTATGTTGTTAGACTAGTAAATTAGAAGATCTACACTTTTCTTTCCCCACAAACATGAAATTAGGAAAAAAATTGATTTTTATATTAGCATGCAATTAATCCACTGCTTTTGAATTTCTGAAAATGAGAGGACCCAATACCTTTTAGTTATTCTAATTTTATTTATTTAAATTAGGTATTGATATATAGAAAAGAGATTGTGAAAACAAGTATGTTGTATCACATTGTCATCTTTAGCAATAATGATTAGTTACATGAAAGGATATTTGGTTAGTAGATCATCATCTGTAGGAAAAGATGAAGTATCAACATCTTGTGTAGTAGGATATACTTTAGTAATAACAAGGGATTTATTTTCCAAACCTTCTACAACCCATCTAAATGGTATATAATTGATACACATCAAAAAAAATTATGGAATACCATTTATCTTATATTGATAAACATTGATATTTTTTGTTTTCAAAATATGGCTAGAGTTAAATATTTTCAAAATTTTGTTGAGGTAATATTGTATTGACAATTCATGAAGAGTGTTTGTATAAAAATTTTAGTACGTTGGTATGAGTGTGACTATTCTATCAAAATGATGTGCCTTTTATACCATTTTTCTTCAACAATAGTTAATATTTTATATTTTTTTTTTGAATTGGGGGCTTCATTAATAACACTCATTATTGATATATTCTTATATATTTTACATGGAAGTAACTGTATATGTTGTACCTTACAGTCCAGTTGAAGCAAGATCGGTTTCCACACATGTTGTGGAAGTGATAATTTATTTTATAAGGGATAAAATAGAGGGACTATTTTTAAATCTAAAAGGTACATCTTCTGCTTGCTTGATGTTTTTTGATTGATATATATTAAACATTACAAATATGGTATGTAAACATTCTGAAGTGAAATTAAGGAAGCTTATAAAAATATTTAAGGTATGTCCATTCCATCCACTTCCCAAACCTCTACAAGCCATGAAATATATTAAATTCTTTCTCAAAACAAAGGAGGGACAAGTGTTATCCAGAATGTTTAACATTAATTTATTTTCCTAATTTTCATGATATAAAAAATGATTATTTTTGTATAAAGAAATGAATTTAAATTATTGTAAAAAAAATCCCTTAACATTAATGAAGAGCTTTATCTTCTTTTAACATTTCCTATGTCATTTAGAAACGATTACCTTCTTAGCATATCAACTACAAAATAAAATGGTTGGTGTTAATGCCCATGAATTATATCCCATATAAACTACAAGTATGGATTTCCGAAATTCATTCAACGATTAAAAATACAATATTTTGGCATGTGAAATTTGCCTATTGTTAATTAACCTGTATTAATCAATTTTATTTCAAAACTGATGTCTTTTTCCACCATAAAAGTTTCATGCATATGCTATAAACTGGGATAGAGATAAGGAAACATTGATTTGAAGTAATTAGTCTTAATCATCTATGCCATGTGGTAGTATCATCATAGAAAGATCCCTAATAAATTAGTGTGTTCATTTAGCAAACCTCAAGTACATGCCATTATTGAAATATAAAAAACCATCATCGATTCATTAGCATTAAAACCCACCACTCAGCTTGAATATTTTTAATCTGAAATTGGTGGTGTATTAGAATTTCCTTTACTCCACAAGAATTTTTTCATCACAGTTTCTGTCTTTTTTAGATGCTCCTAAAGGAGGCCTATCACAAATTCATTTCGGCCATCTATGAGGCCTTGAGAAATTAGACAGTCAAACTCATAGTAGGTGAGGAGGCTACTATTGGCATTGGAAATGTTGGAAGGGCTTTCACAAATGTAGTATGAAAATCAACACATACTTAGAAAGTTTATGATAACTCCAATAGTTAGCTAGAATTTAATGTCTAACAATCAAAATGTAATTTCTAATTTCTTACCATGTTGGCAGATGAAGAATTTGTTTTCCTCCTTGTCTATGTCACTCAATACATTTGCGCCTAGATAATCAAACAACAATGGGAATTTCCAGAAACATGATGAAAATATAGAACTTTAAACACTCGCGATATTCTTTAACATGTCTACAATGCACATGAGACATTTTTGGTTAATTCTATAACTTCTATGATGCTCTACCAGATTTTCTTTCTGTGCAAAACTTTCTTAGTTAACATGTTTTACTTCTACAGTTAGTTATACAGTCATCCCACTACTCTAGAATTCAGTAAGATGTAACCTCATATCCTTTCAAATTATTACACATCAATCCAAGGGTTATATCCTTACATATATGCAACTGAGTTCTAAGGATTTCTAAAGACCTCTTAAATGAATTAATGAAGGAGAGATCAATTCATCTTTCTTTACAGGTCAGGTTATGTTGTTTTGTCTTGGATAGGGAAAGTTATGATTTAACTATGCTTGTATGAGTAAATGTTTTGTTTCTATGGTTCAAACATCCATTTAGGTAATTTTTTCTTATTTTCTATGAATTTGGAAAACTTTTTGGGTTATCCATTTTACCATTGTATGGGTTTGTACATTTCTTGAACTCGTCATGACATAGGGAAACCTATCAAGTATCATTTATTTTTTTGATTAGTGATGTTAGTTTTCCCTCTTTTTTCCATAACTCTTCTTTATTCATACATCCTTTCATATCTAGTTTTGTTTCTTGGAGTGGGTGAAACACATCTAAAATAAATTCATTAGCTACCCAAACTTAAGAGGTAAATCTTACTATAAATGTAGATACATAGCAATTGAGATTTATGTATTGGTACATGGAATTGGTGTATCTTTTTTTAATGGTCTATATTTAAATATCACTTCCTTTCCAACTTATAGATAAAGTATTTTATCAGGAATTAATACTTCATGGATTCCTTTTGTGCAGTACATGAGACCTAGTGGAGAGTAGCTCGGGATTTTGGGGTCAAAGGCCCTATGGTTCCTTATGCTCCCACTATATACAATCCTTACTGGAAAAAAAGGGGTGTGGATGGCTACATATAATCTGGTGGAAGTGTTGTTCAATAAATTGGTTATGGACTATGTCCTGTTGACACATATTCTCCACTAGGTCTCATGTACTGCACAAAAGGAATCCATGAAGTATTAATTCCTGATAAAATACTTTATCTATAAGTTGGAAAGGAAGTGATATTTAAATATAGACCATTAAAAAAAGATACACCAATTCCATGTACCAATACATAAATCTCAATTGCTATGTATCTACATTTATAGTAAGATTTACCTCTTAAGTTTGGGTAGCTAATGAATTTATTTTAGATGTGTTTCACCCACTCCAAGAAACAAAACTAGATATGAAAGGATGTATGAATAAAGAAGAGTTATGGAAAAAAGAGGGAAAACTAACATCACTAATCAAAAAAAATAAATGATACTTGATAGGTTTTCCCTATGTCATGACGAGTTCAAGAAATGTACAAACCCATACAATGGTAAAATGGATAACCCAAAAAGTTTTCCAAATTCATAGAAAATAAGAAAAAAATTACCTAAATGGATGTTTGAACCATAGAAACAAAACATTTACTCATACAAGCATAGTTAAATCATAACTTTCCCTATCCAAGACAAAACAACATAACCTGACCTGTAAAGAAAGATGAATTGATCTCTCCTTCATTAATTCATTTAAGAGGTCTTTAGAAATCCTTAGAACTCAGTTGCATATATGTAAGGATATAACCCTTGGATTGATGTGTAATAATTTGAAAGGATATGAGGTTACATCTTACTGAATTCTAGAGTAGTGGGATGACTGTATAACTAACTGTAGAAGTAAAACATGTTAACTAAGAAAGTTTTGCACAGAAAGAAAATCTAGTAGAGTATCATAGAATTTCTATAATTAACCAATAATGTCTTATGCACATTATAGACATGTTAGAGAAGATCTCAAGTGTTTAAAGTTGTATATTGTTATCATGTTTATGGAAATTCCCATTGTTGTTTGATTATCAAGGCACAAATGTACTGAGTGACATAGACAAGGAGGAAAAAAAATTCTTCATTTGCCAACATGGTAAGAAATTAGAAATTACATTTTGATTGTTAGACATTAAATTCAGGCTAACTATTGGAGTTATACGTGTTAATTTTCATACTACATTTGTGAAAGCCCTTCCAACATGACAAACAATTGTGAGGTTTTTTTCTAATTCCAATAGTAGCCTCTTCGCCTACTATGATTTTGAGTGTCTAATTTCTCAAGGCCTCATAGATAGTTGAAATGACTTTGTGATAGGCCTCCTATAGGAGCATCTAATAAAGACAGAAACTGTTATGAAAAAATTCTTGTGGAGTAAAGTAAATTCTAATACACCACCAATTTCATATCAAAAATATTCAAGCTGAGTGGTGGGTTTTTAATGCCAATGAATCGATGAGGGTTTTTTCATATTTCAATAAGGGCATGTACTTGAGGTCTGCTAAATGAACACACTACTTTATTAGGGATATTTCTATGATGATACTACCACATGGCATAGATGATTAAGACTAATTACTTCGAATCAATGGTTCCTTATATTTATCCTAGTTTATAGCATATGCATGAAACTTTTATGGTGGCAAAAGACATCAGTTTTGAAATAAAATTGATTAATACAGGTGAATTAACAATAGGAAAATTTCACATGCCAAAATATTTGTATTTTTAATAGTTGAATGAATTTCCCTAATCCATACTTGTAGTATATATGGGATATAATTCATGGGCATTAACACCAACCATTTTCTTTTGTAGCCGATATGCTATGAAGGTAATCGTTTCTAAATGACCTAGGAAATGTTAAAGGAAGATAAAGCTCAACATTTATGTTAAGGGATTTTTTTACAATAATTTAAATTCGTTTCTCTATACAAAAATAATCATTTTTTATATCATGAAAATTACGAAAATAAATTATTGTTAAACATTCTGGATAACACTTGTCCCTCTTTTGTTTTGAGAAAGAAATTAATATATTTCATGGCTTGTAGAGGTTTGGGAAGTGGATGGAATGGACATACCTTAAAGATTTTTATAAGCTTCCATAATTTCACTTCAGAATGTTTACATACCATATTTGTAATGTTTAATATATATCAATCAAAAAACATCAAGCAAGCAAAAGATGTACCTTTTAGATTTAAAAATAGTCCCTCTACTTTATCCCTTATAAAATAAATTATCACTTCCACAACATGTGTGGAAACTGATCTTGCTTCAACTGGACTGCAAGCTACAACATATACAATTACTTCCATGTAAAATATATAAGAATATATCAATAATGAGTGTTATTAATGAAGCCCCCAATTCAAAAAATATATATATAATATTAACTATTGTTGAAGAAAAATGGTATAAAAGGCACATCATTTTGATAGAACAGTCAAACTCATACCAACGCACTAAAAGTTTTATACAAAAACACTTCATTAATTGTCAATACAATATTACCTCAACAAAATTTTGAAAATATTCAAACTCTAGCCATATTTTGAAAAGAAAAAATATCAATGTTTATCCATATAAGATAAATGGTATTCCATAATTTTTTTTTGATGTGTATCAATTATATACCGTTTAGATGGGTTGTAGAAGGTTTGGAAAATAAATGCCTTGTTGTTACTAAAGTATATCTTGCTGCACAAGATGTTGATACTTCATCCTTTCCTACAGATGATGATCTTCTAACAAAATATCCTTTCATGTAACTGATCATTATTGCTAAAGATGACATTGTGATACAACATACTTGTTTTCACAATCTCTTTTCTGTATATCAACATAAACATAACTATTTTTTCTAGCTCCTTGCTTAGAATACCTAATTTAAATAAATAAAATTAGAACAACTAAAAGGTATCGAGTCCTCTCATTTTTAGAAATTCAAAAGAAATGGATTAACTACATGCTAATATAAAAATCAATTTTTTGCCTAATTTCATGTCTGTGGGGAAAGCAAAGTGTAGATCTTCCAATTTACTAGTCTAACAACATATAAAAAAAATATAGATAAAATCCCCCAGATTTCAAGCCACAAAGGAGGATGAAAATGTTAGTTTTGTTCAAGAGAATATGATTTTTTGTTTGTCATAATTAGCTATGTAAATACCCATTAAAATTGAAAAAATAAAAACCCCATGTAATCTATCTTTTATAATGAGCAGTGAACCTTTGAGTCTTCAATTGTTATTCTTGGCATGTGCAAATAGGATCTGAATTATATTGCCTTTGTAGATCTATTTTGGTGATGCAATGAAGATCCCATTGAATTATCTACATTATTATTAATACAAACCCTTCCTTTGCTAAGTGTTTTTTTGTCTAAAAGTTATCATCATCTCAAATCTAATTCTCTTTAGAAGAACAGAGAGTGGCGTCTTATATATGTTACTTATAGAATCCTTAGAGGGTTTTTATGGCATTCCTATACCTTATCTTCCCGTGCCATCTAGAAACAATGTATCTTATTTTTTCCAAACCCAGATGCAAACACCATTGTTTCTTAAAAATAGAAAACAAAACATTTGTACTGCCTGCTTCCTTTCGACACATTTTTTTATTGATTATGATACTACCGACTATACTTATGGATATTATTGTAGTTTTGTATTTTACATGATGTTAGATGTTAGAGATCATAGACTGATGTTGATTTAGATTCGTATATGATGCATGTGGATTATTAGAGACATTTTATATTAATGTTTATATGCTATTGACATGGTTTTATATATATATATATATATATATGTTTTTTAGACATGTTATATTTCGTCATATTGAGTAGACCTTTGATGATTGAACTAATGTTGTGATCAATTTGACATGGATGAGATGTAGAATAGAAATGTCGCTAGAAATTGTAACTGATATCTTATTTTCTTAAATGATATTTGATTCATATATAGATGATTCTGGATTTATACTGTATATTTTATCCTAGATGTTTTTTTATGTGACCATGAGGTTGAAGGAGGTGTTATGTGTTTTGCAGGTAAACATGTCACAAAAAACATCGAGGGGATTAAATACCAACCACATTGGAATTCTAGGTGAATTCAACAAGGGTCACCATGGCAATATGTGTTTGTGTGTGTGTGTGTGTGTGTGTGTTCGAATTATTGTTAGGGGGAAATTGTGACCAAGGGGTTATGTGTTGTATTTTGTTTAGTTTTCCTTACTTAATGTAGTATGTGATTTTTAGTGATGAGATTTCCTTGTTTTTAATTATTTAAAAAAATTATGTATTCTTCCCCTTTATCTTAATGGGTTTTAGTGTCCAATTTTAAGTTAATTAATCTTGTTATTAAATATTATGGAATGTGACCCAAAGTTTTCATTTATTAGACTAGATGACTCTTGGGTTTTGTGTTGTGAGATTGAGTGCTTATGACCTTGAGTGTTGTACACTCTACCCCCTCATGGAATTTCGAACGTTGGCCTTAAGGGCCAATTTTGAAGGCTTGTGGGACAAGTTAAACTTGTCCCACACCTCTTAAATTTCCATGACAACCCTACCTATGGGTTGGGGGCCAAAAAGTAGACCCCATTATATGTTTTGGGAAGATAAATTGTAAGTCTTTATTGCACCTTCTTACATGTCATTTCTTCAACCAATTATTAATTTTGCTTTGGAGTTTGAAGTTTGACTTGTGAGCTGGAGTTGAGGATGAATGATGTGGCATCCTACATAGAGCCACCTCACCCTCCTCTCTCCCTTTTCTATTTATTCAAGTTCTTTTGCTTTTTTGGGGGTTACTTAATTATTTTGTGCTCTTTCGTTTCTTGGAGTTAGAGGATTTTGGAGAGCTTATGGTCTTGTAGGAACTTGTTGGTGATTACTTGGGATTGAAGGAGCTTGGAGTTTGACTCTTGGAACAAGTTATACTATGGAAAGGTAGGATATTTACTTTTTCTTATGTTAATCCTCTATTTTGTGTTGTGTGATTATTATTTTTTAGTGTTTGGAATGCTTTTTGGGTGCTTGAGTAGATTGCCTAAGTCTAGGGTAGGAGAGGACTATGGGGAGAATTGTAGGGAGGTATAAGAGTTGTTTCATGTTTGGAGGGAGTTTGGGTTGGGTGCCCCACCTTGGACATGGAATGCTTGCATTTCTTACTTATTCTTGTAAGAGGGACGCATAAGATAATGACGGAGGCATAAGAGTATGTAGGGGATTTGAGACATGTACTTGAGGCTTTTAAGGTGCGTACCCATTTACCATTGGGAGGCATAACTAGCCTCCACATATGTTCTTTCTCCTTTAGATTTCATTTTTAAGCCTTTTTTATTTTGGTTGTTTTCCTTCTTGTGTTGTAGTTGAGTTAAATGTGCTTGGAATGGTTGTGAAAGTTTTGGTGTTGTGTTGTGGAAACTTGTTGTTTCCATGGGTTAGATTCACCTCTCATTGTAATGTTTTTAGGGCTCAGGGGCCAATGAGGATGATGGCTTCTCCTCTTCATTGGATATTTTGGTTGGGTGGAGAGTGTTGTCTCCACCCCCTTCTTTGTTGTGGAAAAGTGATGAGAAGATGGAGCTTGGTTGGAGGGTTGATTTTGGAGCTATACTTGAAGACAATTGGTATCTCAGTGTAGTCCTTCCTTCTTGTAAAAAAAAATCTCTCTTTAAGTGGAAGACAAGATATTAATATTTGTAAGGAAAAGTTGTTTTGATTATTGGATTTCAAAGTTGTGTTGTATATTATAAGCGAAGGAAAGAATTGTGTTTGTAAAGCTAGTTTTTGAGATAGGAAAGAAGATTTTAAAGAGGAAATATTTCATTCCATTGAATTTTTTTTATTCCCACAAAATTATGTTGTTCTTGTTTAAAAAAAAAAACTATTGGAAAGTTAGTAGCTCTCATCTTAAGATTTATTGAACATCTTGGTTATAATTGTTTATTTGAATGGTTGGAAAATAGTAGTTTGAAAAATAAAAGGGATGGTTACTTCTATGTATTCCATGATTTTTATAAATTAGTGAAAGAAGTATTAAGCTTGTATGTTTGGATGGAAAGAACTTTGGTGTTAGTGCCCTTTTCATTTGCTCAATAAAATAGAATGATTCCTAATCTAGTTGTGTAAAGAAGGTACCAAGTTGCAAGTAAACCATAGACCTATTTCCTTGGGGTTACATTGTTAGATTAAACAAAATTTCATCCTAAATTAGATTTCAAGAAAATGGTAACAAAAAGGAAAAACAACATTTTAAATTAACCTTGGGAAGCACTCCTACCAAATATTAAGAGAAAATTTAAGTATAAGTTTCCTTAATTTTGCTAATACTATTGATATTAGGAACATTACTACCCAATGATAAAATTAGTAATATTTAAATTATTATTAATAACAAATATTAATAATAAATTAATTTAGTAATATACTAATGTAGCCAAATTCTAAACAAAATTGATAATCTGCAACTAACATGAACTCCAAAAGAAATAAATCTCCTTCTTCGTTATCGAATAATGAATTAAAAATTTTCCTAAATAAGAAAACAACTCCCAACTCGAGTTTCCAAGAAAAATATAACTTGACTAAATCTACTCTAGGTGGCAGAAATTACTATTTTTAACAGTTTACTAGAACCTGCTATTCTTAGTAAGTTCGCATGTTTATTTGTACAGGCACAAAAATTGCCATGCATCTTCTACATTCCTAAATTAGAGGAATTTCCAACTTTCTAACTCATAATGCAACTAATAGACTAAAATTAACTAATGCCCAAAAATAGGAAAAAACTGAACTACAACTTAAATCCTAATTTTCGGCCTCAAGATGGCGGATTTAGGGCCTAAAAACGTGTTGAAACTTGCCTCAACTGGTAGGGCAGGTTGCCCCTATGTTCATCTGATTGAAACACCTGGTTTCAAAAAAATAGACTCAAACAAAAACCCAGAGCTCAAGTTATGACCTTGTCAAGTTCCTTCTAATTCTGGGGCATCATTCTCCCCTACTTGAAAAAAAATGCAACTCCTACAAGTTGTCTTCTTCAAACTGCTTCCATCTATTTGTAGCCAACTTATTAATCTCCCACTCTATGACCCAAGTATTGTCCTCTTGTTCCAGTCCTTTCCAATGTGTAGACACCTATAATTACGTCCAAGCAATTCAAATACTTAAATTGCGCTAATTATCTCATTTCCCACAAATTGATGACATATTGTCAATAGTGCTCATCTTCTCTTCCATTTTTGTTAATTGATTGCATTACGCTAATTAATTAAGTAGCCTATCCAACACATACCCTAATTAACAATGCTTCGTTAATCGACGCCTTCTATCTAGTCTAATTAATTATTATTAATTAATTAGTCTCCCTTCTCATTAAATCAATAAATCACTATTTAATTGGTTTAGTTCCCTTCCTAATGGCCTAAATCACACTAAAATCCATCTAAAAGCTTATAAAAGCTTGCACATGTATTACTTAATAATCTTGATTAATTAATGGACCCCCTTTATTCACATGAGCCACTTAAGGACAAACTAAACCCTCCTAAAGTTAACTCAACCCCATCTAAACCCCCCTTACCCATAACTAACTCTACATCTCCATTAGTCCCACATTCATGAGGATGTGTTGAATCTTTTATCCTTTCGGCTATATAAAGATCCCTTTTCCTACCTTTATACCTACACCTAAATGTCTCAAGAGACAAAAGTAAGCACATAGTTTCATACTAATAGCCTTTTGCCATTCTTGAGATCTCCATCCTCCATTCTTGAAGAGCTAAGCCTCACACCCAAGCATCCATTGAAGGATCAAAGCAATCAAATTTAATTCAATTTCCATTGAACTACTTAGGTTTATTTTAATGTTAAATTAGGCAATTAAGGAGAATAGAGTTCATTAATTTACATTATGTTTTGATCATTTCAAAGTTATTAATGTTAAGGGTAGGACTTTCTCATTTCTTCGTCATGATGGTGCACATTTCTCATTTCTAGCTAGGTTAGGAAGCTATTTCAAGGAGGTAGTTTCTTGCTTTAAATTTAGCTAAATTGTAGAAATACTTGCACACATTTGGCACGCCCGGAGGGACTCTTAGTCCCATGGCATTTTAGTTTAAGTTTCATTGTTTTGGTTAACTTTTGATATGCACATGTAGTAATTAATGTCCATTTTCTTGGAATTTTTTCTCATTTGATATGTGTAACCTCATGTTCATAGCCATAATTTTAATGGGTTATTGTCCATTGTTAAGCTAACTTGTCAAAATTTGAGATATTGTGAGTTTTCTTGTGTTTTTGTCATATTTTGCTTGCAGGTCTGGTGTAGGCACATTTTTAGGTGGCATAGGTGCAATTTTTGTGGTGCAGGCACAGTTTTCAGGGTTCACACATCTCTCTGGAGGCGTAGGCGCACTGGTAAAACCTATTACTCTGTTTTTCGACCCCTGGTGCATGCGCGCTAACCCTGGCGCACATACCCTAACCAACACGTAGGTACAATAACTTGGGTGCATACGTCATTTCATACTGTACCTTCACTGCATTCTGAAACCTGTCAGATTGGCGCACATGCCCTAACAAGAGCACACATGTTGTTTTAGTGGCACAAACACATTTTTCGATAATGCGGTTGTTTTGTCTATTTTTCTCAGAGTAGCGCAAACGCTGATTTTGTGGTGCACACACCTCTCTGGTGGTGCAGGTGCTTGATAAATCCAAAAATTTCACAGAGTGGCGCAGACACTGTTTTAGTGGTGCATTTACTGTTTTCATTGTGCACACATCTCTCAAGTGTTCACAGGTTCATAGTGAGCCGAAAACAATGTTTAGTGGTGCATACACCCTAACCCACGTGAAAGAACTAAAAAAGGGGCACATGTTTCCTTTTGAATTTTTTAAATTAAGGTGTTGGTGTGCTAACATTCTTACAGGTTTATCTAATTATATATTTGTCTTTGCAGGCTATTTTTACATGTTTGTATTTGATTAGGTAATATTTTGCATTGTTTACTAATAGGAATAAGGATCATGTATGCTCTTCCCTCGCGTCCCTTGGGGTGATCTTCAGAATTAGAAATGATTCTTAAGTCCTCTTGATGCTTTGGTATTGCTAAAGAGTATTTGAGTTGGAATTGGTTAATTTGGCATAGTTGAATTAAAGTGTTTTTCCATTTGATATCTTTTCACATTTTTTGGAGACAATCACATATGCTCTTCTCTTGCATCCTCGGATGATCTGGAGAATCAGAAATGATGCCTTCTCTTTTGATGGAAAACTACTAAAAATCATCATACAAGACCAAAACGCCATTGCATTTGTCAAAGAATGGAGGAATCAAAACAAAAGTAAAGAAACTACTAATACAGTTGTTATACAGGTTGCCAAATGGTGTTCAAGCAAACCACATCTAATTAAAAAAGATAAAACAAACAACATATTCAAAACACTGTATTGTAGGTTTTGGAAAAGGGTACGTCCCTCTCCCCTCAACTGGAACATAACCCCTTTGGCATAACACCTTAAGCTACAACAATGGCAGGTGGTTCCAGGAACCCCAAAGTAGTCCAAACAAGAGGGAACCTTGTGGACGAAACAGGAAGTGCTCCACACTACTTATCTGACTAGTAAATCCTTTGTGAGATAGAGTTACAAGTTGTCCCTACGCAACCCTTTTAATTACACATTTGGATGCATTTATTGCCCACTGTTCTTGAAGGGGGAAAAGTTGAGATACTCCCAAACTAGTCATTGTGACTTTTTGGGTAAATCATCCCACTCATGGATAATCTTTGTAGCACCTAGGACGAGAGAACCACCTAGGAAGATATACTTTGTCCAGGAGCCCACTTTGACCATTCTAAAACAGTGTTGAGTTGTGAACCCTATTTTCATTGAGAAACATGTGACGCATTACTTTTGCCTAGTTTTTACTTGCCTTAGGGTGAGGTCAAAATCTGCCAAAGTGAAGCCAGACATTTTTCATTCTTTTTTTGATTTGTTTCCTTCACATTATTTTGACACTTTGTTGATCAGAAGAAGGGTGACTACCTTTGTGTTGCCAATCGACTGTTTCTATCACTTTTATGTCTATTTACGCCCATCCATGTTTGCGGCTGGGTGAGTTAAACGTCTAAAGTGTGCGGAGGCGTATTCACGTCATTGGTAGCCATTGTGATCTTGATACCCATGTCAAGATCATCATTGTAGTTAGGTGTGGTTCATCACCATGCAGACTTCCTTTGAAGAGTTAGCTTGTTTGTATCGTATCACTACAATTTCGATATTTACGTCTTGTTTCTTGTAAACTTGACATAAATACCTATATTATGCTGCACACATTTTAAACTATTCCTAGCTATACTTGGAGCTTTTTTTAGTTAGATTTTATTATTACCTCGATTTCAAGGAGTGCTAGGTGTTACCATTTTTTCGTGTTATATCAATAACATCTTGATATCAATACTTCACTTTCTCGCAAAGTGGGTTAACATATCTTGGTGATATTGTTGTGTCATTCACGAATCGTAATTGGCAACTTTTTGAGATATAGGTATTAATTGAGTTTGAGCTTGCTCATCGTATATCTTGATTGGGATGTCACATTGACTTCTTGTATTTACTTACATTTTGTTCATTTCCTTGAACTTGGCATAAGTGAAGATATCTGGTTAATCATCTTGCGATGCGAACTACTTTTTGAAACGTAGTCTAGGAGGTACTTCAGTTGAACAGGTTTCGATACCAAACGCTTGTGTCACTAGTGATTTATCACTTTATCACATTGGTATTCTCACATTGTTGACTTATTCATACTCTTAACAAATACATTTTGCATCTCACTTAGGGGTAGTCACTAAGCTTTGAACACATTTACAACTTACCCTAGTGAAACTCTCACGAAAACATGGCTCCTAAAACACATCTAGAATTAAAGAAACAGATGTATGAGGAACAACAAGTGCAAGTTTGGGAAACCTCTAATAGACAGGGGTCAACCCCCTTCATTGGACATGACCTAGGACCATTGTTTTCTACAGAAAAAGCAACAGAAGAGATGGTCGATCATAGTGGAAATGAATTAGAATCACCACACACAGAATTTGATTTTGATCCCACATTGTTAGATGAATTGATTCTTAGAAACAAAGATAGAGTGTTGGCATGGGTCATGGAATTAGGGGCCAAATTTCCCACCTAGAATGAAACAATACTACCTGCAAATGACGCTACTGAGGAAGAACATCCCCTTATCAATATGGAAGATATTTTAACAAATGGACATGCTTCCACTTATTACGTAGGGAATGATAAAGTGGTAGGGCATAGAATACCCTTTATCAAAGTGCCATGAAAAAATAAGATAGAACATGAGACAGGTGAAGAACCTCCACAATATGAGGAGGAGGAACCTTTAGAAGAAGAAGCTACAAACCAAGATACAATCCAACAACAAATCAGTAACGTAAGCCGGACAACTAGCTTTGCTTACTTCCCATGTACAGAAAGACACAAACAAGAACATTCAAAAGTTAAGGCCTAAGGTTAAGATCAATGAACTCCATTGTGAAAACCAAGGAGAAGAAGACACGGGGTATCATCGTGTATACATCCCTACTTCTCCCACTAGAGAACAATTGCTCACACAAGAAGTGTAGTCTATGAAATTGACGCTCACAAGCTTACAAGAGAGCAATATAGGGAGCATTAGGAAATATCAATATGAAGAATTATGCCCCTATCCTTTTGACAAGATAATGACCCTTCAACCCTTTCCAAAGAAATTTGATATGCCAAAATTCGACAAATATAAAGGGAAAGGAGATCCATGGGATCATGTTAAAGATTTCTACATGGCATGTCAAGAGGTGTCTTATAGTGACAATTACCTCATCAGAATTTTTCCCAAGAGTCTTGGAGGTCAAGCCTTGGAGTGGTTTACACGCTTACCACGAGGATCAATTTTCACCTGGCCAGAATTGGTAGAAAGATTTGTGCGTCACTTCTCATATAACATAGAGAGTGATGTCACCATGGAAGACTTATGTGGCACCAAGAACATGCCTGAATGAGACTTTCACCAACTTCCTCCAATGGTGGAGAGGGATAGATAGTTGTTTCCCTTATGCTTTCCCTGAAAAGTAACTGGTTAGTATTTTCGTTCCCAATCTCAACCCGGATATAGCTTTCCACCTCCAAATGCATTATGTTTGTACTTTTTAGGAGGTTATCGAGAAAGGGATTCAAATAGAAAAAGATCTCATTGCCAAAGGCACCCTAAAAACCCAATCTAAAGACAACCAAAATGTCAAACCCATGGAAAAGCTGAAGATCTTTAACAAAAATAAAAATGTGGTGGGAGACGGAATCACTGATTCCAAACATGTTCAAACGGTCCAAACTGGTCAACCTTTTAAATTGACCAAGGGCCCAATTCAACCGCCACCAAAGTGAAGAACATTCACCTCTCTCAATGAACCTTTGTCAGTCATACTAAAACAATTGGATGTGACCCACATCATGACCTATCCTAAAACACAACCATTTGACAACAACACTCTGAAACCTTCATGGTACAAGGAGCATGAATATTATGAAATGCATCGTGTCAAAGGACATAAGACAGATAAATGTTTGCATCTTTGCCATTATATTCAGGACCTCATTGATAATGGGGAGATAGAGGTGGATAACCTAGGAAAAACAAAAACACCTAATGATGAAATGGGGATATATACAGAACCATTCCCTAAGCATGATAAGTTGGAAAGAAAAATCCGGATTAGGGAGAGTCATCACAAACTTATAAAGCCACAAATTACGTGTACACCAAAAGATATAACAATCATTATGATTCACTTATTGGGTGTATTCGCTCTCCTACTGACCATGTCAATACCACCCAAATCAAGGGAAACGACTATTCTACGGTAATAAGGTGTGCCTACCTCGTGATTCTAGAACCTTCTCCATCGACCCCGCAAACCAGTAAATATAACCTTTTAGAACAATTTGAAAAGACGTCTACTAAGATTTCGATCTTAGATATTCTCAAGATATCCAATGTGCATAAATACATTCTTTACAAAACTCTTCAGGGGTCAGGCATGCCTTTAGAAATTGATCCTACACACCTTCAAGCCACGGTGGCAAACATCATGCCAAGTGAACATATCACTTTCAACCATAGGGAGATCCCTACTGAGAATCCTACACATAATCTTCCCTTATACATTGAGGTAGTTGTCACCCGCAGGAAAATCAAATGGGTGCTTGTGGATAATGGATCTAGGTTGAACATTTGCATGCTTAATTTGGTCAAATAATTGGGACATACAAAGGAAGATCTTAAGTCCCATATTATCAGGATCACCGCATACGACAACACGGAAAGGGAGTCAACGGGCACCTTCATGCTGCCTATGGAGGTTGTCCCCACTTGCCATCAGACAAATTTTCATGTCCTAGACTTGGAACTTCCATATAACATGGTTCTAGACTGACCATGGATTCATGCCATACAGGTCATGCCATCAACATTTCATCAATGCATTAAGCTGAAGCATGAGGGACATACGGTTACAATACAAGGAGATCCTGAGCCCTTTGCTCATTGTAGAGCTCTCAATACCTTTACACGAAAGGGTACATATGCATGTCCCTCTACAGATATAGCTGTCCCTCTCCATTCTGAGGCCATGGAATCCTGGGTGGATTCAGATTCTCTTAGTTCTTGCACTCATGGGGCATCTACTTCAACATCTCCATTTCATTCATGGGAGATGAAAATCCTTAAATATGGCTACGGGGAGTATAATGTACAACAAGTGCTCTTAGTTTCAGACCTCTCATTGTCACCCAAGACTAGAGGTCGACCCAACTATCACTTTAAAATACCTAGAGAGCAACACACTATTGGGTCATTCCTACCTGGAGGCTTGTTAGCGGAGGAAAAATTGCTTGATCCACTTATAACTTGGGTCCTTGAGAATACTTAGCCATCCTTTTATCGAACCCCAGTATATGAAAAATCTAGTAAAATGATGTACTCCATGGGCTACAAAGGCTTGGGATGTGGGAGGAATGAACAAGGACAAAGAGAACCAGTCCCTCTTCCACATTTCAAAATAGAAAGATATGGCATTGGGATTCACCCTTATCGGCCACACCCCAATGATTAAGATGCAACTTGTTCTGAGCATGAGGATAGCTCTGACTATTTAGACAGTGATACAGATTCCCATTGTAGTCAATATGAGGATTTGGCCTCCACGAACCTTTTCATGAACAACATTGTCCTAACCATAACCCCCACAGAACCAACCTTGACCTTGTATACCCTTCCCTTGTTGAATGGGACCAACAACATCACATACCGCTAGATTTATTCAAAAATGATGAAGCTATCATAGAGTTCGTGGGCATAAGGGATACAATTCCCATTGGAGATCACAAGAAAGGTTTCTTTATCAACTTAGATACCTGCATCTACTTCGGCGGGGAGGTTGAACTTCATGGTCAACAAAACTTAAAGAAAAGCAAGCAAAAAAGTTCTAAAGAAAAGCCTCGGAAAAAATCAAAGTGCAAGTTGCACAATGAAAACTTCTTTGAGGCACTGGCTTACAAACAAATAAGAAAATCAAAGGATAAACAAAGTGATCATGCCAAGGATGAAAATCTCATGGACACATCCTTGGATAAAGATCTCAACCTACGTCCTGATCCTATGCGTATAGAGGACTTATCAAAAATTTTATTCGAAGAAACCATTGATGTCAATATTGGTACAGAAGAGGATCCCAAGATAATAAAACTGGGAGAATCACTCTCGGCTAGAGAATAAAAGACATTCACTATGCTGATGTGAGAATTTATTGATGTGTTCACATGGTCTTATAAAGACATGCCAAGCTTAGATCCGACTTTGGTCGTGCACAACCTAGTCATGCATACAGACGCCAAGCCTATCAAATAGAAACTCCGAAAGATGCACCCAAGAGTGTCCCTATTGGTTAAATAAGAGTTGGAAAGATTGCTTGCAGTAGGATTCATCAGGCCAATTGATTATTCTAAATGGATATAAAACATTGTTCTTGTCTAGAAGAAACCTATCAGTATCTGAATCTACATGGATTTTAGGGACATCAATAAAGCTTACCCTAAAGATGATTTTCTGTTTCCCAACATTGACATGATTGTTGACTCAACAACAGGGTATGACATGTTATCACTCATGGATGGATTTTCAGGTTATAATCAAATCAAGATAGTTGAAGAAGACCAACACAAAACAGCTTTTATGACCCCTTAGGGCACCTTCTGCTATCAGGTGATGCAATTTGGCCTTAAGAATGTAGGAGAAACTTATCAGCATGCAATGAAAGTAATTTTTCATGATATGATTCATGATATCATGGAAGACTACTTGGATGACATCCTGAGAAAGTCCAAAACAAGAGAGGATCATCCTATCATTTTGTGGCATATCTTTGAATGCCTGTGTGAATACAAAGTCAGGTTGAATCCAAAGAAGTGTGTCTTCAGTGTGCTATCTAGGAAACTATTGGGCTTCATTGTGTCCAGATGAGGTATTGAGGTAGACCCTGCTAAAGTGTCTTCTATCACTGCAATTCCTCCACCTAAGAATATCAAGCAACTACATAGCTTGCAGGGGAAAATTCAAGCCATTCATCGCTTCATCTCCCAGCTGACAGATAAATGTCACTCATTCACCCATTTTCTTAAAAAGGACATCACTTTCATCTGGGGAGCCGAGCAACAACAAGCCTTTGTTTTGCTTAAATAGTACCTGGCTAATCCACCTGTCCTCATGCCTCCCACTCCAGGAGAACCACTCTTGCTCTATATTTCCACTACGCAATTTTTTATTAGTGCGTTGCTCACCCAATATGACCTTGGCCATAAGGAGAAATAGGTGTACTATCTGAGTCACACCCTCATTTCCTATGAGGTCAATTATCCTCAAATTGAAAAGGCTTACTTGGTGGTTATTTTTACTTTACAAAAAAATTTCCATTACCTATTGAATACTAAGACCAAGATAATATCCAAGGTTGACCCACTCAAGTATTTATTGTCCAAACCCACCCTCATAGGTAGAATGGCTAATTGGATCATTCTACTCAGTGAGTTTGACATAGAATTTTTCCATCAAAAATAGGTTAAAGGACAAGTACCTTCAGACCAGCTAGCGGAAGCACCTTTGCAAAGCATGGAACCTTTGAATCTGGATCTTCCAGATGCCTCCTTACTCTACATTGAAGAATCTATTGTGTGGCAGATACATTTTGATGGGTCCTTTATGTTTTATGGTTCTGGTGTAGGAGTGGTCCTTATTACTCCTTCCGGCGATCCTATACCATAGGCTTTTCACCTAGGCTTCCCTTGCACAAACAACATTGCAGAATATGAAGCACTCATTGCAGGGATGAAGTTAGCTATCAAGTGGAATGTTCATCGTGTCAAGGTTGTAGGTGATTCACAGTTAATCATCAAATAGGTTAATGATGAATACAAGGTTAAGGATGACAAGATCATACCTTACAAAAAGCTATTGGAAACTCTAAAGGAGTACTTCATGTGCATTACCTTTGAAAAAATCCCAAGAGTGCAGAATAGATTGGTAGATGCAATGGCAACGATAGGGTCTATGGTTTTTATTCCACTAGGGAATAATGATATGCCATTATTCCTAGAAAATCTATGCCATCCTGCGTATGACATGCAAGAATCTTGCTTGGTTTGTGAGGTTGTTGGTCCCCATTCCTCATGGTACGAACCCATCTTTACCTATCTTAAGGACAACAAATTCCCTCCTGATATCTCCCATTCTGAAAATTAAATCCTGATCCGCCAAATAGCGTGTTACACCCTTTTAGGAGGTACACTTTATCATCGTGACTACGATGGGAATCTATTATGTTGTCTGGATGTAACAGAGTCAATTCGGGAAATCAAAGAAGTGCACAAAGGGGTGTGTGGAGCACATACAAATGGAATGGTCTTGGCTAAGAAAATGTTGAGAGTAGGTTACTATTGGCCTACCATGGAAACAAATTCTTGCAATTATGTTAGAAAATGTGTACTTTGCCAAAAGTATGGAAATTTCATTCATGCTCCATCGCAACCATTGCAACCCATCACTACCCCATGGCCATTCTACAAATGGGGACTTGATTTAATAGGAAAACTTACTCCTACCTCATCTGATGGTCATACACATATCATCACGGCTACAAAATACTTTACAAAATGGGTGGAGGTTGTCCCTTTAACCTATGTCATAGGAGAATAGATTTCTAAATTTATCATGAATCACATTATTTTTCGATATGGTATTCCCGCAGCCATTGTTACAGATAATGGGAATTCATTTAAGAAAAAAACTGTGAAAGGTCTTTGCCAATGGTTCAAAATTAAGTTAAAAAGGTCTGCGCCATATTATCCTAAGGGTAATGGACAATCTAAGGCAACAAATAGGACTTTAGTAAGGATAATGGAGAAGATGGTCAGCAAAACAGGTCAAAATTGGCACCTACAAATCCATCCAGCCCTTTGGGCTTACCGAACATCCATTCGTACTCCTACGGGTGTGACTCCATATTCCCTAGTGTTCGGGACAAAATCTATCATCCCTTTAGAGATTAAACTTCCATCCCTGAGAATTTCTCTTTGGGACTATCTGGATAATGATGAAGATTATCGAGTGGCAACATTGGCTGAATTAGAACTCTTGGATGAGAGGTGCATTCACACTCTTAATCACCTGAAAGTGTATCAACATAGAGTCTCTAGAAACTATAACAAGAGAATCATCCATCGTTAGTTTGAGGTTTGTGATTTAGTCATGAAGGAAAACCAGTTCAACACCAGAGCAGTGCGAGAAAAGAAAGGGAAGTTTGAACCACATTGGTTGGGACCCTATGTTATAGTTACAAAGTACAGCACAGCGGCGTACAAACTGGCTCACCCCAATGGTGATGAGCTCCAAGAGCCCATGAACACCATGCATCTTAAGAGGCTCTATGTTTAAACATGGCATAAGGAATTTCAAAAAAAAATGCAAAAAATTAGAAAAAGAAAAAGAGAAAACAGGTCGTCCACTAGTGAAAACCATGCAATTGTGGCACTTTGAATAGGTCCTTGGGTGAAAACTGGTTTGCAACGCCTCGAGAGGATTCGTTGTTCACAAGAATCCTGCATCAAGAGGGTATTTTTCTTTGTCCTAGACCTAGTTCTACCTTCAGGATTCCCTGTGCACACCATCCTGTCGAACCTTGATCCGGCTTGGCCTTCTTCTATTCATCTATGGGGGGTATGGTCTTTCGCTATTTGCCATCTTACGCTGGGGCAATTCAATGACTTCACCTTATTTTTCATAAACGTGTGGCTTCTACCCTTGTATATTCAACATCTAACTCTAGGGGTATCCATGCTTTCTTGGTTACCTGCACATAGCTCTGGAAAACTATTAGAAGACATAAAAACAATAGAAAATTGTTTCACAAAAACCTAAACAATAGAAAATTGTTTTGAACTAAAACCTAAACAATACAAAATTGTTTCACAAAAACCTAAACAATAGAAAATTGGTGCATGAAAGCAAATCTTACAAAAAAAAAATAGTTACTTGCATTGTCTTGTTTCTTTCTTTACTTGTTTCTTGTATAGTTGTTTTGTATTCTTGCTTTTGGGTTTTTTTTTGCTTAGGCATACTTTGTTAGGATTCATCTTTTCTTACTTAGATTAGATTTTTCCTGCTTATACATAATGCGGTATTTTTTTGCATGCTAGATAATTTTAGGAATTCATGATATAATGTGTTAATTCATTATGTTCTTTCTTAAGAATTTGGGTGTATTTTTTACATGTTGATAAAGCATGGTGAATCATGGTGTATTGCATTAATTCTTGGTGTTCTTTGTTAGCATTTGGTTGTATTTATTGCATGTTCTCTATTTTGTTATCATTCACATCACATTACCATCATTGTCATCACATCTAACATCATCTATACATCATATATAAACAAAATGCTAAGTTTTACATCATGCATGTATGCTAAGCTAATCATCACATATCGTATCATCAATGGGGGTAAGAGGGGTTGCGCATGATCAAAAATCTATCCCCCCCACACCAATATCATCATATCATCCCATCCATATACATCTACACTATCACATGAGAAATGTAGTTGATATCATCTAAGGATCTATCATCTAACATCCACAGCACATGTATACATCAAACATTGAAATCAGATACATACAATGTATAAAATTAGATAACATCATAACGCATCCATAAGTGCTGAATCAAAACACGCAACATGCAATGGGAATCAAAATATGCCCACTCGTGTCACAACACATCCATAAGTGCTGAATCAAAACAAGCAACGTGCAATGAGAATCAATATAGAGTAATTTATAAAAAGGGTATTTCACATCATAAAATTATCCCACTCGTGTCACATGCATCAGGAAAAAAAAACAATACAGTACATCATCTCATAAACATGTGTATCTAAGCCAAGAAAATAATCCTCATATATTCATATATATATATATATATATATACATCTATATCATCAAAAATGGATACAAATCAGTGCTCTATATAAAAAATATGCCTTTAGCTAAGGCGTACAAAGATGCTATAAATGTCTATACAAATATACACTGTCTAGATCAGTGCTCAATATAATACATCATCAATACACAATGCCATCAAAAAAGGGCATATATCTGAAAGAATCAAGCCTTCATCATGAGGCATCATCAAAATACATGTATAACAAGAACTGTACATCAAAATTGGCCTTCATAAGAGGCATACATATAAAGAATCTGTACAACAAAAGTGTGAATCTCAACCGTAGCTCTTGCCCTTGCTGGGGCTCCTAGACCTGTCATCTGGTCGATGGAACACTGGAGGTTGGAATATGTATATGTACCAATTATTTTCACATAAAAGTAAGTATATCTAATTTCTCTTTTCAATTATTTTATTATAAATTTGATTGGTTATTTTATTTGTTATACACATAGGTTAGAATGAAGTGGCATATTCTAAATTTATTGCATTATTATCTATCTATATTTACTTTACAATAGTCCCTGCTAGATTTATAACATATCAATTTTTTACTATCAATGTTTATAACCTTAACTTAAATATATTCATCTTGTTACAATCATTACATAATTTTAATATTAAAATATCATTGTTATCCTATACTTAAGCTGGAGAACCTTATATATTTTATAGTGTATGGACTATTTCCTTCTTAATATAAGAAAATAACACCTTATAGTTGATTTAATCTGAATTATAATTAAATAAACTAATTCATAGTAACTTACAGTAAATAATGATATACATGTGTTTATATATAGTAATGTGCAGGAAATAAGCAATGAAAAATGTAAAACCTTAAGAAAATGAGAGATAAAGATGACTTATCTAATCTTGTGCAACCTGGGAATGATCTAGACTAAGTATCTACTAGAATAAGTTGGGAATAGTTTCGTCAAGGATCACTAAAGGTTTAGATCCCTAGGAATGTATGGGAAAAAATTAAGTTCCCACATGAGGACATGATTGTTGTAATCACCACTGACTAATCTAGGTGCTTGTTTCCACTCAAATACTAGGATCTTGATATTTTCTGGGTTGAAGGATATTTGTTCCTATTCACTCTTTATCGATATGGTTTCACTATTATATTGACGTTCGTACCTCTAACTTACAAAAAGATGTCTACCTGGACATGCCTACAAACCACATATAATCTAATAAAAAAATATGCAAAATTTTGAGTCATATTGACCCTGATAGTCACCCGAAGAGTGAAATTATGACCAAGTGTTGAACTACATCTCAGACTCCATAAAGTTCTTTGTGTGTGTATGTGTGTGTTTGTGTGCACTAGTTTTCCCTTGTGTAAGTTGCACGATGATAACAAGAAAAATATATATTGTACTAAGCATGCAGAATGTCTGTAATGGAATAGAATGAACTCTTCTCCTATGAAGTGTATGCATATTGATGTAGCCATTTTCCCTTGTATGAATGCACTAGATGTGTAATTTTAAGTGCTCTTGTGACTTTGTTCAAGCTTATTTCATGATTGGTAATATTTATAGTGTTTGTCCCATTATTTGATAGAAGTAACTAAGTATATATATGATTCCCTCATTTGAGTTTTGTAAAAGACAACTGAAAGGAAACATAAAATGCTAAAAGGTGACCAATAAGCAAAAAGGACTGAAAAGAGTAAGAAGAAGAAAGAGATGGACAGGAGTGCCCATGAGTGACAAGATATCCTATGCACTTATGTCCTAGTTGGGTGCTAGTGTCTAAGGCCATCAAAAGGTAGATCAGTAAGGTGCCAACAAAGTTGTAAGATGTGTAAAAATATTAAAGTATAAAAGATAAAGCAACCGAAAGGACAAAAGGAGTTGTCAACCACAAATTTTCTTACTTATGAATCATGTATACATTAGTATACTTTAGGACCTATAAATTTACCCAAGTGCATAAATTGTTTGTATACATTTTCCCCAAATTTATGTTATTCAGTGACTACTCAATAGCATAAAGTAGATATAAGATGTGTACCTTGTAATTCGGAGAGAAGTGTAGCCAATAGCGTGCTAAGTAGAAAAGTGGCCTTGTAAAGTGTGAAGTGATCAAAATGTGAAGCGTGACAACTAGGAAAAGGAGGTATACCATAGGGGTGAGTCGTATGTGTAGTAGCGTGTTGTAGGAAATTTTTTTTGTTGGTGTGAGCTCATTCTTCTTTCTGGTAAGGACAAACATGCAAAATAAAAGAAAGTGAGTAGTTAAAATCATGTATATGAAAAATGATAGTAACATATGTATAACTAACTACAAAGTATGTTAAATTAGTGGCTAACGAAAGAGTGGACCTGATGTATGAGAGAGTATAGGATAGTAAGTTGTATGTTTTACTTTGGAGATGTTTTTGGATGGGGTTAAAAGTGTCAAGCCATGGATTTATACATCCTGCAGCTAAGGTTGAGGGTTTTTGGTGATCTCACACAAAGGATGATTTTTTTTTGGGTGATCTCACACCAAGATAAGAGTGTTGGGAAGAGATGTCTATTTTTATCTCCTTCTATGACAATTTTCAAATGATAAATGGCACTGCAGATTGGCATGTCCCGATTTGTAACCAAATTTGTAACTAAATTGTATCTGATTTATAGCCAAATTATAACTGAATTATAGTCAAATTATAACCCAATTGTAACCTAATTATTTATGAATTGATTGAGTTAGTTAACTGAAGAAAAGTGTCTCATATTATAGATCTTTATTGTAATTTTTTGGAAATTTTGTTGAACTAAAAAATTTATCTATGTTTTCCCCTATAACACAAGCACCCAAGTGGCACAAAATTACCCACTATTCCTTTATGATATTGGGTTCTAGTTTCTACTCTGTGTTTGTGATCCAAGTCACATACTGGATTGTAGACACATTATCGGTGCACTTTGTGTAATTATCCATTCTTGATCAGATAATACTATTCATATTATACCTAAGAAAGAAAAAATACTCACTAACCCATGTCTTTGGATACCTTTATTTGCTTTCTATTGCTACTTTAAGTCATACACTCGTAATTTCTCAATATTCCTTTTGTACTTCTTAGCATTTGTCATCTTGGACACTAGCCTTAACCTAGATGCCAGCACTAGCTACCCTTGTCCCCTCTGGGTGCTCCTATCCCCTTTATACTTTACTCTCACTTTCTAGGTCGTTTTTAGCCATTTGAGCATATTATCTTTTAGGTAGTCATAATTTTAAGGGTTAGTTACAAAATTAAAGTGAAGGAATCATATAAATATAAAGTTGTGTGATCATAATAAGGGACCAAGCACTAAGCACTACTTATCTCCACCCAAGGTTGCATCCATAAAGACATCCAAGAGCTCCATTACATCCATCTAGCTCCACCACAAGGGACACAAGGGATGGTTTTCTCCATCAAACTTATCGGAGGGAAGTTAATTATATTCCATGCACACATTTACTACATTATACATATAGCTACTTTCTCATTATTCCAACTACGACACACACAAGAGCAGCGTAGGGAACAATTCCACACACACACACACACACATAAAACTACATTGGATATAAGATGTAGTGAAACACTGAATAGTAAGTCCATCATTGTGGAAGTTGAGGACAGTGCAACCCCTCATTTTGCATCTTTCTTTTTAGGATTTTATATTTATTTGAGGGTTTTGCAGGGTTATTCTTTATTGCATGTTTATAATGACCTCAAATATCATTATACGAATACATAGTGACAAAATTAGAGCATCAGATAATATATTATGATGTTGATAATGCAGTTTTTTGAGCATTTCTGTAGAGTAAGGGGCCCAGACAAAGGCCTTGGGTGCCCACGGGTGGTTCTGTCCCTCTTCACATGCCCCAGTCGAGCCAAATTCATTAGATCTACAATTTAATGAACTCCTATGCGATGGTAAGTGTTTCTTGTTTCTCTATTCTTTGACTTTGTGCACTCTCCATAAATTGATGAATCAGATAAGGCTCTCTACCCTCTCCTTACAAATTATGGCTGTATATTTTATTCATTAGATCTCTTTCAGTACTTCATCATTTATTTATTTTTACTGTAGTCTTGCATTCATATTAGGCTTTTATTATTCCATATTTAGATTAATCATTTTTGTGAACCTGTGTTCAAATACTCTTGGACCCTTCTTTTTCTTCTTATTATTCAATTTTCCCCTCGGGAAAAATTGGACAAACAAGAGCTTACACACAACGAAAATAGAGGAGTTATTTCGGTCATGGAGGCTTACTTTTTTGGATTTGGGTGAATATGGTTAAAACGATCGAGAAAATTGTAGGGAAGCTCAGGAGCTCGAGCTTTTTTGGAGAATCAAGAATTCCGAAGTCTGAAATTTTAGAATTTGTAGGTGGAGCTTTTCGGAGATCTCGGTGAAAGAAAAATGTCGTGAAACTCCAAAACTCTGAAACTTTAGACTTTCAGGTTTCAGGGTTTCGGATATCTTGGCATGTGAAGATGGAAAAATGGAGCAAAAATTTCCAAAACTCGAAACTCTGAAAGTCTAAAATTTCAGACTTTTAGGTTTTGGGGTTTTGGGGATCTTAGTGAAAGCAGAAAGCCTGAAATCCAAAATTCTGAAAGTCTGAAATTTCAGAATTTCAGATTTTGGAGTTTTGGAACTCTCAAAGCAAAAAATGAAAAATGGCCATGAAATGTCCGAAATTTTGAATTCCGAAAGTCCGAAATTTTGGACTTTCAAAATTTCAGAACTCTCAAGTAAATTTGGTGGAGTGAACAGTGTTTCGACTTCTGAAATGAAAATGTCTGAAAGTCCAAATTTCTGTTAGGAAATATAGTGCGTACATATTGTTAGTAATATTTTTGTTAGTAATAGTAATGTTTATAAGGAGTTTGTTTTAGTGTGAGTAGAGTTGTCTTAACCAACTCACGTATATAGGATTTGGGTGAGAAATTTGTGGAGGAGGTTTTCCGTAGATGTAGCAGCTACCTCTCCTATATAATTGTAACTTTGTTATTCATAAAGATTGAAGCATTATTATTATTTTACTTATTTGGTTTCAAAGCCAAATTGTTTTAAATGAAGATATAGTTTGTTGTGAGGGGTATTGCAATATCCCAATGAATGGAAGTATCAATTTTACAGTAAAGAGTATATTTCTTTTTGGCATTGCATTTCCATGCACCATGTCGCTGTCATTATTGTGGCCCCATTATACAGCCATCCTATAATGGCACTTTCATTATCATCAACGCATTTCTACTTAGTGTGTGGTGTGCCATTGAATACTACAGTTTTGTGCCTCATTCCTTTACTACAGATTTAATACATGAGATCCATCTGTGCAATCTTTTATCATGCATTCATGTTTTGATTAAGTCTTGAAGACATCATCGATTCAGATTGGAGTGGCCTCAATTCATTAGTCTTCAGGTTGCATTCTATATGTGTTTAAAGAAATACTTCCGCCTCATGCGTGGATGTGAAAGAGGGGGGTTCATTGAGATCCTTGTTTTAAGGGATTCATAGAATATTATAGCTATGTGCGAATGTTCTATGTAAAGATCTGTTTAGGCACCGCCCAAGCGTGACCCATATCTATTTCAACGTTTTCAGTATATTGGTATTGTGTAAGAAATAAGTAATTCTAGATCACGTGTTCTGATAAAATGTTTCACCTTCAACTCCCCAACGTGGCAATCCAAGAGAATAATAGTTATCAGAGGTGTTAAGGCAGTTACGAAAAATTGCGCACAGTTAGGCAGATTCAAAGGTCTCATTGAATTCCCATGATCTCTCCACCATTAGTGCAATCTATCCCATCTACCACGCAGCTTAAAACTTGAACTCAAATTGCAAAGTGTGAGCACTCTACACCTATGAAGGATTCAATGTAAGCCAAACTCATACGTTGGATCTGTCAGTCATTTTCCATCCACGTATCTACATTGCATAACTCACTTCAATAGTCGATGTTTCCATACAGGGTCAATAACCCAGTTGTGGTCTCTCAACACAAATTTTTCACTCTGCACACAACATTTGACAATGATCACACTATTTCCTCACTATCCATGTGCTCATTCATATTTTTCTTTCCCGAACTCAATACACCCGGTTCAGATTTCACTCGGCACTGGTAGAAGTGGAATATATTTCAACACGTGGAAGTAGTTTTTTGATTAATTGATTAAGCATGCACAATAATATTTATGGGCTATGAGAATAATGTATTTATAGTCATTGTTTACTATTATTTTTAGGTCATTGAGTCTATAATATTTATACATCATAAGTCTAGTTTTATTTAGTGGTTGGTATTACCAATTCAATGTGTCTAAGGCTTTAAGTCATTATTTATGTCATAGAATTTTATTAATATATATAGTGGTCCATTTAAATAATTTTGAGATTATTTATTTCATATCTATGAAAAATAGAGGCTTAGAGTCTTTATAAGTAAATCATATTTTTGTCAGTATAAGTATCATAAATTTCAATAGTCTTATTTGTTAGCGTCATTTGTGAGTTTTTGTAAAAGCATCATTGTCAAAATTCAAAAACTTGTAAACGATTCGAAGTCAAAATTTGTAAAATAATAAAAAAATTTACCTTAGGGACACATTTTTAGTGTTACCCGACGTCTGGAAAACAAGTGTTTCACATTGTGGGGGGGAGACAAAATAAAACCAATTTGGAAACTATTGATCTCCATGATCAAATTCAACTGAGTTAAGCAGCACATTTACTGGAGGATTGAGGAACAGGAGGATGGAGGACAAGCAACGTCCTCTTGTCAGTTGCCAACGACGGGGCCACATATCAACTTTGGTGACATGTGTGTGTGTTTAGTTTGCTTTCCTTTTTTTTGCAGTGTGATTATATTTCAGTGTTCCTATTTTCAATAAGTGGAAATTTCTCATTGAGGGGGGAACATGTTCCTATGTTCCATTTCTAGTTTTCAGCTTGTGTGTATGAGCAGCAGCAACATTCTGCCGATTTTCCTATGCTATTCCTTGCAATGAGATAGTGATGAGAGCCAATGATACTAATGCAACATCATGATATTGTGGTTGTTAGTTATTCACTGGAAAAACTATCCTACGGTTTTTGGTACTGTCCTCGAAAACCATATGTTGTGTGCTTGTTGTTAAACCACTTGGAAAACCATCCAGAGGTTTTTAGTATTGTCCTTGAAACCATTCAGATCATGAGTAGGCTACGTAGTGGCATGTTGTAGTATGAAGAAGGTTTTCCCCATGTTCACACTAAGGGGGGGAATGTTAGGAAATATAGTGCGTACATAATGTTAGTAATATTATTGTTAGAAACAATAATGTATATAAGGATTTTGTTTAATGTGAGTGGAGTTGTTTAACCAACTCATGTATATAGGATTTGGGTGAGAAATTTATGGAGGAGGTTATCCGTAGAAGTAGGAGATACCTCATCTATATAATTGTAACTTTTTTATTCATGAATATTGAAGCATTATTATTATTATTTTAATAATTTGGGGGTTCTGAAAGTTTCATGCTTTTCAGACTCCGAAGCTGGAAGATCAACAGTTGCAGAATGACACCTCGACCTTAAGATGGCCATAACTTTTGACTGGAAGCTCATATTTGAGCAAGAGAGGACTTTTTAGAAATCTCTCAGAGGACTTTTTAGAAATCTCTCAGTGTCTGCTTCAGATGGCCATATCTTTAAATTACTAAGACTAAGTTATTCAAAATGAAAATTACAGTTCACCATTTTTTGAGGTGTCACAAGCTTCTCATCTACCGCCATAATGAGGTATGGGCTTCCTTTCTTACCCATCAAGGAACAACACATGGAGGCATGGGTTTTACATTAGAACCCATCATTGTTGCAGGTGAGGTAAATGTTTTTTTGGGGTGGTTTAAGTAAGTTTCATATTTCTCCTCTCTCTCCTTCCTCTCACATTCTTCCTATATATTGTAAGGAGGGGCATTTTTCTAAAGGTTGGAGATTTTTTTTTTTTTTGCACCTTCCCTCCTTATCTTATCTACAAGTGGATTGTTCAAACCTCCCATTCAAACTATAATGCAAGTTTGTGCCTCTTGGCCATTTTAATGAAATGTATTAAATTATTGGAGCAATAAAAATAAGTCTATGGATGATCTAAACCCTCTCTTATGTTCATTGTATCTACTTGATCTCTCATTGTAATCCTGGTTATTTGTGCATGGCGGTTGTATTAAATTTTTATGGTTTGTGTTTAATGGAAAAATAGGTATTTAATATTCCTTTGGTGCATCACTTCTGTTACTTAGGTTTATTTTATCGTATCTTCTTAATCCTGTCTCCTTGGAAAGTTACACTAGGTTTTAGAGTAGATCCTCTGCAAATTGTATGTGTGCACCTAGACAGAGGAATAGGAACCGAAATTCATATGGAGAGCTTTCTTGATTGCAAAGTCCCACAATTTAAGAAAAGCTCCATGTTATGCAATCACACTAAGAGTTTCAACCCATCGAATTACAGACATTCAAGGGTGTTGTGATTGCGCATCAACACTTCTATCATGGATCATCAAGTCTCCCATGTCTCTTTTCTTCAATTTATTAAAATCTTCCCATCTTGTTAAAATGTTCTCCACATAACCCTAGACATTATGTATCTGTTTGTCAACACTTTTCCTACTCAATTCAACGATATATTTGATTGTCTTTCTGATGACTTTCTTGGTTCCAATTCTAATGAATATATTTGTAGATTTATTCAAGCTTTATATTCTTTATTTCAAGAAAACTTTCTGACTATGGAATCTGTTGGTGCTAAAAATTGTCTCACCCCATTTGTGCCCTTGAAAATTTATTGATTTATGACCTCTGTCATTATCTCCTTCCCCGTATTGAGCTTGGTTAGTCTTATTGCCATTTTTTAATCTACTTCTGGGTCAAAGATCATGTATCGGTCCTTAATTATCTCCTCATTTCTTTGTTCCTCTAGAAAAGTTTTGTATTTTGAGTCTCCCGTGCTCTGTTCCTTCAAAACTTGTGTTTTCTCATTTCCTCCATTTTCCACAATCAATATCTGTTGTCCTTACCATTTTTCCCTAAATACTCAATTAGAAATGAGTTGATGTGTCCCTAAGGATCGTGTTTGAGCCGTGCAATAGTATAAATTCTCTATCCTTGAAGAAAACTTCATTTTCAGGATCAAATGCTCGTGTTTCTGTATTTTACGGTTTGACAAGCATTTTCTCCCAGTCAGCTTTGTATCCTTGCATCAACAGGGGAACATTGCACTTCTTGGGTGGATGCGGATCAACTTGATAATTCAAAAATTCCATTAAAAACCTCAATTCAAAAATGTGTCCACATGTAGGAACGACGCTCGTTTGAGAATGAACTATTTGGTTTGGCTTTGAAGTAGCACCAGGAGGACACGTGGAGGGTTGGTAGGAAATAGACACATGGAGGCTTCTATTGGGTTTCCCATACTTAGACAAATTTAAAAAAAAAATCAGGAATTCTAAGACACATGGAGGGATGACGCTCATTTGAAGATCTGCTTTTGGGCTTTGCCTTGGAGTAGCGCTGGGAGGACACGTGGATGGGTTCCGCTGCTTTCCCATACTTAGAAAAAAAAATTTATATAGATAGAAACAGTTTGGTGGAATAGGGAGACGTGGCGAGCGTGTGCTCATTCAGGGTCTCTACTTTGGGCACCACCTTGAAGTTGCACCATGGAGACACGTGGAGGAACCACGCATCTTTGGGGATCATCCCTTGAATTTCATTCTAAAGAAGTGCTAGGATGACACATGGAGGCCTCCACTCACTTTACGTTTTACTTAGAATTTTCAATGGCCAAAAGGAGACTGCCTCGGAGCTTGAAAAGTGGGGCCTTCTACTGAGCTTCAATCCTTTAAACAAAATTTGGTGGAGAAGGACATGTGGCGAACCCGTTCTCTTTCAAGGTATCAATTTTTTTGGACAACCTCAAGGTGCGCTTTGGTGACACATGGAAATTTGAAAAGTCATAGGGGGTGGGGAGGCAAACCATCAGAGGAAATTCAAACTTTTCACCTCTTTGCTTCATAAAGGTTAAATTAGCAAAAATGGCCCACGAGCGTGAGGGGGAAATAGCCAATGTTTTTACCCTAGTCAACGGCGGAGGTGGGGACTCACGGAGAAAAATTGGAAAATTTTCCTTTTGAGAAAAAAAAAGTTAAAAGTAAAAGGGGGAAGCGTAGTTCCACTGGGCCGTAAATTGGGATAAGTATCAAAAGTATTTCTCAAGGGCAAAGCTACGGGGAAAACTTGGAAAATTTTCTTTTTTCCAAAAAGAGAGTCAAATGGCAGAATTTCTCTGTGTTTCTTTTGGGGCCCACCTCAGGACACCTGTCAGGCCTATTTTCAGAAGCGGAGGTGCGGGGCAAAAAGGTGAATTTTTTCCATTTTTCTGAAAGGGCTAGAAAAGGTAAAAGGAATCCCCTAATCCTATTTGGGCATCTTCCATGTGGACGGCCCACATTCAAAATCAAAGATGAACGGCAGCTGAACGTCTAAATATAATTTTCTCACCATTTTCTCTGTAAAACCTCTGGGAGAGTGAGTCTTCATGTTTTATTTCTATTTTATACACGCCAAACAGAGCAGGGAGTTAATTTTTATATTTAGAGTTTGGTGGGAGAGTTCTAGAGGTGTCTTTTGCCATTAAAGTAGTTTGACTCTCGAGCCCAATCTGGTTTTTCATTTTTCTTCTCTTGAGCACGCAAGGGGCTAGATTTGATTGATATGGGGTGGAAGTGGTTGGCGAATAGATGGAGGCATGTTTTACTCGAGAAAGGAGTTGAATGTGGGATGAAATCGAAGATATTTTCCCTTGAGCACCTGAAGACTTTTACAGATCTGATTCTGTGAATCAGGAAAGAATCATGGGAAACACTAGTGAATTTAAAGGTTTTGTCTTTTGGGAGGAAGGGGATCTATTGGAAATGATATAAAGGGCATGAATTCATCGTGAAATGGTTGGGAGTTTTGTGAAATATCAGGACTGATTTTCTCTAGCAAAGAAAGCTTGACAGAGCCCATCCATTTTGAGAAGTTGTTTAGAGAAGTTTGTATATCTCTCTTTGTGTCAAATTTGATCGTGTCTAGGTGGTTATAAGTGTACAACCATTGAAAAGCTTTGAGATTGTTCTAGAAACTTTCCCGTGCTGATAAATTTGATCAAACATTGAGTTATTCTGTGTTAATCTTGAGTAAAGTGTATTTATTTCATTTCTGAATGCATACAGGTAGTTTTTCTTGTTTCTAGTTCAATCTTGTACTAAAATATAGTACAATCACATAGGTCTTAGTCCTTTTGATAGTTTAGTGGCATCTGTAATTTCATTTCTCAGAAGAACCTTCATCTGCGAATCGTATAAACAATTTAAAATCACTTTTCTTTCATTTTGATCATAGAGATTATCTGTAAGCCTCTGGGTGTACCTCAGGTGTGACTTGGTTTAAATATTGGTGCTTTATTGGGTCCTATGACTCGATCCTTATGACAAAATCCCATAGGTTGTGTGAAATATTATTGATCTAGGCCTCCATTGAAGTACATACTCTAGTTGAGGAAGCAGTTTAACTTTTTGTGGCATTTTGTTGATTGAATCTTTCCATTTTGCATAAGCTCTCAAGGATTTGGTGATTCAAGTCCATCATGTCTCCCATCCCACAAAAATTCATTTAACAATAACCAATCCTACCCATAATACCCATGTTTGTCATGTGTGTACACAAATGCATAATCTCTATTACCAAAACATGCAGAAATAATTAGGGTCTCAAATGTCTTTAGTAACCTTTTCCTTATTGTGAAGATGTCTATATGATTTGGAAGTGACAACTCATGAGAGTCTGATCTGGTGTGTTGATCATATTTTCCCCAAGGTCTTCTTTATAAAATTTATGAAAAAGAAAGGTACATGTATCTCCTTTCAGACAATAGAGGTTACAAAATAGGCTCTCTTACCTTGGTTGAAAGGCACAACCTAAAATAGTGAGGATCAGATCACATATTTTTGCATGTGCTACCCACTCCCTTCAGAGTCTGAGTGCCAATAAGTCAGATAGATTGTTTCGCTGGCTACAAAATGACATACATGATTGTCTATCTTCCTTTGAGTGTCATTTCAAACCGATGATGCTGCTCGGTCTATGAAGGAGGGTTAAATTTGGGTACCAACATAAATGGTGCCATTGTCGGGGACTATTTTGAATTGCGGAGACTAATTTGATAATTCCCTACCAGTTCATATCTATTTGGCTAGTACATCCCACATTCAAGCTGTGGAAATCCCTTATTGTATGCTCCAAGTGCTATATGCAACGTATCCTATTTCTATAAGTTCTGCAATGGTATTTATTAATAAATTTTGGTACATCTAGGTGAAGAAAGGTTAGAATCTTTCCATTTCCACTCTCTTGCATTGATAGGCATTTGACAGATCATATTTAGTGCATTTTCACAACTAAGGTGGAAATCCTCAGTAAAGACTCCTTGTTGATTTGATTTTGATAAGGACCAATGTCTTAAAGCTCTGTCAAGGTCAGATTTGTTACTAACATTTGCAAATTTGGAAGGAAGAAGGTCTTTCTTCACTAGAGATCCTATTAGGACACTATTTCTAGAGCTAGGAAAAGCAAAATCAGAAGGAAGAAAAGTCTGGAGAGTTGTGGGAGAACAACAGACAAGAAGAGGTATCACTATTGAAGAAATTGAATGGCCTATCATTAAAGATGTCCATTCAAGTGACTCTGAATTAGGAAGCCTCTTTGTGGAACTGAATTCTCCAACAAGAGAAAGACCTTCATTTGATTTTAAAATATTTGTTTCACATTCTGCTCCTATCTTTTCTGAGGTTGATAGGGATTTCCAAGAAGCAAGACCTTTAGGGGATCTCCATTTTGAAAACTATACTCCTATGTTCCAAGGACCCTCTTCCCCTCATAAATTTATCACCCCTCCAAGATCACCTCAAATAAATATGGCTCAACCCAGATCCCCATTTTTTGTAAACACTTTTAGACCCATAAATTTTGTGGGGATGGTTGGATATCCAAATGGAGTGCCTCAAGATGTACAGAACAAACTTCCTAAGTTCTAGGAAAACAATTCCATAACTGGTGACCAACATCTAAAGCTCTTCCTCAATATGATGGAATACTTTGAGATTGAACATGAAGATGTATACATCAAATTGTTTGTTCACACTCTAGAGGAGGATGCAAGGGACTGGTACAAAGTATTGCTAGATAACTCTATTGACTATAGGGCTGAGATGAGAAATGCATTCATATTGCAATATGGTGATAGGAATCACCCTAGGTTTCTTCTATTAGAATTTGAAAACATCAAGAAGAATCCCAATGAGTTAGTACATGACTTGAATACAAGGTTCAATAAGACCTTGAGGAGATTTCCTGTTAGGATAAGGCCATGTGATGAGTCTTGTTTGATCAAATTTACTGATGCATTTGATAAAAAGGTTGCTTACTACTTGAGGGAAAATAACCCTACCAATTTGAGGCAAGCATTCAATTTGGCCCTACTAATAGAGAATAATATCAAGGCAATAGGAAAACATCCTAAGAGGGAAGGTGTAAAGTTGGGTAACCCAGAAAAGCCTCAGACAAGTAAGGGTGCTGATTTGAAAGAGGTTGTGAAAACTTTGGAAAGGGCTGTCAAGGAGATCTCCTACAAATTAGCTTGAGATGAGAAAGGATTTGGGTAGAGCTCATAATGAAAAAATAAGGAACAAGGCCAAGAAATATTTACAAATCATCAAAGAATTGATGACAGAGGAAAAGGAGCTGTTTGATTTGGGAATAGGTAGTCCCAAGGCAGAGAAAATAGAATGGCACCTGATCCTTTGGCTACTAGAGTTGTTGTTTTGGAGGAGACAGATGTCATTGATTGTTGTGAAAAAAATTTCATGCCTCATGCTCCTTGTGAAGAAGATTAGCAAGAAGAGGAAAAATTTGATGATAATGATGATGACGCCTACATGATGGATACCCATGCAAGTTCACCAAGGGAAGCAACTTCAACTGAGGTAATAGGTGCTAGGACTGTGAATGTTTTTTGGGACTGTATCCACAAGGTACCTCTTCTTCCTACCTCTCATACTTTAAAATTAGACACTGTACAAGATTTTGAATTTCCCACTAATGATTTTGAATACTTAAGGGCATTAATGATTGAAAAGTATGATGGAGGAGTTCCTTTAGAAGAAGACAGGTAGCTACTAATGAATGTTGTAGTTGCCCAAGAAAAGGAGCACAATACCAAAAGTAAAGCTACCAAGGGGGTAACAAGCCAAGTCAAAATATCCATTACTTGCCAAAGAAACCCCAAAGAAAAATGCATCTAGTAGAGAGCTTTTTTCCCCAAGAAAAACATGTTTCCCTTCTCATGTCCAAACTGAAAAGAATACCATTCCATCTGATGACTCTAAGAATCTTTCTCCTAGTGCTGCTTTACCCAAATCTATTCCATATGACATTGCCCAAGTTTTGAGTCAAATTAAAATTCATGTCCCAATTGTTGAGTTGCTTAGGATCCCTGAGCACAAGAAGCGGGCTTTTGAATATGTAGGATTCAAAGGGGAAGAGACCATACAAGGAAGAGATGTAAACAAGGTTGAGGTTCCCCTTACTATTGCAGATTTAGAAGAGCCACAAGTATTGGAACAGCCGAGGGAGCCACTAGAGGTTTAGTTAATATCTTCTTTGGTTAAATCCCAATTGAATGTGGATCCATTTTTCACTACCTTGGTTATCGAAGACAAGTTGTTACATAACTGTATGTTTGATTCTGGAGCTTCATGTAATGTCATGCCTCTTGAGGTCATGAATGAAATAGGTATCAAAGTAAAAAAAACATATGGGAAGTGCACTAGCATGGACTCTAGAGAGGTGCCAGTGGTGGGGTGTGTCAAAGATCTAGCAGTGAAACTTGCTTCTTATCCTGGAAGGAACTTAAACCTTGATGTAGTCATTGTTGACTGCCCTGCCAAATGGGGGATGTTGTTGTCGAGAAAGTGGGTAGCAAGTGTTGGTGGTAGTATGAAAATGGACATGTCTTATGCCACTATCCCCATTGAAGGAAACTTGGTGAAATTATATGGAGAGAAGAAGATGATGTACTTGATTGAAGACCTAACAAATGCATCTTATGAATTTTTGCAAGTAGATGTTGATCTTAAATTTTTTTTTGAGCATTGTGGATTTTAGAAAGAATGAGAGTGTTGAAAACAAAGCTCATAAGTATGTTTCTTTTTCTGGGAATTTGATCTGTGTTTCAGCCTTGAAGAATGTCAAAGAATTTGACTTAAACATAATAGAGGAGCTTCAAAGAAGATGGGTGGTTTACAAACAGAACAAAGAAGAAAAAGATGTCTACTTCCAGTTGATGAAAATATATCAAAACCTCTTGGCATGGTCATATCCAGGATGAAAGGTGCTTGAATTGTTTCCTTGATTATTTTATTTAAATTACGAAGAAGTCTTCTGTACAGTGTATAGTTAGTTGTTTGTTCCTTGTTTTTTCTCATTATGGTCCTTGGTGACCTATTCTTGCTGGTTTCTTTGTTTTTTTAAGATGGCTTTGTTTCTCTTCCCTACAAATATGAATCTACTTCCAAATGGATATTTTGTCACTTGGTCGGATTTTGTTATTGTGGCACTTGCAAGGAGTACCCATCCTCGAGTCGGAGCCTGTTGGTACTCAAAATTGTCTCACCCCATTTGTGCCCTTGAAAATTTATTGATTTACGGCCTCTATCATTATCTCCTTCTCCATATTGAGTTTGGTTGGTCTTATTGCCATTTTTTAATCTACTCCTAGGTAAAATATCATGCATGGGTCCTTAATTATCTCCTCGTTTCTTTGTTCCTTTAGAAAAGCTCTGTATTTTGAGTCTCCCATGCTTTGTTCCTTCAAAACTTGTGTTTTCTCATTTCCTCCATTTTCCACAGTCAAGATCTGTTGTCCTTGCTATTTTTCCCTAAATACTCAAGGAAAAATGATTTTTATGTGTCCCTAAGGATCATGTTTGAGCCGTGAAATAGTCTAAATTCTCTGTCCTTGAAGAAAACTTCATTTTATGGCTCTAATGCTCATGTTTCTATATTTTACGGTTTGACAAGTGTTTCTCCCAGTCAGATTTACATTCCTTACATCAATAGAGAAATGTGACACCTCTTGGTTGGAGGCAGAGATCAACTTAATACTTCAAAAAATTCCATTAAAATCCTCAATTCAAAAATGTGTCCATGTGTAGGAACGACACTCGTTTGAGAATGAACTTTTTGGTTTGGCTTTGAAGTAGCACCGGGAGGACATGTGGAGGGTTGGTAGGAAAGAGACACATGGAATATTCCACTGGGTTTCCCCATGCTTAGAAAAATTTCAAAAGGTTTTCAGGAAGTCCAGGAAACTTGAAGGAACGATGCTCATTTGAAGATCTACTTTTGGGATTTGCCTTGGAGTAGCACTCGGGAGGACACGTGGAGGCTTCCGCTACTTTCACATACTTAGAAAAAAAATTATATGTAGATGGAAACCGTTTGGAGGAAAAATGACACGTGGTGAGCCCATGCTCATTCAAGGTCTCTACTTTGGGCACCACCTTGAAGTTGCGCGATGGAGACACGTGGAGGAAACCGTGCATGTTCGGGGATTAGCCCTTGAATTTCATTCTTAAGAAGTGTCAGGCTGACACGTGGATGCCTCAAGCTCACTTTTCCTTTTACTGAGACTTTTCAATGGCCAAAAGGAGACTGCCTCAGAGCTTGAAAAGTGGTGCCTTCCGCTAAGCTTCAAGCCTTCAAACAAAATTTTGGCAAAGCAGGACACATGGCAATCTCTGTGCTCATTCAAGGTATCAAATATTTTGGACCGCCTCAAGGTGCGTCATTGTGACATATGGAAATTTGAAAATTCATAGGGGGTGGGGAGGTAGACCATTAGAGGCAATTCAAAAAAATTTCCTCTCTTTGCTTCATAAAGATTAAAATAGTAAAAAATGGCCCATGAGCATGAGGGGAAATAGTCAAATGTTTTACCCCGGTCAATGGCAGAGGTGTGGACCCGCGGAGGAAACTTGGAAAAATTTCCTTTTGAAAAAAAGGAGTTAAAAGTAAAAGGGGAAGCATAGTTCCATTGGGACCCACATTGTGACACGTGTAAAAAGTATTTCTCAGGGGCGGAGCTGTGGGGAAAACTTGGAAAATTTTCCTTTTTCTGAAAGAGAGTCAAATGGTAGAATTTCTCTACGTTTCTTTTGAGGCCCACCTCAGGACACGTGTGAAGCCCATTTTTAGAAGCAGAGGTGTGGGGAAAAAAGGTGAAAATTTTCCATTTTTCTAAAAGGGTCAGAAAAGGTCAAACAAAGCCCCTAAGCCTATTTTTTCATCTCCCACATGGATGACCCACATTCAAAATCAAAGATCAATGGCTGCTTGAGCATCTAAATCTTATTTTCCCCCCATTTTCTTTGTAAAACCCTTGAGAGTGCAAGTCTTCATGATTTCTTACTATTTTCTACACCCCAAATAGAGGAGTGAGTTAATTTTGATATATAGAGTTTGGTGGGAGAGATCTAGAGGTTTCTTTCGCCATTAAAGTAGTTTGACTCTCGGGCCCGATCTGGTTTTCCATTTTTCTTCTCTTGAGCATGTAATGGGCTAGATTTGATTGATATGGAGTGGAAGTGGTTGGAAAATGGATGGAGGCATGTTTTTCTTGAGAAAGGAGTTGAACGTGGAAGGAAATCGAAGATATTTTTCCCTCAAGCACCTGGAGACTTTTGTAGATCTGATTCTTGAAATCATGAAAGAATCATGGCAAGCACTGGTGCATTAAAAGTTTTTGTCTTTTAGGAGGAAGGGGCTCTGTTGGAAATGATATAAAGGGCATGAATTCATCATGAAAATGGTTGGGAGTTTTTTGAAAGATCAGGACCGATTTTCTCCAGCAGAGAAAGCTTGACAAAGCCCATCCATTTTGAGAAGCTCATCTACAAAAGCTTGTATATCTCTCTTTGTGTCAAATTTGATCGTGGTGAGGTGGTTACAAGTGTACAATCATTGAAAAGCTTTGATATTGTTCTGGAAACTTTCCCTTGCTGATAAATTTGATCAAACTTTGAGTTATTTTGTGTCAATCTTGAGTAAAGTGTATTTATTTCATTTTTGAATGCATATGGGTATTTTTTCTTGTTTTTATTGCAATATTGTACCAAAATATAGTCCAATCACATAGTTTTGAGTATTTGTGATAGTTTAGTGGCATCTGCAATTTCATTTCTCAGAAGAGCCTTCATCTGGGAATGGGATAAATAGTTTAAAATCACTTTTCTTTCATTTTGTTGATAGAGATTATCTGTAAGCCTCTGGGTGTACCTGAAGTTTGACTTGGTTTAAATCTTGGTTCTTTATTGGGTCCTATGACTTGATCCTTTGTGACAGAATCCCATAGGTTGTGTGAAAGAGTGTTGATCTGGGCCTCCATTGAAGTACATATTCTAGTTGAGGAAATAGTTTAACTTTTTGTGGCATTTTTTTGATTGAATATTTCCATTTTTCATAATCTCTCAAGGATTTGGTGAGTCAAGTCTATCCTGTCTCCCCTCCCACCAAAATTCATTTAACAACAACCAATCCTACCCATAATACCCCTGTTTGTCATGTGTGTACACAAATGCATAATCTTTGTTACCAAAACATGCAGAAATAATCATGGTCTCAAATGTATTTAGTAATATTTTCCTTGTTGTGAAGATATCTCCATGATTTGGAAGTGACAACTCATGATATTCAGATATGGTGTGTTGATCATATTTTTCCCAAGGTCTTCTTTACAAAATGTATGCAAAAGAAAGGTACTTGTATCTCCTTTTAGACAATAGAGGTTACAAAATAGGTTCTCTTACCTTGGTTGAAAGGCACAATCTAAAATAGTGAGGAGCAGATGACATCCTTTTGCATGTGCTACCCACTCCCTTCAGAGCCTGAGTGCCAACAAGTCAGATAGATTGTTTCCTCGGCTATAAAATGACATACATTATTGTTTATCTTCCTTCGAGTGTCCTGTCAAACCCATGATGTTGCTCGGTCTTTGAAGGAGGTCAAATTTGGGTACCAACAGAATCCATGATTCCATCTCTTAAATCTAAAATCCAACATCTTAAAGACACTTCTCAAGCTCACACTAGTTCTTCTTCACATCCTCATTCTATGTTTACTATGTGTGCTCATATTAGTGAACCCCAATTTTTACCACCACTCGTGCCTCTAAAGTTTTATTTACATGTTAATTAACAAGAACTTATTTTGCAACTCATAGCTCATAAATTGATCAATTTTCCAAATAATCATTGCTATCCTCCTTACCAGTTAATAAACTATAAATGTCTCCTATGTTTTTCTTATCATCAAATCAATGGACATTTTGAAAATGATTTCTATGCTTTACAATGAATAATCAAACATCTTGAGCATCAAGGTTTTATATAATTCACTGCAGAAAGTCATGTTACATCATCCTCTTCAATTTTTACATCTCAATGGGTTCCTAAATATGATTTATATATGTCTAATGAACATCACGCCATCACTTCTAATGGGAATTCTATTAAAATTAAAGAACCTCCTAAGAAACTACCTCTCAAAATCAATGTAAAACCTCCTCCTCTCAACTCATCTATGGCATCACCAAGTCAAATTACACAACTTCCTATATAAATAAATCCACCTTCTTCTCCTATCAAGTATTTTACGACATTATCAATACCACAAGAGCTAGCACCATTCAATATTTCTCCCCATCCTACTCTAATTTTGTGTCCAATTCATTTGTTCAAAGAAACCACTCCTTTTACTGATGGGAAGAACATGTTTAAAACTCTACCACGATCACATGATCCTAATGTTTTTTGGGCGTACCATTTTTTTGGGCCTCTCTCTTATCACAACATAGATAACTATCTCTACCAATAGAAGGTCAGCTCTCATGTCAACTCATATATCTTCGTCATCATAGAACAATTGAGGGGTATCACACTTATTCACCCTAGTATAAAAATCATTTTATATTCTCAATGCATCACATTTAGATCTTTACATACACCATATACATCCTTATAAAGGATTTTACCGTCATTACCCTATGATGCACTCTCGTGCTTTGGTTCACACTTGAATTTTGAGGGAATATTATAAAAATGAACCTCACACACGGCACAATACACGATACACAAATTAAATATACTATGCATCATCCATACTCATATACTCTACATATCTTACAATTAGACTTGGGTTCTTACCACAATGGCCTTTCCTAGATGCTTGAGACCAGGGACAATACAATAGCCTCTCTTGGATAACTGGAGACCAGGGAGAGTTATATAATGATTAGTAGTTTGACACAGTATATAGAACACCATGCATAATTTCTCGTACAATGAGGACAATATTTAACATATACACACCATATGTAGAGGTGGGTTACACAATGGGAAGCAGTTAAAGGTTGGAAGATGACACAAGATAGTTCTCCCTTCACTTTTTCCATTACACTACCATGAGGTCACCCAAAAACCTCATACATCAACATCATCTAGATGATCCTTTCTACACCCTTTTCTCATCACATAACAAGTGAATATGTTCCCTTTTCATTTTCACCATTTTTCCATACTTATACACTTTTTACATATTTTGATGGTATACATGTGTATTTGACTACTTGTTGGCTTCTCTTATTTAGGTCCATCAATATGGAAAGTGGTAATAAACATAACAACAACACCAACATAAACAAAATCACACACATTGGCATCAACAATAGGTTCATCATGACATCTACACATGCATTTTTCCCTAGGTTCATTTTCATCATCATGTTTTACAATTCCTCATCCTTAGCATCCATGCTTCACATTTTTATCATTCCATGATTTTTCTAGTTGCTTGGAATGTTTTTCATCATTGATATACATGGTTATCAAGTACATATCTCTCACTACTTTATGCTACCTAGATTACTACTCACCAACATAAAATGTAGATACATAATCATGCACTTTGGGTAATTCTCAAGTTGAGATCACATACTATTATTCATATGATTCCTAAGTAAGAAAAATAGTAATTAACCCATGTCTTTTTCCACCTTTATTTTATTTTTATTGCTACTTTCAGTATTCCACTCTTACTTGCTCAGTATGCCTTTTTACTTCTTAGCATTTCTTATCCTGGACACTAACACCCAACCAAGATGCCAAGGTCAGGCTCCCTTGTCCCCTCTACGCTCTCATGTCACCTTTATAATTTGATCTCCCTTTCTGGGTCCTTTCTATTCATTTAATCATCTTATAATTTTATTGGTTAACTGTACGTACCCAAAATTGTAAGGTACTGTACTGCCAGAACAGTGTAACAAGTGCCCCAATGATGATACAGGTCTCCTCGCAAGGTGTTCGGGATCTGGAAAAGCCTTTGGAGTATGCGTTAACATCCCGCATGCCCCGCTTAGCCCCCGCGCCCTTTGTTTTCCCCTTTTTCCCTCTTTCCTTGGCCTCTTGAACTTCAATGACGAAACCGCTGCCCTGCTCAGAGCGGCGGTCCTGTGCACGTTGTCCAGAACGCTCTTTTGACACGACCCGCGTGAAATATCATGATTTACCAGCTTTTCTTTGCCAAATTGAGCATGCATTAATGTTTTTGGTCCCCTGGAACAGTGTTTTTCCTTTGTTTATTGTTTAGGAGTTCAATTTGGTTTTGATTCTTGGGTGTTTGAATTCCTATAAATGCATGGTTTGTGTACATGGAAATGGTCTGAATTTGGGCTGAGTTTTGTGAAGAATTTGAGCTGGAGTTTTGGCAACCATTTTTCCTTGTTAGAGTCTTCTGGTTTTTAGTATTTTGGGTAGCTCGCTTAGGATTGATAGCATAGTTTATTTCATACTTGGTTAGTATTGCTCAGCTGTTGGTAAGCCACAGACCCATCTTGTGCAGGCAGTGCTGTTGTTCCATCCAATCCGGTTAGAAGCTTGCCTCTGAATTCCTCTTTGCTGTAGATTTGTTTTTACTGTGACTTAGAGTTCTTAGTTCAATTCATTATATACCTGGTTAGCTTTATTCAGCTGTTGGTAAGCCACATATCCAACTTGTGGAAGTAGTGTCTTTATTTTGGAACGGAATAGCTTAGGAAGCCATTAAAGTTGCAGGTTTTTCTCTTCGTGTTGGTAGTCAAAGGTTCTGGTCGCTTCATGTTGCATGACTCACAGTAAAATCCCGCTAGGAATCGCATAAGCCAAGCTCTGTACTCTTGCGCTATCCCTCTCCTACTCGCATTCTCGGTCTGCATTCTGAGCTGTCCTTGTCCCAAAATCTACTCCTATCGGTGCTAGCATTACATGCTTTTCTGGATCCAAGTGAACACGAAAGAACAAGAAGATCATACTGAGGGGATGAGATCATATACACACCATCGGATTCGCCACTGTTATGCGGAATCCAGGTTTTACATTTCAAAGTTCTAGTCAGATTAATATCAAATAGAGTAGTTAATCGCTTTATTTTATTTCATTCTATTCTCGACATTGCCAGGGAAGCTGTGGGGATTGATAGTTTCTGAGAAACTATGATTCACTCCTCACTTCTGAGGTAGGATCGAGAATCTTGCAGGTAGATTAGACAGGCTATCTTATTTATTTAGAATAATTCTACAAATCGCACAGGCAAATAACCACACTCGGTTATCTTGTCTGTTTTAAATTATTGTTTAGTTATTATTTCTAGATACGCTTAAAATAGTTTGTTTTTCTTAGAATTGTTAAGATATTTCTTAGAAAGATAAAGGTTATATATGTTAGATTTATTTCACGTAGTTAGAATTTATTTCATTACAGTTAGATTACATTTTGTTTCGTATGACAATCACGGGACCTCAGGAGCCCAGGGAATATATATTTGAGCCAATCGTGCCTCAACCAAACCTCGCCACAGCGATAGTTGACATAGACCAAAATCTCAGGATACAAGTATTCCGAACAACCACAGATCTCCAACTGATCAGTTCACAGTTAAGAGGATTAAACATAGAAGACGACCAAGCACATGCGTTTTGGTCAAGTCAGCCAAACTACAGATTACCCTAGAAAATATCCACATGACTGTAGAAGGGCTTGAAAGAGAACAAACATTCGGGTGTGATCCTCTAGTTCCACAGCCAGACGCTGGAGACACCCTCGTAGATATAGATACCAGCTTAAGAATCCAGGTTGCGAGAATGCCTGTAAGGTATTCTGAGAAGATCGTACAACTGTTGGTTCTAAACATAGAAGCTGAAAAGGCTTACGACTACTGGATACTAGGGATTAGAACTTGATCTCGCGTATGACCATAACATGACCACAACAACCAAGATTCTATGGTTGTGATCCATAGATCCCACAGCCCAACGAGTCCACAAATCAGTTAGATATAGACACTGGCCTACGCACACTAGTATTTCAGTCCACTCCACTTCTACCTATCATCATCGAACAACTGTCCTTACTGGATATAGCGGCTAACGAAGCTAGGGAATTCTAGACTAGGCCAGAAAATCGTCCATAGAATCGATTGTATTCATCATCCACTATATGACCTTATCAGGAGATATACACGAAACAATCCTAGGTCATTTTCCAAGTATTCCGCAACCCATAGATCGAATCACGCCAGAGCTCAATATTGATTGGAGCCTTTGAGCAGTCATCCTTGCTGATCGATCTATCACACCAGTCCAAGTTAGAAGGGCCTTCTTTGCCTTAGATTCGAAAATTCCACTAGTGCGTGTCAAAGACATTAGACTGCCTAACTAGTTTTTCTGCATATTCTACCCCCCACCGGCTGTCTCGGCACGACCTCGAGAGGTCGGGTACGCGGAAGAGTCACTTGTAGATTCTCACGCTCGCCTGTCGCTTTTCCGGCGTACAAAATTGGTGAACCCAACGTGAAAAAAAACAACTTTTTCACCTTCTCTTTGAGAAGTTTCATCTTCTCTCTTTCACCTTCACTCTTTCCCATTATTCTGCGGGTATTCATATACCCCCCGAATATGTCGGGATTCGATGCATATGGTAGACCCCTCCTGGGTCTTGAGGCATACTACGCCCAATAGAATAGGGAATCATCACCCTCGCTCTCAGTATGGGGCGACAACTATTCAACTAATCATTTGTCAACACAAACCCCAAGAATCAGATATAGTTCGTCTTTTCAAATTGAGGAGTTAGAACAACCCCTTCAAACCCAACAAGCAGATCCTTCAGGCTCGAATAAAATGACGTTCACTGGAGAATCCGTTTCATCTCCTCAGATGTTACTCAGACCAAAAATTGGTAGGCAATCAGATCCACACCTGGTCTTAGATGATGGACAGTCAACATGTTATCCTAGGAGTGAACAACGCTCCTGGGGAATGTACCCATCTATAGGAGGTTTACAAATACAACCCGAAATCTCTCTTCAAGAAAATACCTCTATGCCACTGCATACAGGAAATATTCTGGGAGAAACTTGGCAAGATAGCGACCAGTTTATGACAGGATATCATGTACCTTTACAACACCAAGGTATATAACAAACGCCGCTCAGGCAAAGTACCGTGACTTCACCAAATGAAGTAATTTCAACGTTAGTAGAAAGAGTGAGAGGGTTAGAACTGGCTCAAGCAAGTCAAAATTCTCCGTTCATACAAACAGGAAGTTCCAATCCCCCATACCACTCTGGTCAGGTAGATCTCCTTACAGGAGTAGGCGCGTTGGGCATGCCTCCTCAATATCCACAGCAAATGCCAACAAGGCCTATCATCTCTAACACTACTCCTCCCGGTCTAGTGTCGAACAGTCCGTTCCTCGACAATACCCCATCCTACTTAAACATATACTCTAAATCACCACAAGGAGATATGTTCTCCTCTGCCGGCATGTTTTCTCAAACGCAGGGACCTCCCTATGCCCCTGCCAACACGTACGCTGCACCGTATCAACAACCTATCCCACCACCACTCCCTCAGCAAACACCATCAATGGTCGAAAGCTATGCAATAGGGATGTATACAGAATATCTAAAGGAACCCTTAGATTTCACCATACGAAGCGTCATGCTTCCAAGACCTCTCCCTGATTTGCCTAAGTTCAAGGGTGAGGGAGATCCAAACGCACATATCAAAGCTTACACTACAGCCATACGAGAATTACTCCCTTGGGATGGGGTTGTTGCTAAAATATTCCCCAAAACACTGGAGGGCATTGCTCTCGATTGGTATTATAGAATACCTGAGGCTTCCATACATTCATTTAAACAACTCGTGTCAGAGTTCATCAAAGCCTTTGACATGAACAAACTACTGAGAACAGGAATCGGGGAATTGTTGTATATCAAACAAGAACACAATGAATCTGTCGCTCATTTCATCCAGAGGTGGCGTATAGTTCTTTATTCGTCAGCAAGTGCTCCAAACATGGATCAGATGGAACTATGTGATTTATTCCTTCATTCTCTCAGTAGATAAGTGAAGGAAGAAGTCCAGAAGTTCCCACTAAGGACTTATGATGAAGTACTTGAGAGCACTCTACGAATAGACCAGGTAGCAATAGATAGTGGTCGTAAGACGTATGGAGCAAACGGGAGGTTAATCACCTCCACTCAAAATACTACAACTACCACAAACGTCAATCAAGGACCCAAAATCCTTAACAGAAATCGTGGGGTAACAACGGATGGGGTAACCGACCAGCCCAAGAGGGTAAATGTTGTTAATACTCCGTCACAAACAAACAACCAGTGAAACAACAACTTTACCCCAACGGTAAATACAGTGGATTTTAATCATCCACAACAACAACAACAACGGTGAAATCCCATGCAAGGACCGAGCCAAAACTCATTTGGTTATCAAAACCAAAGTCAAAACCAAAAACAACAAAACTTTAGTCCTAATAGGCAACAGTTTGATCGGAATTTTAGGCCACAATACACACCAAACCCAACAAAATGGGAATTACAACCCCAATTCTTATTGTGGTTTCCATAAAATTTGGGGGTCACGACACTAGAACGTGCCGTGACTACAATAAATTTATGTAACGCTTGCCAGAAGAACAAAGACAGTTCTTCACAGACTTGTTTTTAGCAGATCCCATTTCACCACAACCAAATACGCTCGCAGGGGCAGTTTTTCCCCATAATGCTCCCCTTAAGATCTTTAATGATCCACTCCCAAATCATGACAGCAATAGGCTGAATCCAACTGGAACAAGCAAGGGTACAATAACGGGAAACAATGATCATGAAGCTTCAACTTCATTAAATCCGTCAGTTGCTCCACAATTGGGAGCTCAACCAAGACTTAAGATAGTTAGTTTGGTAGAATTAGACGCTGAACTACCTATCGAATCTATAACAAGAACACGAGAGTATTTCTCTCAACCGAGCCCAAGTCATCTGCCAGAGACAAATAAGAGTCAGAAAATAGTTGAAAAACCCATCGGTGCCTATGATTTAATTAGTGACCTAACAAAGACCTTTTCACACATTTCATTTTTGGACTTACTAAAGAACTCTCCCCCTCACAAAGCTGCTCTTTTAGAAGAATTAGGTCTAGGCCATCTAATTAACATCACTCTACCTCCTGAAACACAAGTAAATCACGTAGATTTTGATATCCACCCTCCGGGGCAACCGGACAAGGATATCGAATTCATTTTCGAAATAAGTAAAATGCCCACAGATGCTGAGATCGCACGCCGAGGTGACCCAACCTTGCACTTACAAGTATGGGTTTATAATAACTATGTAAAACGGGCAATGGTTGACGATGGGGCTGCAGTTAACATAGTCCCTTTCTCTTTCCTCCAAAAACTTGGATATGGAGAAACGAACTGTTCCACTACATGAAATACCTTGAGAGGCTATGATAGCCTTAAAGCCACTTCGATAGGAACTATAATACTGCCGGTCACCTTAGGGCCCAAAACCATCTTGACTGAATTTTATATTATAGATCCGGAAACTAACTATAATATGATCCTCGGCCGACCTTGGATACATCGAATGAAGGCAATCCCTTCCACGCTATTTCAAGAAGTAAGATTCTTGCATCTGGGAAAGGTATTTGTAGCCAAAGGCGATCCAAAATCTTTCGATTTGCACCTAGCTGATTTAAAGAAAAGACCAGGGGTGCACTCAGAATTTGAACTTCCAACAAACCAACTTAATAAACCCTCTGACCCAAAGCCAGAGGAAAAGTTGATACCTACGACGGATCTTGAAACTACCAGCATAGCCGAAACAATTCCAACCCCTAAAGGTAAAACTAAAGAAACAGTATCATTAGGGACTACTGTGAAAATCGTTGAGTTGATAGAACAAGATTCACCAATGTTCTTACCATTTGATTCAGTAGGCATAGGATTTTCCCTAGGTGTTGGTTCCTTACCGGCAGAGGATCTCTGTATGATAGAAGTAGAGTGTGCAAACGTGGCAGATGCCCCAACATCTACACTCCCGGCTAAGTATTGGACTCTCCATTTCGATGGAGCTAAATGTCGTTATGGAGCAGGGGGCAGGTATAATTCTTACTTCACCCGAGGAGAAGGTCCTCCCATTCTCATTTAAGTTAAACTTTGAATGCACAAACAATGGTGCTGAGTATGAAGCCCTCCTCCTTGGCCTCACCTTAGCCAGAAGAATTGGTATTAATAACATCAGAGTCCTCGGAGACTCACAATTAGTAACAAACCAAGTTTCTGAAGTACATGAAACTAAAGCCGAACATTTACAACTCTACAAAAACACTGTATTAGATTTAAGTAAGGCGTTTAACTTCATATCCATTGAAGCGATCCTGTGAGAGAAAAATCTTCTCGCCGATTCAATAGCAACCTCAGCATCACGTTTTACTCCAAGCAATGAGCTAGAAGATACTCACTTCACAGTATCCATTCGTGACGAACCATTAATAAAAACAATGACAAATCCTCTTTTAAGCGGAAGCGAATCTACCGTCCTAGACCATGTTGGAAATGATGCGGCTACTTTGGATTATTTAAATGCCTATGCAACATTACATCTCTCCTATCACATGCTAGATTTATCCCTGATCCCACATTCGTCCTCCTACTTCGGAAATCCTGTAACGGATCTTCCGTCACAAAGGGAACCTAACATATACGCAATAGAAAATGGGGATGATTTAGATTTGCCCCCAGCACCACCTGAGTTCAAAGAGGGTAACGCCTCTTTAATCGAAGAAACAATCAATGTCAACATTGGGACAGAAGACGAACCAAGAATATTGAAACTAGGTTCTTCGTTGACACCAGAAGAAGTGGAAATACATACTCAGGTTCTCAAAGAACATTAGAAGGCATTTGCATTCAATTACAAGGAGATGACCGGAGTCACACCCCACATTGCGGTACACAACCTCGTCACTAGGTCAGATGCAAAGCCCATTAAACAAAAATCAAGACCCATGAAGCCCAAAGTACTCTCATGGTAAAAGAGGAAGTAATAAAACTCCTTCAGGTAGGATTCATCAAGCCAGTTGACTACTCCCAATGGGTATCTAATATCGTTCCCATTCTCAAGAAGAACGGAAAGATACGCATTCGCATAGATTTTCGAGCCATCAACAAAGCGTGTCCTAAAGACGATTTCCCATTACCATCCATAGACGTTATTGTTGATGCAATAGCTGGTTTTGAACTCTTGTCTCTCATGGATGGATTCTCGGGATACAATCAAATCAGAATATCTGAGCAAGATCAAGCTAAAACCACGTTTATAACTCCTTGGGGAACCTATTGCTATGCTGTTATGCCATTCGGTCTCAAGAACGCCGGTGCTACGTACCAGCGGGCTATGACATTATATATTTCACGATTTAATTCATAAAATCATGGAATCCTACGTAGATGACTTGTTGGCTAAGGCCAAGAAGCGTTGTGACCATCCCAAAGTACTCCGCATCATTCTTTCACGTCTAATAGAATACGGAGTCACGCTAAATCCAGAGAAATGTGTATTTGGTGTAACAGGAGGAAAGCTCCTAGGTTACATCATATCGTCACGAGGGATCGATGTTGATCCAACCAAAATTCGGGCTGTCCTCGAAATGGTCCCACCTTCGAGTGAATCTGGAAACAGATCATTTCTCGGGAAGCTGGGTGCAATCCGGAGATTTATCCCGGACTTAAGCTTCGCCATTCATCCAATCAACAATTTACTCAAGAAAGACTATAGCATTGATTAGACCGAAGATTGCAACGAAGCTTTCAACGCAGTTAAACGTTTCTTGTTATCACCACCTACGCTAATGCCACCTAAGCTGGATCGCCCGTTAATCCTATACTCACGAGGCTACCGATGTCTCGTTGGCCTGTATGTTGGCCCAAGAAGACGATGACAAGAGAGAACGTGTGATTTATTTCATTAGCCGAACACTGCTCGACTATGAAACACGCTATACACAAGCAGAAGCGAGAATGTCTTGCCATAGTCTTTGCTACTAAACGTCTAAGACATTACATGCTGAATCAAGAAATAAAGGTCATGGTAAAGACGGACCATTTACGGACTTTTCTCACACAAGGTTCCTTGTCCAAAAAGGCTGGACGTTTTATAACCTTAATGGGAGAGTTCGAATTAACATTTGTAAATCAAAAGTCAGTTAAAGGACAAATCATCGCAGATTGGTTAGCTAACAACCCATTAGACGGAGGCGATTTAGTAGATTTAGACTTTCCAGATGAATGCGTATACTACATCGAAACTCGACCTGCTATCTCTGAGTGCCCTTGGTACACTGATATCATTAATTATATCATGGACCATACGTACCCAGAGGCAGTTACACCGCAACAAAGAAGGCGGTTACGCATAATCGTAGCTAAATATGTCATTATAGAGCAGGTGCTCTATCGAAAAGCATTCGATGGAATGCTCTTAAGGTGTGTTGACACAGAAGAGTCCAAGAGGATTCTCCATGAATCCCACAGCAGTATATGTGGAGGCCACTTCGGTGGCCATGCCACTGCTCGAAAAATACATCGAATGGGCTATTTCTGGCCCACTCTAGAACATGACGCGATAGAGTTTGCACGCAAGTGTCATAAATGCCAAGAGTTCTCTCATGAGATCCACATGCCAGCACAAGCTCTACAACCAATCGCTAACTCCATGGCCCTTTTCTACATGGGGCCTAGACTTAATAGGGAAATTCTCTCCCTCATCCACAGACGGCCATAATTTTATAATCACGGCCACTGAATATTTTACCAAATGGGTGGAGGCCATGCCTCTTACTACTGTACCTAGTTCTGTAATCGCTAAGTTCATTTTAAACCAAATCATTTGCAGGTACGGTATCCCGCAAATCATTATCTCAGATAATGGAACTTCTTTCAAGAATGAAGAAGTTCGTGAGCTATGCAATAAATTTAAAATAAGCCATCATACGGCTTCCTTGTATTATCCCCAAGCCAATGGGCAGGCTGAAGCAACAAACAAAACACTGAAAGCCATTCTCCTTAAAATGGTAAAAGAAAACAAGCGAGATTGGCATTTAAAGTTATATCCGGCCTTGTGGGCCCACCGAACCTCAATAAGAACACCAACGGGAGCAACTCCTTTCTCGCTGGTATTTGGGGCAGAAGCAGTTCTCCCACTTGAGGTTGAAATACCCAGTCTCCGCATTTCACTACAAGGGATTCTGGATGAAGATGCTTACAGAGAAGCACGTCTTTCCCAACTAGAAAGCCTAGATGAAACCAGGTTAGATGCTGAACAGCGACATAGAGTCTACGCTGACCGGATGTGCCGGCAGTATAACAAGAAGGTCTATGAACGTGACATATATGAAGGTGATCTAGTTCTAAGACTAGACAGCCGGATCGACAAGAAGACCGGCGAAGGAAGGAAATTCCGGCCCAAATGGTTGGGCCCATACCGAGTCATGAAGGACTATGGAAATGGTGCATACCTCTTATGTACGTTAGAAGGTGAGGAGTTTGGCGAAACAGTCAATTCCCTGCACCTCAAGCGTTTCTACGCATAAGCAGCTAACGCTACCTATATAACTATCTACATTGCATTTTCATATAAATTAGGATCATTTTGTCCACTTGTTCTTACACAAATTGTGATCAAGGAATCTATTCTCAAAGCAATTCATTACAAACTCGTGATGTTTCTGGCATAAAGTTCTTTAATCATACCTCTCCATCTTCACAATATCATCAATCATCTTGGAATCTTTTATCAAATAAAATCAGACATGACGAAGTCTTAACGGTAACCATACCAAGATCTGCAAGTTCTGTTCTCGCTTTGATTTCTTCTTAGGATAGGTGTCTTGCCTATGGTCTGTTCTAGAAGCTTCATGGTGTCACATCTATCCCATATACACATCTCTTTGGAAACAAGCATATACTGACATTTTACTCAAAAAGACAAGTCAAAAAGTGATTAAACAGAAAATTTTATTTTTACACATTTCCTTGCCCCACCAACCTTCGGTGATGAGCTTGCATCTCTTACTAGTGACGTAGGGTTGGGAAAGGATGGAAATGCCCTTACTCACCTATGCCTTGCCCACGGTGATAAACCCACGCTTCTTACTAGGTAGCATGGGGAAAAGTGTAGGGGGTCCTCTAGACAATGCAAATGTTAAAAGGTCATAAACAAACTATTCAAACTTTGAGTCAAAAATGAATGAATCAGATGTTCAAAATTCCAAGAGAGTTAAAAATCCTAAAAACCAGATTTTGTCTACTATGTGGCCATCTACGGGTCTAAGTCTGGATAAACCGCAAAGCAAGTTGCATCCAAAACTATGAAGTCATTCAGGTAGAGTAAGCTTGTAGTTTTCAATTTGGTTCCACCAAAGCTTCGTCTGTCTTTCATCACTATCATTTCACCATATTTCATAACTTGCGCCCTTCTTGGCTCTTGGTGATGAGCCCTCGCATCTTACTAGTTGCGTGGAGTTAGGAGTGGGGCAAGTTAATCTGTTCATCATATTGGTTATTTTCATCACTTTGCCAAAACAAATCATGAGGTATCCAAATTTACTCACAGAAACTAAGATTTAAGATCACAATATATCTACAATATCATGTATCAGCATCATGAAACACAAAAAGAAAGAAAACATTTGCATCATCTGTTTTCCATTGCATACATTCTAGAAAGCATATAAAACATACATCGTAGTATACACAAAGCAGTTGGAAACAGAAAGGGAAAACACGAGTGACAAAGTTTTGATCCAAAAACGAATGCATATATATAAATAATCAATGTTTATATACAATGCCATCATGCACTAGGCATGGTCAAAATGCTCAAAGAGCCTGTGATATACAAAAGAATCTATAATACAAAATACATAGGAGCCAAGTGGCCTCTCAACCCCTACGTGACCCCTCTGAAGGTGCGCGCCCTCGCCTAGGACTCCGGCTACGCCGGTGCTCTGAATGCACGGAGGGCTCAGGGTCCTGAGGGGCAGCCGCAGTCTCGCCACGAGAATGGCTCCTCATAAGACGCTTGGCTGTCCTATAGCCTGCCAACTCTGTACGGAGAGTTGACACCATCCTAGCCACATGCCAAATGGGAGCGAAGACGTCGGTATGCCTACCGGCTGCTGAGGGCTCCCCGACATCTACAGATAGCTCCACACGGGTCTTATCCATAGGGATCATCAGAGAATCAGTGCATACCCTGCGGATTAGATCCCGCCACTCGTCAACAGTCTCTGCAAAACAAAGAAGAAAAAACGAATTAGAAACTAGGCAAGAGACTAAAAGATACAAGATACAAAACACAAGGAGAGATAACAATTAAAACAAATCCTAAATTAAACAAGCATTGAAAGGAAGAGAGGATAACTTACTCGGATCACCGGGCCTCCAAGATGGGTCGCTAGGGCCAGCACCCGCTGCAGATGCCGCTGCTGACTGAGGGGCTGCTCCTGTAGTAGGGGCAACATGACGCCCCGCAACGGACTCATCCTCTCCACCATGGCCCTGGGAGAGTGGCTCCTCTGAAGCTAGAGTCTCTCTCTCTGCACTCTGCTCAGCCCTCTCTGCCTGCATGATATCCTGAGTGTCATGCCACTCAGGATCACTGTCATCTGTCTGCTCCTCCGACCCTCCCTCTGTAAACTCCTCAGAATCAGAGTCAATATCTATGGGGTCATCGCTGCTATGAGCAGGACCTGCAGCAATCTGAAGCAAAGGTGCCCGAGGTACACCAGCTCTCCCTCTGGCCCGAACTATCCTCCTAGCTGCAATGGGAGTGCCAGGAGTGATCACTGTCTAACCACGGCCTCTAGGCCCCCCTCTAGCCTCGCGGACTGATCTATAGACTGGCGCCACTGGGGGAAGCATGCCCATATATGGTAGGCCAAACTGCTGAGGAACTCTGCCAAAGGGATGTACCTCCACTCGTCCCATGCGGTCAATAAGCTGCCCTGTGGTGGAGCAAGAAATCAATGTAAGAGTCTCCTCTCCCCATATACCGGCCATAAGTTGGTACGGTGTCACCTCCATGTCTGCTGTAGTAAGAGAGGCTGGTGAATTGGATGGTGAGGTGCTCTCTGCCATACGGAGCAGCATATCTGTCCATCTGGCTGCCCTCATAGCCCCTGGATTCTGCCACTTCCACGCCCCTGCCATAAGGGATGAAGCGCTCATACACCCAACTCATCACTAGAGTTGGGTCTGTCGTACACTGTCGACACTAAAATTTTCCTCCATAATTTCTATTTCATTAATGTATGTATTAGGAATAGAATGTTGTTAAGTGTAATTAGTAGTAGCGTCCGATAGAAGATAACGGCGCTGCCAGTACGACGCCGCAAATAATGTGGAGTACGGTAATAGTCAAAGTACAATAGGAATGTTGTAAAAAGTAAATATTTGTCGTAAGTGGTCCGGTAATATTAAAATGTCAAAGTTTGGGTAATTAGAGAAGTAGGGTCTACATGATTAGGAATTAGAAATATTATATTGGTAATAAGGACAAGGAGTGAGGTCATAAATATTTTGTGTATTTTATTTGTAAAAATTCTAAAAATGTGGAACCCATGTAAAATGATAAGGTTTATCTTATCTTAAGAGATAAGCTTACATGTACAGATAAGAGTTAAGGTATGGAATATGATTCGTCAGAGTGGATTTCTTATCCTATCTTAGAGATAAGATGGATAAGCCTGTAAGTTCTATAAATAGAGAGGCTACCCCCCTCATTTAGCATAGAAAGAAGTAGTGAGAAATATTGTAGGAAGTGTGCGAAGGAAGCCATCAGTTAAAGGTGTGTTGAAGAAGCCATCGAGAGGTGTAATTGTAAAGTTTCTCCCATAGTCTTGTTGAAGAATCTCATGGGTGAGATTGTAACAGTTTCATGTTAATATTATAATTTATTTTGATATTTCAGATTTTTCGTCATTCTGTCTTATCATAGTCAATGGTATTCTTGTGTTATGTTGTTGTTTTGTTTCCAGATTACGTCCACCAAACTAAAGGCTGTGCATTAGTAAATAATCATAGCACGAGGAGTTCCCGGTGAAGAATTATCATAGTGCCGGATTGCTGATGACATTTTGGTTCCGTTGCCGGGACCATTCCTCGTTGGTGGATTTTCTGGAGAGATATTCCCACTAAGTCAAAAATCAATTGGAGGGTAACCTTGTTTTTACTGTGCATAGTAGTTACCATGGTAAAGTCATTTTTACCGTGAATAGTAGTTACCATGTTAAAGGCATTTTTGCCATGAATAGTAGTTACCCTGGTAAAGTCCTTTTTGCTGGGAATAGTAATTACCGCAGTAAGGTCACTTTTTACCATGAATAGTATTTACCGCAGTAACTTCACTTTTTACTGTGAATAGTGTTTACCACAGTAAAGTCAGTTTTTACCGTAGTAAGTCAAGTTTTACCATAGTTTACCGTGGTCATTTCTATTTTACTGTAGAAAGGTGTAAAGTCACTTTCTAGTATAGTGATTCCAATTATTTGTGCACATAAGTCTTGTTGATTGTACTTGTGGGTTGGTATTTCACGGTGGTTACTTTTGAAAATGGGAAAGATTCCTGTTTTTTCAGCTCAATCTAATGAAGATGCTTCTTCTTTCATTCAAGAGTTTAAACGATCTTGTATTTGTAATGGCCTTATAAGAAGGGAACAATGGACTGAATTTTTTCCTACCTTTTTGGATGGTTCAGCACTTAGGTGGTTTGAAACACTAGGTGATAATGTGAAAAATTCATGGGATTTATTAACTGAAAGTTTTCTTGAAGAATTTGGTGAACAACAGAGATATGCAGATCTCATGATCGATATCACAAAGCTAACCCAAGGAGAGAAGGAGAAGATAAGGGATTATCATGCTCGTGTTCTAGAGCTAAGGAGGAAGCTCGATGCCCAGATCCGGAAGGAAGGACTAGCGGATGGGTTGATGAATGGCGTGGATAATCTCCTATGTAAGCACTTCATTCTTGGGATGAAGCCAGAGATCAGACAACGAGTGAAGTATGACCGCCCAGCTACCATTGAACAAGCAAAGGAGATTGCAAGAAGGCAAGAAGAAAGCATGGAAGAGGAGCCCAAAGAAATTGTTGCTAAAGTAGAGCCTACACCAGCACCTTTGGTCCAGAATCCACAACCACTCCTGGTGAGCACAAATATTTCTCCTAGTACATCTACTGAGTATGAAGATCTGCTCAAAAAGATGGGTCAGTTAACTATTAATCTTCTTCAAGGAAAGGAATTTAGTTCTCAGGGAGGAGATAGAGGTCCAAAAAGAAATATTTCTGAAGTTGTTTGTTATGGTTGTTATAAAAAGGGTCATTATAAGTATAATTGTCCAGATAGAGCTTCTACATCTGGTACAAGGAGATAATGATAAAGGAAAAGCACCTGTGAATTCTCTTGATGTAGTAGATAAGAGCAGAAATAATGAAGTAGATGTGTTTGTAACAAAAAGAAAGAAAGAAAAAGATAATCAAGATGGAAATGATCCTAAGAAGATGAAAGAAGAAACTAGTAAGAAACATAGGAGAAGAAAGTTGGGTGTGCAGGATTTTCTGATTTCACAGGGGCAAGGACCATACTCCATCTTGGAAGATCTGTCCAAAAGGCCTGCAAATATTACATATGGTCAACTCTTGGCTATGTCTTCTGAGAAGAGGCGGGAGTTGCGAAGTGGACTCAATGCTCGACGAAGGAAGGAGGTTGAGGTCCCTGTTTTGGAGGCAGAGGCAGATCCCTATGCTCCACAAGCTGAGGTATTATGTAATGGTATTTCAATTCATGATGTCTTAGTTGATGGAGGTGCTGCAGTTAATGTAATGACCGAGTCTGTAATGAATATGTTGGGTTTAAAAATTGATCGCCCTTCAACACTTATGTTAAGGTCATTAAATAAAGGAAAAACTAAACCAGAAGGTGTAGTTTCAAATGTGGCAATATCTGTTATGGGTGTTGTATGTGTGGTAGACTTTCAGGTGATGAAAAATGGTACTGTTGCGTACCCAATGTTGCTGGGAAGACCATGGCTAAGGAGAGTTCATGCAAGGAACTACTGGAATGAAGGTTTCATGACACTTGGACGTGGTAGAGAGAGGGTGAAGATAAATGTGATCCCTCGGCATCATAAAGCAGAACCTGTGGATTCAAGTGATGAAACTGATGATTGGACATCCTCTGATTACTCTAGTACCAGTGAAGTGGACACTGAAGATGAAGAAAGTGAGGTTGATGTTTCAGTCATGGATATCCTTCCAGTCACACCAACTCATGACCCCATAAAATTATCTGAAGAAGAAGTTGATGATCGTCTCCAACAAATAAAGATTGGTGATGCTGTGATGGAGAGTGAGAAGGAATCCTACCTCCAGCTCTTTCGAAGGTACATACACCTATTCACTTTTGATTACAAGGAACTCCGTCAAGTAAGTTGGGTAGAACATTCTATTGAGCTGGTAGATGGTGCTAAGCCCATAAAGCAAATGCCATATAGAATGAATCCTAATTTTTCCAAGACTGTAAAAGAAGAAATAGATAAGTTGCTTAACGCAGGATTCATATTTGCTGTGGAGAATTCAGAATGGGTTTCTCCCATTGTGATCTCAATAAAAAAGAATGGGAAGCTACGCATTTGTGTTGATTACAGGAAGCTCAATAAGGCAACAAAGAAGGATCATTACCCTCTTCCATTTTCAGATCAGATCTTGGACGAAGTAGCTGGCCAGGAGTGCTATAGTTTTGCTGATGGATATAGCGGCTACAACCAAGTTCGTATCGCAGAGAAAGATCTGCTGAAGACCACGTTCACCACTCCTTGGGGAACGTTTGCTTATAGAGTTATGCCTTTTGGGTTGTGTAATGCTCCAGCAACATTCCAGCGCTTGATGAATAGGGTGTTCGAACCCTACATTGGGACCTTCATCAGAGTATTTCTCGATGATTTTTGCATCTATGGGAGCAAGTTGGACCACCTGCACCAAATGGAGACAGCATTTCAAAGGTTAGATGAAGCACAAGCCTCACTAAACCCTACAAAGTGTGTCTTTGGATGTTCTAAAGGCGTTTTGTTAGGGCATGTTGTATCCAGAGATGGTATTGGTACTGATCCTGATAAAGTTTCAAAAATCAAAGATTTACCATTTCCTATGAATAGAAGTAAGTTGAGATCATTTTTAGGCCATGTGGGTTACTATAGAAGGTTCATCAAGAATTTCTCAAAGATTGCACAGCCACTAACCCAGTTCTTGAAGAAGGATGTTACTTATGAACCAGGAAATAAGGCGCATGAAGCTTTTGAACAATTGAAGGAAGCCCTGGTGTCTTCACCTGTTTTGAAGAATCCAGAATGGAGCAAGCCATTCATTGTGTACACTGATGCCTCAGATGCAGCACTAGGAAGTACTTTGAGCCAAAAGGATGAAAATGGGAATGAACATCCAATTTACTTTGGGAGCAGACAAATGAGCAGTGCTGAGGTAAATTATACTGTAACTGAAAAAGAGGCTTTGGCTATCATTTTTGCTGTAAAGAAGTTCAGAAATTACTTGCTAGGGCAAAAATTTCTAGTTGTAACAGATCATCAGGCTCTAAAATATATTGTAAATAAGCCTAACCCATCAGGGAGGATAGCAAGATGGATAATTTTGCTACAAGAATTTGAATTTGATATTATAGATAGGCCAGGAAAGAAGCATGTCAATGCAGATGCACTCTCTCGAGCCTATGATGGTTTAGGATCATCTTGTGATGATGATGATTTCCCTGATGCAGCATTGTTATCCCTTGATACAATCCCTAGTGAATACATAGATATTTGGAATTATCTGAATGAATTCAAGTTTCCTGATGGTGCCAATGCAAAGACTAAGGGAAGGATTACTCAAGCCAGTCGTCCATATTCTATTCTGCATGGAGTATTATTTCGAATAGGACCTGATGGACAGTACAAGAGGGCAGTTGGACGTGATCAAGGGAAGGAGCTGCTAGAAGAATTCCACAATGGTACATGTGGAGGGCACTTCTCTGGACCACTTACAGCAAGAAGGATCTTGGATGCAGGTTATCACTGGCCCACTCTTTTTAAAGATTGTTATAATTATTGTAAGACATGTGATATTTGTCAAACACATGGTAACCGTAAGACTTCATCAGCTCCATTATGTCCTATTCTTCCACTTGGTCCCTTTGAAAAGTGGGGAATAGACATTGTAGGTCCACTTCCAACTACCTCACGCCAAAATAAGTATATTGTAGTTGCCACAGATTATTTGACCAAGTGGGTTGAAGCTAGGCCATTGAAAACAGCTTCCATGGATGAAGTGGCAAGGTTCATATATGAACGCATTGTCACAAGATTTGGTTGTCCATTAGAAATTGTAACAGATCAAGGAAGCCACTTCATTAATGAGGTGGTAGAAGCCCTAGTCAATAAGTTTTCTATTAAGCATAGGAAGGCAACAACATACAAACCAAGCACAAATGGACAGGTGGAACGAACAAATTTTGTGTTGTGTCAAATTCTAGCAAAAGATGCAGCCTTGCAGGTACATAAATGGGATAAGAGGATTCATGCAGCATTGTGGGCATATAGGGCAACATCAAAGTCAGCAACAGGATACTCTCCATTTCAGTTGGCCTATGGCATTGATCCAGTTCTTCCTATTGAGTTTGATATTCCTACTGTGAGAGTTATGAAAAATGAAAGGATGGATGAAAGTGATTCAGTAAAAGAAAGGTTGGTACATCTTCATTTGCTAGAGGAAATGAGGGAAATAGCAAAGGATACAAGCCATAAGAAGAAAATGAAGCAGAAGGAATACTTTGATCAAAAGATCCTTTGGTCTCCATTTCAGGTGAATGACTTGGTTCTAGTATATGATTCCAGATACAAAAAAAGAAGACAGAGGAAATTTCTTCCAAAATGGATGGGGCCCTACAAAATAGCAGCTGTGCATGAAAATGGTACGTACCGACTGGAGGAATTGGATGGCACTCCCATTACGAAATGGGTCAACCACGACAAGTTGAAGATTTTCCACGCACCAGAAGAGTCTACTCCGAGGACGGAGTAGAAGCTAGGAAGGGGGAAGATGTCGACACTAAAATTTTCCTCCATAATTTCTATTTCATTAATGTATGTATTAGGAATAGAATGTTGTTAAGTGTAATTAGTAGTAGCGTCCGATAGAAGATAACGGCGCTGCCAGTACGACGCCGCAAATAATGTGGAGTACGGTAATAGTCAAAGTACAATAGGAATGTTGTAAAAAGTAAATATTTGTCGTAAGTGGTCCGGTAATATTAAAATGTCAAAGTTTGGGTAATTAGAGAAGTAGGGTCTACATGATTAGGAATTAGAAATATTATATTGGTAATAAGGACAAGGAGTGAGGTCATAAATATTTTGTGTATTTTATTTGTAAAAATTCTAAAAATGTGGAACCCATGTAAAATGATAAGGTTTATCTTATCTTAAGAGATAAGCTTACATGTACAGATAAGAGTTAAGGTATGGAATATGATTCGTCAGAGTGGATTTCTTATCCTATCTTAGAGATAAGATGGATAAGCCTGTAAGTTCTATAAATAGAGAGGCTACCCCCCTCATTTAGCATAGAAAGAAGTAGTGAGAAATATTGTAGGAAGTGTGCGAAGGAAGCCATCAGTTAAAGGTGTGTTGAAGAAGCCATCGAGAGGTGTAATTGTAAAGTTTCTCCCATAGTCTTGTTGAAGAATCTCATGGGTGAGATTGTAACAGTTTCATGTTAATATTATAATTTATTTTGATATTTCAGATTTTTCGTCATTCTGTCTTATCATAGTCAATGGTATTCTTGTGTTATGTTGTTGTTTTGTTTCCAGATTACGTCCACCAAACTAAAGGCTGTGCATTAGTAAATAATCATAGCACGAGGAGTTCCCGGTGAAGAATTATCATAGTGCCGGATTGCTGATGACAGGACCACCCTGTATAAATCATGGTAGGTGGTCCCCAGAATATCTACGCCCCAGGCGTATTTCCAGCCATGTCCCTTTATCTGTGTAATGATGGGGCCCCAACAGTATAGTAAGGTCTCCCCTCCCTTGTCCCCGATGAGTCTCGAGGCAAGGATCGCCATAATAGCATGTCGAAAGATACGAGGATGGGTAAAGAAGGAATGGATCTGGACTCGCACTCCCTTCTTCAGCCCCGTAGAAATGGCTGCATCCCCATATAACCAGCCCACTGAGCTATCTGTGCCTTGGAACCAGCTGTCTCCAGTTTAAGTCTCCTCCCGATGATCGGGACCCCCAGGATGCGGTAAACATCCTCCAAAGTGGTGGTCCACTTACCACGGACCCCTGGCAGTCGGAAGGTGTTCCGATCTACATCCCAATATGAAAATAGGTCACAAAGTAATGTGACTGGATGGAGCAACGTGGGGCACACGTGATATACGCAATATGCCGGCCCTCTGCAATGTGTCCTCCTCATCTGCTGAGAGGGCATCCAATACCCCAGGCAGCCAGTCGCACTCTCTCTCCCGGCTCCATCTAATGTACTCCTCTTTTGCCTGCATACACCCAAAAACACACAAGGAAGAGTAAGTTAGTATCTAAACAATATCAAGAGAAGCATAAAAACACGTACAAATGCTAAAAATACAAGTACAAGCTTTCAAAATAGGTTCTTTTGCATTCTGTTTAGAACCGCCGCCCTGAGCAGGGGGCAGTTTTGTAACCGCCGCCTTAAAGGCGGTGGTCTCGTGACCGCCGCCCTATAGAGGGCGGCGGTCATGTAACCGCCGCCCTGTCCAGGGCGGTAGTTGCGGTCCGAAAACCCGCGCGGGGTTTTTTGGGCTTAAAAGGCCCAAAAAATGCAAAAAATGACTATTTTAATCAAAAATGGGGCCTACCCAGTAGGCGCCCTCCCTAGATGGACCCTTTAAAACCAAATATTTTCAAAAATAACCCCCCCTTTGCAAAGAATTTAACATTTCAAATTAGAAGGGGGAAAAACACAAAATTGAAGAAAACCAACCTGTGATCTCGCGGGGGTGGCATTCCGCACGTGGAGGCATGATCTCTATCTCACTGCGGACGTTTTGACTCTACTCGCATGAGAAACCGTCACCGTGGGTCCCAGAGCTCAAAATCTATCAAGTCGACTCGCGCAAATGAATAGGAAAATGGGCCCACTTTCATATATAATATCCTTCTGTTTCATTTTAAAATGGATTTTTTCGCAGGTTCGGAGCGTTGACGGAGGTAAGTTTCTATCCTCGCACAAATGTTACGTCCTCTTTCTCTATTATTTTAACATTGATTTTCCAAATTATTGTATCTATCTGCATTTGAGTTCTCTTTTCATTTTGCAGGTAGTGGGAATTTTGGATGGCGTCATTTCGACACACGGACGTGTAAGGTATAACTTCTAACTTCCCATTTCGGGACTGCCATACTCGAACCCACCGTTTTATGCCTCTTCATGGCTAAAACACTTCTCCGAGGGGGAAATATGTACGTACCCAAAATTGTAAGGTACTGTACTGCCATAACAGTGTAACAAGTGCCCCAATGATGATACAGGTCTCCTCGCAAGGTGTTCGAGATCCAGAAAAGCCCTCGGAGTATGCGTTAACATCCCGCATGCCCCGCTTAGCCCCCGCGCCCTTTGTTTTCCCCTTTTTCCCTCTTTCCTTGGCCTCTTGACCTTCAGTGACGAAACTACCACCCTGAACAGGGCGGCGGTCCTGTAACCGCCACCCTGCTCAGAGCGGCGGTCCTATGCGCATTTTCTAGAACACTCTTTTGACGTGACCCGCGTGAAATATCACGATTTACCATCTTTTCTTTGCCGACTTGAGCATGCATTAATGTTTTTGGTCCCCTGGAAGAGTTTTTTTCCTTTTTTTATTGTTTAGGAGTTCAATTTGGTTTTGATTCTTGGGTGTTTGAATTCCTATAAATGCATGGTTTGTGTACATGCAAATGGTCTGAATTTGGGCTGAGTTTTGTGAAGAATTTGAGCTGGAGTTTTGGCCACCATTTTTCCTTGTTAGAGTCTTCTGGTTTTTAGTATTTTGGGTAGCTCGCTTAGGATTGATAGCATAGTTTATTTCATACTTGGTTAGTATTGCTCAGCTGTTGGTAAGCCACAGACCCATCTTGTGCAGGCAGTGCTGTTGTTCCATCCAATCCGGTTAGAAGCTTGCCTCTGAATTCCTCTTTGCTGTAGATTTGTTTTTACTGTGACTTAGAGTTCTTAGTTCAATTCATTATATACCTGGTTAGCTTTATTCAGCTGTTGGTAAGCCACATATCCAACTTGTGGAAGTAGTGTCTTTATTTTGGAACGGAATAGCTTAGGAAGCCATTAAAGTTGCAGGTTTTTCTCTTCGTATAGGATAGTCAAAGGTTCTGGTCGCTTCATGTTGCATGACTCGCAGTAAAATCCCACTAGGAATCGCATAAGCCAAGCTCTGTACTCTTGCGCTATCCCTCTCCTACTCGCATTCTCGGTCTGCATTCTGAGCTGTCCTTGTCCCAAAATCTACTCCTATCGGTGCTAGCATTACATGCTTTTCTGGATCCAAGTGAACACGAAAGAATGAGAAGATCATACTAAGGGGAAGAGATCATATACACACCATCGGATTCGCCACTGTTCTGTGGAATCCAGGTTTTACATTTCAAAGTTCTAGTCAGATTCATATCAAATAGAGTAGTTAATCACTTTATTTTATTTCATTCTATTCTCGACATTGCCAGGGAAGCTGTGGGGATTGATATTTTCTGAGAAACTATGATTCACTCCTCACTTCTGAGGTAGGATCGAGAATCTTGCAAGTAGATTAGACAGGCTATCTTATTTATTTAGAATAATTCTACAAATTGCACAAGCAAATAACCACACTCGGTTATCTTGTCTGTTTTAAATTATTGTTTAGTTATTATTTCTAGATACGCTTAAAATAGTTTTTTTTTCTTAGAATTGTTAAGATATTTCTTAGAAAGATAAAGGTTATATATGTTAGATTTATTTCACGTAGTTAGAATTTATTTCATTACAGTTATATTACATTTTGTTTCGTATGACAATCACGGGACCTCAGGAGCCCAGGGTATATATATTTGAGCCAATCGTGCCTCAACCAAACCTCGCCACAGCGATAGTTGACATAGACCAAAATCTTAGGATACAAGTATTCCGAACAACCACAGATCTCCAACTGATCAGTTCACAGTTAAGAGGATTAAACATAGAAGACGACCAAGCACATGCGTTTTGGTCAAGTCAGCCAAACTACAGATTACCCTAGAAAATATCCACATGACTGTAGAAGGGCTCGAAAGAGAACAAACTTTCGGGCATGATCCTCTAGTTCCACAGCCAGACGCTGGAGACACCCTCGTAGATATAGATACCAGCTTAAGAATCCAGGTTGCGAGAACGCCTGTAAGGTATTCTGAGAAGATCGTACAACTGTTGGTTCTAAACGTAGAAGCTGAAAAGGCTTACGACTACTGGATACTAGGGATTAGAACTTGATCTTGCGTATGACCATAACAGGACCGCAACAACCAAGAGTCTATGGTTGTGATCCACAGATCCCACAGCCCAACGAGTCCACAAATCAGTTAGATATAGACACTGGCCTACGCACACTAGTATTTCAGTCCACTCCACTTCCACCTATCATCATCGAACAACTGTCCTTATTGGATATAGCGGCTAACAAAGCTAGGGAATTCTGGACTAGGCCATAAAATCGTCCATAGAATCGATTGTATTCATCATCCACTATATGACTTTATCAGGAGATATACACGAAACAATCCTAGGTCATTTTCCAAGTATTCCGCAACCCATAGATTGAATCACACCAGAGCTCGATATTGATTGGAGCCTTCGAGCAGTCATCCTCGCTGATTGATCTATCACACCAGTCCAAGTTAGAAGGGCCTTCTTTGCCTTAGATTCACTAATTCCACTAGTGCGTGTCGAAGACATTAGACTGCCTAACTAGTTTGTCTGCATATTCCACCCCTCACCGGCTGTCTCGGCACGACCTTGAGAGGTCGGGTACGCGGAAGAGTCACTTGTAGATTCTCACGCTCGCCTGTCGTTTTTCCGGCGTACATTAACCTTTTCACAATTAATTATGAAATTAAATCAAAGTAATCATATAAATATAAAGTTATGTGATCATAATAAGTGATGAAGCACTAAGCACTATATATCTCCACCTAAGGTAGAATCCATCAAGTAATCTAAGAGCTCCATCGCATCCATCTTATATCTACATCAAAAGGGACACAATGCCTATATTTTTGCATCACACATCATATGAGGGAAGTTCATTCTATTCCATGCACACATTTACCACATTCTACATCTAGTTACTTGCTCTCTATTACAAGTGTGCGATGCATAAGAGCAACCTAGGGAACAAATACACACACACACAAATACATTGGGTCTTATATGTAATGCAAAACTTAGAAGTAAGTCCATCATTATGGAAGATGAGAAAATCCTGACCCCTCATTTTACATTTTTATTTTATGGGATTCGATGTCTTTTTGAGGGTTTTGAAGGTTTATTATTTATTGCAAGTTTACAGTGATGTTAGTTATCATTGTGTGAATATATAACAAAAAAATTTGAACATTGGTGATTATCTTAAAACCATGAGAATTCAGGTTTTTTATCATTTTTGTAAGCACAAGCCCCTAGAAAAGGCCTGAGCCAGCCACGGGCACCCCTGTCCCATCCAGGCACCCCAGTCTAGCCAAATCCTTTATATCTACAATTTTATGAGCTCTTGTGCAATGTTTAATGCTTATTTTTTGAATTTTCTCTAGATTCGTGCACTCTCCAAAACTTGACGAATTAGATAAGGCTCTCTAACCTCTACTTGAATATTAGGGTTTCATATTTTATTGTTTTGATCTATTTCAGTATTTTATTATTTATTTATTTACTACAATATTACATTCAGATTAGGCTCGTATTATTCTATATTTATCTTAATCATCGACCACTCTATAATTATGTGTTTTTTCCCTTTCTGTAATGGGATGTTTTACTCTAGAGCTCTGTACTACTATAAGGGTAATTCCTACACCCAATTGTTTCCCCCCACATTTTGGGTGCATGTGAAATATGTAGGAGGAGGTGGCCCAAATAAGAGGACCTGAAACCTATGTACATATGGTAGATTGAATATATGTATGGGTAGGGGATGTGCATGGTATAAATGAAGGCATATGCAAAAAAATTAGGCTATAAACAAGCATTAGTGTAAAATATCTATACAATAGAATACAATGTATCAATCATCTGTCATTGTCTAGCAAGGTAGAGTATGTACTAGCAACATTATGTTTTATAGATAGGAAGATGTAATGTTTATAAGAAGGAAGTGAGGAGGGGGGAATCCTGACGCCCCCAAAGTGTGTTAATCATAATTTTTAATTGTGAGTAAGAATCACTAGAGTATGTATAGTGAATGAAAGGATGTATAACATATATAAAATAGTGTGTGTATCATGAATAGAAGGAGCTGCAAGTAAGCACGAGGATAAAATCATGTATGGAGTGTAACAGGAGTGAAAAGGGAAATTGCAAGCATAGATTGATGTATAAAGTTGTTCTCATAGTGTAGATAAGATAAAATGCTATAGGAAAAATTGAATTTAATTGCAAAGAAAAATTAATGTATAGGTATATATGTGAGTAGTATGGGTAGGAAAATCTTTACTAGAATGTGTGAGTATGGGGGAATTTCAATGCCTCCAAGTGTGTAAGTGATGGAGATCCATCTGATGATGTGAGAGATACTATGTTATGGTGGCAAATGTGGAAATGTGTCAAGAGTATCGATATTGGTGTTAGGAGAATAATATTAGCCAAAATAAGCTATAGCATTTGGAATAGATGGAAAATGATTGTTGTGATGGTAAGGGGGGAATGGTCATAAGTTCCCATATATTCTAATAGAGCATCAAGTGTAAGGAATTTATCTAATTTAGGCCAAGTTGGAGAAGAGGGATCACTAATAAGTTGAGGGTATGGACAAAGGAAGATTATCCATATGTGAAGTAGTGTAAACCTTAGGAGAATATGTGGCAGGAATAAAAGGAGCATGCAGAGGGATATATCCGATGTTGAGGTTGGCGGGTTGTTTGGGAATGGAAACATGATCAATGACTCCCTTTTCATATTTTCTTAATTTAGTTTCATTAAAACTGTAATGAATCATATACTGATACCCAAGACCATACTTTATGAAATTAGAAGGAGATGTGGCAGAAGTAGAGGCTTACGTGAATGATCAATAGTGTTGGAAAAGTAAAATGGGGATGGATATGCTAAGTCCTCATAGACCACACCTTAGTATGAGAAATTAAGACACATATAAAGGGTACATAGGACCACATGCATGCCACAAATCTAAATCCATCTAAAAAATAATATTATAATTAAGATTATTAGGAATTGTGTGGGATGGGCGAAGTATATGAACCAATAGTAATGGGAAGTGTGGTTGTCTCTAAGTCCCTTTTCGGAATATTATCAAAGTTATGGATACAAATAGATGATGGATTTAAAGAGGATTCAGACATGATAATTTGGTGAAGGAATGCTAAATTACAAATTTTAATCCTATATCCATTATCAATTCAATATCATTTAACCCCTACTTTATGGATTTTAACTAGAATATAAATGGATAGATCATTATCTATGAAATATTGAGAGGAAATTTCAGCAGATGTAAAGGTAATATGCTCATCAGAAAGAGATAATGTCGTAGTGAATCAATGATAAACATATCCAGGAGAGTTTTTAGTATGAATGCAATTGTTATATATAAAAGATCGTATTTTGTGCTCAGATTCATGATTGTCTTGCAAGAAAGCTGGGCGAGAGACACTTATGTTAGTGAAAGTGGAATGATCAAAAGGTAGCTAGTAGTGAGACTGAGATCTAGTGTTTACATTAGGTTACGGGTTAACCAAATGATATAATTGTTATCGCCGAATCACAACACCCTTGGATGTTGATCAGATTTCTAGTTTGATCACTCTAAGCATCCAGTGTGATTGGATAACATGGGTACTATCTCCAAGTTATGGGACTTGCTACTTGAGATAGACCTCCAGAGAAAGCTGGTTCTTGCTCCTAGACTACCTGCCACAATCTACTCTAATGCAGGAGAAACTAGCTATTCTAACCTAAAATTCCAAGGTACCAGGGAAAGAGAATACATAAAATGAAAGCCTACACTAAAGTGGTGATACACCAGAAAAGGAGGGTGTGAGAGTAATCTCCAAATGTGTGAAATACAGAGGAGAAGTGCACACTAGAAGAGGTGATGACAGTTCACCATAATCTAGCAAAATGCATTCACAACAATATTCCAAGCATACACAATGTTAATGGATCCCTGCAAGAACATAATAATAGACACAATATTCTTATGGAAAGATCAAAGGGGCAAGAAGAATGCAAGAAAATGCAGCAGGGGAAGATACATCCACAAACTGGTATTTTATTGCTTCATGCTGTGCACAGTTCAATTTATTACAAGATAAGGGCCTGGATCACGATGCAAGGAGTCCACTACAAGGGCCTGCAACACACTAGCTTCACAAAGAAATTTTGGTAGAGCTTTGCTACCCAAAATCTCTCTCTTTTACAATGAGCCCAACACTCCAATTTATAAGAAAAATGAGAAGGAGAAGAGAAAGGAAAATGGAAATCCCGAAATCTGTCCTTCAACCACCTGTGAGAGGCATCAAATTGAGTGCAATGATTATATAATACTTTAAAAATGCTCCCCATACTGTCCCATGTGCTGCAGCAGAGAAAGAATGATGACCATGCCTCTTAATTGCACTCCCAGCTACCAAATAAAACACTGTTCTGAATCCGGCCACGTTTTCTTAAAAAATCAATCAATTTCTAATCAACTCTAGAATTTCTTTATTGCTATGTGTTGGGCTTGGAACCATGATTCCAACGGTACCAATTTTGTGCAATTTTGTTGAGAAATGCAAAAGTTATGGCCTTCTGAGTGTGGGCAGCTATTTTGGGGTCTGGGAGGCGTTTTCTGTCATTTGACAGGAATGAGCATTAACTGACTGGAGCCGAATGTATTTCTCTTATTTAAATATATATACCCTCATTAAAAATAAGAAATCCAATTTTTGTGGCATAGAGGAAGTCGTGCTCGTTCCAGAAAGTCCAATTTCATGAAAATCAGAGCTCGGAGTCAAAAGTTATGGCCGTTTGAAGTTCCACGGGTCAAACGTTGACTTTTCTTCTCTGCCTTCGGCCATTTCAGATTTTCGCGTCCCGCGCATCCCTTTGTCCCATTTTCCCCAGTGCTGCGTGGGACAAATTCTTCCAAACCGCCTGAAATGGGCTTCCATTTCCCTTTTTTACCGGTGACACGTGGCGTGATCTGATTGGCTTTCAACTCCTTCGGCTATCCGCGTCCCACTCGTCCCTTTGTCCCATTTGGCACAGTGCTGAAGTTTCCCATTTTGGCTGAACCGGCTGGTTCAGGTACTCATGGCCCAGATGTCCCATTTGCTTTCGGACCATCTGGGACAAATTTTCCCGATTCGCTCGGTTCGGCCGGTTCGCGCACTTTTGTCCCACGCGTCCCATTTGCCTTCGGACCGTTTGTTCTCATTTCGGCTGATCCGGCCGGTTCGCGTACTTTCGACCCAACTGTTCCTTGCTGCCTTAATTCTTTTTGGCCGACTTGCATCCTCCGCGTACTAATTGTCCAGATGTCCCAGACTGCCTGTTTCAACAGTTAGTCAAATTTTTCCATTTTTTCGGCCAGTTCGGATTTCCGCGTCCCGCGCATCCCTTTGTCCCATTTGTCCCAAATGCTGCGCAGACCGCCTGGCGGCCTTTCGGCTGGTTTGCGTCCAAATGTCCCAAATGTCCCGACTGTTGCAAGGACCAGGACTTAGCCATTTTTCATGATTTTTTCTGGCCCGAGCCTGTTTTTTGCAATTTTTTCACCTTTCCTTAGCACTTGCTCTCTTCTTCTTGGGCAGGGGAGTTAGATTAATATGAGGGGACCCTAGAAACATGAAATTTTTTCCCTGACTCAATCTATTTGCCTGGGACTTGAGAATTTGATGCATGTTATCGAAATTACCTTGAGGGGTGAATTTTGGATAACAATAATATAATATGTAATTAAATATTAATTAATATTAACTTACTGTAACTAATGCTATACCTGAAATTATATAGAGAAATGTGAAATTAACTAGCATTCAATAATGTAAAACCCTAAGTAAATGAGAGAGGAAGATGACATAGATGATCTTATGCAACCTGGGAATGATCTAGATTGAGTATATACTAGAATAGTGTGGGAATCATGTCATCAAGGCTCACTGAAGTTTCTTAACACTAGGAATATATGGAACCGAAGTGCTAGTAGGAAGACAAGATCAACCGAGGCATTAGTGGCTGATCTAGGTGCCCACGTCCGCTCAAATTGTTCAAAGTTCATAGTTTTTGGGTTAGGGATATTCATTCCTATTTCCTATTTGTCGATCTTATTTCAATGTTAGATCTCTTTTCATACCTGTAACCTATTAAAAATGTCTAATTGTATATGCCTGTAAACCACAACAAATTTAACAAAAACAATGTAGAGTTTGGAGTCAAAATGACCGTGACGATCACCTCAAGACTGAACTTATGATTGAGAACTACACTACATCTTAGACTCTATGTACTTTTTTGTATATGTGTTTGTATTGTTCCTTAAATTTCTCTTATGCATGTTGCATGATGATAACAAGATAGATATAGATTTTACTGAGTATACAAAATACATGCGATGGAATAGAATGAACTCCCCTCCTATCTAGTGTATGTAGATAGATGTATCCATTTTCCCTTGTATGAATGGGCTAGATACATACTTTTTTGTATTGTTGTGTATTTGTGCAAGATTAGGTTGTGATATATAATTCTTATAGGTCTTGGCCCCTTATTATAAAGAAGTAACTAAGTATATATATGATTCCCTTGTTTGAATTTTATAATGTAAAAATGAAAGGATGACCCAAAGTGTTAGAAGGTGGTGAAGAAGTTAAAATTACCTAAAAGAGTAATAATAAGAAACAAAGAGATAGGATTGCCCATGAGGGACATACATAGACAAAAAATAACACATGGGTACATTTATAGGTCCTAAAACATACTAACTTATACATGATTCCTAAGTAAGAAAACTAGTGGTTAACAACTCCTTTTGGCCTCTTTGATTTATCTCTTGCATGTTTTCGTCTTACACATCTTATAGCCCTATTAGGATTTAAATAATTTATATTTTATGTCCTCAGATAATAGCTCCTAGTTAGGACACTAGCTCTAGGCGCTCATATCCCTCCTTGTCACCGTTGATCCTCTTTCTCTTCTTCTTTCTCTTTTGGGTCTCTTTTAACTTTTTGTCACCTTTTATCACTTTGGGTCAACCTTTCATTTTTCAGTTACAAAATTCAAATAAGGGAATCAATTATATACTTAGTTATTTCTTCTAAATTAAGGACCGAATAGTAGCATATTGTACCATCACCTAGGATTACATCTAAAGGCACAAATAACATCAAAAGCATCCATTTATCATACTTATTCAAGGGACAAGGGTTACATATTTTTTGCATACACAAAATAGGAGTGGAAGTCTACTCTATACCATTTTCACAAATTTTCATATACTTGGAGTATTCTATACCACTATCATAGTGTAATTTGTATAAGGGAATCCTATAACACCATTGATACACATGCACACACAAGAAATACATGCATTCTGAGATGTAGTGCAACGCTCAGTTGTAAGTTTACTCTTTGGGTTAACATCAGGGTCATTCTAACTCCACATTCTATTATGTGGTTTGTGGAGATGTGTAGGTAGATAATTATTTTGTAGGTTACATGTATAATTAACAATCTAGAAGAAAAATCAGAGCAAGAAAAAGAGACTAAGAGCAAATATCCTCTAGCTCTGAAGTTAGAAGATCCTAAGAATTTACATAGAAACTTGTACCCATAATGGATGCTAGCAGTTATGTGCTCCTGTCCTCCCATGGGTACTTGTATCTGGCACATTTCCACATTCTAGAATCTCTAGTCAACCCTGAAAACTTTGTTCTCATTTTGTTCTAGCAATTTCCCATCCTAAAAAATTTCCAGATCACTTCAAAATCAAATGATTCCCCCTCTCTATCTATCATACTTAGGGTTTTATACCATTTCATATTTTTTTCTTGTACATTTAATGTATTATATTACTTATACATCATTCATCATAGTAGTCACTGTGCATTCTAGATTTAATTCTATTTTTATTTAATCTTTTGGTGAACCCTACTCATGATAACTCATTTGGATCCTTATTGTATCTAGTTTTCTTACCTCGATACTACAATTACTCAAGTCTCCTTGTCTCAATTTCGTCAAAATCACCATGTTATCTGAAATTTCCCTCCAATGCAATTTCAAAAACTATAACAATTTCTTGGACTTGGAGAAGCATTAATGGTGAATACTGGAAAATTTGGATTTTGGGGAACCCCTTTGCTTTTCTCTAACTTCCCTATTCTAGGAAAATCTAAGGAGTTAGTGAAGATTTTCAAAAAATTAAAAAAACGGAAAAAATGACATATTTTAATTCATTACATGTCTAGGTGCTGAAGGTGGAAAATCTATGGATTGTATTTTGGGTTCTTTGTCCTCAAATTGGATCTAGAATACTGAGGGAATAGTGATTTACGTGTAAATCGGGTCCCGATAGCCTAGGTAGCACAAGTTCCATCAAGCCATTAATTCCCTGAAAACCCACAATACAAGAAATACAAAAGAATTGTAGTGGACTCTACGAAATGCAGATAAGGTGGAATTTCATGTCCCAGGAGGTCCAAGTACTGCTGGGACGTGAGTTTCCTGCAAACCTGAAATCATCGAATATTAAAGTAAAAAGAGTGCGTTGTAAAAAAGACGAAGTTGGACGTCCCAGATGTTCTGGGAAGGTTGGGAAAAGAGTACACAAAAATTTTGAAATGGCTACTGGTTTATAAGATGTAGATAAAGAAGGATTCAATGGCCCTCACGGTCTAGTCAACGCTGGGTGAGAATCAATTACAGTTCCGAGGGTCCATTCGAACCAATGTAGGCGAAGTGGAATTTTGGGGCCCAAACGGTCCAAGTTCCATGGGGATATGAGATCCCCGAAAATCTTAAATGTCTGTAGTAAACTAGATGAGGGTATAGTGGAGATAATTTTCCCAAGTGGCCCATGGGTCTCACATCCAAGAAAAATCTGAAATGTATGTAATACAAAGGGAAGTGGTGTGATGTGACCCCCGAAGTTCAAACAAGCATAAATTTTGAACCAAAACTCTGATTTTCACAAATTTGGAATTTTTGAAAGGAAAAGATATCCTATACACCACAAAAGAAACATCTCTAGCTCAAAAAAATTTAAATACTTAGTCCCATAAAATGCAAAAAATCCTTGGCAAACTCAAAATAGCTACTCACACTCAGACGACCATAAATTTTGTAATTCTCAACGGATTTCTTAAAAATTGGTCTCGTTGGAATCGTGATTCTAAGCCCAACACACAAAAATTAAGAAATGAATAAAATGATTAATTTTTTTTAATTATCATAAGGAGAACGTGCTAGGTTTTGAAAAATGATCTTATTAGTGGTTGGGGATGCATTTAATGAAGCATGGGCACACATTTTTCATTGTTGCAAGTCATGGGAGAGTATGGGGTACCTTCTGCAAGTCATATATCATTATTAGGGAACATTTATGACATCTTTCATTTTTTTGGAAAGTGAATTTCGAGATTTACATCCCTTCTCTCTCTCTCTCTCTTTCAAAATCTATATAAATTGGAATATTGGGCTCATTGTAAGAGGAGGATAGTTTTGAGTAGCAAAAATATGCTATTTTGGTTTTTTGAAGCTAATGTGCTACAGGACCTTTTAGTGGACTCCTTGCATGGTGATCCAGGCCTTTATTTTGTAATAGATTGAACTGTGCATATCAATGAAGCAATAGATACAAGTTTGTGGATACTATCTTCCCCTGCTATGTATTTGTTTGAATTCTTCTTTCCTCTTTCAACACTCATTGCAAATATATTGTGTCTACTTTATGTTGTTTCATAGGATTCATTATCATTGTGTGTGCATGAAATATTGTTGTGAATGCAGTTGCTAGATTATGGAGAACTGTTATCACCCCTTTCTAGTATACACTTTGCTTCTATTTTTTTCATAGATTGGATAAGCCATTCTCACACTCTCCTTATTCTGGTGTATCACCACGGGTGTGTATTGTAGGCTTTCATTTTCATGTCACTTCCTCTCTCCCTGGTCCCTTGGAAAGTTATATTAGGATAGAGATATTTTTTAGCTGCATTTCAATGGAGTTAGATTGTGCCAGGTAGGATTAGGAAGCAAGAACTGGCTTTCTTTGGAGGTCTATCTCAAGTAGCGATAGTCCCACAACTTTGAGATAGTACCCATGTTATCCAAGTCACACCCATGAGCTCAAGCACACACACTTGTGACAAACTTAGAGGGTGATGTGATCCGGTGATAACATTCCTACCTATGTCAATATGAGTATCATACTCAATCTAAGGCCTAGACACCTACTGTCAGCTTCCTAATCCATGGTCAATTCCTCATACATCAGTACAGTAAAAAATACAACATGTCTCACAAAATGATTCTATCATCTTCCTTGATATATCCACATGACCAATCAATCCATTTGATAAAGTAATTGGCACCAGGATTTACTATGACTCTTACTCTTCATTATATAATGTTATGTTTTAACTTTTTGTGTTTAAAACATAATTATTTCTGGTAACATTCATGTAATACGTGACATCTCATGAGACATTGATGCACTCTCATTCCCACTAAGATCATATAGTTATTATTCACTCCATATTGAATCCCATGACTACTAGATGTTCTCATTATGAAATCAAGGATGATAGTACTAACGTATAATACATATACCTCTCAATGCTTGGATGTCCAAGTTATACACTAACATGATCTTACTTTTCTTTCATTTCATACCCCACTTACCATATGTGATCATATCACTTACCACTAAGACTCATCAAAGTCTATCATCGAGCCCATTATCTTGCAAAACATCTTGCATGTGTGTATGCACACATGTGCCCACACACATTACACACAAAATTACTGGATAGTAATTAACATTCATATTTTCTGATTCCTAGTTATTAGGAATAGTTGGCCACTTAAACTTGATGATGTCATTTGCATTCTCACATGTTCAATGTGATTGTTGAGGGAATGATACTTACCTTAAAACCTGTATTTTAAATTTCACTTAGGCTCCCAAATATGATCCAGTCTATGTAAAGTGACCATCAGTCCATCTTTACCTTTATGTCTACTTATTCTGAAAATACAAAATACACCTATCAAACCGAATGTACAAAAATATCTAAACATTAGGACCTACATATGACATGTTCATTTCTTGCCTACTATTTTATCTACTATGTTGATTAATTTGGATTTATCCACTTTATGTTCACCTCTAGCAACTTGAGCTTCACTAGACAAAGGATGTAACGGCTAAAAATCATATATACATTATACACCGTTAAACCCAAATCTAATGTTGGTCATACTCTCTCTCCTAGGGAACAATTATATAGTGAGCCTATTTTCTTGATTACATATTTCAAACCCCACTACCATGGCATGGTCCTCACTTCAGAACCTTATATCTCACAGGATTCCTACCTCACTTTGGAGGTATGAATCTCTACACTAATTTCATTTATACCACTAATGTTGTAATCATGATCACATTCCTCTCTACACTAGTTCATATACATATGTACGCATACTATTTTACTACTTTTGAATATAACATGTTAAAACCAATTATAGCAGCATTTCTATACTATCAAGAATATTGTATCAACCATGACTCCATGCATGTATTTCATTCCCATTGTTCTTACTATTTCTAATACTATTTGCCTTGGGTTCTCTAACTTTGGTAAACACATTGTACCTTTTATTAACGTATACACTACACTTTCATGCTACGGTACACTACTTGACTATTGATAGCTCTAATTCTTCATTGAACCTACACTATTATGTTTTCTCATTACATTTCACTCTTAGTGCTTCACTGTTATATGTGCTTGAGTGTTGTCATTCCATAATACTTTATGGAATCTACATTTGACATTTAATACATCGTTGATATAATCTACTACTGTCTACATCCCTCTTGATGCTTACATGACTATTTATTGATTTAAGCTTCTCCATGATCATTGCATCGTACATATTCTCTTGACTATGTTCCCAATGACATTGATCTGACTTGACTATAGTTAATGATCTTGTGTGTTGAGGGAATCAATTATAAATGAACTTGAACTCACTCACATGTGCTCTAATAGGTTGTATTTCATCTGACTATCTATATTAAAATGTTATAATTACATTACCTAATTTTCACTAGTCTTGGTTACTAAATGACCCTTGTTTTCGCTTATATTTATTCAAACACTTGTTTGCAGTTTTGTTAATATCTACTATGACTTTTCTATGATACTCATATGTTATCTATTGTGGTTTGTTTATGTTTGTATGTTTGTATATTCATTTTTTCTCTCTATACCTATGTGAGCAGATTTAAATTACATCTCATTAAACAATTCATGATGCTTGATATTATTAGTCCCTCTCCAATCGCATCGATTATCCTAGATGTATATACATGATTTACTATTGATCAGACATTACATGTTCAATCATTGCATCATTGGGCTACATACGACCTACTACTTAATTCTCTTCACTGATACATACATGTTTATGACCTATTAAAACAAAATTGTAACATACTATAAATGGGTGCTTCACTATGCTAGCATTTTCGTTGACACGACCTATACATCATATGACTATCTATCACTTCTTTCATCTATATTTATTTATATTATTTGTTGGTTATTTCCTATATCTTACTTGATCATTATATATTTATGAAGGCTTCATCCCTGACTATTTGTTGACATTGTGAGTTAAATCCCATGTCTAAAACCCACTTTTTGTAGTCAATCATGATTGTTGAATTGTCTTATATTCCATCCTATATTTGTTTACATTAACACATGTTACTAGCCTCTCAAGTTTTTAATGTTCCTTGGTTTCTACCATGCACGTCCCCAACTCCTTACATGTATCCAAATTTGAATATGCATATGATTCTCTTTTCCTCTCATTTGGAATACATTCTCCTATGATTGTTTCATTCACCAAGAATAAGGGGGGCATACATTAAGTGAATGTATCACCCCTACAACAACTCATACCTATAATAAAACATTGCATAATAAGCAATCATCACAGTCACAAAGTCATATAATGGTCTAGAGTCATACTTGGACCTAAAACATAGATTAGACACTAGCGTCCAGTACCGGACAATAGCAGTGGGTTCTTGTGTCCTCCCTTGGGCACTAATGTTCTTGGGGTAGAAAAAATCAGTTTCTTAGTTTAGCATAATTTCTAGCAGTCTTTAGAGTACTTCTCTAGTAGCATGCACTTTCCTCTAGTCATAAAATGCTTCCTATCACCTATAATCAGTTACAATCTAGAATAAATGGAATTAATCAGGGACATACCACCAAAAATGACACTAATTCAGGAAGCATCATGAAAGGAGATTAAAACAAAACTCTCTCCCTGTTGGTTTGAAAATTGGTTGTTTGTGATTATCAATAGTTTAGTAGACAATAGTCCCTCCTCCATAATGGGGAGGTTCCCTTATTTGACAACAATTTGGGTCTTTAAATATTTACAAATATATACACTAACTAAATATAAATGAGGATATTGGTTGCTCCAAGTAACTCCATATTTCAAATATAGAATATAGACAAAGTAATGGGGTTTAGAGCAATGAAATCATCTTATTTGGAAAAGAGGAATGAATTAAGAACACAAAGTTTAGTCTAACTCATTAGTCAAGGATACATGTTTCCTTATTGGTTGTGTAAGATTACCCACTGACTGTAAGGAGTGAAGGGAAGAATTAGAACTTTCAAAAATTGATAATGTAGACTTATATTTTACTTATACAAGCAAAGGAATTTGAGAACATGTGTGTTAATATATATGAAAACCAATATAACATAAAATGTAGATACACACACAAAGTTCATCATATTTCATTCCATGGATTGAACAAAAAGTTTAAAATTATATATATATATATATATATATATATATATATATATATAACCTATGTAATTACTAATTAAATTTTTATAACTTAACTAAGAGCATATTAGTTAAAAAAGTAGTTACATCCTCCCCTCAACCTATATAAGGCTTTTTTCTCACTTGTAAAGGGGTTGGATATTGGTTCTCTGGAATGTAATATAGATACTTTTGACAAATATAGAAGAATAATTCCCTTCTCTCAAATGAGTTCTTTCTATTAACTTTTCTTGCATCCATTGAATGTGTTATATATATATATATATATATATAACACATTCAATGGATGCAAGAAAAGTTAATAGAAAGAACTCATTTGAGAGAAGGGAATTATTCTTCTATATTTGTCAAAAGTATCTATATTACATTCCAGAGAACCAATATCCAACCCCTTTACAAGTGAGAAAAAAGCCTTATATAGGTTGAGGGGAGGATGTAACTACTTTTTTAACTAATATGCTCTTAGTTAAGTTATAAAAATTTAATTAGTAATTACATAGGTTGGATTTATTTTAAAATATTATATAGAAAATATTAATGCCAATTTCTCAAAATATAAAAAATTAGATAGAAAATATTATGAACTCGAAGAAGTGGGAACACTAGGAAAAAAATAGATGGGACCTTGAACTTGAGTACTTGAATTTTGAATTTAGTCACATTAGCTGATATCTCCTTACACTTGGGAACTATGGTGTTTTCCATAGTAGCCAACCAACCACCAAAAGAGTAATCCATTTATTTTACAAAACTGCCATTTTGTAGGAGTCCCTTGGTGGCCTCAATAACCAAATTAGAAAAATCAGAAAGTTCTTCCATATTATCTTTGTTGATTGATTCGTATTTGAAAATCTCATCCTTATTCAATACTTTGAATCTTACCTTGACCTAATCAATTGAATTCCTCTTTGGATAATTGTCCATGGAACTGATAACTAATATCTTGTAGATCAAAAAAAAATATGCTTTCAATGGTTCTTCTTTTTACCATAGATCTCAGTTCAATTGAAACTTCTTCTATCACCTAAATTCTTTATTATACACTATAGGTACAATTATTTGACAAGTTTAAGTTGGAATCATAAAAAATTATATGTGACAAGAGGACATTCTCATCAGTCGTAATAATACATATATCTTGAATGAAATCATCCCAAAATTTGAGTTCTTTACCAATTGTATATATCCCCGAGTTGATTTTTTCCTGAATAGAAATGATGTATTCATACACTCTATAGGATTCATAAATGAATTGTAATCCAGAAATGAAAACTCCCTCAACCAAGGCCTCATAAGATTTACTTAATTTTGTATGCTAGTGGATTTATGCTCCAAATTTGACATGAATTCTAGCAGTGGAAGTAGTATGTGGAATTACAGAGAGAGGAGTGATATCTAGAGGCGTTTTATCATATGAGAGAAAGGTTTTGATGAATTTTGAGATAATTTACACCTTTTCTACAAGTTGTTCCTTTGTTTTATTTTCTTTCTCTACTCTCTCAATAACATTTGGAACTGTTTACTTAATATTTTGCACTTCCCCTTCTAGGGTGGATTCTATAAGTGAGATACTAGATAACTCCAAGTATAAGATAGATATCTCCTTTTCATTATTGTATCCCTTTGGTTTAGAAATTTTATTCCTTTAACATCTGATACCAAAAGAGATGTTTTGGGAGGAGGAGGATTTATGCTAAGAAGGGAAGCTACTGCATCAAGTCTAGCAGAAACAATTTGGGATGAAACCTTCTTGTTCTTATAATCAATCATGGGTTGAACCCGTTTGAATGAATCACTTCTAAGTGGAGCTAGAGAAGGTGGAAAAGCAAGGAAATTTTGAGGACCAAGATGTTGAGAAGTATAAATTTAAAGAGTAGGATCTTTGTCAGAAGAAGAATAGAGTCTTCTAACTTCTATCTTAGGCCTTGAGGCACTATATTTTATTTTTTCTAGTTAATTTTTTTAAATTTATCTTCAGCTTCTTCATCACCTTCAACTTCATCTTCCTCTTTGTTCTTTTGTTAATAAACCTCTTGTTTTGAATGATTTTTTTATTCCTTAGTTAAATTTACACCTTGTTCAGAAAGTTGCTGTATTGGATTAGGAGTAGGGAAAGCTTCATCATTTGATTCTTGTATATTTTCTTTCTCAACTTGTTTGTTAGGTGTTTCCTGATTCTTCTCTTCCTCCTTTGACTTATATTTCTTTAAATACACCTTGGTTCCTAAATCCAAGGGTGAGGAAGAAGGATTCAACTCTGTTGGAGATATTTTCATAGAAGTAAAATATTCCTGAGATGAGTATGTCCTCATTATTTCTCAGCATTGCTTTAAACTGATGTCTTTTCCTCACTAATACATGATATTTTACTTCAGTAGGATTATCCCTCTCTTTCTGAGATCAATCAATTGTTAGTAGAGGTGCATATTGGATACATCTTATGTATTCAACAGAATACCATTCAGAGTCATCCTCTTATTTTTACACATTTTCATAATTTTATTGTGTTGTGAGTAGGTCTGTAACCTTACCTTGATTTTATATGGTTTGTTGGCTCTCCAACGCATTATGGGTTTTCAAGATCATGATATGCCAAATTGTCTTGTCCTGATTTCAAGACTAATTCTTGTCTTTTACCACATGATTTAATTCAAACCTTTTATTTGCCTTTCTGCATAGGTGATATCCTCTCCTCATTATATTTGGCATAGTTTTTCAATTCCTTATCCAACATTTTCTTTTTCCTCTTTGTTTTTTTCTCTATCACGTAGACTCTAACACCTTCTTTGACTATATTACTTTCCTCTTCAACACATGTTTAACTATGTTCTTTGGTTTTTTATTTCCTTTTACCTTTCATTTTTTTATTGTTTAGGTTATTTTTTCCTTCTCCTATGTAGTCCTACAATGACAGAATACTTTTAATTGTCTTCCATGTTTTTTTCTCTCTTCAATCAATTATTATATTTATTATTGATTTTTTTATCTTGTCCTATATGCATCATATGCGCATATTTATTTTGACTCATATCTACGTATTTTGAGTGTTATTTTGGTATAAAATCTGCCAAATGTAAAAACTATTGTAAAATCATGTAATCTAATTAGATAAATCTAAAATGTCGATGTGATTAATTATGATTAATATTTCCTGTAAATATCCCAACATCACCCATATAATAATTAATCAAAATATTAATTCTTATTATTATTAATCTATTTTATCATATTTACCCTTTATCATTTATCATTTATCATTCCATCATTAATCCTTTTAAATTATAATTATATCCCATTATATCATTAATCACTTTAATCCCTTTTATTTAATTATTATTTTCCTATTCTGATCCTTCAATAATGTTTTCTAGGAATATTAAATTTAATACTCCTACACCTCACATACCAACTACTCTACATATCCCTACACCTATCCTTTCCATGTAACCTTACCTCTAATCATCTTGATTAACCTAATCTAATACTATTCATAATCACAACCTCACACTTATAAATCTAGAGGATTCTTTTTTTAGAAGCCTCTCTAAATTTCTCCTTCTATTGAATTTTTAATTCAATAGAAGCTCGTTCTCTCCATGAAATTTGAATTCAAACTCTATAGCCTTCAACTCTAGAATTTTCAATTCTTCTCAAGAATTTTCCACCATTGATCCAAATCCAACATGGATTCATCCTAGACATTGAATCCTTCACTCCTTAGCTATAAATTTATCTCTCCTTCTCCATGAGAGTCAAGTTTAAAATCCATAACAAATCTCTTCCCATTTCTCTCATCGATAATCCATTTTTATATTCAATCACTCAATCAATCCATAAAACATCATTCACTCCTTCATATTCATCCATATTAATTATCAAGAAATCAAAGGGTGGTGTTGCCCAAGTGTCTCAAAAATGACGTAATCAAAGAGAAATCAACCATAGATTTAGAATAAATCTGGAACACATCAAAGGAGGATTCATGTAATCATTTAGGTAAGTTCAAGTATTGCATTATATCTCCTTTCCATCAATTTCTATATCTGAGGTATTTTCCATGGAAAATTTTAGTGGCTAATAATCGTAATTTGGCTAAAACTAGGAATTTTGGAATATTAATTTGGTTTTTTTACACCCATGGTGGTGAGCATGTTTCACCAAAAAAAATCACAAAGATTAATTTGTCCCATGTGAATACCTAATAGATCTCTAATCCCAACATATATTTTTTATTGAATCATCATGTGATATATAGGTCAAGGTTTTGACAAATTTATGGATCACCAAGAAATCTAAGGAACCTACCTATTCATTTGATCTTATTCACCAAAAGGTGTAGGATATTTTTAAATTTTATTAAATTTTCCATATATATATACACATAGATAATAGATTAGAAGTGTGTAAACCTTTAGAACACCTGCCAAATATAAAATACTTCACTAACTACCTATGAAGAAATCTAAACATTTGATAAGCCTCAGCCTATTAGGAGTAGCCAAGTGTCACCTATTCTGGGCACCTGAGCATAAAGGTATGCAAAAGGATCCCGAACACCAAAAAATGAATATTATGTGGACATGTGTTGTTATTCTGAGAATACTGAAGGAAAAGGTATTCTATGGAATCCAAGCCCGCAGAATGAATCAATTAAATAATGTTTCATGTCCATGGTTAGACGAGGTAGAGTGAAAGTCAGGGGAACACCTGGCTGACCTCCATTTGGATTTAATATGTATTTTGTGCAATAAATATTCATACTAATGAATTAACCTTCATTCGCCACTCCATATACAATTTCTTTCAAAAAATATATTATATTTCACCAATGCCATGAACACTGAATTGATATAATTCTCCAACCCAATGAATCTGGTTTTGACTATATTCGCCACAATTTCTATAAGTTTTTTTCAATCTGATTCCTTAAAAAATTTCCCTAGTATTTTTTAGAAATATTAGACTAGGAAGACAATTTTTTTTTGTTTTATTGCATTTGATCACTGATATTTTTAATATATACACCAATCATAAGAATTACATTGCATGGAAGGGTTGTTTTCTATGATTCTAAAGAGATCTGTTTATGTTCTTTTACTTCTAGTTCAAGTTATCAGTTTTCCACATCATTTATCGAGACTTCAAAGGGATGGTAGAATAATATTTTGTGTTTTTTTTTTCTATTTTCAATTCTCTAGCATGGTTTTGGGTGTCAGAAATAAGTGTTTCTTTGACATGTAAACAAATAATAGAAGAAAAAATCAATTAATCTCATGTCTTCGATAACTACTTCCTTTATTTATGGGGAGTGGGAATTTAGTGTGGAAGAAGGAAAGAGTGGGAAATGGAAAGTGGGGAGATGGTTTGACATTTTCCATTTTCAAAATTTGGACTTTGGTAAAATTCTTTATCAACCAACTAGGAGAAATTTCCCAATTGGTTCTACCACGAGAATGATTTAATCCTTATCCAATTTCCAAATGAATGAAATGGTGAAGTGGGAATACACTCCCACTTTATCTTCTATCAATTGTTAGTTCAATTAATTAATGTTTTTGTTAAAATTAACATCAATAATTTAATAATTAAATAAACAATTTACTTAATAACATTAATTAATGAATAAATTAAATAACAATAATTATGATTAAATTTACTATAATTAATAATGTTAATTTAATTATTTAAATTTAATTAATTAATAACATTAATTAAATCAATATTATTGACTAATTAAATTAAAATTATTAATTTAATGTTTACTGTCAATTTTTAGTCAAGAGGGCATGAGAGGTAAGGTGAGACAAGATTGATGTTGGGAATGTGATAATAGAACATTATGATGATAATAGATTGGGTCATTAGAGAAGATGGGGGATGATGGTATTATAAAATGGTGTTGTCTGATCAATATGCATGAAATTTTTTTGATTGTTTTTGTAATGTTAGCAATTTTAAAATTTCAAGAAAACAACTTTGCGCTTGTCAATAATTTTTCTAGTAGCATCTTGAGTTAGGCCATTGCGTCATGTGTGGCTATCACCTTTTCAAAGGTTAATGCTTTCTCCATTATATTTTTACACATAACTTGCACATACACCTCTAACACATTTTCCTTTTATATTGTAGGCTTCTCATCTCATTCAACTAAATATAGATCATGCAAACTCTTTTGTGCCTTTTATATATGCTTCAGGTTCTACCAGGGCACCTTGTCTATGATATTCATCAAGGCATTATTTGATTATTCCTCACTCAAAATTTTCATAGGGGAAGGCCTTATCACCCACTATCTTTATGATATTGGTCTCTTCTAGAGATCCATTAAATACTCAAAATGGGGCTTTTCTACAAGTCATTCAACTTAGAAGAAGACCTATTTGTGTGTCTACCACGAGCATCCAGATTGGCAAATATATATTTACATGAACAAGTTGTTCATGTCTTTTTCATTTTTCTACATGACCCACACCTTTAGTGAAATCATCTTGGAAATCAATGAAAAGTATAATTGGTTATCACAAAGGCATGAGGGTAGAAACTACACTAGGAAGGTTAATTTTCCAAAGTATGGTCACTATAATAGTTATAATACACTAAGTTCCTCCATATCTAGGTGTCATTTAATATTTAACTCTATCATTCCATATACATCAACGTCTACCTTAATGTTGTTGTGGTTTACCTCTTTTATCTCCTCCTTATATACCTTATTGAGAGCTCATTCATCCCCTCCTTATACACTTTTCTCTCTCATGCCTTACCAATGACATGTTACTTTGGAAACTACATCTTTGAGATGGAAACCTATTGTTTCTAGAATGGAATAATCTCTATTGGCCCTTATATGATGGATGTATCCCATCCAAAAAAAAAAATCTCCAGTTATCTTAGGACTATTGTTGTCTCATTCCTTTTTCCATCTTTAAAGGGTATGTTATAGTATTTTCTACTGGAGGATTTTTCTCTATCACATGCTTCAATCTTCTACCATTTCTTAATGGAATATTAGTTCATTTATATGCAAAAAAATATGTTTTTATTCCCTCAATATCCTGTAATATATACCAAAACAATATCCACATATTTTTCTTGACTTGATTTATCATTCATGTTAATTTATCTTTTATTCAAGATTGAATGTACAAGGCATGGGAAATATCTTTCACAAATATTTTTGGTTCTCTCATTCACATCAATCATCTCTTCAACTTCAAATGTGCCAAATGAATGCCTTTTCTCATAGTGGGTATTTAATGTGTTTAAGCAACAAAAATTGCTGCCATGTCATCTTTCCAAATCACAAAATCTAATTAGAGAACTATGCTAAGATGCTTTACACCAAAGGTATAATTTCTAGTTGTCTTCTAATATTAGCATCCAAGAATTAATTATTTCTTCACTGGAATATTGGGGTCATGTGTACTATTATTTGCAATCATATTCCCTTAATACCCTCTATTCTTAGTCAATTTCTTCTAATTCCTTAACCTCTTCTCCCATTACACACATTTTCCTCTATTGTGTTTCTACTTCTTAATCTTAAGTATTATGTATTATCTTTTCCATTTTGAGGTTTAGCTTATTAGACTGACATGGCGATCATTAATTATACCACTTTCAAGAAATCATGAATTTATTATTCATCTAATGAATTTCAATTATTGCCACATCGAAATCATTTGTGGCCTAATTTTTAGAAAAATATCACCCAAGTGTTTCCATTTTTATTTTTCCCTTATTTGGTCATAATTTTATTGATTGTTTCTAAGAGGAATGCGTCAATTCCATATTCCTTTGGAAGGCTTCAAATTTTCTTTACTTTATCCAATATATCCACTTGTGTACAGTGGTAGTAATCAAGTCTCTTGGATTTGTAAAAACATATCCCTTTATGGAATTACTTGTAATTCCTTTAGTTTGTGCATTGATTGTTTCTTGATGTATGTTTCCTTTGTGTGCATGTACCATGTAGACAACATTTCTTAGTCTAGGTCATGTGGCATATAGGGTGTGTTCTACTATACTTAGTCAAATAATACATTAAATGAACAAAATTATTTCTATTATCATTTTGCCTTAAATACATAGATCATACCATTATAAAAATAATAAAAACTACCACAAAGACATAGAAAAATAGAATCTACATAAATAAAGAAATATTTTTGGGGTTGGCTCATAAAGCCTTTATTTCTACAAGTTTTTCCTAATTAAGAATGATATGATTTTCATTTTTTACCATTGAAGCATCCAAGTACAATATCTCAATCAAGCATGTGTAGCTGGCATGTGCCTCTATATATAATGTTATGGGTGATGTACAGTCCCAACTGTTGGCATGTGTCCAGCACTCCCCGTGAGTTTCATGACATGGACTAACCACCTCTCATAGATCCTAACTCTAGCTATTGTAGTGGAGACTAACACTTTTTTGGTCTAACGGTAATCATGGTCTAACAAATGGTATCAGAGTGATAGGTCTCGAGTTCGAAACTCACTAGGGTAATGTTGAGGGGGAGATTTTTGGCATGTGTGTCCAGTGCTCCCCATGAGTTTCGTGACATGGACTAACCACCTCTCATAGATCCTAACTCTGGTGATTATAGTGGAGACTAACAACTATGGGTTTTGGTCTAACAGCAATCGTGGTCTAACACAAACCACATATCTTATTGTTTTCCTAGATATTTTCTATAACATTAATCATATAGAAGGATGTCTTTGATATGTTTGTTTTTTTAAATATTATACCTTGTTTTCTCCTCTCCTTAACTCTATCTTATGAGTAACCTTCTTCATATAACTTAATTATCACACCAATCATTTGGTTTATCATTACTCATTTAATAAATATCCTTGCAAAACTATGCAGATTTATGGTACTAGAAACTCTAGCAGTGGAACCTCATCTTACATAATACTAAATAAAGTGGTGTGATAAAATGTAGGAACTTATAAGTGGTCATGTGTTCCCACAACATATCAGAAATTCTTTCATCCAAATATTTTTCCAACTAGTTACCGATATTTTTCAAAGGCTTCAATTTTTTGTTCACCTAAGTATGAAAGGGGTATTATTATTGTGTACAATAATGAAATTGGCTAATAGTGTGTGCATTTTTTGAATATTAAAGTGTTTCTCCCTTCATCAATAGTAAAACTTAATGTGAAACCACATATGTAGATGATGTTCTCCCATATGAACTTGATTATTATTATCATTGAGAAATCCATGGTACATTTTTCTTCTATCCATATTTTCAAATAATCTATAGTGGTGATGATATACCATGTTATGGTTTAGTATGTAGTAAGAGTTATGTTTCCAACACAATCAGTCACCAATTTCTCAAATGGTTATCCTCTGCCCACTTGTAGTAAAGGAATATTGTATTTGTTATTAATATTTCCTTCCCTTATAAATAGATCATTATTATTTGCATACTCTTTGGCATCCTCAAACAAAGTGGGATACTTTAATCCTAAGAAAAATATCTTGTGTACTTTGGATTCACAACCATAGTGGCATCTTATAATAATTATGGATTCTTATGTGCTAGAACATAAATCTTGAATAATTAATCTCATCCTAAATTGGGAAATTCTCCTTCTATGAGTTGATAAGGTTTTATGTAAATCAAAAGTCATTATTTTGTTTGGAATTCCATCTACTTGACGCTATTCTTGAAAAGAAAAAATATGTAATATCATCTAGCTTATCCAATACTATTTAAACTTTATACAGTTGTGAATCCAGTATGTAATATTCAATACTATGTATATCCTCCCCATTATTGATCCCTGATAAGTGATATAGCCCACTATTGATATTTCTTGGCTTCACCATGTCTTATAAATTAAATTCTTAGAACATGATGGTCCATCTTTATATGCATGTATGTAATAATGGTTTATTCACCAGCTACTTCAAGGCATCATGATACATAAAGGAGATGAAATTTTTTTATATTAAATATTGATTAAATATCTAGAGTGCAAAAATCATGGCTAAATTCTCATGCTTGGTAGTGGTATACTTTTTATCTATAAAATATAGTTTCATACTAGAAAACTAGATAGGATGATCTATACTTCCTTCTCTTGGATGGGAAAGAATGGATCTTAGAGCTATCTTAGAGTCATCAAATTGGACATTGAATGGTTTCTTCCTTTTTTGGAATCATAAAATATTTGCACTTTCTAGTTTTTCCTTCAACTTGTCAAATGAATCTTATTAGTGCATCATCCATAAAAAAGTTCCATCCTTTTTAGTAGTTACTTTAAGGGGAAATCTATTTTATCATAGTCCTTGAAAAAATTTCAATACTATCTCATGTGTCTCAGGAATTCACACTCATTGTCTTATGTAGTAGGTTATTGTAGACTAATGATTACCAAAATATGGGCTAGATTGACTAACATTACTTCATTGGAAATCATATGTCCTAGAAATTATTTAAAAGGTGTTGTAAATATGCACTTCTTTCCATCTAAGGGTATTTTCAGTTGTTTACATATCTCAAACAATAGCCTCAAGTTTACATGGGGGTATCTCACTAAAGCATATACAATGTGCATTGAATTAGATCATTATTCCTAAAAACACTATGGCCACGTTATTAAATTAAAATGACAGTACATTGTATGAAAATGAGCATAATTTTTTTGTAAACTTGTTATTTGCCTTATCTTCCTCCATGATATGGACTTGATGATATCGTGACTATAACTATGAAGCTTTGGATTTCACAACATACAATGCCCTTAGAACTATCCTTAGTGAAAGGGATTAGGAAGGGATAAGTAATGTAAGCCCCATTCAACACACAAAATTCCTTGGAAAAATTTATGTAACCACCCTTATTTATGTTGATAACTATGGGTTTTACCCACGCATATTCTTTGAACAAGTATAGGATTACACCCTCTAGAATATTTTTGATCTCTTGTTTCACTTTTTTGAACAAGTTTGGATTCATTAAATATAATCCTTTCCTAATTAGAATCTCATTATAATTTAGTTTGAGGGGAATCTTCCCTAAATACTCGTATACTTCCTTCATCTGATAATAACATTTAGGAAATGATACCTTGAAATTCTTTAGTAATTCCACTATGCACAAAGGATATACATTTGAACAATAGTCACCAATCGCACCTTATTGTTCCATTGTTTCAGATATATTATTTATTAATACCATTTATATAGGATGAATGTATTATTTTTAAAGGTGTCATGTGTACCTTGCACTATGTGCTCACTAACACCATTTGTGTTGTTAAAGTGTTTTGTTTGTCTTCTTCATCTACACAATTCATCAAGGCCTTTCTGTTACATTTTTTGAATTCCACATGTCTATTCTTCTAGCATATTTGTTAACATGACCACCACATTCATGAAATAATCTTTCAACTACATAATAATCCTTATCATAGATTTATCTTACCCTATCTTCCATAGTTGTGTCATTGTGGAATATTTCCTTATCCATAAGCTCTACTCACATAATTTCTTAGTAGCTGAATAGAACTGGAAGGTCTGGAATATATCTTTTTTGACGGGTTCCCCCTCTAATGTCTCTCTTATTATTTCAGGTAATATTTAACATATGTGCACCCAGGCCATTAATCTCTCTCTCTCTCTCTCTCTCTCTCTCTCTCTCTCTCTCTCTCTCTCTCTTCTCTCTCTCTCTCTCTCTCTCTCTCTCTCTCTCTCTCTCTCTCTCTCTCTCTCTCTCTCTCTCTCTCTCTCTCTCTCTCTCTCTCGTTGAGAAAGAATCCTTTATTTTACTATAATGAGGTACCGATGGATGATAGGTCATCCACCACCTAAAATTTTGTTCTTAAATGTGGTGGTAAGGGAGTCTACCCTAACTTCTTATTCAAGTAGAAAAGATTCTAATTCTATCATACATGTGAATGCACATGTGGTTCCATCATATATGGGGAGTTTCAAATGTCTTCCACTACTAATTTTGAATACTCTCTTTAGAGTATGTGTGCATTTATTAAGAATCATTTCCTTGAGGGGTACATGCTTATGATTCTACAACTAAGGAGGCATGTTCTATGCCTTAGCCTTTTGTGGGGTTCTCTATGTCAAATTTCTCCTCAAGGACCCTAAATACTTTATTTTTAATTAGATACAACTTCTTATAGCAAGATAATAAATCTCAACCAATCTATTTGCATAATTTACTTTAGTGTATGAGATGGACATATTACTCTTCCATTCAAGAAATCCTTCTTGTTTGGGTTAAACATGGTATCCACCTTACACTATGAGTTTTTTAGTTGTATTTGATATATTCTTTAACATCTTGCATCTTTGTAATGGGTGTTCCATGATTTTAGTCTAGCACGATAAAAGCATATGCTCGTCATTCTCAAAAATCATGTAATGCTTCTTGACGACCATATCATTATTTTTCTAAAAATACCATGACCTCCTTAGAGGGAGGTATATTGGTATACGTTTGCAAGTTTTATGACCTCATCTTTAGATTTGGAATTATCTCCCACAATGTCTATTCTTACTCCCTTAAGCATTCCACGTGGAATAACCCTTGTGTTTTAGTCATAAATAGGGTGTTAGGAGTAGGCTTAAATGGTAGTCTTCCAATGTGCATCCACACATCCTCAATGAGTATATTGACTTATATGTTAGTCTTAATAAGGATATTAAAGATGTTATTTCCATCCATTACATCATCCAACTACAACTCACTATCAAAATCATGTTTGTCTACCTTCAATTCCCATCCTCCATAATACTCTTGTATGGGACTTCTACTTTGAATACTTCTTATAATGAGTCCTTTAGAACAAGAAATAGACAGACATTTTAACAACCAAATTATCTTAGTTACCTTTATGACATCTTACTTTGTGTGTATCTTTTGATCCTATGGACACAAAATCACACACTTTGGTTATTATTTAGTCCCAGTCTCGCACTACTATTCATATGGTTTTTGAGTGAAGAAAGTAGTAATTAACTCATGTCCTTTGGCAATTTCACTTTTCTTTCTATTATAACTTCCAACCTCCTGTATGTACACGCCTAGTCATTTTTTTCATTTACGTCATCTTATCCCTAACTGGGGTGTCATGCCTAGTACTAGGGCGCCCCAAGTTCCCTAGTCCCATTTGGGGTACCCTGATCCGCTTTACGCTTTGCACTCATCTTTTGGGTAATTTCTAGTCATTTGAGCTTTCCATATTTTTAGTAATCATCTTTTTCTGGATTAATTATGAAATTAGAACAAAATAATTATAGAAATATAAAGTTATGAGACCATAATGTGGGACTAAGCACTAATCACTACTATCATCCACCTAAGGTAGTATCCATCTAAGTCATCTAGAACTCATTTACATCCATCTAGGTACATTACAAGGGACATGGCTGGCTCATCTATATCACACTATATAGGAGGGGAGTTTTTTATATTCCATCCACCATCTATTTACATTTCTACATCCATTTATTTCTTGATACTTCACAAAGTATGACTGACACAAGAGTACCTAGGGCACGCTTTTCACAAACACACACACACACACCTAGAACTACATATGGGTCTAAAATTTAGTGTAGTGCTCAGTTAGTAAGGAGACCATTGTGGCCATTGAGGAAAGTCAGAGCCCTTCATTTACATCTTTCTTTTATTACAGTTTTGATGCTTGTCTCGAGGTTTTTCAGGTCTCTTCTTCAACTTTTATTACCAAATACATCTAGTGCAATTCAATGACATACATGCGATAGGAAGGGAATGTTTTACATCATTTTATGACCCTACAAAGTTGGTTCTTAGATCTCATGCATATATTATGGCACCAATATTTCAAAATAAGGTGCCATAAGCACCCCCATCCCTTTCCAAGCACTTGAATCCAGCAAAAAATCTTAGATCTACACTTTCTGGAGCTCTTGTATGGTTTTTCCAGCATTTTGTTTATCTAGCCTCTATTGCGACACAATCCCAAATAGTCAGTGTATCAACTAATATTTTCTAACCCTTATTTGCACATTAGTATTTCAAATTTCTATTTATTTATCTTCTTGGTTCATTTACTATTATTCATATCATTTGATTAAACTAAAATAGGCCCGTATTATTTCCATTTTAGTTTAATCATTTTGGTGAACCCAACTTTGATCATCACGCATTTTAGGATCCTCATTTTCTTGGGATTTTTGCATCCTAAATATCTTTATCCATACTTATCTATATAATTATCTTGATTATATCAGTACGCTCAAATAGTACTTCACTACTAATTATACTCCTCCTCATACATCACTCGAATATATATACCATAATTTTAATTCTAACCTATCCCTCACTTAGGATGAAATAACTTTCACAAAAAATGACTTAACTTCTCAAGAAATGTTAGAACACAATCCTCTTATATTCAAGTTTGTGTTAGCAATGTTTGGGTCAAACACCCCGTCATTGACAATGGATCTGGAATTAACATTTGTAGCATCACTTTACTCAACCATTTAGGTATGTCTAAAGAATCTTAAGCCCCTTTTTCAATCTTTATTCATGGCTTAAATAGAATTCCCAAGCATGTATTAGGTAATATCAACCTAATTGTTACTGTTGGCCCATGTAAAATAAAAATTACATACCATGTCATGCCTACTAAATTTAATTATAATATTCTTCTTGGGTGACCTTAGATCCATGTTATGCATGTGGTCCCCTCTATTTTACATGTGCGACTTAAATTCCTTTATCAAGGTGTCATCGATGGTTTTCCCTTTGATCCATCTCCTTTTGAGTATTGTAATTCTATTAATAAATCTAATGATACATCTACTTTATGTGATGTAACTCAACACTTTTCTAAATATGGGTTAGGATATGAATACTTGCACCACTATGGATTATTTGATACAAGTATATATAAATAAGAACAAATTGTCATAAACACTTTAGGATATCCCTACGCAGTTACACAAGTTTGGATTAGGGTACCAACCTCCCTCTTTTCCCCCTATGGATGTTTATACCACCTTTCATACTTCCTCACTTTCCATAGCACATCTAGAACTCATTACTAATGATGCATCTACTGTTTGAGGTACCTTATATTCCTTTCCTCCTGATGATGCCCTACTCGGTTATATGGTTTTTATGACCATTTTCATTATTTTCACCATAAAAAGGTGTCTCACATTATCTCTTGATATGTAATAAAATTACTTTTATAATTCAGATTATGAGAAACAATAGAACACCAAATAACACAATAGTCCAGAAAAATGATCTCAATATTCAATTAGAATATCTTCACCACTTCGAGGGGAAACCTCCAAACCATATAATAAGATTAAAATGCTCAAAAGATAATGAAATACTACCTACAGTCCCATATATAAACTATTCATATGCTATGGCCATCACCAAGGTGACCTATTAACCATGAGAAAGTATAAATGATATAATAAAATGATATGGTAAGCCACAAGTGGGCTACTCATATCCTAATACAAGAAATAGGTTAAGGGTGTAGCATGCCCTTCCCCTTCAAACCAATGTTGTCCTCAATGTTGAATAATCACCTTCATCCTCCCAAGTTGCATCTTCTATGCTCAGATTTGTCCACTTGATCAGATATTCCTTAATGTCTCTAGTTCTCAGCCTCTTAGTAAGTGTTTGCAAAATATTCCCTGGCTCCAAAATGATTCTTCCTTCCTCATAAAGTTCTGGTAACTCTATCTAGGCTTCAAATTTATTTCCAATAACCTTCTTCAGGCATGAAAAATGGAATACTAGGTGTATGTGTGAAGATGGAGGCAACTCTAGTTTATAAGCAACACTGCCAATTTTCTATAGAACTTGATAAGGGCGATAATATTTAGGATCAAGTTTGTTGTCCTTTTTCTATTGCCTTAGGGACATCTGTTTGTGAGGATGGAGATGTAAAAAAAACACATTCACCAATTTCAAAATGTATTTCACTACGGTGTTGATTTTCTTGTTGTTTCATCTTGTTTTGTGCTAATGCTAAATTCTCCTTCAAACTAGCCAAAACCTTTTGTTGATGTTGAATGTGTTCCTCAACATCTCTGACCTTAGTTTCAACCGTCAAGGAGGAAGTGATAGAAGCGAGATGGTAACCATATAATGATAAAAATGGGGTCATTTGAGAAGAGGTATGGAAAGATGTGTTATACCACCATTCTGCAAGTGGTAGCCATTTAATCCACCTTTCCTACTTATCTGATACAAAACAACGTAAATACCCCTCTAAGCATTTGTTGACCACTTCTATTTTCCCATCAGTTTGAGGATGATAAGATGAAATGTGAGTTATCTAAGTACCCAAACATGAAAATAATTCCGTCCAAAAATTACTTGTGAAAATAAGATCACGATCACTTACAATTATCTTTCGGGCTCCATAAAGCCTTTGAACTGTCTCTAAAAAAATAGTTGCAACTGTACTGGCTTTAAAATTGATGTGATAGGCCACAAAATGGGCATATTTTGTGAGCCTATCCACAATCACAACAAATAAAATTCTTACCCTTTTATCAAGGCAATCTGGTTATGAAATCCATGGAGACCTCCTCCCATATCTAGCTAGGAATTGGTAAGTGTTGCAACAAACTTGGTGTCTTAATTGTTTCCCCTTTGTTTTGTTGGCACACTAAACACTCTGATACAAAATTTTGTACATCCCCCTTGAGTCCTTTCCAAAATAATTATCTTTTTATTCTATGATATTTCTTAAAAAACCCAGAGTGTCCTCCAATAGGTGAGGCATGTAAGCTCTGCAAGAATCTTATGCTTCAACTCAGAATCTTTACTCAAGTATAACTTGTCCTTGTACCATAGGGAATTACCTTTCCACTCAAATTTGTTAGATGTCATAGGTCCTTCCTTGATATTCTGTATTAGAGATTATGTATCCTTATCTTGATCCCATTCCAATATTGCTTCATCCACCCAATCGGCCGTCAACATGGACATTCCACAAAGTAAGGCATCGAAGGATGTATCCCTTTTGGACAATGCATCAGCTACTACATTTTCTTTACCCTTTTTGTATATGATTTCAAAATCATAACCCAACATTTTTTCTACCCCAATTTTTTTTGTTCCTCAAATGATAACCTTTGCTCCAAAAAGTATTTGAGACTATCATGATCAGTTTTTACCTTGAAGTGTCTACCCACGAGATAGGGCCTCCATTTCTTGACCACATGAAGAATAGCCATCATTTATTTCTCATAGATACATTTGAGGAGATCTTTTCCTTTGAATTAGTGACTCTCAAATGTAATTGGTCTTCCTTCCTGCAATAGAACTACTCCTAATCCTATTCCTAAAGCGTCGCAGTCAACAATGAAGGTTTTTGAGAAGTTGGGAGTAGCCAAAACAGGGGTGTTGCACATGGCTTCCTTCAACTACTCAAAGGATTTAGTGGCTACATTTTTTCAATGGAAGGCATCGTTCTTTAGTAATGTAGTGAGTGGGGTTGCTATTCTACAATATGCCCGCAAAAATTTTCTATAGTACTATGTTAGTCTTAGGAACCCACGAAAATTTTTGAGAGTTTTGGGCCTTGGCCATTCCACCATAGCTTTGATCTTTTGAGGATCAAATTTAATTCCTTCATCGGATACAATGTGACCCAATTACTCTACCTCTTGTACACCAAAAGAACATTTGGATGGATTTACATATAGATTATGTTTCTCCAAAAATTCCAACACTTTATTTGCATGTTGTAAGTGTTCTTCCCATGTCTTACTATAAATCAATATGTCATCAAAGAAAAACCAATACAAATTTCCTTTAAAATGGCCTAAAAAATAGTATTCATCAAGCTTTGAAGGGTTTGAGAGTGCATTTTTAAGACCAAAATGCATTACCAAAACTCATAATGGCCCTTATGAGTCCTGAAAGATATTTTATGAACATCTTCCTTGTTTATTTCTAATTTGATGGTACCCCTAATGAAGATCTAATTTTTTGAAATAATTAGCACCATGCAATTCATCAAGTAAATAATCAATTACTAGAATAGGAAACTTATCTTTGATGGTGTACTTGTTTGAGTTTTTCGGTAATCTGGGAAACATCCTCCATGTTTCATCCTTCTTACATACCATGACCACTAGTGAAGAATATGCACTCTTGATATGCCCTGATGATACCTGCCTTCAACATTCCTGAACCATTTTATTGATCTAACTTTTCTAGGAATATGGGTATCTGTATGGTTTTGAAGTTAGGTGTTTGGTGCCCCTGGAATCAATTGAATGGCCTGATCATGATCCCTAACTAGTGGTAGTACCTTTGGAATCACATCAAAAATAGATGAGTGAGCATAAAAAAATCTTCTGAATATCGAGTGGCGTTTAAAGACTTTGTATTTTTGTACTTCCAAGGAAAATAACTTTGCTATAAACCCATTTACTCCTTTTCTAAGAACCTTCTACATTTTGATGAGAGCTAATAATCTGTGGAGACTTAGCTACCATCCCATTTAATTTTATTGTCCTTCCCATCTGAATGAAATCGCATGAACAATTATTGGAGATTCATCTCTATAGTACCTAAGGTTGTGAGCCATTGGAAACCTAAAAATATATATGCCCCTCCCATAGAAATAGTAGACATAGGTGAGTCTAACATGTAGTCTCCCATGGAAAGCTTGAATACTATGACACTTTCCTATGCACTTGACTATCCCACCATCCACAATCATAACTTGCATTTCTGGAGCTGGGTAAATAAAACAATTGAGGTTGGTAACTAATTATTTATGAAGCTATGAGTACTCCCCGAGTCAATAAACACCATCACCTTATGTTTTTTGAGGATAGCCAATAACCTTGAGTGTTTGAGGCGTACTAATACCTGACAATGCATGGCAAGAAATTGTAGGTTAGTGATCCTCTACTTCATCTTCTACTGGTTCCTCAGCCTCTCCTATATTTTCAGCTTCCTCATCATCCTCATTACCTCTGTCAATACAGAACAAACTTATCAACACATTTGTGTGTTCCGGTCCATATTTTCTATCATAGTTAAAACATAATCCTTTTTTCTATCTTTTCTTCCATTTATTGAGGAGTCAATCTAATTGGCCTAGCAAATGAAGGGGAAGAGATACTATGGTCTCTGGTGTTTAATGAAAGGTGCCCTCCTACTACAATGAAATTTTTTCCTCTACTCGACGTGCCATGATAATAGAATCATAAAAGCTATAGTGGATTTAACATACGTACCTCATGCTCAATGTGCTCCTTAAGACCCCTAAGAAAATAGGTTATTTAGATTCTCCTCTAGAATATTCTCCACCCTTAAGGATAGGTTCTAAAATTGATGCACATAATCTTTGACTGATCTCCGATTTTTCCTTAACTTTTGCTAATTGACTATAGTATTTCTCTTAAACACTGGAACTTATAGTGCAATTGCAACTCCTTGGTAAAAAACTGTCCAAGTGACACCGAGACCATTCTTTTGCATCTGAGCACATATCCAATCAATACCAAACAAATTGGTCTGGTTTTAAGATACAAAGGATTCCAATGTAACCTTTTTTTCCTGATGGTGTTTAATGTAACTGAAAGAAGTTCTCCATTTTGATTTATCCAATTCAAGGGATCCTTACCATCAAATTTGTGCATATCCACTTTCGGCATCATATTACGTGGTTGCAAATAAGTTGGATTCTGATTGGGCTGGAAAAAGTTATCTAACATGGTTATTTTGTCCATGATTTTTGAACTGAAGATACTCCTTGGTTGATATGGGCTGGATTTGGACCATACTGTTTACCCCTTTACATGTTGCATGATATCATCCAACCGATGATTAATTTGGTCTATGTATCCTTTAGAGACCATCCCAAATTGTACATTTCATAGCTCATACTCAAGTTGGCTCACAATATGATCAACTGAGGTAAACCCTAGTGCTGAGGAATTTGTATTTATCGCTTCTGAATTCATCTATTTAATCACTACCCCATATTTATCGAGGGTTTTACCTAGAGTAACTGGATTCTTTTTTGCTCTTGTGGAAGGCCCCCACCATGATGTCAAACCTTAAGGTTTAGGGTTTCAATACAAATTCTTCTGAACCAGAAAAGAATAAAGAGAAGATACTAATACTATTTTTTGAGAGATTTCGGAAACTATAAAGAACTTAAAAATATTCCACAATTTGCACCCTAGGAAGAGATTTTATGAAACAACCTAAATTTGTAATAAATTTTTGCAAAATAAATCCAAAAAAGTTCAAAAATTTTTAGGGAACCTTACTTGAAATGTTCCTCAACTCTGGTAAAAAAATCTCCCACCAATTCTCTCTGGGTCACAATATATGGCGGAAACAAAAAATTAGGGTTTTTACCCTAATTTTGGCCTAGATCGCAGCTCTAATACCACTTGTAATGAAATTACTTGTATAATTCAGATTATGAGCAACAATATAACACCAAATAACATAATATTCTAGAATAATGATCTCAATATGCAATTAGAATAGCTTCGCCACTTCGAGGGGGCAACCTCGAAACCATATAATAAGACTCAAATGCTCAAATGATAATGAAATACTACCTACAATCCCCTATATATACTATTCATATTCTATGGCCATCACCACGACTGACCTATTAAGCATGAGAAAGTATAAATGATTATATGGTAATCCAAAATTCGGCTACTCATATCCTAATACAAGCAATAGTTAAGGGTGTAGCATGATACAACAAATTATTTCAGAGAATCAGATATATCCCCTACCAATGTTGATCCTCCTGATACTTTTCCTATTGATCCATATATTGAAGATCATTCAGCCCTTATCAATGAATAAATAATATAATAAAACTTAGGTACATCTAAAAAACCCATGCATAGTTTTGTTAGATTCCTCCCTCCCTCCCACTGAAAAAAAGAATAACAAGCAATTCCTTCATGAGTTCTTTGATAATTTTACATGGGAATATAGTGATATGTTGAGAATTAATTGATCTATTGCAATATATAATATTTTCCCCAACCTTGGTGTCAAACCTATCTAACAAAAAATTTGTAACATGCATCCCAAAGTAGCACTCCTAGTCAAAGAAGAGATTCAAAAACTTTACGACGTTGGTTTTATTCACATCATTGAATATCACGAATGGGTATCTAATATCATACCAGTAGTGAAACCGGATGGTCAGGTCTGTTGTTGTACTTATTTCCACAATTTAAATAAGTATTTTCCTAAGGATAGTTTTCCTTTTCCACACATCGACTCTATTGTTGATTCTACAACAGGATACAATATTGTCTCTTTCATGGATGGCTTCAAGGGTTACAATAAAATTAAATTAAACTCTATTGATCAAGAAAATACCTCTTTCACCATATCATGGGGAATATTTTGTTATACTTTCATGCCCTTTGGCCTAAAATCTGGTGGAGCTACTTATCAATGGGAAATGATACATATCTTCCATGATTACATCCACAAGATAATCAAAGATTACGTTGACGACATACTATAAAAATCTAGATGATGGTCTTCACATGCAAAGTATATGTTATCCAAAATTTATCCCCCAAGGTAATTTTGATAACATGCATCAGAATATTCAAGTCCCAGGAAAATTAATTGATTCAGAGAAAACATCATGTTTCTGAGGTTCTCTCAGATATTTTTCTAACTCCCCAGGCCGAAGAAGGAAGGAGCAAGCTCTGAGAAAATGTGAAAAATGGTTGCAGAAGGCAAGTAGGTTAATCCAGAAAAAAATTGTGAAAATCGGCTAAGTCCTAGTCCTAGGAGCAATTGGGACATTTGGGACAAAAATGCGCGGATCGGCCGAAAAGCCTCCAGGCGGCCCAAATAGCAATTGGGACATCCGGGACAAAAGTACGCGAACCGGCCGAACCGGGCGAAATGAGTCAAGGCAGCCCGAAAAAGTCTGGGACACGCGGACAAAAAGTACACGAACCGGCCGGATCGGCCGAAATGAGAACTTTTGTCCCGGAACAGTTGGGACAAAAGGGCGCGAACTGGCCGAACCGGGTGAATTTGTCCCAGATGGTCCGAAAGCAAATGGGACATATGGGCTGCGAGTATGCGAACCAGCCGGTTCGGCCGAAATGGGAAATTTCAGCACTGTGCCAAATGGGACAAAGGGATGCGTGGGACGCGAAAAGCTGAAGCGGCCGAAGGCAGAGAAGAAAAGTCAACGTTTGGTCCGTGGAACTTCAAACGGCCATAACTTTCGACTCCGAGCTCCGATTTTCACAAAATTGGACTTTTTGGAATGAGCACGACGTCCTCTACGCCACAAAAACTGGATTTCTTAATTTTAATGAGGGTAGATATATTTAAATAAAAGAAACATATTCGGCTCCAGTCAGTCAATGCTCATTCCCGTCAAATGACAGAAAACGCCTGCCAGGCCCAAAATAGCTGCCCGCACTCAGAAGGCCATAACTTTTGTATTTCTCAACGAAATTGCACAAAATTGGTACCGTTGGAATCGTGGTTCCGAGCCTGATGCACAGAAATCAAGAAATTCCCAATTTGATGAGATATTGATCATTTTTTTTAAGAAAACGTGGTCGGGTTCAGAACAGTGTTTTCTTTGGTAGCTGGGAGTGCAATTAAGAGGCATGGTCATCATTCTTTCTCTGCTGCAGCACATGGGACAGTATGGGGAGCCTTTTGCAAGTAATGGACAACCATTCCACTCAATTTAATGCCTCTTACAAGTGGTTGAAGGACATATTTCGGGATTTCCATTTTTCCCTTCTCTTTTCCTTCTCATTTTTCTATAAATTGGAGTGTTGGGATCTTTGTAAAGAAGAGAGTTTTTGGGTAGCAAAGCTCTGTCAAAATTGCTTTGTGAAGCCAGTGTGTTGCAGGCCCTTGTAGTGGACTCCTTGCATGGTGGTCCAGGCCCTTATCTTGTAATAGACTGAACTGTGCATACCAGGAAGCAATAAAATACAAAGTTTGTGGATGTATCTTCCCCTGCTGTGTTTTCTTGCATTCTTCTTGCCCCTTTTATCTTTCTACAAGAATATTGTGTCTACTATTATGTTCTTGCAGGAATTCACTAACATTGTGTATGCTTGGAATATTGTTGTGAATGCATTTTGCTAGATTATGGTGAACTGTCATCACGTCTTCTAGTGTGCACTTTGCCTCTGTATTTCACACATTTGGAGACTACTCTCACATCCTCCTTTTCTGGTGTATCACCGCTTTAGTGTAGGCTTTCATTTTATGCATTCTCTTTCCCTGGTCCCTTGGAAATTTAGATTAGAGCAGTTAGCTTATCCTGCATTAGAGTAGATTGTGGCAGATAGTTTAGGAGCAAGAACCAGCTTTCTCTAGAGGTCTGTCTCAAGTAGCAAGTCCCACAACTTGGGGATAGTACCCATGTTATCCAATCACACTGTGAGTTTAAATACATGCACAGGGGTGCTGTGATTCGGTGATAACAGTATATACTAACACTATTTAAACAACTACAAAGATATAGTGTATGCTTAAATTCTGAAAAAAAAAATGTTTTTGGGGTCACAACTGGTAAACTCCTTGGATATATTATCTCGCAACGTGACATTGAAATTGATCATAACAAGATTAAATCCATTGTCAACATGCATCTTCCTAAAAAATTACATCAAATATGATCACTACAAGGTAAATAATAACCCATCCGATGATTCATTGAACAACACACCGATAAAAATCAGCCTTTTACATGGCTCAGGAAGAAGGATATGAATTTTTTATAGGATGAGCAATGTCAACAAGAAATTGAATATATAAAATCATACTTATTACACTCATCTTTTCTAGTCCCTCCCTTAGCTGAGAGACCTTTCTTATTATATATTTCATCTATGTTCCATGCATTAGGAACTCTACTAGAACAACATAACGACTCTCGACTTGAACGAGCAATATACTATATTATTCAAATGCCACTTTCTTATGAATGCAACTATAGATACATCAAAAATTTATGTCTAGGCCTCATCTTTGTTGTGTATAAATTACGATGCTATAATCTTAATAATGAGGTACATATAATTACCCAATTCAATCCATTGTGGTACTTATTATCCCACACACATATGTAATGACGTTTTGCAAGTTGGGTTACGCTTCTCTTTGAGTTTGATTTAAAATTTGTACCACATAACACAATAAAAGGAGGATTTATATTTGACCAGATAGTTGTGGCAACCCTCTTAGAACCCTCACCCATTTCTAATTATTTTAGCGATGATTTCAATACCTATAATATTAAGCCACACACATGGACAATGTATTTTGGTGGCTCACAATGTAACTCTAGCTGTTGGAACTACAATAGTATTCATCACAACACAAGGTGACCCACTCCCCTTTTCATATCCTTTGGATTTTTCCTGTACAAATAACATCATTAAATACAAATTCCTTATTTTAGGTCTCCTTACCACTTAAGAACTTATCATTCATAACATGTGCATCCACGACAACCCTTAGTTAGTCATAAATTAGATAAACAACAACATATAACACAAAGGAGGAACATTTAATCCCATACAACACACTTGTAAAAGATCTCTTGGCTATATTTGAATCCTACTCCATTACTACCATTCCTCAGAAGGATAATTGTCATGAAGATTCTATACAAATGGATGTGTCACTCATCCCATAAGATATCACAGATGAGAAATCCACATTCATAATGATGCACTTATGACATAATTATATCTCTACATTACCTCTTCCAACTTGTTCCATCATGTGCAAAAATAAAGACAACTTTGAATGATTGTCACCTATTTACAATTACTTTTATAAGTAGACTATGCATGGAAATTTAGAGCCTCATGAGGCTTGTTGGTTACAGCGTGAGGCTACCCGTGATTTTATTTTTAGGATATAATTATTTAAATGTGCACTAAACGATCACTAACTTATGTTTCTTATGACAGATATACCCACTGCCATCTCGTAGATCCATGACAACATGTGTGGTGGTAACTTTTCAAGTAAAGCGATCTAACAAAACATTTTACACCAAGGGTATTATTTCCCTACAATGGATCAACATTTCCTTGAATATGCTACTCGTGAAAAATTCCAAAAGCATGGTAGTATTCATCATCCAACCACATATGACCTTCATCTCACTGTGCACCAACTTGGCCTTTCCCCCTTTGGGTGATTGACCTCATCGGTATGATGAATCCTGAATCTGTTGAAGGTAACAAATACATTATTACCACTACCGAATAATTTACTAAGTGGGTCAAGGTGGTTCCCATGTGCACGATCACTAGCACATACATTTTTTTACCTTTCTCACCATCTATATTATCACACATTTTGGTGTACCTTCTACCATAATTGTTGATAATAGACCATGCTTCAAAAATAAGGATGTTAAAAAAATTTGTGCTAAATTAAAAATCAAAGAGTTATTTTCCACCCCTTACTATCTACTAGGAAATGTCCAAGATTAGGCTGCCAACAAAATCGTTGATAAAATATTACACAATATAGTTGACTCTAGTTGTACCAATTATCATAGCCAACTATTTTACGCTTTACTGGTCCTATCGTACTAGTGCTCTTAAAACCGCTAATGCTGCCCCATTTTATTTGGTTTATGGTGCTGAGGTCGTTATTCCACTTGGAACTCGAAATACCTTCCATGTAGATTTATCTTAAAGGCATCGTTAAGGAAAATGTATATAATGAAAACCACTTACATGAGTTGGAAATATTGGACTCACATCGTATCTAAGAACTTGATGATCTACGTACATATCAGTCTCGCATTTCACACGCATAAAATTGTAAAAATCATTCTCCTGAATTCAATATTGGTGGCCTTGTCTTAAAATAGAATCAAAATAATACAAATACTAACCCATATTCGACATGACAATAATAATTAAAATAGAATCAAAGGAAAATTCAAGCCATATTGGTTTGGTCCATACATTATCACTGACAAACCCTATGGGCGATTTTATCACCTCGCCACCCTTTTAGGAAAACCACTCAATAATCTACTCAATGTAATGCATCTTAAGAAATACTCCACCTAAGCACAATTCAACCATTACCCAATGACACACTCTTTTTCCTTGGTTTACACTTGAATATTTAGGTCATATTACAGATTAACCCCACACATTACACACTATTCATTACGTTACCTCTCTTCACACATCTCATGTCATATGACTTATGTCACACATTCTACATTCTATATTTATTCTACATCATTTTGACATTTTTAAATCTACACACCATACACATCCTATAAGCCATACTATTAGTAAATCTTCAAGTCTTGCAGCACATAATGCTCATCCTACATAGTACATATTTCACATTTCAAACTATTAGGATATCTACACATCTTTCATTACTTTCTACACATTGCATATTTACACATTTTTCTCATCACATGGTCATTTATTATCATCACACATCATATATATTCTCGTATGTGTTGCACCGACTACCCTATGACGTATGCTTGTTCCTCGGTCCATACTCGACTTCTGAGGGTTTAAAAATCAAATGCACCTCATCATCCTCACATATTCATTAGATAACCTTCTATCACATGATGATCCTTGGTTAGTTACATATGTTATAGACTAAGTGGTCACCTACTCATTCATCTTGCATTGGTATACGCTTTAGGATACATCAATCAGTCTCTATATTCATCTTGTAGTGATATACACTTTTAGGATAAATCATCACTCCTATCACTCATCTTGACATGATATACACTTCGGATATAGGGACACACATAAATATTCTCTCTAGGTCACATATCATTAAGGCACATACATAATCATCACAATGCATTACCCACAATACATTATTTGACCATTTCCTAATGACACACTCTCATTTACAATTCATTTTTAACTACTTAGGGGGAAAACTAAATGAACCTTATTGCATACAAACTCCATTCACTTGGGGGTGGAATGACTCCTATCATCTATATTTCATTCCATTCCATCCATCCATAGCATATTGTAGATCTTGGTCACAATTACTCTTCTTTGCATTTTCTTTTATATGTTTTTTCTTACTACGCATGCTAGATAGTTCTCTTGTATGCCATTATTTTTACCATCCATACATGCGCTATCACATATTTCCTTAATTTTGATAATAGATATAGGTATCTTACACACATCATGGATGCCTTTCTCCTACCATTCCTACAACAATTGTTGGGGGCATCCACATTCATCTCTTACAAGTGTTATTGTTTCATTTTGTTTCATAGCAAACTATTTTATTTAGCTACACAAAATTTTAACATATGGGTTATCTCTCTAACCTTTTAATGGCTGATTTATGTGCAACATTTGTTTTGAACGATTGTTTTCTACCATAGCTATCTGTTTGTTTGTTTATTATTGCTTCTCTTTTTTTCTATTATATGTGGATATTACTCTTTATTTGGTGTCCATAGTAGTTTTTTGTATGCATCCATTATGGCCTTTTGTGTCTTGCAACATTGTGAGATGTGTCCCATGTTTTTAACCCACTTTGGCAGTCTATATTGGCTTCTTGCATGCTTACTTTCTTTCTAGATTTTACATTGTTTACGTAGCTTACACTTGTTTTATACATTCATGCTTGTTCGTACTAACACTTGTTTTCTAGCCACTTATTTTTTAGCACTTTGGTTTTTACCAAGCACATTCCCTTCCCTGTACACAACATATTTTACATGGTTAGTCCTCTTTTAGGGTTGCATCCCCCTATTAGTGATGTCATGTGTTTCCCCCAAAGAGGGGGGCATCATTTTGGGTTTACACGCTAGACAACACTCTACAGTGGTATAGTTCAATTTAGTTATATCCTTCACATAGTGAGTTATACAGCCACTGAGTTCAAACCAATCTGCAAACTTGTTTATCCCCGTTTTGAGTTCACGACGAAACGATCGGATAACCCCTACAAAATTTTTGAAGTGATTTTGCATTATGATCTCTTTTAGAAGCAAATCGGGTTTTCGGGTGTTACTAACAGCTTGACATAAGTTTTAACATGCTTTATGTCTTATGACCTCTGAAACCCGAAACCCGCCTTGTATTGAAAAATCCTTTGAAATCGGGTTTTCGGAAATTCAACGCATCGTAACATACTTGTGTTAAGACATGCTTTGTGTCGCGTGACTTCCGAAACCCGAAACCCGCCTATTGTTAAGACAATCCTTAGTAATCGGGTTTTCGGAACTCTAAAGCATCGGAACATCCATGTTCCAAAACATATTTTATGCGCCATGTTCTCCGATTCCCGAAGTCCGCTCAATCCTTAGTAATCGGGTTTTCGGAAGTTCAATGCATCGGAACATTCATGTACCAAAACATGTTTTGTGCTCCATGTTTTCCGAAGCCTGAAACCCGAAATGCACTAAATCTCCTCGTGTCGGGTTTTTGGACTCCTCCAACACGCTGACGTGGCGTTCATGCCGAAGGGTTGGTGAGTCGGCACGTGCCGAGCTGGAGCGTATTTATTACTAATTTTCTTATAAATACGTAAAAATCCACGTCATTTTTACCGTTCATATTTTTAATTCGTGGATTTTTCGCATGCTCTTCCGCTCCCAAAACCCCGCAAACTCGCGTTACCAGATTGGATCATTTGTTTTCGATTTAACTTGTCTCAAATCGAAGGTATTTTTCGTTCCTTCTTTATTCTTGATTTCTCTGGATCGACTGCGTATATTTTCTTTCCAATTTCTTGCCAGTTGTTGAGGGTTTTTCTTCCTTCTTCTCGTTCTGTATTGTTTTGGAAAGGGTTTTGGGTTTTTTAGGGTTTATTTTTCTTCTTTGAGACTATCAATTGGTGCTGTTCCTTCCAAATTCCAATTACTTGCATGATGTATGGAATATGAATAACAAAAAAAAGAAAGGATGTTTTATATGTAGAAAATTCAAAGGAAAAACTCTGTTTTTGTTTCCCGGATTTTGAAGGTTGTGTTACAGATTCAAAAAGTCCGAAATACAAAATAAACTTAAAGTGAGACGGGGTTTTTTTCAACATTCCGACCTCAACACTAAGTGCCGGGCATCTCCTAAGTTCCGCCATTAACAGTGGGCCGTCGGGGTTTCCTCGAAGTTCCGCCATTGACAGTGGGCGTCGGGTTTCCTCGAAGTTCCGCCATTGACAGTGGGTGGCGAATATCTCCAAGTTTCCGTCAGTGAAGGCAAGTGTCGGGTTTCGCCAAGGTTCCGACATCTCAGACCTGTCGGGTTCTCAAATTTTTCCGACATCTTCTTCAACGTGTCGGGTTCTTCTCCTCCTTCCGGCGACATTCATTCAATCAGAGATTTTTCAGTTTTGCACGAGCATCACCTGAGTTCCGAGCCTTTCTCCATCCAATATTCTTCATGTCGGATCCTGGTTTCATCACAGGAGAAGGGCCGAAAAATCTAGCAGGATGAAATACAAATTTAAGAAACCAGAATCCCCCGTCATATATCGATTGTAATTATGATATCCAGGGATACTGAACTGGGCAACATAGATATGGACGACTTTTGGAACAGGGTAAAGAGTTCTTCTCAAACCCCATGGATGATGGCTTTAGCTGAGCAGTGGCTTGCCGCCTTGCAGCAGGCTTTCCCTATGTCTGCCCAATGTCTAGAGTTTGTCTTTGGCTTGTGCGTCCAGTTACGACTCGGCTTCTCGTTCCGTAAGGAATCAGGCTGCTGAAGTGGTTATCAAACTAGATGGAGCTTATTTCGATGATCTCCTGAAACTACCGAATTTTGAAGAGTATGGGGCCCTAGATATCAAAATCGGCACAGAAGGCCTGGGACAGTAACCAGGAAAATTGCATTAGGGATGTCAATAAGAAGTTCTTGGTTAAGGCAAAAACTAGTAAAATATCTAGATTTCCAAGAACTATCCCTAGATTTGATTTCATACAGGAAATCAACGATATTATCACCCTATTGATCCGGGTTTTTGGCCTACCGGAATCAAATTTATTTCATGGATGGATGTACCAATTTATGGTCACCATTAAGAAGAAACAAGCAAGGGATTGACTGGGGGACCCTTATCAGTTGATGAAATTGATTCCCAGATGACAACGGTCCCTGTCAACCGGAAAGTTCTATATGTTCTCATATGTGGCCTATGCAACAGCTGGGATGAGGAGCTATCCCGGGTTGGAGACTAAAGGGAGCAGAACAACCAACCCAGTCTATAAGTATTATCCTCAAATAACAAAGAAGGGGTCCAAGGATCAGTTCAGAAGGGTAAATGACGCCTTTTTCTACGAGAACATTTGCAAGCTGAATCCAGGGCCTCAGAAAGACCAAGGGGTCTCAGACGAGGCATGGGCTGAAGTATCTAAATGGGGATGTATCTTCTTACAGTTCAAGAAGTTTACCTACCTTCGAACGGTCCATGTACTCTGGAGAACCTTTCCGTCTGCCTCGTTATCCCCGGTGATAGATTGATACTAATAGAATTTGGTCAGGCAAAAAATTGGATTTTCACAAATTCCAACAGAGCAAACATAAGGCAGCAGTCTCCTTCCCAATTTCTATTGGGAGATATACTTGCTCGACAGTGGCAAAGGCTAAGAAATGTGGAATGTGAACTCCAGGAGAAATTAAAGAAACATATGAAGTCTCGGGCTGATTTTGATATCCGAGGAGTACTTAAAACCTATGGATCCCTACATCTGCACAGACCCAACATTGAGGATATCTAGGTGGATCTGCGTAACGAAGTTGCAGTTCGCAGAAAAGATAACAGTAGGCTTAGCTATTGATGAGATTCAGGCGCTGGAGCTGTCTGATTTTTCCAGATGGCACAACTGATAATGAAAGTGTTGGTGGATATTTCTTACGATGGGCTCAACGAAGATCAATACGTCTTCCCACCTATTGATTGGTCGGCTCAGCGAGAAAGCCTCCATCACCGATAGGTCAGCCCTAATTCTGGCTCGCACCAAGAAATGGCTCTCCTCTTGGGGGGATGAATTTTAAGGATGACAAGTTTCCAAAATTGGCTGCTTCGGAGGCGGGGCCCTCCAAAAAGAAGAAGGACAAGGAATCTACTGGGGGGTCTATAAAAATCAAGATTCCCAAGAAGAGGAAAGAAAGACAAATCTCTTCAATTGTCTCTCCAACTCAAACGGTGGATGTGCCAGAATCACCAACACCACCAAAAATAGGAGAAATTAATTTGGAAGAAGGAGGAAGTCAGCCCTTGACTTCACCATTTGCTGATTGCTCAACTGAAGAGACCTTATCTCTGGCAGTCAAGGCTTTGGAGACTGAATCTGTGCCTCCCCCTCAACAACCACTTCAGCCTCCTCATTCCCCATCCACTTCTTCAAGCATGGCCAATATTTTCGCTGGGCTCTCACCCCTTTCTACTGGAACCCAAGTGATCACCAACACTCCCCCACAACCTGTGCCTTTATTCATTGCACCTACTACCACGTTGACTGCTGTTCCCCCTCCAATAGTAGAATCTGCTCCCCTTGAGAGTAGAATACCAGCTACTACAACATTGGAAGTTTCCTCTGATACACCACCATGGCTACTCGAACAAACTCCGAGGAAGAGGAAAGTGATTGTACCCCTACCAGCCTTTGATTTCAGCTCACTCAAGGCTTCTACTGCGAGATCAGCCAAGAAACCCAAAACAGTTTCAAGAGTTTTGGTAGATGCTTCAGGAGATAAGTTCGCAGAGATTACCACTCCCTCAGCTGACAAAACTAGGGATGATGTAACGGCTGCTGATTATCAGATCACCAAGGTGGCTCTAGGGAAAGTAACAACAGAAGGAGCGCAACAAGATGCACGGGCTTCCATAGACGTGCTGTGCCAAAAGTTGAAAGAAACAAAGGTCAGCAGAGATGAGTTTAAAGAAAAAGTGGAGCAGTTGACAGAGGTTTTGATTAAACTCTCAACACCCCTGGAATCCATACCATCTGCTTCTGCTTCTGCCGGATTCGATTTCTCATCGGTGCCTATGATTGAGAAGATTACCAGAAAAGGAAGAGTGGTTAATGAATGGATCCAAAAGTTGCTCCAACAAGGGAAGGAAGTAATTCAAGACGTGGTGAAAGTTCATCAGTCCTTGGCAGAGATTCAGAAGGAAGGAGAGAAGATGGATGAGGAATTCACTGAAGAACTTGGACAGCTTGATTTGACTTGTGAAGCTCTCCAAGTGCTAAAGCAAATACCAGCACATCTCTTGGTAGAAGAAGGCGTTCTTCCACATACAGATAAACACTTTCAGCTGATCAAGGGCATCAAGTTCAGAGTAAAGATTCTCAACGAAGCCTGCAGCAAGTTGAGAGAATCAAGGGATAAATTGATCGATGGGAAAAGTGATCTGGAGGAAGAATTGCTAAAAATTTGTCCAAAGGTGTCGGTTGGGAACTCAAGTGCCCTATCAGCAGGTGATCTCTTCAAACAAGTTCAAGAGACTGTTCAACATGAACCTGTAGATGGATTCGACCTTGAAGTCATTGGTCAGTTTGTGCGGATTGAGCATACGTTGGAGGCCTTAAGAAAGCTCAGCAAGAGGTTGAAAAAGCTTCCCGGCAGTGCCAGTGATATCCATGAGACCTGCGAAATGTGGAATGATCTTTCCACTGCACCTGAGGAAAACGAAATGCAAGGCATTATTCGGAAGTTCTAGGAGTTCCGGAACAAACAGTCTCAGCTGGAGGAAGAGAAAGGAGAAGAATCAAAAGATGATGACTCGGATTGAGCTCCAACGTCCTATGACATTTCTATTTTTAGAATGTCATATCTTTTATTTCCATTTTGTCATTATTTTTAATTCAAATTTGACTTGATCTCCTGCGTGAGAATCATGCAAAGCTGAAACTCTAGTTAGCATGCTACTTTTCAGGATCTGTTCTGTTTAAACTCTAGCTTTTTTGTTATAAAAAGGGATGCTTGTGCATTCTAAAGGGTCGAGAATTTTTGGAGCATTAAGAGGCTATTGGAAAGGAGAAAAACTTTGTGTTTTCTTTCAATCATTTTGAAGAATAGAAGTTGATATTGTTTTGCAGACTTTGTGTTGTGAAATATATCTTATTTAAGATATTGTTCTTATGTTCATGATCTTAAAGCTATTCTTTGCATAGAATCTCAGTGTTTCTAATTACCTCGGACATTATATCTGTGATCTAAAACTCGTATGATTATTTCGTGCTCTGTGTTTACTCGAAAGAAAATACGTTTCTCCCATTTCTTTTCTACCGTGCTTCTTTCATTGTAATAGTTTCTAACCTATTTCACATACGAAAGCAATATCCTTGAATCGTGTGAATGTGGATTTCGGGATTTCATCCCAACCCCCAATGGTTAGATTAGTGTGAATATTGTATATATTATTTACTGTGTTTTAGATTAGCAATAAACAGGCAGCCTCACCTGTCTTTGAGGAGGGATTCAATCCCATGTACTGTGGTTGAACCTCATATTTTGGTTTGACAAAATATCCAACCAACAAAACTCCATACACTATGGGTTTTATAAGATAGGCTATCCTTATCATTTTGGGGACCAGTTAAGAGTTGGAGGATACACCATACTTTCCTTTGTACACTACTTCAGCTAGTAGCATTGGATTGCCAAAAAAACTAGTAGTACAAAGATCTCTTCATACATCCTTAGGAAAGTAGTTATAGGTTGTAGAATACTACAACTTTCTCTTTGCACTTCTTTAGCCATATTGGCGTGATATTTCCCAAATAACCACACTTCACTGATAGTTAAAGGATATCCTTTCTACACCCTTTCTCTAATCACGGATTAGGTGCACAAGTTCCTTTTTCATTCTCACTATGTATTTTTACTATATGTATGCATCATTACATGAGATTTTTACATATTGATGCATATTTGACTTCTTGATCATCTTCACCTTTGCAGATCTATCTGTATGAGAAGTAAGAAGTCGATAAAAACTATAATAATGAAATCAACAATGACACCAACAACATCTTACAGTAGCACACACCTCATACTAACATGTAATTACATCACACATAGCAGCAACTACACACTTGTTTCTACCTTTGGTTCACTCTCATTACTTTTTGCACTTTTACATATTTAGTCTCCACAGTCCATATTTTTGTCACTCCACACTTTTGTCTAGTCAATTAATATTCTTTCTACATCACTCTTCATGGATGTCGGAAATGCATCTCTATCTACTTTATGTTACTGAGTGTTTCGCTCACCAACATAAACTGGGGGGAAATGTAAACACAAACTCACGCACTTTTGGTATTATTTAGTCTCGGTCTCATAATAATATTCATATGATTATTGAGTGAAGAAAGTATTAACTAACCCATGTCCTTTGGCAATTTTACTTTACTTTCTGTTGTCACTTACAACCTCTTGCATGTACTAACCCAGTTAATTTTTTCATTTTACATTATCGTATCCCTAACTAGGCCACCCAGCCCAGTACTGGGACACCCTAACTTCCCTAGTCCCACTTGTAGTTCCCTGATCCTCTTTACACTTTACACTCATTTTTTTGGCACTTTTTATCCATTCAAGATTTCCATATTTTTAGTGGTCAACATTTTCAACATTAATTACAAACTTAGCACAAGAGAACCATATAATATAAAGTTATGAGACCATGATGAGGGACTATGCACTAAAGAATACTATCATCCACCCAAGGTTACATTCATCTAAGGAATATAGACCTTATTTGCATCCATATAGCTCCATCACAAGGGACAAGGTTGGTTCATCTACATCAGACTACATGTGATGGGAGTTTATTCTATTCCATTGGATATATATTTACATTTATACATCTATTTATCTCTCGCTACATCACAAAGTACAACTAATAGAACAACACCTAGGGCATGATTTTCACACAAAAACCTAGAACTACATTTTGGTCTAAAATGTAGTGCGCCGCCCAGTTAGTAAGTCCACCATTGTGGCTATTGAAGATAGTCCTAACCCTTAATTTACATCTTTATTTTCTAGGATTTTGATGTTTGGCTTGGGTTTTTGGATGTCCTTCTTCATCTTTTATTAGCAGTGACATCAAGTGCATTTCAGTGACATACAGGATAGGCTACGAGGGTTTCACATCATTTTGTGACCCTACAAAAGGTGTTCCTAGACTTCCTACACAAACTTGGGCAGCCATTTTTCAAAGTAAGGTATCACATGCACCACCATATCTCTCAAAGCACCCAAGTCCATCTAGATAACTCATATCCACTATATTTGGAGCTTCTGTATGGTTGTTCCTGCATTTTTTTTATCTGGCCTCCACTTCGACATAATCTTGAACATGCAGTGTGTCACATAAGCTTTTCTAACCATTCTTTGCACATTAGGGTTTCAAATTTCTATTTACTTAGTATCTTGGGTCATTTATTTTATTTATTTAGTTTTTATTTACTATTTTTAATAGAATTAGATTAAACTAAATTAGGTCCATATTATTTTCATTTTACATTAATAAGATCCTTTTATTTCATATGCACCTCGACTTTATGCATAATTAATATTCTCCTTGTAATTCTCTTAACATTTATTGAGCCTTTTTGAGAAGAAAATTTTATCTAATTCCATTTGGATAGTCCATATCTCTGGTGAGGAAGACTATGAAGATCCATGGGATAGTCCTACTCTTTCTCATTAAGTGTGTCCACCACTACACATTATTACACTTTCTTTGGTTTTTCCCTTTGTTTATGGACTCTTATTATGGGTCTTGTTGGTAACCAAATTGATTCTCCCTTGGAAATCGAGAAGCATCCCTAATTTAGAAAGACACTAAGAGACAGACATATCATATTATGAGTAATTTTGTAACCCGGGAGGAGATTCTTTTGACTCTTTGTCACTCGGGCATCGGAGAAATTGATAGCACCTTCATTAAGGATTTTATCTATCCTCACTGCTTTAGTTCATGGCTTTTGACCAGGGTGATAAGACCAGTTTTGTAACCTTTGTTGGCGAAGTAGAATGAAGTTATCCTTCTTTGCACAAATTTGAAAGGAGACCCTAATAAAATATGATCAATGCACCACAATTTAACTCTCACGAGTTGTCACTTCTAAAGAATGTTGATATTTTCTAAATAGGGATATGGTTACTTGAGACTTTATGGGATCTTGATTGCTTCTGCATATTTTGGCAGTAGAATTTATAAATTTGTGGACATACGCAGAAAACAGGGGTAGTTCAGGAAGGATTCATTGTTTTGAATAAGTTTGGTGGGAGATTAAGAAGGATAAAATTGATTATGCTAGATCTTTGAGAACCTTCACAACATTTGGAAAACTAAATGACAGAATGCTTCAAAATAACTAAAATATTCCTTCAAACCAGAAGGTGTGCTTTAATGGAGGCCCATATTTACACGTTCTCACACAATCTCCAAAAATTTAACACAAAGGCTTGAGCCAATGACACAATTAAGCATCAAAGACCCTTGGTTCCTCATGCCTAAGATGCACTCAAAGGCTTACAAAAATATTTATCAACAAATGACGGTAAAATAATTTTAAATTATTTATCTCATTGCAGGATGAAGGCTATTCTTGAAATGAAATTAAAAATGCTACTAAACTGGATGAGATCCTGTGTGATTTAGAGGTACCTTTACACATGATTACAATAGGAATAAGAAAAACTACTTGCAGACATTCTAAAATAAAGTAGACACAAATTTTTCTAAGATTGACACAGATTATTTTGAAATTGATCAAATTCACCAGTAGGGGAAAGTTTCTTTGAATAGTCTCATATTTTGTCAATGGCTGTACACTCACAACCAACTTGACGTGATTGAAATCTAAAACATAGGAAATTAACATGTTTCATGGATTGGTCTCTCAGGAAGATGGGCTCTCTTAAATTTTCTCTTAAGAATTCAACCCCCGACAATTTGCAAGAGTATTCTCATTGCATTTATACATTTCAGTCGGTCAGTCATCCCAAATTTTCCCACCAAAAAGAAAATATTCAAGGAACCTTTGCTTGTTACAAATTTGTCTCAGAAAGTTACATTTAACGAATTTACCCCCGTAGCTTCTAGGTGGAAAAATCATGACTTGATCATGTTTCTCAGACCCTTGAATACTGACTAGGATGTCATGCCACAAATTTTGATAGTCCTTCTAGTCATTATTTTTATTATTTCATGCAAGAAATCCTTGTTTTAATCATTTTATGATGGCTCTGTACATTTGGATCTGACAGGTAATCCTTCTTACCCTCGAGGAAACCTTTTTCATCCTTTGCACCTGTAACCTTCATCATTTCATCCTTTTCACTTTCTTTCCTTTGCAACTCTACTCTACATCATGCATCCCTAGTAATTCACGTATTTGCAAGTGCCCGAGCAATTCCAACTTCTAGATATCACCCTTTAAAATCCTTGGACTCATAAATTAAGTTGTAAATCGATTCAGTGGTACTTTGCAGACAAAAATGACAAGGAATTTAATCAAAAAATAATGAAAAACAATGCGTATTCACATATCCAAGAGTCTCAGATAAAAAATTGCAAAAAATAGATGCAATACACAGCAACCGTTGATTCTGCTCCATCTCAACTTTATATTAGAGTCATCCACATGTTTTCCTTGGCATAACTGCAAAGGTGAGGTATAGAGGCAAGTTTCCGAACAAGCATGTGTCTTTAACGTGCCTTGGGCCCAAGAAAAATGCCTTTTGGCCTTTGAAAAGTCTCAGTATAAAAGGATCCAGTGGAAGCCTCCATGTCTCTCCTTGGTGCACCTTTGGTATGGTTCCCAAAAGTGGAGACCTTGATCAAGCGCGGGCTCACCACGTGTCTCAGTCTGACAGAGTTGTTGAAAAAGTTTGAGGGCCAGTGGAAGGTGCCATGTGTCTAGGGTCCGAGACAGTTTTCCTTGGCCATTGAAAAGTCCAAACAAGGGCAAAATGAGCAGAAACTTCCAAGTGTCCCTTCGGCACTTTTTCAAAAAAATAAAGTACAGGGGCAGGTCCCCAAATAGGCATAGGCCCTCCACTTGTCCCAGGCCTTATAAAATTTCTTTAAAAAGTTGAAGTATAGAGAGGAGCGAGTGGAAGCCTCCACATGTATCCCTAGTGCAAATACTAAGGTAGGACCCAGAGGTAGATCCTCAAATGAGTGTCGGCCTTCCACGTGTCCATGGTCTGATAAAGCTGCACCAGCTGCATGAAAAAATGTATAAGTCTAGGCAATGCAGCGGAAACCTCCATGTGTCTCCCTAACACAAATCCAAAGGTCAAATCAAGAGGTGAAATTTTTTATGAGCATATGCCCTCCACATGGACAAAACGTGAGTTAGAGTGGGCCTTAGAGTTTTAAAATTCCCTACCGAGCTACATCCAATTAGAAAGGACCACATTTTCACAGGTATTGGGACAAAAATTGATAGGGAAAACAAAATATGACTATGGAAAAAAATAGAAAGAAGGGGGAAAAACTAAAGTTTATGCCAAGTTACAAATTCTTTCATATGGACAAAGGAATGGAAAACAAATTCTAGACTTTACATGATCCTCGACCAAAAGAAAAGACTGATCATGGCAACCAAATGAAGGACAACTTTCATGCATCAATACGAGGAGATAGGATATATGAAAGAGCCCGTAGATTGAAGAATTTCAAGGACAAACTGGGTGAGATAAAATTGAGCACCAACATCAGCTTCGACTCAGGGATGGGCACTCCCAGTGAGTGCCACAAGAATAAATAGCGAACCAAGTTCCAAAAATAAACCATTGGGTAATAGAGTCAAAGAACAAGCTTGCATAGCAGAAGAATAATAAACTAACTCCCCTAAGGATGAACCAAGAAACCACCAAAATGGTCGCCAAGGACTAGGATGAAAAAAAATAGAAAAACATGAAAGCAGAAAGAAACACAATGGATATACATTGTACAATGGTGCATACCTCAATTCAGAGAAATCAATCAAGGAAATGTTTCAAATTTATACAATTAATAGGTAATTCAAGCAACTCCCCATCTAGGTATTTCAAAAAGAAGCTATGTTCACCAATTTAAATGTCAATTGAATAAGGTCCCATCCACAATGCATCAAAATTTCCATGTTTTCCCTTATCCTCGTGCCTACTATCCTACAATAGCACAAGATATCCCACACTGAAAGCTCTTGGAGTCACCTTCTTATGAAACAACTTCTTCAATTTCTCTCTAAATTTTACATGCCTTTCATGGGATGCCCTTCTTTCTTCATCTAACTCAACAATCTGATTGATGCAAGCATCATAGGGAATAACCTCTTGATCTTCCAGTTGTTGAAGAAATTGAAATGAAGATAATTACATATGCAGGGGCAACAAGGCTTGAGTTCCATACACCAACTAAAATGGGATTTTTCCAGTAGCTCATTTAATAGGGATCCGATTAGCCCAAAAAAAAAACTTCAACTGCTCACCCCAAATTGCTTTTGTTCAACTCCAAATTTCTTCTATTTATCTTAAACATATTTTTATTGCTAGACTCTCCTTGTCCATTTCCTTGGGGATTATAATTGGAAGCATATGTCAAATTGATCCCATATTCGTGGCACATAGCCACCAAAGGTTTAGCTTGAAAGCTCATGGCATTATCAACAACTATTTTTGAAGGTATCCCAAATCTGTAAATGATATAATTGAAGATAAAATCCATGACAATTTCGTGAGTTGCTTTCTTGGTGGGGACTTCCTCTACCCACTTAGTGAAATAATATTTGGCCACTAGTATCCATTTATGATCTGCACTTGAAGGGTCACAAATTTCCCCATTGAAATCAATCCCCCACTACTTGAAAGGGGCTTCAATTGAAATAGGCTGCAACAGAAGGGATCCTGAAGCTTTTAATCTCCCTGGAAAATGTTGAAATCTTTCACACTTCCTAACCAATAAAGTTGTCTCTTTGAAGAGGATTGGCCACCAGTAACCAGCCCTTAAGATCTTATGGGCTATTACTCTCCCTATAAAATGCCCCACACAAACTCCTCCATGGAGATCAACAATTATTTTAGGGGCTTCATCTTCAGTAATGCATCTTAAGAGAACTCACTCAGGGTTCTTCCAAGATAACTCAAAATTAGTAATAACATATTTTTGGGAAGCTAACTTAAGTACTCTTTTCTTATTCTTGCTCAAATGTTTAGGGAACTGTAGATGTTTGAGATAAAAAATGATGTCCTTGTACCATTCAGAATTTATCAATTTTTTCAAGGACATCCAACCTTTCTTCTTCATCTTCATTTACCTCAATTGTCTGCAAATTGCTCTTTGCCATAAGTTTTTCTAGGCCCAAACCTCTGACCAATTTTGCTTCTTGGATATCCATATCATACTCTTGCAATTTTTTTACCCATTGGCATATTTTTCTTGAAACCTCCATTTTTTATAGGATATCTTTCACCATGGTGTGGGGAACATAAGCAATGACTTTGGAACTCATAATATATGGCCTGAAGACCTTTGTTTCTTTTACCAAAGCAAATTCCTACTTCTCCATGATAATATAATTTAGCTCAGCTCCTTGTAATGCCTTACTGAAAAAGGAAATTGGTCTTTCAGCTCCCTCATCATCCTTCTACAACAACACAAATGCAATAGTACTTTTTGAGTAAAAAGAAAACATTTAGAAATCCTTCTTATAATATGGAGCTGCTAAAACAGGGGCATTCTTTAATGCTTCCTAGATCTCATTAAAATCTTGAATAGCTACTGTTATCACTGAATCACAGCACCCATGTGTTTATACAAGTGCATATACTTGTATTCACGGTGTGATTGGATAACATGGGTACTAGCTCCAAGTTGTGGGACTTGCTACTTGAGATAGACCTCCAGAGAAAGTTGGTTCTTGCTCCTAAACTACCTGCCACAATCTACTCTAATGTAGGGGAAACTAACTATTCTAATCTAAATTTCCAAGGGACCAGAGAGAGAGAATGCATAAATTGAAATCCTAAACTAAAGCGGTGATACACCAGAAAAGGAGGGTGTGAGAGTAGTCTCCAAATGCGTGAAATACAGAGGCAAAGTGCACACTAGAAAAGGTGATGAAAGTTCTCCATAATCTAGAAAAATGCATTCACAACGATATTCCAAGCATACACAATGATAATGGATCCCTGCAAGAACACAATAATAGACACAATATTCTTGTAGAAATATTAAAGGGGAAAGAAGAATGCAAGAAAACACAGCAGGGGAAGATATATCCACAAACTGATATTTTATTGCTTCATGATATGCAAAGTTCAATCTATTACAGGATAAGGGCCTGGATCACCATGCAAGGATTCCACTACAAGGGCCTGCAGCACATTGGCTTCACAAAGTAATTTTGAAAGAGCTTTGCTATCTGAAAACTCCCTCCTTTATAATGAACCCAACACTCCAATTTATAGAAAAATGAGAAGAAAAAGAGAAGGGAAAATGGAAATCCTGAAATCTGTCCTTCAACCACCTGTAAGAGGTATTAAATGGAGTGAAATGATTGTATATTACTTGTAAAAGGCTCCCCATACTGTCCTACGTGCTACAGCAAAGAAAGAATGATGACCATGCCTCTTAATTGCACTCCCAACCACCAATAAAACACTGTTATGAACCCGGCCACGTTTTGTTGAAAATCTCAATAAATCTCTCATAAAATCTGGAATTTATTGATTTCTATGTGTCGGGATCGGAGCCACAATTCCAACGGTACCAATTTTGTGTGATTTCGTTGGGAAATGTAGAAGTTATGGCCTTCTGAGTGCGGGAAGCTATTTTGGATCTGGCAGGCGTTTTCTATGATTTGACAGAAATGAGCATTAACTGACTAGAGCTGAATATATTGTGGTGTAGAGGACATTGTGCTCGTTCCAGAAAGTCCAATTTTGTGAAAATCGGAGCTCGGAGTCAAAAGTTATGGCCGTTTGAAGTTTCACGGGTCAAACGTTGACTTTTGTTCTTTGCCTTCGGCCGCCTCGGCTTTTTGCGTCCCTCGCGTCCCGCGCGTACCTTTGTCCTGGCTGTTCCAAATGAAAATCTCCTGCTTCGGCCGATTCGGGCTCCTGTGTTCCTGTTTGCGGTGAAGACACGTGGCGAGATTCCATTCGCTCTCGGCTCTTTCGGCTTTTCGCGTCCTCCGCATACTTTTGGCCCGGATGTCCCAGTACGAAAGTCCTCTGTTTCAGCCGAACCAGCCGGTTCGCATCCTCCGCGCACTCTTGTCCCAACTATCCTGGACTTCCTGGGACAAATTTCTCCGAACCACCCGAAATGGACTGACTTGCGCCAAACCGGCCGATCCGCGTCTTTCGCGTACCTTTGTCCCAACTGTCCCAACTGCGTGAAAACAGTACTTAGTCGATTTTTTCCACTTTTCGGCTAGTTCGCCTTTTCGTGTCCTACGCGTCCCGACATCCCGAATGCCCCTTTTCTCTGCATAATTCCTGATGGCCTTTCGGCCGATTCACGCCCAGATGTCCCTCATGTTCCAACTGTTGCGAGGACTAGGAATTAGCCATTTTTCATGATTTTTCCTGGCCCAAGCTTGTTTTCTGCAACCTTTTCACATTTTTAAAACTTGCTGGGTTTTCTTCTTGGATAGGAGAGTTAGAAAGAAGCCGATGGGACCCCAGAAACACGATTTTTACCTTAAATCAATATATTTTCTTGGAACTAAAGAATTTGATGCATGTTATCAAAATTACCTTGAGGTGTGAATTTTGGATAACAGCTACTTCTTCACATTTGATACTTTGATCTTTCTTCAGCATCCAAGTGATTGGGATAGTTAGTTTAGCAAAGTTGGAGATAAATCTCCTAATAAAATTAATCTTCCCAAAAAAGGATTGAATTCCCTTCTTAATTCTTGGAATAGGGACTTTGTGGATGGCTTTTAACACTTTCAGGATCAATCATGACCCCTTCCTTTGACACAATGTGTGCAATTAGTTTTTCTTTCTGAACTCCAAAATGGAACTTCTTGGGATTTAGTGAAATATGATACTCCCTGCATCTTAACACAATTTTTATAAGTGTTGCAGGTGGTCACTCCTTTTTTCTGGAGAAAACAGTCACTTCATATTGATATACAACAAAGAAATCATTAATATAGGTAGAGAAAGATACATCCATTACTCTTTGGAAAGTGGCTCTGTCGACACTAAAATTTTCCTCCGTAATTTCTATTTCATTAATGTATGTATTAGGAATAGGATGTTGTTAATTATAATTAGTAGTAGCGTTTTATAGAAGATAACGGCATTGCTCAGTACGGTGCCGCCAATAATGTGGATTACGGTAACAATCAAAGTACAATAGGAATGTTGTGGTAAAAAGTAAATATTTTTCGTAAGTTGTCCGGTAATGTTGAAATGTCAAAGTTTGGGTAATTAGAGAAGTAGGGTCTACATGATTAGGAATTAGAAATATTATATTGGTAATAAAGACAACGAGTGAGGTCATAAATATTTTGTGTATTTTATTTGTAAAACATCTTAAAAATGTGGAACCCATGTAAAATGATAAGGTTTATCTTATCTTAACAGATAAGCTTACATGTATAGATAAGAGTTAAGGTATGGAATATGATTCTTTAGAGTGGATTTCTTATCCTATCTTAGAGATAAAGTGGATAAGCCTGGAAGTTCTATAAATAGAGAGGCCACCCCCCTCATTTAGCATAGAAGGAAGTAGTGAGAAATATTGTAGGAAGTGTGCGAAGGAAGCCATCATTCTAAAGGTGTGTTGAAGAAGCCATTAAGAGGTGTAATTGTAAATTTTATCCCATAGTTATTGGTTGGAAAAGGCAAGTGAAGTCAATAACACTTGAAGTACATCATGGGTGAGATTGTAACAGTTTCATGTTAATATTATAATTTACACTTGATATTTCAGATTTGTTATCATTCCTGTCATATCATAGTCGATGGTATTCTTGTGTTATGTTTTTTGTTGTTGTTTCTAGATTACATCCACCAAACTAAAGGTTATGAATTAATAAATAATCATAGCATGAGAAGTTCCCAATGGAAGAATTATCATAGTGCTGGATTGGTGATGATATTTTGGTTCCGTTTCCAGGACCCATTCCTCGTTGGTGGATTTTCTGGAGAGATATTCCCACTTAGTCAGAAATCAATTAGAGGGTAACCTTGTTTTTACTATGCATAGTAGTTACCATGGTAAAGTCATTTTTGCCATGAATAGTAGTTACCATGGTAAAGTCATTTTTTCTGGAATAGTATTTACCGCAGTAAAGTCACTTTTTACCGTGAATAGTATTTACCGCAGTAACTTCACTTTTTACCATGAATAGTATTTACCGCAGTAACTTCACTTTTTACCATGAATAGTGTTTACCACAGTAAAGTCATTTTTTTACCCGTAGTAAGTCAATTTTTACCAGAGTTTACCGTGGTCATTTCTATTTTAATGTAGAAAGGTGTAAAGTCACTTTCTATTATAGTGATTCCAATTATTTGTGCACATAAGTCTTGTTGATTGTACTTTTGAGTTGGTATTTCACTGGTGGTTACTTTTGAAAATGGGAAAGATTCTTGTTTTTTCTGCTCCAATCTAATGAAGATGCTTCTTCTTTCATTCAAGAGTTTAAGCGATCTTGTATTTGTAATGGCCTTATAAGAAGGGAACAATTGACTGAATTTTTTCCTACCTTTTTGGATGGTTCCGCACTTAGGTGGTTTGAAACACTAGGTGATAATATGAAAAATTCATGGGATTTATTAACTGAAAGTTTTCTTGAAGAATTTGGTGAACAATAGAGATATGCAGATCTTATGATCGATATCACAAAGCTATCCCAAGGAGAGAAGGAGAAGATAAGGGATTATTATGCTCGTGTTCTAGAGCTAAAGAAGAATCTCAATGCCCAGATCCGGAAAGGAAGGACTAGCGGATGGGTTGATGAATGGTGTGAATAATCTCCTATGTAAGCACTTCATTCTTAGGATGAAGCCAAAGATTAGACAACGCGTGAAGTATGACCACCCAATGAACATTGAATAAGAAAAGGAGATTGCAAGAAGGTAAGAAGAAAGCATGGAAGAGGAGCCCAAAGAAATTGTTGCTAAAGTAGAGCCTACACCAGCACCTTTAGTCCAGAATCCATAACCACTCCCAGGTGAGAGACAAATATTTCTCCTAGTATATCTACTAAGTATGAATATCTGCTCAGGAATGATGAGTCAATTAACTTTTAATCTTCTTCAAGGAAAGGAATTTAGTTCTCAGGGAGGAGATAGAGGTCTAAAAAGAAAATATTTCTGAAGTTGTTTGTTATGGTTGTTATAAAAAGGGTCATTATAAGTATAATTATCCAGATAGATCTTCTACATCTGGTACAAGGAGATAATGATAAAGGAAAATCACCTGTGAATTCTTTTGATGCAATAGATAAGATCAAAAATAATGAAGTAGACGTGTTTGTAACAAAAAGAAAGAAAGAAAAAGATAAACAAGATGGAAATGATCCTAAGAAGATGAAAGAAGAAAACTAGTTAGAAACATAGGAGAAGAAAGTTGGGTGTGCAGGATTTTTTGATTTCATAGGGGCAAGGACCATACTCCATCTTGGAAGATCTGTCCAAAAGGCCTACAAATATTAAATATGGTCAACTCTTGGCGATGTCTTCTAAGAAGAGGCGGGATTTGTGAGGTGGACTCAATGCTCGAACGAAGGAAGGAGTTTGAGGTCTCTGTTTTGGAGGCAAAGGTAGATCCTTACACTCCACAAGCTGAGGTATTATGTAATGGTATTTTAATTCATGATTTCTTAGTTAATGGAGATGCTGCAGTTAATGTAATGACCGAGTTTGTAATGAATATGTTGGGTTTAAAAATTGATCGCCCTTCAACACTTATGTTAAGGTCATTAAATAAGGGAAAAACTAAACTAAAAGGTGTAGTGTCAACAATATGTGGCAATATCTTTTATGGGTTTGGTATGTGTGGTATACTTTCAGATGATGAAAAATGGTACTGTTGCGTCCCCAATGTTGCTGGGAAGACCATGGTTAAGGAGAGTTTCATGCAAGAAACTATTGGAATGAAGGCTTCATGACACTTGGGCGTGGTAGAGAGAGGGTGAAGATAAATGTGATCCCTCAGCATCATAAGGTAGAACCTGTGGATTCGTAGAGAGAGGGTGAAGATAAACATGCTCCCTCAGCATCATAAGGCAGACCCTGTGGATTCAAGTGATGAAACTGATGAATGGACATCCTTTGATTACTCTAGTACTAGTGAAGTGGACATAGAAGATGAAGAAAGTGAGGTTAATGTTTTGGTCATGGATATCCTTCCAATCATACCGACTCATTACCCTATAATATTATTTAAAGAAGAAGTTTTTGATCATCTCTAACAAATAAAGATTGGTGATGTTATGATGGAGAGTGAGAAGGAATCCTACCTCTAGCTCTTTCGAAGGTACAGATACACCTATTCACTTTTGATTACAAGGAACTTCATCAAGAAAGTTAGTTAGAACATTGTGTTGAGCTTGGTAGATGATGCTAAGCCCATAAATCAAATGCCATATAGAATGAATTCTAATTTTTCCAAGACTATAAAAGAAGAAATAAATAAGTTGGTTGATGCAGGATTCATATTTTCTATGGAGAATTCAGAAATGAGTTTCTCCCATTGTGATCTCAATAAAAAAGAATGGGAAGCTATGCATTTGTGTTGATTACAGGAAGCTCAATAAGGCAACAACAGAAGGATCATTACCCTCTTCCATTTTCAGATCAAATCTTGGACGAAGTAGCTGTCCATAGAGTGTTATAGTTTTGCTGATGGATATAGCAGGCTATACAATGAAGTTCGTATAACAGAGAAATATCAGCTGAAGACCACGTTCACCACTCCTTGGGGAACGTTTCCTAATAGAGTTATGCATTTTGAGTTGTGTAATGATCCAGCAACATTCCAACATTTGATGAATAGGGTGTTCAAACCCTACATTGGAACCTTCATCAGAGTATTTCTGGATGATTTTTGCATCTATTGGAGAAAGTTGAACAAACTGCATGAAATGGAGGTAACATTTCAAAGGTTACATGAAGTATAAGCCTCACTAAACCCTAAAAAGTGTGTCTTTGGATGTTCTATAGGTGTTTTGTTAAGGCATGTTGTATCTAGAGATGGTATTAGTAGTAATCCTGATAAGGTTTTAAAAATCAAAGATTTACCATTTCCTCTTAATAGAAGTAATTTGAGATCATTTTTAGGCCATGTGGGTTACTATAGAAGGTTCATCAAGAATGTCTCAAAGATTTCATAGCCACTAACCCAGTTATTGCAGAAGGATGTTACTTATGAATCAAGAAATAAGGCACATGAAAATTTTGGACAATTGAAGGAAGTTTTGGTGTCTTCACCTGTTTTGAAGAATCTAGATTAGAGCAAGCCATTCATTGTGTGTACACTGATGCCTCAGATGCAACACTAGGAAGTACTTTGAGCCAAAAGGATGAAAATGGGAATGAACATCCAATTTACTTTGAGAGCAGACAAATGAGTGTTGAGGTAAATTATACTGTAACTGAAAAAGAGGCTCTGGCTATCATTTTTGCTGTAAAGAAGTTCAGAAATTACTTGCTAGGGCAAAAAAAATTAGTTGTAACAGATCACCAGGCTCTAAAATATATTGTAAATAATCCTAACCCATCAGGGAGGATAGCAAGATGGATAATTTTTTCTACAAGAATTTGAATTTGATATTATAGATAGGCTAGGAAAGAAGCATGTCAATGCAGATGCACTCTCTCGAGCCTATGATGGTTTAGGATCATCTTGTGATGATGATGATTTCCCCGATGCATCCTTGTTATCCCTTGACACAATCTCTGGTGAATACATAGATATTTGGAATTATTTGAATGAATTCAAGTTTCCTGATGGTGCCAATGAAAAGACTAAGAAGAAAGATTACTCAAGTCATTTGTCCATTTTCTATTCTGCATGGAGTATTATTTCGAATAAGACCCGATGGATAGTATAAGAAGGTAGTTGGACATGATCAAGGGAAGGAACTAATAGAAGAATTCCATAATGGTACATGTGGAGGGCACTTCTCTGGAAAACGTACAGCAAGAAGAATCTTTGATGCAGGTTATCACTGGCCCACTCTTTTTAAAGATTGTTATAATTATTGTAATACATGTGATATTTGTCAAAAACATGGAAACCATAAGACTTCATCAGCTCCATCATGTCCCTATTATTCCCCTTGGTCCCTTTGAAAAATGGGTAATAGACATTGTAGTTCCACTTCCAACTACCCCACGCCAAAATAAATATATTGTAGATGCCACAAATTATTTAACCAAGTGGGTTGAAGCTAGGCCATTGAAAACATTTTCCATGGATTAAGTGGCAAGGTTCATGTATGAACGCATTGTCACCAGATTTGGTTATCCATTAGAAATTATAACATATCAAGGAGGCCACTTCATTAATGAGGTGGTAGAATCCCTAGTCAATAAATTTTCTATTTAACACAGGAAGGCAACAACATACAAGCCAAGCACAAATGGATAGGTGGAACGAACAAATTTTGTGTTGTGTCAAATTCTAGCAAAAGATGCAGCCTTGCAAGTAAATATGTGAGACAAAAGGATTCATGCAGCATTGTGGACATATAAGGCAACATCAAAGTTAGCAACAGGACACTCTCTATTTCAGTTGGCTTATGGCATTGATCCAGTTCTTCCTATTGAGTTTGATATTCCCCACTGTGAGAGTTATGAAAAATGAAAGGATGGATGAAAGTGATTCAGTAAAATAAAGGTTGGTACATATTCATTCGCTGGAGGAAATGAGAGAAATAGCAAAAGATACAAGCCATAAGAAGAAAATGAAGCAAAAAGAATAATTTGTTTAAAAGATCCATTGGTCTCCATTTCATGTGAATGACTTGGTTCTAGTATATGATTCTACATATAAAAAAAGAAGACAAAGAATATTTCTTCCAAAATGGATGGGGCCCTACAAAATAGAAGCTGTGCATGAAAAGTGGTACGTATCTGACTGGAGGAATTAGATGGCACTCCCATTACAAAATGGATCAACCACAACAAGTTAAAGATTTTCCAAGCACTATAATAATCTAATCCGACGATGGAGTAAAAGCTAGGAAGGGGGAAGATGTCGACACTAAAAATTTTCCTCCGTAATTTCTATTTCATTAATGTATATATTAGGAATAGGATGTTGTTAAGTATAATTAGTAGTAGCATCTGATAGAAGATAACGGTGCTACGTCAGTATGGTTCGCCACCAATAATGCGGAGTACGGTAACAGTCAAAGTACAATAGGAATGTTGTTGTAAAAAGTAAATATTTGTCGTAAGTGGTCCGGTAATGTTAAAATGTCAAAGTTTGGGTAATTAGAGAAATAGGATCTACATGATTAGGAATTAGAAATATTATATTGGTAATAAAGACAAGGAGTGAGGTCATAAATAGTTTGTGTATTTTATTTGTAAAAAAGTCTAAAAATGTGGAACCCATGTAAAATGATAAGGTTTATCTTATCTTAACATATAAGCTTACATGTACAGATAAGAGTTAAGGTATGAAATATGATTCGTTACAGTGGATTTCTTATCCTCTCTTAGAGATAAGGTGGATAAGCCTAGAAAGTTTTATAAATAGAGAGGCCACCCCCCTCATTTAGCATAGAAGGAATTAGTGAGAAATATTGTAGGATTTGTGCGAAGGAAGCCATCAGTTTAAAGGTGTGTTGAAGAAGCCATTAAGAGGTGTAATCGTAAAGTTTCTCCCATAGTTATTGGTGAAAGGCAAGTGAAGTCAATAATACTTGAAGTACCTCATGGGTGAAATTGTAACAGTTTCATGTTAATATTATAATTTACACTTGATATTTCATATTTGTCATCATTCCTGTCTTATCATAGTCGATGGTATTCTTCTGTTATGTTTGTTGTTGTGTTTCTATATTACATCCACGAAAATAAAGGTTTTGCATTAGTAAATAATCACAGCACGAGGAGTTCTTGTGGAGAATTATCATAGTGCTGGATTGGTGATGACATACCCCTTCCTTTGACACAATCTGTCCAAGCAAATTTTCTTTTTGAACTCCAATATGACACTTCTTGGGATTTAGTGAAATACCATACTCCATGTATCTTAACAGCATTTTTTCTAAGTGTTTCAGGTGGTCACTCCTTTTTCTGGAGAAAACAATTCATATCATATTGATATACACTAATGAAATCAATAATATAGCCAGAGAAAGCTACATCCATTGCTCTTTGGAAAGTGGCTCCAACATTCATTAGACCAAAAGGAATTCTAACATATACATATGTTCCCCAAGGAGTTGGTAAAGGTAGTCTTGATTTTCTCTGATTCCTTCACAACTGCCTAGTTATATCCAGAAAAAACCATCCAAGGTGGATAACAATTCTGAATCAGTAACCAATTTGTAGCATATTGTCCATATTTGGTATAGGGTAGTTATCCTTCATTAATGCTCTATTCAAGTTTCTAAAGTCCACACACAGCTTTATATTTTTATTCTTGTTTATTATAGGTACCAAGTTTGCAACCCATAATGAGTACATTATGGGTTATATGATTCCTCCATCCCTCAACTTTTTCAATTCATATTGCTTCTTTAGGGAAAGGATTGTATTAATCAGCCTGTGTTTCTGCCGAAACGTCTCTGGCAAGAAGCTTCCAAGAGAATTTCATGCTGGAAAATATCCTCTTTGTCTGCTTTCAGTCCAGAATAAGGCCATGCTAAGAATTCTTATTATTTATTCAACAATTTGACATATGAACTACTTTTATTTCCTTGCTCAGATTGTTACCTAGCCATATCTTATGTGGTTTATCCTTCATGCCCAGTTCGTTCTCTTTAACATCCCTCAACGCTCACTTGTGTCTGTTGACAATGAAATCAGAATTATCAAAGTTTGATTCAGGTGTTACCAAAGCTATAGGAATAGTATTAACCTTCAACTGAATGATGTCTTTGCCAAATAAAATATCCATTTTCCATCATCCGTAAAAAACTATTGGTTCTCAATCTATATGTTGATTTGTAAATTATCCTTTAGTTTTACAAAATACCTTTGCACCTAGGTGCATCGTCTTCGAAACACTCGTCAGTGTTTAACATGGTTAAGAATATATGGCCTTGTTAATATCTCAATATTATACTCATAATAGGGGGATACAGTACAATTTTCAAATATCTAGACCCCAATATGACCAATTTGTCTTCTATAGTATTATACCTCCTATCATGATGTATTATGTTGAAGGAGTCAAACATCTCAATGAAATCCCAAAATGTAATGTTTATACTGCTTCATTCTTTGATTTTTTATTGCATACTATTTTTTAACCTGCTTGACAATTAGCTTTGAATCTCCTTTAACAATGATGTCTCTAACACCATATTTCAAAGCAATTCTTACACCCAATAATAGTGCTTCATACTTTGTCAATATTATCAGTGCATTCAAAAGTTGAGTTTAAAAGAGGAAAAACAAACTCTTCCTGGCATGGAGACATCTAGAATAATAGCAACACCATTTCCAAATTTAGAGAAAGCCCCATAAAACAACAAAGTCCAAGAAAAACCTACTTGTTTAAGAGACTTACATTGATCAATTTTGTTCTCTCTACCATCAGAAAAATCCAACAAAGTTACCAACACCAATGTCAATGTATAACACTTCCTAGGAAGCATTAGTTGGGATCCTCAATGAGATGTAGCATCTTCTTTTTACCATACAACTTTACAAGGCTTCCCTCAATAGGTATAGTGGCAAAATACATATTCATTTTACACACTCCTGCCCACACTAGCATCCCATTTTGTTGATAACAATATTCCCCATTTGGCAAGGGTAATCAATAATAACAACATCTATTTTTTAGTTATTACCTGGGTAGGTTGCAAGTTACACTATCAAAACCTTGACACATCCATCCGCTGGTATCTCTCTAGAATCCATAACAGTGCACTTCCCATAAGATACTGTCACTTTGATATCTAATGCATTCATGACCTCAAGAGGTATAACATTGCATGATGCTATAGAATTCAAAACCATATAGTTGTGTAACATTATATCTCTAATAATCAAAGTAGTGAATAAATAAATCTACATTGAGCTGGGACTCAACCAAGGATGTTCCCAAATATAACTTGAGGTGGCTCACCTATTTCTTCCAATACTTGGGGTTTTTCCAATTCTACTAATCGTAGGAAGGAGTCTCAATATTGTTTACATTTTTTCCTTGGGTAATATTGTCTTCTTTCAATCCCAAATACGCAAAGGCCCTTTTCTTGTGCTCAAGAATCAAATGTAGCTCATCAACTGGAACAAAAATCTTAATCTGACTCAAGAATTTGGAAATGTCATAAGGAACTTAATTGGGCAAGGCAACATTTGGAGGAAGACTGAACAAACTTATGTAATAACAAAGGATTTTTCACATGGTCTGAGCTTGGGCGGGGATACCAGTCCTATGTCTGGGGAAACAAGGCCTTTGCTAGATGTATATTTCTAAGCAGTTTCTTTTGGGATATTCGTGATAACTAGATTTTTTGGTTTGGCCTGAGGCCCTGCCACCTTTAACAACTTAACTCCTCGTGTTATATTCTTTTTATTGGGAAACCATAACATTCATTAACAACTGCCTATCCTCTGCAGAAGGGATTCCTCCATCATACTTTTTAATCATTTAATGACCTTGAGTATTAAAAATCATTAATAGGAAATTAAAAAGCTTGTACCATATCTATTTTTAAAAGTATGATAAGGAGTAAGGGGTGATACCCAGTGAATGCAATCCTAGAAAACTGCAACAGTTATGGCACTTATTAATTCATTCGAAGTTTACTCCTTGACCGTGATCCTGTGGAGCACCCCATCCTGCACACATCATTATCAGTGTCATCATCATCTTCCTCAACTTATTTATCTTCATCACATGGGGCATGTGGAAAGAAACATTTGTCACACCACTCAATTTCATTGGATTCTTCCACATCAGCAACTTTGGCAGTCAAAGGATCAGCACGATTCTATTTTCATGGGGTTGGGGCTGTCTATTTCCTGACCCCATGGGTCCTTTTCCTATGTCACAGGATGTTTGATCACCCATAGGATGATTTTCAAATATTTCTTGACCTTGTGCTTTGTGATGACCTTGGGAAATTTTTTCCAATTCCTTTTACTGCTCTAGCTAACTTGTAAGATATTTCTTTAGCAGCTTTGGCTAGAGTTTTTACAACGTCCACCAGATCGACAACCTTGTTTGACTGAGGCTTCTCTCAATTGATTATCTTGATGCCTTCTCTCTTAGGAGGTTTACCAATTGCCTTGATTTTATTTTCAATCTACAAAGCCATGGTGAGGACCTGCCTCAATGTTGTTGGGTTCTTATCCCTCAAATAATAGGCAACCTTCTTATCAAAAGCATCATATTATTTTATCAAACAAGAAACATCACTTGGCCTCAGGATCACATGTAGCTTATTCAGGGTCTTATTGAACCTTGTATTGAAGTCATGAATAGATTCATTAGGATTCTTTTTTATATTTTCAAATTATGATAAAATAAACCTAGGGTCTATTTTATCTACATACTATAATCTAAAAGCATTCTTCATTTCTTTGCATGAATCAATGGAGTTGTCTAGCAATGATTTATACCAATCACGTGCATCCTCTAGAGTATGAATAAACAACTTTATGTACACATCCTCAAATTTAATCTCAAAGTCTTCCATCATATAGACAAAAAGATTTAAGTGTTGATGACAAGTAATAGCATTATTTCCTTGAAATGTAGGAAATCTACTTCAAACATCTTGGGCTACAACATTTTGATATCCAGCCATACCTCTGAAATCTATAGGACAAAAAGTATTGACAACAAATGGAGGTCTGGGTGGGGGTTGGGTCGAATTATTTTGGGGAGGTGATCTTACAGGAGAAACAAAATGATGAGTGAGGGGTCTGTGGGGCATAGGAATGCAATCCTTAGAATGAATATTCTCTAAAAACTCTATTTCTTGGAATATCCTATAAACCTTGGAGAACACAGGGACTAAATGAGACGAAAATTTTTCAAACACAAAAGAAGGACCCTCTCTAGTTGGAGAATTCAGATTTACAAAAAGACTACCTTATTCAGAAGCACTTGAGGAAATATGGCAATCTTCAATGACAGGCTGATCAGTTTCAACAATTGATAACTCTTTTCTTGATTCCTGATCTCCAACTATTTTCCAGATTCTTCTTCCTTTAGAATTTGTCTTTCCCATTTCTGGAAACAACTTTCTAAAAGGATCTTTAACGAAGAAATATATTCTTCCTTCTAGATTTGTAAATATTAGTGATAAATTTCAATTGAAAGAGGTTAAGACACTGACATTTATCAAAAATTCATTCAACACGGAGTCGCCAATAAGTATTTTCACCTTAGTTGTGCAAATGCACTAAAATTGGTCTATCAAATGTCTTTCAACACTAAATTCATGCAAATATTCATAGATATGATCTTCTTTACCCGTATTTAACATTGATGGTGTAAACTTAGTGCAAAAACCAACAGAAACTGGAAATATTACACACATAACTTGTAACTTTCCTCAATTCTTAAAAATCTAGACACAGGATGACGTTTCAACAACATATTTACACTTATAGCATGTAAGAAACATTACCAGGGTTGGTATGTGTACACCTTTGTTCAAATAGTCCTCGGTAATGGCACCATTCTAGTGTTGTTACCACACAAATAAGTCTCATAGTTAAAATATTCCCCAACAATGGTGTCATTCTGGTGTTGTTGTCGCACAAATAAGTCCCATAGTTCAAATATTCCCCAGTAATGACGTCATTCTGGTGTTGGTACCCAAATTTATTCTCCCTTGGAAACCAAGTAGCATCACTATTTAGCAAGACATTGAGAGATAGACAGATCATATTATGAGTCGTTTTGTAGTCGAGGAGGGGATTCGTTTGACTCTTTGTCACTCAAAAATTAGAAAAATGGATAGTACGTTCATTAAGGACTTTATATATCCTCACTGCTTTAGGTTGTGCCTTTTGACCAAGGTGAGAGGACTTGTTTTGTAACCTCTGTCGGTGAAGGAGAATGAAGATATCCTTCTTTACAAAAATTTGAAAGGAGACCCTAAGAAAATATGATCAATGCACCATAATTTAACTCTCATGAGTTGTAACTTCTAAAGAATGGTGATATTTTCTAAAGAGGGCTAAGGTTACTAGAGACATTATGGAATCCTGATAGCTTCTACATATTTTGGCAGTAGAATTTATACACTTGTGGATATACATGGTAAACATGGGTAGTTCAGGTAGGATTCATTGTTTGAATAATTTTGATGGGAGATTAAGTAGGATAAAATTGATTATTCTAGATCTTTGAAAACCTTCACAATATTTGGAAAACTAAATGATAGAATACTTCAGAATAGCTAAAATATTCCTTTAATCTTAGAAGGTGTGCATTAATGGAGGCCTAGATTTGCATGTTTTCACACAATCTCCAATAATTTAACATGAAGGCTCAATCCAAATACTCAATTAAGCATCAAATAACCCTGGTTCCTCACGCCTAGAGATGCACTCAAAGGATTATAGAAAATCTTTATCAACAAATGACAGTTAAATGATTATAAATTATTTATCTCATTGCAGGATAAAGGCTCTTCTTGAAATGAAATTTAAAATTCCACTAAACTATCATAGGGACAAGATCCTATGTGATTCAGAGGGAATTTAACACAAGATTGTAATAGGAATAAGAAAAAATACTTGCAGACATTCTAAAATAAAGCAAACACAAATTGGTCTAATATTGACACAAATTAATTCAACATTGATTAGATTCATCAGTAGGGGAAAGTTTCTTTGAATAGTCTCATAGCTTGTCAATGGCTATACACTCGCAACCAACTTGACGTGATTGAACTATAAAACATAGTAAATTAATAGGTTTCTCGGATTGGTCTCTCAGGAAGATGGGATATCTCAAATTTTCTCTTAAGAATTCAACCCCCAACCATTTGCAAGAGTATTCTCATTGCATTTATAAATTTCACTCGCTCACTCATCCCAAATTTTTCCCCCAAAAAGAAGAATATTCAAGGAACCTTTTCTTATTACCAATTTGTCTCGGAAAGTGACATTTGACAAATTTACACCTGTAGCTACCAGGTGGACAAATATTGAACTAATCACATTTCCTAGACACTCGAATAATGACTAGGATTCCATGGCACAATTTTTTCACAGTCCTTCTAATCATTATTTTTATTCTGTCATGTGAGAAATCCTAGTTTTAATCATTTTTCAGTGATTCTGTACAGATAGATCTGATAGGTAATCCTTTTCACCCTGTGGAAACACCTTTTTCATCCTTTGCACCTGCAACCTTCATCATTTAATCCTTTTCCCTTTCTTTCCTTTGCAAATATCCATCTTCCCTGGTAATTCACATTTTTGGTAAGTGCCCGAGCAATTCCAACTTCAAAATATCACCCATTACAATCCTTGAACTCAAAAATTAAGTTCTAAATCCAATGAATGGCACTTTGTAGACAAAAACGGTAAGGATTTTCATTAAAAAATGATGAAAAACAATGCGTATTCACATCTTCAGGAGTCTCAGAGAAAAAATGGAGGAAAAATAGATGCAATGCACAACAACCATTGATTCTACCCCTTCTCAACTTTAGATTAGAGCCATCCACATGTTTCCTTGGCACAACTACAAAGGTGAGGTACAGAGGCAAGTTTCCAACTAAGCGCTAGTCTTCCACGTTCCTTGGGCCCAAGGAAAATTCCTTTTGGCCTTTAAAAAGTCTCAGTATAAAAGGAGTCAGTAGAAGCCTCCACGTGTCTCCTTGGTGCACCTTTGGTATTATGCCCAAAAGCAGAGACCCCAAACAAGTGCAAGCTCACCATGTGTCTTAGTTTGGTAGAGTTGTTTAAAAATTTTAATGACTAGTGGAAGGCACCATGTGTCTAAGGTATAAGATAGTTTTCCTTGGCCGTTGAAAAGTCCAAGCAAGGGCAGAGTGAGAAGAAACTTCCAAGTGTTTTCAGTATATTCCACATGGTTTAGGATTCACATTATCCCCTCGAATGACTCGGTGGTAACAACTTAGCCTTTATCTAGGCAATCAAACCATGTCATAGTTGAGCCCAACATTTGGTGGTTCAAAAAAATTCCCACACTACTTGGCGGCTTACACAAATAATTTAAATCCATCTCACCACATACCCGTGGCAAATCAAAAGAAGTCAAAGGTGTGACTAGAGCCACATATACCTTGGGTGACCTAGCCCATTTTAAATCTCAATCCCACCATTCTTGCCGAAGATATGGGATAATACCCACGGCTAAACCAAAACCAAAACCATCAGCGCCAAAATACAAGGGGAGGATTCGAACCCCGACCTCTTAGCCCTAAGACTGATCTTTAATCCAATATGTCAGTCGAGCTATCCACGTAGAAGAATGTAGTGATAAGGTTGCTAAGCAAATAATTCAGGCCCATTTCCATTATAAAAGGAACCCGACCCCTTCATTCTAGATGGATGTGCTAAGCTTTATTATAAGCATATTGGTGGATATAAGCTAATTGAAAAAAGCTAGCAAAGGAGCTAGGGAGGTAAACTAAAGGAGCTTGAGAAGAATTTTAAAAGCTTCCAAATTAGTTCAATAGGCCTTATTATTTTGTAATAGAGCCTTATTATTAAATATAGGCAATTTTTGTAAAGTGAGACCTATTTAATATTTTAATAGGAAAATATTGGGAAGATGAGTCATATTATTTTAATAGGCAAATTGTAAATTTTAGAGTTATTCAAACTACCCAATTGGCCTGTAGGGCCACACTAATCACTTGAAAAGCCTAGATTGTCGACCGAAGTACTGATAGATGCATTGATAGCATTGGGAAGGCCAATCAATGCTAAAGGAGAGTGTACACCAGGAAGGTGAAGGAAGATTTTGACTGGTCATCGGATTTCTTCATAGAACTAGAGTACTAATAGGAAAGTGAAATTCCATTAGGTTTTATCGTAATAAATAACATTGCACTTACAAATTTTTACTAGTGGAACGGTTCGATAAGAACTCAGAGACACAGGCTATTTCTCAACTCTGTAATCAATTCGTGTGCAGTGTTATTCACATTTTGCATTATTTTGGATTGTTTTGCTTAAAATGGATTGAAATTTTATCAATAATTTTAATAAGCCTGTAGGGGTCTGAGATTGAGGTACAAATTTTTGTTCTATTTTAGAAAATCAAGTTGTTCTTAGAATTATCTCCTGCAATTGGTGTATTACTCCTTGGAAGAGGATAATTCTCTCTTGAAATCAAAAATGCAAACCAAGGATGAGCTCTTGACAAGGTTGTAGTGTGGTGATCAGAGAAAGGAAATACCTTCAACTTCAGATGCAGAGACCATGGCAGATGATTGCATTGTAAGTTGTTCAGCACGCTAATCTTCTTCCTCCCATTCAGATTCGGATTCAAGTAATGATTCATTTTGATCCAAATTTTTATTTAAAATGATATTTCATGGAAGAGGCCTTGGTAAAAATGGCCAAGGCATTGCTAACCTAATACAGGTCAAAGATTGTCCTCATTTTACAAGTTTGGGTTATCTTAGTGTGGGAATGGAAATTAGAGAATGATCCAAGAACATTGATGGGAGACAAGCTTCTGAAAGAAAATTGAATACCCTACTAGTCCTGAAAGAATATTATGAAAAGGAAACGTGTGCTTTGTCGTCACAGGTGGGATGTGGTAAGAGAAATCAGAAAATACGTATTGAGATTCTGCCTCCAGTTTCTCACAATAATCATAAGCATAATAAAACTTATGATCCATTTTTCCAGCTCAAGAAGTATGGTTATGATTTTAATAAAATGTGGAATGCCTTTCCATGTACGTTTTTTGGATTGCATAATCATTTTGTGGCTAGATGTTGGAGGAGAAGGGCACTAATAAAGAATTTTATGTTGTTTGTTAGGAACACGAAAAAATAGAAACAAAAATCTCATCATGCAGATTCGTGAAATGGTAGAAAGAGTTCCTCATCCCAAAAAAAGGACATTAAGAGGATTTTTTTGCTCATTGCTAGAAGAATGGGCACTGGGTGGACAATTTCTGGAAACTACATCGATCTCGTCATCAGGGTAATGGCAAGCCAAATATGGAATGGAGGCCTATTACAAAGGAAAAATAGGTTCCTAAACCACCAACAATTGACAATTCAATCCAGGACCAGGTAATACTTGAAAGTTAAAGTCCTTTAAAATGGGTAAGTCAATACTTTTTCAATTATATATTGCATAATTCAGATTGATGAATATTATGCAATATTTTTTGGAGATCATATTTTGTGATAAAATGTTGAGAGAAAGGTTTACCATACTAAGTGGATTTTCTTACGCAGAAAAATTAATTAATCCTCCAAACATATCTCTTAATCATCTTGTGAGTACCTGTTACAACTTGGATATAGAATTTAACTCATATCAAGCTTGGAGATCTGTCAGCCACATGTGGAGATAGTTGATCTCACTAATTTCAGCTCAGAACTTCATTGTGTAGAGGTATTGTGAATGTGCAATAGAATTTTAGTTGAACACCATTGGCATCTAACAAAAGGTCAGAACTTCATTCTCTATAGAGGCATTTTGACTGAGCACCAAACTGGTACCTGATAGTCATTATTAAAATGATGCTTTGCATTGTGTATAAGTAGTAGCCATGCAACGGGGTTGGAGTCATCATTTTTTATCTCGGAAGAAATCATCTCAAATCATCATATTGTGTAGAGTAATTGTGATCATGCAGTAAAATGGTAGCTTATCATTAGACTTAGCATCATGCGTTGGAGGCTTGAGGTATTGAAAGAGAGTTAGTATCATGTATTGGATGTGTTGAAGTCTGAAAAGGGATAAGCCATTATCCATCCTTGACATTAAATCACTCTTATCTTTGTGTAGCACAGAGTTCCTTCACATCGGTTTGGATTTTATGGAATCAACTCGGAGCAAGGAGCTATGTTATAGAGTAAAAGGGGATCATTGTTGTCAGATATCTGGAAGCTTAGCACCGCACAATGGGAGTGTTGATATTTCATTGGGAAACGTAGCACCATACAACAAAGGCATGGAGGTCTTGTTAGTGTAGAATCATAGCACCCCCGAATGGCCTGCGTGTGAGTGGGGCATTCAGTGTGATTGCACAACATGGGACCATCTCTCAAGCTGCGAGACTTACAAAACATGAGATGGACCTCTAGAGAAAGTCAGTTCTTGCTTCCTAATCTACCTGCCATGAGCTACTCTAGTACAGGAAGAGTCTAAATAATCCTAGTCTAACCATTCCAAGGGGACAAGAAAAGAGAGAGAGGGTGAAAGATCCTAAAATAAGCGGTGATACACTAGTAAAGGAAGTGGTTGATCATGAATCCAACTGCCTGAAGTGGAGAGAGGTGAGAAGAGGAGAGGGTGGAAAATATGCACCACATACCAGAGATTGAATTTACACATAGCACCACTTAAAAACACATTAAGAAAAACTCCCATAACCTGCAATAAACATCAGAGTATACACAGTATACCCTACAAGGATGACAGGAAAGAAGAGACAATAAAATAAGGATGGACAAAATGCATCACAAAATATATTCTATTGCTCCATGAGTTCACACAGTACATTGTGAGTGGGCAAGAGGCAATAAAATTCCATTATTAAGCCGTGAAAGGAGGCTTAGGCTCTTCATTGTACCCTAAGGAAGAAAGAGAGAGGGGGGAAGAAGAGAAAAGATGAACAACCACTTGAATATGCTCCTCCTTTATAAGATATAGAAAGAATAAGAGAGAGAGGAGGGAAAATTTGACTAAGACATACATTGAATTCTACCTTTAAAATCTCAACCATTATCGATCAATGCCCCTTACGAATCCACCCAAAATCTGTCAAGTCTGTCACTCCCCATGTCTATTTTACGTGTTGAAGAAGGAAGAACGACAGATCAAATAAAATCTAATCTGGTAGTTGAAGTAAATTGGATTCTGCATTAATGTTCTGAAGACATTTTCCTATTTTTCACCTACCAGATCCTACTAAAAATAGTATTTTATGCTTCCATGGCATAGAGGGTGTTGAAAAATTTCCAAAAAGTCTTCTCCTGTCAAAATCTAAGTTTCCAATCAAAATATATGGCCATCTAAAGTTCCTTGGGTCAGGCACTTAATATTTAAAGAGTTTGTCCATACAAGGTCCACGTGGCACCCTCGTGCATCTTAGAGATATGGCTCCTTCCTTATGCTCTTGAAATTGCATGGATTAACACATGATGGCTTCCGCGAACTCCTCAGGATCCCTTTATATTTTCCCTGAGTCCCTTATGTTGACAGAGACATTATGCCTGACCTCAAACACATGGGGGCTTTGTGCTCATTTGAAAACTGCCCCCAATTTTTACCTTTGAAGTTGCATGGTCGAGACATGTGGAGGCCTCTGCAGGCTCTTGGAATTTTTGGACTCTAGGACACATGGTGAGCTAGCACTCATTTGGGTTTTGACTTTTGGGCCACGTCATTGAAGTTGCGCTGATGCGACATGTGGTGTTATCTGTTGGCTCTCTATACTTAGTCATTTTTTGGGCTGGCTTTCTCCCATTTCAAACCTGGGACATGTGGTGACCCTGTGCTTGTTTAAGACTTGCCCTTGGGCTGCCCCTTTTGAATTTGTGTTGTTGAGGCACGTGGCACCTTCCGTTGGCCTGTCCCGAGCTTGGAATTTTTAACGACTGGCTATGTCCTCATTTTTGAATTTGGACGTGTGAAGGGATGGTGCTTATCTGGGAAATGCCTTTTTCTTTGACCCTTGAAGGCGTGCCATTTGGACACATGGAGGATTCCGCCGGTCCTCTATACTTAGTTTTTATTATCCCGCTCTGTCCCTTTTTCGACTCTAGGACACATGGAAGCTTGGTGCTTGTTTGGGGTCTCCTCTTTGGACTTAACCTTTGGACAAGCACCAAGGAGGCACGTGGAAGCTTCCGCATATTCTTCCATACTTAGCCAATTTGGGATCACTTAGATTTATTTGTAAAGCCTAAAGACTTTGAGCCTTTCTCCATTGCTCTCCTCTGAGCCTCTGGTTTTCTTTAACACCATTTTTTCTTCCTTGAACCTGCTACTCCATTGTAGATCCAACCTATAACTTGTCTGTTGGATTTGAAGCATGGGCTCGTTTGACTGAAATGGCCTTTCAATTTCTTCTTGTGGAGGGTCATGTTTGACTCCTTTGGGCCTCTAGTTTCTTTTGTGTCATTTAGACTCATTTTTGACCCTATACTCCTTGAGTCAAGCTCACCTGTCCCCTTATTTTTCATTCTGGAATGTGAGCTCACGGGTCTAAATCGTCCCCTTCAGATTTTCTTTATGTGCGTGGTCATGTTTTTCCAAATTTTTCGGGGGGAAAATTTAGGATAACAATTTGGTGACTCATGGGGACATCTATCTGCTAGATGAAGAGACTAGTAGCCTTGACGCATCCATTGAGCATGGAGTCTTCTTGATAAACACAAAACTAATCTAAAATTTGAAGATATGATCCTTGAGCCACTGTGAGCTCGACTGCTGGAACTGAAGCTGGTTTCACCAAATGCCAAGAACTCGCCCCGGTGTTCACACTCTCATTTTTTAAGAAAAACATGGAGATTAGATCTCTGAGAGTAGAAAATTGTCTTTACCTGAGGCTTTCATTCATCCCTAAAATGGACTGTAGGCTTGTTAAACTACATGGTGATACAACCTCAGAGAAACAAAACACAACAACACACATTATATACAAAGATCAAATCATACATGCCTCAAATAAGACATACATAGTATGCAAGAGCACTTCTTCTACTGAAAGAAAATATACTCCTACTCTTAAACTAATCAGAGAGAAAAGGGACTCAAACAAATCCTGTAACTAGCACGGAGAAGTAACTTCCCTTTCTCAAGAGGGGCACCCATGAAAATTATTTGACACATAATATGGCTTCCTGTATGAGTGAAAAACTGGCAATGAGCCGGTCCTCCACCCAAATCATCAAGGTGTCAGATGTGTTAGTATCTAAATTGATTCTCCCTTGGAAGTCGAGTAGCATCACAGATTTAACAAGAAGCCTAGAGAAAGATAAATCATAATGTATGTTGTTTTGTAGCTGGGGAGGTGATTCAACTGGCTCTTTGTCACTCAGATGTATGAGAAATGGATATCACCTTCAAAAGGATTTGATCTATCCTCACTAATTTAGGTTTTTCCTTTTAAACAAGGTGAGGGGACCCATTTTGTAACCTTTGTTGGTGAAGGAGAATGAAGATATCTTTCTTTCAACAAATTTGAGTGGAGACCTTGAGAAAACATGATACATGCACCACAATTTAACTCTCATGAGTTGTCATTTCTAAAGAATGGTGATATTTTCTAAACAAGGTTAAGGTTACTGAAGACATTATGGAATCCTAATTGCTTCTGCATATTTTGGCAGTAGAATTTATTCATTTGTGGAAATACAGGGAAAACAAGGGTAGTTCAGGTAGGTTTCATTGTTTTTGAAAAAAAATTGGTGGGAGATTAAGTAGGATAAACTTTATTTTTCTAGATCTTTGAGAACCTTCACAACAATTGGAAAACTAAATGACATAATGCTTCAGAATGGCTAAAATATTCCTTCAATCAGAAGGTGTGAATCAATGGAGGCCCAAATTTATACGGTTTCACACAATATTTGAGAATTCAACACGAAGGCTCGAGCTAAATAATCAATTAAATATTAAAGACATTTGGTTCCTCACACCTAAGATACACTCAAAGGCTTACAGACAATCTTTATCAACAAAATGATAGTAAAGTGATTTTAAATTGTTTATCTCATTAAAGGATGAAGGCTCTTCTTGTAATGAAATTACAAATGCCACTAAACTATCATAGGGATGAGATCTTGTGTGATTTAGAGGGATTTTGACACAAGATTGCAATAGGAACATCAAAACCATTTGAAAACATTATGAAATAAAAGCAGGAATTTTTTTTCCCAAGATCAACATAGATTAATTCGAGATCTATTAGATTCATCAGCAGGGGAAAGTTTCTTGAAAAATCTCAGAGCTTGTCAATGGTTGTACACTCGCAACCATCTTGACATGATTAAAATATAAAACACAGGAAATTAACGAACAGGTTTCTCAAATGGTCTCTAAGGAAGATGGGCTTTCTCAATTTTACTCATAAGAATTAAACCCCTGACCTTTTGCAAGAGTATCCTCATTACATTTATACAATTCACTCACTCACTTATCCCAAAGTTCCCCCCCTAAAAGAATAATATTCAAGGAATCCTTTTCTTGTTACCAATTTGTCTCATAAAGTGATGTTTAACAAATTTACACCCAAAGCTGCCAGGTGGACGAATCATGAACTGATCACATTTCTCAGACCTTCAACCATGACCGGGATGCCACGCCATAGCCTTTTAATAGTCCTTATAATCATTATTTTATTCTATCATGTGATAAATCCCCATTTTAATAATTTTCAGGTGGCTCTGCATAGCTAGATCTGATAAGCAATCTTTTTCGCCCTTGAGAAAACACCTTGAGAAATGAGTTCCCTCACATGGATGCCTACACCTTTGCCTCTCAGAAATGAGTTTCCGTACATGGATTATCCCACATTACCTGCGCTATGAGTCCGAGTTGGCCAAGTGCAAAGATGATTCAATAGAAACCTCCACATGTTTGCTTGGTGAGACTGAAAAGGTGAAGTATAGAGGCAAGTTCCCAAATGAGTGCGGGACTTCCATGTGTTTTTTTAGCACAACTTCAAAGATGAAGTTTAGAGGTGGGACCTCAAACAAGCGAAAGCTCTCCACGTGCCCTAGGCCCAAGAAAATTATGTTTTCCTTTGAAAAATTCTTAGCATAGTGAGGAGACAGCATAAGCCTCTACGTGTCTCTTCTGTGCTCTTTTGATATGGTGCCCAAAATTGGAGACCCTAAACAAATGCAGGCTCACCAAGTGTCTTAGTCTAGTAAAGTTGTTGAAAAATTTTAAGGACCAGTGGAAGGCGCCACGTGCCTAGGGTTTGAGAAAGTTTCTTCAACTGTTGAAATGTCTAAGTATGGGAAGACCCAACGAAAACCTCCACTTGTCCCTTCGGAACTTATTCAAAATTAAAGTACAAGGGTAGGTCCCAAACACGCACGGGTCCTCCACGTGTCTCAGGCCTTAGAAAGTTTCTTGAAAATTTTAAGTATAGAGAGGAGCCAATAGAAGCCTCCACATGTCTCCTTGGCGCAACTGCTAAGGTAAGACCTAGAGGAAAATTTCAAATGAGTGCCGGCCCTCCACATGGACAAGCTTTGATTTGAACCAGACCTTAAAGTTTCAAAATGTCCTGCCAACGTGCCTTCCTACTTCTAACTTTTGGTGTGGGCCCCAGTGGAGTTGTGGGTTACTTCATAACTTTTCTCCCTCGTACGAAGAGGAAAAAACCTTCAAAATGTTCCTCCGAACTTCCTTCCCACTTGTAACATGAAAAAATTCCACGTGTTCTTCTTCGGGGTCAAAGTAAGAATTTTTCACTTCTGCTTCATACTTGCTAAATAGCCAATCAGAGACTATCAGGGCCGCGAGGCCAAATTGATCTTTTTGCAAACATAGCAAAAATTTACAATTTATAAAATAGACCCGATGTGCCTCATCCAATCAAAAGAGATCACGTAGCTGAAGATATTGAGATATAATTTTACGGGGAAAGAACACCTATCAAACCGTAAAATGTAGGGAAATCACCATTTTCACCCAGAATTGAAATTTTCTCTAAGGATAAAGAATTTGGAAATGATACAAGAATCGAATGTAATCCACTACCATGGAGAAGGATCTTTAACAACATACAAATGAAGAAAACCTTTCATGCATCCATTCAGGGAAATAGAAAATACGACAGAGCCCGTAGACTGAAGAATTTTGATGGCAAACTAGGGCGAGATTAAATTGAGCACAAACAAGTTGGAAAAAAGACAAATGCCTCTTTTAGTTTCTCTTCATTTAGGTTGAAGAGGCATTGTAGCTGATCCTTGGTACTTTTAAACTCATCCTCATGCTTAAAAGTAAGCATGACTAGTTGTGGCTTCTCCCTTGACTCCAATTAAGCCAAGTACCTGATTAGGCATTGGTTGATCCTTTGGATGTACCCACTGCTCTCATTTTTAACTCCAAAAATGGAGTCTTCTTGCATATATTCTTGGATGGATGGTGTGAGAGAAATGGGAGAGATGGGATCCTCATGCTCTTTCCTTTCCTCCCCCTGAGAAGAACATGGAATATTTATATCTTCCAACTATGGTTCCAGAGGGCCATTGTGAGACACATGTTTCTTTCCTTGAATGCTCTCCTCCGTGGCAACAGGCTCATGTGCTTGGAAAATGGATGATGGAGGAGAAAATTATGTTATCTTCTCGAGCTCCTCTCCCTCAAAGCAATCTTCCAAGTATAACAGGTAGTCTTCCTCCTTGTTGTTCTGTTGCATGTGCTCTACCTCCTCCATGGTGTCCTCTTGGTCTACAACTCACTCACCATGGTTCCATTTATCCTCAAACATGAAGTTTGAAAGATCAAACTCTTCTTCAACATTAGAGCTTGAGGGGAATAAAGTGGGAGGAAGAACTGAAGGTTCTTATGTGGCCTACTCCGCACTTGGAGTGTCTGAGAACATTATGGTCTTGCTCCATTATGGGATCATCAATCAAATTGGGCCCTTGAAATGAAACCATAAAATCTTCAATGATGCTTTCTTGATTGAATGGCCTCAACTCTTATTTGATCTCTCCTAGTTGATCCTCTTCAATGGGACTTGGAGTTGGCTGTTCCTCCTCCTTAACTTGTTGTGCAGCTTGGATTATATCAGCATCTTCTTCAGACAAAGTGTCATTATGGACACTGCATTCAGAGAAAATAGATTGTTGATCTTCTCTTTCTTGTTTTTGTTCTTCTTCTCCTACAAACTCAGCCTCAGCCACCACTAGCTCTTTAACCTTAACCTACTTTTTTGGCTTAACCATCAAGGGGATCTTTGTAAACCCAAATTTGGAAACCCAAATCTTTTTATGGTCTGTCATTTCTTTTCTGTTGGGATCCTCTTCTTGTTTTTCTCCTTGACTGGTTTCTTGAGTCTCTTCCCAACATGGACTTGGGAAAGCAAGAGGAGTGGCAGGTTGGGGTTCAACAAGCTTTGCTATTGTTTTTGGTGGAGAGGGGAGTGGGAATTCTTGTTTATTTGGAGGGAATGAATGTTTGGGAAGGGAAAGGGTAGAAGAATTGAAATGATATGGAATACTAGGAAATGGAGAAGAGAAATCAACACTTGGGGCAGCAGATGGGAAGCTTGGAAATTGAAGCTCAAGTTGAGATGGTGCTGCTTGGGGAGTGAAAATAAAGTTACTGAATGATGGTGTAGGACTTACTCATTGATAAGGCTCCTTGACCCCAAGTTCGTAGGCCTCTATCTCCTCAATCCATTGTGCAAGTTGGGGCAGTGTCTCAACCATGAAGTCAAGCTTCTCCTGAGGGCTATAATGTCTCGAAAAAGGGCCAGCCCATGGACAAGGTGCCCTGAAACCAATCTTGAATGCCTTCAGTTGTGTTGTATCCCTGAACTGCACCATGCTATCCTCAATTATTTGTATCTCCTCTAACAGATCATCATTTTCTATGTAACTTTCACCATTAAATGCGTCCCCTTGTTCTTGATAACCTTCATGGCCAAACTAGTTTTGACACTGCTCATATGGGTAAGCATAATGGTTCTGGATTTGATCATACTGCTGATCTGGAGGAGTTAGGAGATACGTTGGAGGCTGGATGCATTATTATGGGTGTGAATTCCATGAGCGGAATGAAGTCATAATTGCACAACTTCATGAATGGTGGAATATGAAAGATGCAGAAAGAAAGATGGATGAAGATGGATGGGGAAAGGTCTATAACTTCAAAGATGGGTTGTTGACAAGATGGATTCGATAGATGTGCTTGTATGTGCCTCTGAAAGGCTGAATCTCACAAAGAATACATCAACTTGATGAAATGAAGTGGTAAGGTATTTCATACTTGTCCCAATGGGCATGCCAAAAATGTTAGTGCAGAATCACAGTACCCCCAAATGGCCTCGTGTGTGAGAGGGAAATTCGATGTGATTGCACAACATGGGACCATCTCTCAAGCTGTGGGACTTGTAAACCTGAGATGGCCCTCCAGAGAAAGCTGGTTCTTCCTTCCTAATCTACCTTCTACAAGCTAGTACAGTGTAGGAAGAACCTAATCTAATCCTAATCTAACCATCCAAGGGGATAGGGAGAGAGAGAGAGGGTGAAAGAGAGCCTACACTAAGCAGTGATACACCAGAAAAGGAAGTGGTTGATCACGAACACAACTGCCTGAAGTTGAGAGAGGTGAGAAGAGGAGAGGGTGGACAAGATGCACCACAGACTAGAGATAGAGTTCACACAGAACACCACTTCAAAACCCATTAAGCATAGCTCCCAAGACTTGCAATAGACATCAGAGTATGCACAATGTACCCTGCAATGACAAGAGGTGATAAAACGAGTCAAGGATGGATAGATGCATCACGAAACATATTCTATTGCTCCAAAATTTCACACAATACATCGTTAGTGGGAAAGAGGCAAGAAAATTCCATTACAGAGCCACGAAATGAGGCTTAGATTCCACATTCTACCCTAAAGAAGAATGAGAGAGGGGGGGAAAAAGAGAAAATATGAACAACCCCTTTGAAAATTCCCCTCCTTTATAATATATAGAAAGAATAAGAGAGAGAGGAGGAAAGAATTTGAATCCTGCTTCAACCACCGTGAGATATGCATTGAATCCTACTTTGAAAGCTCAACCACCATCAATCAATGCCTCTTGCGAATCAGCTCACAATCTATCGAGTTTGGTTCCCTATCTATTTGGCGTGTTGAGGAAGGAGAATGACAGATCAAATTAAATCTAATTTGGTAGTTGAAGCTATCGGATTCTACATTAATGGACTCAAATAATTTTTCCCATTTTCACCCACCAGAGTGTGCTAAAAATAGTATTTTATGCTTCCATGGCATAGAGGGGGTTGAGATCTTTCCAAAAAGTCTTCTCCCACCCAAATTTGAGTTTTCAATCAAAAGATATGGCCGTTTGAAGTTTCTCAGGTTGGGTGCTTAATATTTAAAGAGTATGTCCATATAGGGTCCACGTGGCAGCCTCGCGCATCTTAGAGATATGCCTCCTTCCTTATGCTCTTGAAATTGCACTGGATTGACATGTGGAAGCTTCTGCAAGCTCCTCGGGCTCCCTTTGTATTTTACCTGAGTCTGTTATGTTGGTGGAGACATTGTGCCTGACCTAAGACACGTGGAGGCTTCACACTCATTTGAAAACTGCCCCCAATTTTACCTTTGAAGTTGCACGGTCGAGACACATTGAGGCTTCTACAGGCTCTTGGACTTTTCAATACCCACCCTCACCTTTTCAGATTCTAGGACACGTGGTGAGATGGTGCTCATTTGGGTTTTGCCTTTTGGGTCGTGCCTTTGAAGTAGCACTATGTGACACATGGTGTTGTCAGCTGGCTCTCTATACTTAGTCATTTTTTTGAGCCGAGCTCTGTCCCAATTCAGACTTGGAACATGTGGCAGCCCTGCGCTTGTTTGAGACTGGCCCTTAGGCCGCCCCTTTTGAATTTACGTCATTGAGGCACGTGGCACCCTCCGCCGGCCTGTCCCGACCTTGGACTTTTCAACAACCAGCTCTGTCCCCATTTTTGACTTTGGCTACATGGAGGGCTGGCATTTGTCTGGGAAACACCTTTTGCTTTAACCCTTGAAGGTGTGCCATTTGGACATGTGGCTCCTTCCATTGGCTCTGCCCCATTTTGAATTTTTAATGGTCGATTCTTTCCCTTTTTAGACCTGGGACGCGTGGAGGCTTGGCGCTCATATGGGACTGCCTTTGGATTTGGCCTTTGGAGGAGCATCGATGAGGCACGTGGAGGCCTCCGCCAACACCCTTATACTTAGTCGTTTTGGGCCCGCTCTATCCCATTCTGACTCTGGGACATGTGGAAGCTTGGCGCTTGTTTGGGGAACCGCTTTTGGATTAACCTTTGGATAAGCGCTGATGAGGCACGTGGAAGCTTCCACTGATTCTTCCATACTTAGCCAATTTCAGCTCGCTCATATTTATTTGTAAAGCCTGAAGACTTTGAGCCTTTCTCCATTTCTCTCCTCTAAGCCTCTGGTTTTCTTTGACACCATTTTCTCTTCCCTGAGCCTGCTACTCCATTGTAGGGCTTGCCTGATAATTTTTTGTTGGATTTGAAGTGTGGGCTCGTTTGACTGAAACAACCTTTCGATTTCTTCCTGTGCAGGGTCGTGTTTGATTCTTTGGGCCTCTAGTTTCTTTTGTGTCATTCAGACTCATTTTTTACCCTACGCTCCTTGAGTCAAGCTCGCCTGTCCCCTTGTTTGTCATTTTGGAATGTGAGCTCGCGGGTCTGAATCATCCCCTTCAAATTTTCTTTATGTGTGGGGTTGTGTTTGACCAAATTTGTTGGGGGCGAATTTGGGATAACAGGTATTCTTTGGATATCAAAGTGGTATAACATGAAGTAGTAAGCCCAAGTGCCACAGGTCCTAGAGTTTGAACCATCATTTGTTGATTGTGGAGTTGGCAGAAATCTGTGATGATCTTTTCTCAGCAATGTGATTTTGAGTTTATAAGTTTTTTGGGACAAAAATCCTTTCCCATTAGGTAGGAGTGATCCGGAGGACAGAGGTCCGCTAAATCTCTGAGGATTACTAGAGTGTAAAAGTAGACTCTGAGGTCTTTCTGAAGACTATTTGAACGTTGAAAATGGAGTTCGTATGCACAATGGGTGGCTGGTCAAAGTTCAGTCAACTAGAAAGTCAAACCTTGGTCAACAAATCAATACATGCACCAATTGCGAGGTGACATGTGGCAAAAGTGGTAAATGATGAAAAGGTAGAAGAGAGATTTGTTTTGTTTGGTTATCGACCTCTGGTCTTCATCAGGTGTTAAAGTTTGTTTTGGCAACAAGAGGCTCAACTTTTTTAATAGAGAGGAGCCCGGCGACCTTGAGAGCTATATTTGTGTTTCCAACGTGGCGAGATCTCAAACCACCTCGTGGACGTCAATTTTACATTCAAATATCAATTTTTCATTTCATGTTTGATTTTGCATTACATGTTGATAACCAACTCAGATCGAGCTATTTCTAGCACAGTGGGGTGATCAACTCCCCACCGAGTTGATCAAGATTATACCACATTGGGTTTGGATCGAGTTTACACAACATTTTTTTGGCACACCTCATATTATTCGATATTGGTCAAAGTCTCATGGACGGGTTTGGAGGATATTCCACATGGTTTGGGATTCACATTATCCCCTCGAATGACTCAGTGGTAACGACTCGGCATTTATCTAGGCAATCAAACCACGTCATGGTTGAGCCCAACATTGGACGGTTCAAACAAATTCCCACACAACACGGTGGCTTCAACAAAAAATTTACAAACAGCTCGCCCACATACCCATGGCCAAACAAAAGAAGTCAGATGCGTGACAGGAGCCACGTATAACGTGTGTGATCGAGCCCATTTTAACCATCAAGTCCACCATTCACGCGAAAGATATGGGATAATACCCACAACTAAACCAAAACCATCAAGTTCCACCATTTACGCGAAAGATATGGGATAATACCCACAACTAAACCAAAACCATCAAGTCCACCATTCATGCAAAAGATATGGGATAATACCCACAACTAAACCAAAACCATCAAGTCCACCATTCACGCGAAAGATATGGGATAATACCCACAACTAAACGAAAACCATCAAGTCCACCATTCACGCGAAAGATATGGGATAATACCCACAACTAAACCAAAACCATCGGTGCCAAAATACAAGATGAGGATTCAAACCCCCAACCTCTTAGCCCTAAGATTGATCTGTCAGCAAACATGCCAGCCTAGTTGTCCGCGTAGGGAAAATGGAGTGACAAGGGTGTTAAGAAAATAATTCGGGCCATTTTTCATTATAAAAGGAACCTGACCCCTTCATTCTAGATGGACGGGCTAAGTTTTATTAGAAGCATATTGGTGGATATAAGCTAATTAAAAACAAAAGCAATCAAAGGAGCTCGAGAGGTAAAATAAAGGAGCCCGAGAAGAAATTTAAAAGCTTCCAAATTGGTTCAATAGTTCTTATTATTTTAATAGGCTATTATTTTGTAATAGAGACTTATTATTAAATATAGGCAATTTTTGTAAAGTAATACCCATTTAATATTTTAATAGGAAAATATTAGGAAGCTAAGTCTTATTATTTTAATAGGTAAATTGTAAAATTGGGAGTTATTCAAACTACCTAATTGGCCCATAGCACCACACTAATCCCTTGCAAAGCTTGCATTGTCGATTGGAGTACCAAAGAATGCATTGATAGTGTCGGGAAGGCTGATCGATAGCTGAAGGAGAGTGTGCACCAGGAAGGTGAAGGATGATTTTGACTGGTCATTCGGAGTTCTTCAAAGAACTGGTGTACTAACAGAGAAGTGAAATTCCATTAGGTTTTATCGTAGTAAATAACATTGAACTTACGAATTTTTACTAGTGGAATGATTTGATAAGAACCCAGAGAAATATGCTATTTACGAACTCCATAATCAATACGTGTGCAGTGTCATTCATATTTTGCATTATTTTGGATTGTTTTCCTTAAAACTAGAGTAAAATTTTATTGGTAATTTTAATAAGCCTATAGGGGTCCAAAGGTTGGTAAAACAACTTATTTAAATTTTTTACCAGGATTTTCAGATCACATATTGTCTCTATTTATTATTCTTGTAAATTTATAGGTAATATTAAGCCTAGAACACTTTCATACATTAGCCACAATTTAATAACGTAAGACAATGATGTTGAGAATCAAAAGGGATTCTATACTAATAAAATATCTCGAGGAAAACCTTCCTCCACCTCTCTTTGATCTTATACCATGTTGGATTCTTCCAAAACAATAACCTTGAGTCTATGCGGTGTGTGTAATAGTTGTTTTTTGTTTACCTCCTTGGCTTCCTCAATCAAATGGAAATTATTTTTATCATGGTTTCTTATCTTACACACATATCACTATAGTGACAATTTAACCTTATTTTCCATCTCAAGAACTGGAAAAAAACTATGCGTCATTGTCCCCTTAAAAATATCACAAAACTTTAATGTAAGGTACACAAATTTATTTCGGAAGCTATTCTTTGCATTCCCTTCCACCTAAAATTCTAGGTACCATAGTCTTGTGTATTTTTCCTACACTCCTTCATAAGTAAGGAGTTGTAGCTATTTTTCCATGTTGTAGATCTACTCTTCTAATAACATAATGAATCTTATATATATGTTTCATAATACCTCTACATGTAGCGCACCCTCCTAGGTTCCTAATAGATCTAAAAATGTGTTTAAAGAGAAAATACCCTTGAACAATACCTACAAGAAATTTCACACGTTGAACTACATGGATTTTATAGAACAATTTTGACATCAAGGTTCCAAACCTTACATCATACGTATGCACACTCTTAGACCAACCTTTATCTAGTTATTTCAATAGTGATAGTATATTTTTATTGAATTATAGAATATAATATTGGTCTAGAAACTTCCTCTTGACTGGGTCATAATCCACCACCTATTGCAAGGGATTATACTTGTAATACCCTGTATATATTTATTCTAGGAGAGTAGTAATAAACTAGTTTTCCTTCCTTTTTGATACAATGATTGTTTTCATGTACCAGATAGTTTCATAAGAAAACAAATTATCAGTGGAATTCTCTACACCTTTTTACTATAAGAGCTTCATAAAATTCTCATAAAAGTAAGGTTTGATGGGCTTAAGTGGTTAGTTCTTAAAGAGTTGCTTGTACGATGGTGTATTTTTGAAAGTGTAATGCCTTGCATGACGCTTCGAGAGGATTGACAAAATCTACCCCTATAACATAAGTTTAAATTTTAATATAATAAAATAAAACCAAATAAATTTATGTGTATATTGATGATTTAGAAAATAAAATAAAATAAAAGGAAGTAAGAAAAACGTAAATAAAAAGATAATAAAACAATAAAATGAAGTATTAATACTAAAATAAAGGGGATGAAATTGAATATGGGGGATGAAATTGAATATGGACAGAGGAAGGAGAATGGAGTTCGTAGGTGGTAATTGCAGGTGTTTGGGAAGGACTGGCATGAGTATGGGTAGCCCATCAAAGCACATGGTCATAAAAGATGTCTTCCAAAACTTTCACATTCCTTGCATAGAAATACAAACGCTTTAGTTAAAATCCAGAGGCACTAACCCATGCTGAAATCCCAAGTTCACATGGTTTCTTGTGAAAAAACAAGAGCTAAATGGTGGGTAGTAATAGTATTCTACTACATGTGCTTGGGAATAGGTAGATTGTTGGATAAATGGGATGTTTTAGGCTTCCTTTCTCCCATCCTATGCCACAAGCTAAGTCATTTAGTCTATTTTTTTTTTATTGCTTTTCTTGCTAAATTGGTGGGTTGGAAGAGGCATCACACTTCCTTCCATGTCCATTTCATTCCAAACATGCTTTGAATCTAGAAAATATCCTACGCCTTCATCTCCCGAGACATTCCCTCCAACTTTGCATATATTCACTATGTTTGGGGATGTTTTCTGGAAGAACATAACATGCAAGTTCCATGGCAGACGTATAAAACATAGAAATTCATTTTTTGTCAGATTCCTCCTAGCCTGTGACAAAATTGGAGAATTCAAAATGGGAATGGACACCCATGAGGCATAATGGTTGCTTCCAGAATTTCTCATTGCTGCTAGAAAATGAGGTTTTTGTCAGATGTCTTAGTTGCAACTTGTCCCCTAGAAGATATACTACAGATTGCATAGGAGTATAGGTTTAGGATTATTTTAGCCTTAATGTGTTTTGGGATGGATCCTAAGAATAATTTAACTTATGTTTACTTTCCATGTATCTTCACATAACAAAGATCTTAGGACAAATTATGGAAACCATTAAGTGTGTTATTACTCACCAGGAATTATCAAATGTTTCTATTATGGGGTGTTGTGTTTTGTTTCCTTACCAATACTTGTGCCCTATGATTAGTTCATATTGGTTAGCAGTTTGTGCTTGTTTTGAAAATAAAGATCCTTAATATAGTGCATGGGCATGCACCAACGCATTGTGGACAAGGGGATGAGATGTTTTCATTATGATTATAGCTACCACTACCCAGATAGACAAAATAAGGAAACATGAACTTGGCACATGAACAATTTGACAAAATGGCTTGAAGGAATGTGACCTCATAAAGTAAGAAAACTGTTTGACAGAATGCATTAAAAAAATAGTTGATGGAATGCCTTAAGGATTTTGGAGTTTCATGAAATGGTGGTGGACTTGCGTGGATCCCCTCTTTCACCGTGTCATTCTTGCATAGGCATGATATTCCTTACCTAAATCATTTATAATTTTCATATAATTTGGTTATCAATTTGCAATGAAGTAAAAATATGAAACCATTAGATATGATACAATTGGATATTCTAATCAACCTATTAGCGCAAAAAGATAAAAAATCCTCCTTATTATTTACCTTATCGACTTAAAATTTGATTGTCATCTGTGTTGCTACTACAACCTTTTACGTTCCTATCTAAGGTATCAAAATTAGACACTTGTCTATTATGGTATTGGTGAGTGTTATATGTTTCCTTAATAAAATAATCATTTTTGTGAACCTTACAAATTTAGAAAAAAAAAAATCAAGGTTCCAAGATTCGCAAAAGACCTTCTAGACTCTAGAAAAGATAAGTGAAGTTTCATCCTTGTTCCTTGCTATGTGGGGAGTTTTTTTAAGATCAACCCCAATCGACTGTTTGTGCTCCCTTCGCCCCTTCCATAGAATCCTGGTTAACCCGTTTTGTAATTCTAGGAAGATGTTAAAACTAAAAAGTTGGGTTTCGATTAAGCTCGCCGTTTGAACCTTGAGCAACGAAATGCTTGGAAGCCTTCACTAACCTATAGTGTTTTTACGAGACTATTTCATAGAACCTTCAGTTTGGGGAAAAAAAATCTTCTTGATAGTTTTGCAAAGGCACTCTTTAGGCCTTGAGTCACTATTTGACTAGGTCAAATTGGATCAACTATGTCCAGTGGCTCCAGAACACTTATTGTCGTTTACAACCCGTTTGCGAATTCTTAGTTCCGTCAGATATGTCGTATTCTATCTATATATTAGGGCATGTAGGAATATTCCCATGGAGATCCCAACCATCAAAATTCAGATTTCATGTGAGGTTTCTTATCCCTCGAGCTAAAATTGGTTATTGTAGCTAGCTCAATTATGACCGGTGGCCCGGAAAAACTAGTCATCAATCACAAACCGTTTGCTAGTTCTGAATTCCATCAATACCTCTGAACTCTTGGTATATAGGCGGACATGTAGGAATTCACCCATCATGAATTTTCTTATCAAAAGACAGTTTTTGAATGCACCTTCTTGTCCTTTAAGCCAAAATTTGGTGTTTTTGCAACTAACAGGAAAATGTAAAAAAAAAGTTGTAGGTCCCCCATTAAGTTAGAAAACCATCGTGGAAACTTATTAACACTTGTAATTAACTATTTCAAACTCTATCATGTAAATTTTTGTGTGAAATCAAACTTTTATAAAAATAGTGTTTCTCTCTCTCTTCCCTATCTCTTTCTCTCTCCTTGGTGAAGAAATAAAGTGAAATGAAATGAAATCAATACATGTCACTAACCCTCTCCTATCAAATGTAAATTATAATTATTATGTAAATGGAAAATAAAAACTTTAATTATGCAAGATCTAGGTGGATGCCATGTCAGCAATTTATCATTGATATTATACTCACATGGTTTTGCAGGATGCGAGAAAGATGGCGGAAAGGCCCAGTGTAATTCATTGTTTATTATTGTAATTTATATATGTTATTGGAAAATGTATATATGTATAATGTATTTCCATGTTAAATAAAAGTTAAATTCAAAATTGGTAATATGTATAAGATGCTAGTTGTAGGGATTCGTTGGGAAATGTGTATTTAATCATAGGTGCAATTTTAATTTAGATTTACGTATGCTAAAAAGGTTGGATATATATATATATATATATATATATGTTAAATGAATTTGAATTTAATATCTTGTAGTGCATTCCCAGTGTGTAATAGATAATTAAATAATTGGTTTGTTGTATTCTTTACCTTGAAAATGTAATAAAGAAATATAGCCAAAACAAGAAACCTTAGCTTAAAACTATTGCATATATACCCTTCCCATGTGATCTTTCTTAGCATAGAAGAATTTGAAACTGTAGAATAAACTTAAACTTTGCACTCGATGGAAGATCCTAGTTTAGGTAAATAAGATCCCAAGATTGAGTTTATCGTCATAGTCGGTATGGTTAGTGACATTGTCATAAACCCAACGGTTAGGAATGACACGGTCAAAATTTATATGGAGTAAGTAGAGCTAACACTTCCTTAGTATCCTAGGGGGATACCAAGTTTGAAAAATTTAGATCTATAAATTTTCTTCTTTAATGAATAAATTCCTTTTAGGATCCAGATGACACAAATGGAGCTAGTGAAATAATTGTAATATGACTTAAACTTTTGTTAATTATCTCTTTAGTTTTTCATAGCTAAATGTGTTACTTTGGGTATTGACATTTTAGCACTTTGGTATTTTATGGAGGATTCATAGGGTAAATATGTTTTCACCCCTTAATTTGATCTTTAATAGGGCGTAGAGCCTTGAGTGCATGTTGGAATTAAACTAAACCTCAGTTGATTAGGAGGTTAACTTGTGGGTAGAAAATTGTAAGTAACTCTTGCAAACGAAATTGATTTGAAATTTGTTGACTTAAGAAAAACCATGAAACTAAAAACTTGGTCTTGAAATCCCTTATTATGTCCTTTTATGACATTATGAATAAAAGAAATATTACATGTGGAATCATGATATGTGGAAACATGGGATGTTACCTTGAAATCAAATCATTTTTGGTTCGTGTGTAGTTATAATGCTTCCAATCATGTACTTCTTAAAGATGTTATACAATTACTTTCTTAACTCTTTTGTAAAGTGATTCCAATAAGAGACCTAAGAAAACAATATAAACAAGATGAAAAAAACTAGAGTATATGCGATAATGGTTTAGGAACAAAATTTCACTTAAATTTCTTATGGTTGAATTAAGCATTAGATTTTTTGTTAATAATGGATACAGATTATTCCTTGTGGGACTAGGGATTTGAGCGAATATAGAGTCCACTAAAAATAAAAATTATGACGTGTAAATGCTAAATTGACTCAAACCAAATTCGGAACTAAAACAACCATATCATGAGAAGAAACCGTTAACGTAAGAAGAGTTATTTGGAGACTCATAATTGCTTAAAATTGACTTTAATTAACAAATCATCTATGGATAATTAATGGGATTCGATAAAGGAATCAATCATGCATTCACCTTTAAAGACTATTGCCCTGCAAGTAAAGTATTTGGGGATTGTAAAGAAGGAAATTTTAAACCTTATGTGTTAAATTCTCTTGAAAACTATAAGGTCATATAATGGAAACCTAAATATAATGAAGATGTAAACCATAAAAAAGTCATGTCATGCACTATGTCTACCAGTTGTTTCTTACTATAATTGGGTCATTGCCCTGGTTTATGTCGGTTTAGTATGACATTGATGGATATTGTAAACCCCTGATTTTGCATGTATTACATTGTCTGAAAAAGGTTACAAAATTACCTAATGATTATTCTTTTCGTTTTAGAAGGTTTTCGAGTTCCTAAGGTTATCCCCAGTATCTAATTTTCATCTAGATGCTTGTACTTGTCTTTTCCACATTTTTTCTAGCTTTATGTTCCTTTCTATGCATGGTTTGGCCTTTAGTGCTAAGACCACCACCCAAGGATGGAAGTGGTTATGGGACCACCGCCTAGGCAGGATGGTGGTTCTAGGATGGCTTCCCAGGTAAGGAGGTGGTCCTGAGACCACCGCCCTACGTAGGGCGGCAGTCCTACGCAAGTTTTCCAGAATTCTTCATGCATGTTTTTAACATGCATGATTTCACTTAACTCAACTTATAGGATGTGTTTGTGAACCAAATTTCCTAAAAATAGTATTGTTTGCATGATATTCCCTCCCTCTTCTATTTTTATATAGATTTAATTAGTCTGGACTTCCTCTTCACCCAATCATTTGGCACTCTAAGGCTACCTTGTGCATGAAGTCACATCCTAGCCAATTCCTATATATTTAATGCTTGTATTCAAGAAAATGGCCTGAGAAATCTGTGTATCTTCCATAATATTGCTGTCACAACCCTGATAGAAATTGCATAGCCAATATCATATCTCTTGTGATATCTATTTTATACTTACATTGCAACCACACTACCTTCAAGTTGTCATTGCTCAAGTGCCTTCTCCAGGTGGTGCCTTTGAATTCCCAATTCCTTATAATCATATGGACACACAGAGAAAGAAAAGATAATCTGAGGGGACAAGAGCAGATACAACCATATTTTCCAAATCTCTTGCTTATCTAGGTTCAAATTAGTTGTTTGCTTGCTTCATTTGTTCAAGTTATCAATTCTCAATTATTAATTGCAAATCCATATCAAATACAGTATAAAATTGTTCATTTTAATTATTCAAATAATTAAAAATATATGAAATCATTAGAAATATTTCTCTTTGACATTATAAGGTAATTTTTCAGGAATAATAGCTCTTCTAAATTAATGATTTTTTCTATACCTTTGAGGTAGGGTCTAGAGGGTTTTGATTAAATTAGTTAAAATATTTTAGATATAGGTTCTCATACATGCACAAGTAATAAAGTACAACTGGTTGATTACTTGTATTTAATTTCAATCATTAGATTAGAAGCATTGTTTAAAATCCCATAAAAGATCAAAAGAAATTACTTTTGCTAGATTAATTTGCTTTCATTGTTTTGTTCAAATATAATGTGAAAATACAAAAATTATAGCTTAAATTTCCTTTAATAGTTAGCTTGATTTATCAATATCAATTCAATTCATTCCGCATGTCCATCAAAGGTCCAAAACAGAAGAAAAAATTCAGTTGTGATCCACTAGTCCAACAACCCAACGGACCTGAGTTGTTGACCGATATTTATACGGGTTTACACATGTTAGTGTAACAAACACATCCTAGGTATTCTAATAAGATAGAATAATTAAACATACTAAATGTTGCAGCTGATTAAGCCTACGATTGTTGGACTTCTCCTTGTAACAGGGCTTGATTACACATATGACCATACAATGACCAAAACCTCCACAAGTTCATGGTTGTGATCCCCAGGTCCCACAACCCAATGGGCATGCAGACAAATTAAACATTGACACTGCTTTACATGCACTGGTATTTAAATCATCACCACTTCCACCCGAAATAATTGCACAACTTTCAGTGTTGAATATAGTAGTCGATTAAGCTAAGGCTTTCTAGACCATAGCAGAAAACCTCCCATAGAATTTTTGGTCCCATCACGCCTCTCATTCTAACTTCCATGACCTTTTCTGGAAATCTATATGAGGCATCCGTAGGTCACTTTCTGCATGTTCCACAACCAGTGGGAAGAATATCGGTAGAGATCGATATCAACTGGAGCCTCCAGATAGTGATTCTATCTAGCCATTTCATTACACCACTTCAGGTTAGGACAACTTTATTTTCCTTGGATTCAAAAATCCTTATATTACATGTTAGAGAAATAAGGTTTCCTCATTAGCATGTTCATCACTACTACACACATGCATCCATTTCTAGTCTACACCTATTGTCTCAGCACAACCTTGAGAGGTTACGTGCGAAGAAGGTCATGTGTTGATTTTCTTTCATAAAAATTGGTGAACCTGACGTGAAGATATAGTCTCTAAAATTTTCCACTTTCTTCATCCATCTTCCTCTCTCACATTATTCTACAGGTATTCTTATACCCCCTAGATATGTTGGGATGTGATGAATACGTTCAACCCCTCTCATCTTTCAATGTGTACAACTATCAAATGAATAGATAGCCACAATCACCTTCACTCTCTACATGGGAAGATAACTATTCAACTGATTAGGCTCAAAACCCTCTTCCTCAGGGAGCTAATGTTGGCTCCTCTATATGCATTGAGGATCTTGAGAAATCACACAGATGCATCTTCTTGAGAAGTTAATCTCTAACAAGATGAATTTCACTGTATAAGTAGGTTCATCTCCTTGGGTTTTGTTTAGACATCCCATTAGGATGTAGTCAGACCAATTCCCACCCTTAGATGAGGATGACTTAATATGGTACTCCAGAAGTGAATAATGCTTCTAGAATATAAACCAGGATTTTGATAGGTTAAGAGGGCATGTTGATGTCTTGCTCCAAAAAAAAACACTACCCCTCCAACAATGAAAAACCTTGCCAATGAGGGGTGGCATAACAATGAAAAATTCATATAAGGATACAACACTCCTCAACAACATTGAAAAGTTCAACAAGAAGCACCGAAACAAAACACAACCCCATCAACAGGTGACATAATCTCGATGTTAGTGGATAAAGTCAAAGAGTTAGAGATTTTCAGAAACAAGTAAAACTCATATGTTGGGAAAGCAAGAGTTTATCACTATCCATAGAGTTATGGACAAATCCCTACTGCACAAAATCCTCCAGTTTATATAGGCACACCAACCCCTGGAGATTTTTTAACTGGGATGGGAACCTTGGGTATGCCCCCCCATGCCATGTATGGATATCCACAATAAGCACCAGTAGGAAGTGCATTCTCAAATGCCATACCAGCTGGAAATGTGACGTTTCCTTGCTTTGTGTCTTGAACTCCATATCAAAACATTCAATCCCCCTACATGCATATGTATTCTAAATCACTATAGGGGGGTATGTATACTTACACATGCTCATATGGTCAGCCACAGGGGATTCCCTATGCCCCAAAAAATGCATACATTATACCATTTCAACAACGGATGCCACCTCCACCTCCCCAACAAGTATATTCAATGGTTGAAACATATGCAACGGGGACCTATTCTGAACATCTTAAGGAGCCTCTAGACATCTCCATACGGATTGTCATGCTCCCAAGACCCTTTCTTGAGTTTCCAAAGTTCAAAGAGGAGGGAGATCCTAATACACATATCAAATATTACATAATGACCATTCGAGAGTTACGCCCATAGGATGTAGTTGTTACAAATATTTTCCCTAAGACACTAGAAGGTATCTCTCTTGATTGGTATTATAAGATACAAGAAGCTTTGATACATTCCTTCAAAAAAATCATATCAAAGTTTATTAAGGAATTTGATATGAAAAAACTTCTAAGGAAAGGAATTAGAGAATTTCTTCATATCAAACAAGAGCATAACGAATCCGCTGCCCATTTCATTCAAAGGTGGTGATAGTTTCTCTATTCCTCTGCAAGTGCACAAAAAATGGATCATATAAATCTTTATTATTTATACCTCCACTCCTTCAATAGAGAAACAAAATAAGAAATCCAAAATTTCCCACTAAGGAGTTACAAATAGGTACTAGAGTGTTCTCTCCGAATTGATCAAGCAGCCTTAGATAGTGGTCGTAAGACCTACATAACCAATGGGAGGTTAGTCACTCCTAATGAAGGTAACTTTGGTTACCCCAACAACATGAACAATAGTCATGGAAAAAAGGTCCTTAACAAGAATCATGAGGTTACGACTAACGGTGTTACCAATCAGCCAAAGAAACCTAATGTTGTCATCTCTCCTAATATGAACACTACCAATAACAACAACAACAATAATATGAATGGAAATAATCAAAGAAACAATAAATTTTCTCCTTCATTAAATGTTGTGGATTTTAATCATCCTCAATAGAAAAAACAACAACACCAACCTCAACAATCAAGATAAGTGCAGACCCAACGCCCTAGTCATTACCTAGGAAGGTATCCAAATCAATTCAAAAATCAAGTGTAGGGGTTCTCAATTTTTAATTATAACAATCAGAAAATGAAAAATGATTGGAATTACATATCACAACAAAACATGAACCAAATACCTCGAGAATACAATCCTGACTTATATTGCGGTTTCAAGAGGGTCCGTGGGCATGACGCTAGTACATTCTGTGATTGCAAAAAATTCTTACAATGTTTCCTAAAAGATCAGAGACAACTCTTTGTAGACATGTTTCTGGAAAACCTGACAACACCAACACAAAAAATCATATGCATGACCGGTTTCTCCTCAAAACACACCACTGACTATATTTAATGATCCTCTCCCTACGCACCTAAAGGATAGTAGAATAGATCCCAACAGTTCAAACAAAGGGATTGTGACAGGATCCAATGATCATGAAGCTTAAACTTCTTCAAACCCACAAGTGGCACCTCCCTTGGATGGCCGCCAACAAATTTTTTTGGGGGGGTTGGTAGAATTCGACATCGAACCTCATATTAACGCCACCAAAAGGACTAAGTATTATTCATCACAACTGATACCCATATTTCCACCAATATAAAATGATATCCAAAAAATGCTTTCTAAACTAGTAGGAGGATAGGATTTAATTAATGACTTGACGAAGACCTTTCCTCACATTTCCTTCTTAGATCTGCTGAATAAATCTCCCACTCATAGAGCTTATTTATTGGAATCATTGGGTCTTGGTCATTTGATCAATGACACTCCTCCTCTTGAAGTGCAGGTAAACCATGTAGACTTTGATGTCTACCCTCCTGGGCAACTAGATAAGAATACTGGGTTTGTGTTCAGCTAGATAAAAATCACATGTAGAGGTTACCCATCCTTACATTTTTAGGTATGGATCTACAATAACTATGTTAAATAGGCAATGGTTTAAGATGGGGAAAAAGTTAACATATTCCCCTTCACTTTCCTTCAAAAACTATGATATGGAGAAACGAATTTTTCCTCAACACGAAATACGGTAAGGGGTTGTGACAGCCTCAAGGAAAATTATGTAAGGACCATAGTGTTACCGGTCACCTTAGGTCCCAAGATGGTTCTCACTGAATTTTATATTATAGATCAGGAAACCAACTATAATATAAGTTTTAACTGCCAATGGATACATCGCGTGAAGGCAATCACTTTAATTTCATTTCATGAACTAAGATTCCTACACATAGGGAAGATCTTCATGGCGCAAGGTGAACCAAATCCTTTTGATATTCGCCCAGAAAATTTGAAGAAGAGACCATGAGTCCATTATTAGTTTGAACTCCTAACAATCAACTTAACGAACCAGTTGGTTCAAAACTAGAACTAAAACTGGTCCCCACAAAAAATTTAGAAGTCAAGGGCTTTATCAAAGGCACTCCAATGGTCAAGGATGATACATTCATCATAGAGATAGTGTCATTAGGAACAAAGGAAAATATTTTCGAGTTATTGGAGAAAAATTTACCTATTCTCCTTTTCTTTGATTCTATAGGTATGGGACATACCCTGGGACTTGAATCTCTTCTAGCAGACGAAGTCTGTATGGTGGAAATAACTGAGGAAAAGGAAGAGGATATGAAGAATGATCCAATGTCCATTTTTCTGAGTAACTATTAGAATCACCATTTTGATGGAGCCAGATGTTGTTTTGGCTCCAGGGAAGGTGTGATCTTGAATGGTTATGCCTTTTTCCTTCAAGTTAAACTTTGAATGTACAAATAATGGGGCTGAATATGAAGCCCTCCCTCTTGGCCTCATTGTAGCCAAAAGGATGGGTAATGGTAACATTAGAGTGCTACGTGATTCAAAATTGGTTGCAAATCAAGTGTCTGAGGTGTACGAGCCTAGAGCTGAACATCTAAAACTCTACAAAATAGTACTACTTAAGCTAATAAAAATGTTTTATTACATATCGATTGAAGTAATTCCACAAGGAAAAAACCTCCTCACATAATATATAACAAATTTGGCTTCCCGCTTCACTCCAAATAGTGAGCTACAAGATACAAACTTCATGGTATCAGTTCATGTTGAACCTTTGGTTTGTAAAATATCGATAACTTCAATATTCACATATATAGAAGCCAAGAATGAGTATGTCATCTCAGACCATGTTGACAGTGATGAATCAACTCTTGGATATCTAAATGCCTATGTATAATCACATCTTTCTCATCACAAGGTTCATTTTCCCCTAGTCCCACATTCTTCTTCCTATTTTGGAAATCCCATGATAGATTCTTCCTTAGGGGAAGATCTTGAAATTTATGAGGTAGGAGAAGAGGGGGATTTTGAGTTACCTCAAACCCCACCTGAGTTTGAGGAAGGAAATTCTTCCTTAATCAAGGGAATGATTTATATAAACATCGGGATGGAGGAAGAGCCAAAAATCTTAAAGCTGGTATCTTGTCTAACTCCAGAGTAAATAGAAATACACATGCAAATTCTCAACAAACATTCAAAAGATTTCATGTTTAACTACACGGAGATGATGGGGATCACTCCTAAAATTCTGGTCCATAACCATGTCACCAAGCTATATGCCAAACCAATTAAACAATAGTGAAGGCATATGAAGCCAAAGGTAGATCTCATGGTGAAAGAAGAAGTGATGAAACTCTTACAAGTAGGGTTCATAAAACTGGTTGACTACTCCCAGTTGGCTTCCAATATCATTCTTGTTCTAAAAAAGAATGGGAAGATTCATATTTATATTGAATTTTGGGACATTAACAAATAATGTCCCAAGAATGATTTCCCACTACCCTCCATTGATGCCATTATTGACGCGACAACTGGTTCTCAGTTTTTTTCTCTCGTCGATGGATTATTGGGGGATAAAAAAATTCAAATTTTTCAAGAAGATCAGACCAAGAAAAATTTCATCACCCCTTGGGGAACCTATTACTATGTGGTCATGCCATTTAGGGTCAAGAAAACTGGAGCAAACTACCAATGGTCCATGACGTATATCTTCTATGATATTATCCACAAGATTGTGGAATCTTACGTTGATGATCTCCTAGCCAAATCTAGAAAATGGTATGATCACCCCGAGGTGATTTTCATCATTCTCTCTTAGTTAATCAAATACAACATCATGATAAATCCAAAAAAATGTGTATTATGTGTAATAGGAGGCAAGTTGTTGGGATACATCATATCATCATGAGTGATTGATTTAGATCTAGCCAAAATTTGATCATACCTGGAATTTACCTCACCATCAGATGAATATGGTGTAAGATATTTTCTTGGGAAACTCAGTGCAATCTAAAGGTTCATCTATGATCCAACATTTTCTATTCATCCAATCAATAATTTACTAAAAAGGTATTGTTACATTGAGTGGAAAAAATAGTAGAATGAGGCATTTGAATCAGTAACATGATTCTTACTCTCATTGCCTACACTTATGGCTCTTATGTTAGACCAACCCCTTGTTCTATATTCAAGGTGGATAGATGTTTCACTAGCCTACTTGTTGGCTCAAGAAGATGATGATAATTGTGAACGTATGGTTTAATTTATCAGTCAAATGTTGCTTGATTATGAGACACGTTACACATAGGAAAATAACGAATGCCTAGCTATAGTGTTTGCAAAAAATTGGTTGACACATTGTATACTAAACCAAGAAACAAGGGTGATCATAAAATCTGATCATTTGCACACTTACCTAATTCAAGGTTCGCTATCTAAAAGGGTCGGACACTTTATAACGCTAATGGGTGAATTTGAGTTTACCTTCATTAATCAAAAGTATGTAAAAGGAAAAGTTATTGTGGATTGGTTAGCTGATAACCCAATGGACGGAGGTGATCTAGTTGATTTATAATTTCTAGATGAGTGTGTATACCATGTAGAGATCAATCCCCCAATAACTGTTTGTCCTTGGTACACTAAAATAATCAATTTCATTGTGGACAAGGCATACCACTAAGGAGATATGTCTCAACAAAGGAGATGGTTACACATTATAACTGCTAAGTAGGTAATTCTTGGACAAGTTATCTATCGTAGAGCCTTTGATGGAATGTTATTAATATGCATTGACAAAGAAGAATCTGATAAAATTCTTTACGAATCGCATAGTGGAGTATGTGGGGGTCACTTTCAAGGCCACGCCACTTATCAGAAGATAAAGCAGAAGGACTAATTCTAGCCCATGTTAGAGCATGATGCAATAGAATTTGTACATAAGTCCCATAAATACCATGAGTTCTCCTATGATAACCACATACCGGCATAGGCTTTGTAACCAATTGCGACACTGTGGACCTTTTTCACGTGGGGTCTAAATTTAATAGGTAAGTTCTCCCTTGCATCAACTGATGACCATAAATTTATAATCATGGCTATGGAATACTTCACAAAGTGGGTAGATGCCATGCCTCATACCACCATACCCTGTTATGTGACTGCTAAGTTCATTTTGAACTAGATTATTTATAGGTATGGTGTCCCACAAGTTATTATCTTAGATAATGGCATGTCTTTCAAAAATGATTAGGTATGTGAATTATGCAAGAAATTAAAGATAAACCATCACACGACCTCTTTGTATTACCCTCAAGCAAATAGAAAAGCTAAGGAAATGGATAAAACATTGAAATATATTCTCCTTAAAACGGTTACTTAAAATAAATGCGAATGGACTTTAAATTTAAACTCGTCCTTGTGGGCTTATAAGACGTCAATAAGAATGTTGATGGGGGAAATCCATTTTTAATTAGTATTCGGTGCAAAAGTAGTTCTACCACTTGAAGTCAAAATACCCAGTCTCTATATCTCATTACAGGGAATTTTGGGAAAAGAATATTATTGAGAGGCACAAATCTCTCAATTAGAGAGGCTTGATGAGGCCAGGCTTAACATCGAGCAACGACACAAAGCTTATTCCGATCAGATGTGTCGGTAGTATAACAAAAGGTTTTACAAGTATGAAATATATGAGGGATATCTGGTATTAAGAATTGATAGCGACATATACAAAAAGAATGGTGAAGGTAGGAAGTTAAGGCCTGGGTGGTTGAGCCCATATAAAGTAATGGAAGACTGCAAAAATGGGGCATTTTGCTTGTGTACACTAGAAGGTGATGATTTTAGTGAATCTATCAACTCTCTTCACCTAAATAGTTATTACACATTATTCACATGCATTTCCATATGTACATTACAACATCTACATTGCATTTTCATCTACTTATTCATTTTATAACTGTGTAATCGAGCGACTTATTGATATAGAACTTCCTAAAACTTCTGAAAATATTGGCAAAAAATTTCAAATCATATCTCTTCAAATCTTCATGGTATCACCAAATGTTTCCAAATCATCTCATCAATTAAAACAAGAAAATACAAGATTTGATATTAAATATAACAAGGCATGCATATTTGGTTCTTTTCATAGTTACTTCTAGATTAGGTGTCTTTACCTACAGCCTGTTCTAGAAATTGCATGTTGTCACATTCATCCCATATACATATATTTGGAAATAATAACATTCTAAACATTTTATCTAGATAAACATGTACACTACAAATCAATGAAAAAAAATTATTCTTTACACATTTATTTTCCCTACCAACCTTCAGTGTAGAGCCTACATCTCTTACGAATAGTGTAGAGTTGGGAAAGGAGAGAAGTTCCCTTATGTCTTGTCAATGGTGATGAGCCCATGCTTTGTATTGGTGGCATGGGGAAAAGTGTAGGGGGTCTCTTTGATAAACTAGAAAGTTAAAACAGTCATTCAAATACAATCAAATCATAAATCAAAACAAAGTGTGTTAGATGTCAAAAATTCCAAAAAGATTTTAAAACCTCCAAACCATATTTTTTCAACCAAGTGTCCATCAACAGATCTAAGTCTACATAAACTAGAAATTAATTCACATTTTAAACTATGTAGCAAACTTGCGTAGATGTATATGGTAGGTTCTCAATTTGGTTTTTGTCAAATCCTTTTCTCTCTCTCTCTCTCTCTCATCATCACCATTCAAAAAATATTTGTGACTTGCGCCCCTCTTAGCTCTTGGTGTTGAGAACTCACATCCTAATAGTTGTGTGCGGTTAGGAGTGGGAAAATTTCAATTTTTCTATCACATCACTTTATCACTATGTTTTTCCAAAACAACACAAAGTACCAAAAATTGTTTAGATAAACTAAAGTTTAGCGTTACAATGTGTCTGCATTATCATATATAAACATTATCAAGTACACAAAGAAATCATTTTGTTAGCACTCACATCCACTACATACATTCTGAAAAACATACACAAATGGGAATTCTAAAACATCTAGAGTGCACATATGAAATCAACCATAAAGAAGTCAACTCAGATACCATGAATTACCTAACCAAAAAGAAGAGTCTATATATATCATGATGAATCATGTTTGAATACAATTCCATTACGCATTTGGCATGGTCAAAATGCTCACAATGAGCTTAAAATATATTAAAAAATCCATTTAATACCCGAAAAAATGGTATCTAAGTAATAAAAATCCCACTGGCCTATCAATCCCTATGGGATCCCTTGGATGGTGCTAGGCTATGTCCAGGACTCCTACTACTTCTACGGAAATGAGAATGAACTGAATGATGGGGGTTCTTGTTGAGGTGGCCACTTGTTGTGGTCTCATTATGAGAGAAACTCTGCCTCATCAATCACTCAATTGTCTCATATGAAGTCACCTAAGTATGGAGAGAGGTCATAGTATCTACTTCCCTCTAGATCGATGCAAACAAATCATGTCTCTACCGCATGCAAGTGGCTAGCCTGTATCCCTAGTCATCTCAACTCGGGTCTTCCCTGAGGGGAACAACAAGGTGTCCATGCACACCTATCGAATTATCTCTCGCTAATCCTATGTGCAGTTATTGCAAGGAGAAAAGGAAGAATAAACAATGAGTTATAAGGTTACAAAAACAAAACAAAAAGAGAAATACCAACTAACATTTGAAACTAACAAGGTCAAGACAAGAGTATCAACATACTCGAATCTTCGAGGATCTATGTGGGATCAACTAACACTGATGGAGGTGTTGCTGTAGGTTCCTGACATGCCTCCCCCCTCCTGAAGCTACATGCTGACACACACCATATCCGTTGTCTTGAGGAAGTGGCTCCTCTGAGACCAAGGTATCCTTCTCTATGCTTGCCTCGTCTTACTCCACTCTTATCATATCATGAGTGTCATACCACTTAGGGTCACTCTCCTCCTCCTCCATGTGAGCTATCCTGTCAGTCTCACCACCTAACCCCTCGTCGCCTGTCTCCTATCCAAATGAATCCTCGTTAATATCATCTCCTATATAATCCTCAGAGTCAGAGTCCACGTATTAGGCTCATCCTCCTCTCCACTGTGAGTGGGAGTGGCCTCAATCTGGGGTAAAGGTTGTTGAGGGGGTACCAGTTTCCATTCGGGATAGGAACCACTCACATAACTATAATAGGTACTCCTAGAGTAACCAATTTCCAACATGGATCTCCTCTAGGTCCCTTCCAAGCCTCCTAAACAGTTCTATAATTAGGTGTCACTGGGGGAATCATATCAATGTAAGGGAGAACAAACTGCTGAGGAACTCGGTCAAATGTGTAGATTTTGACCCTCCCTATTCTGTCAACTAACTGACTATTAGTGGAGAAAGCTACCATTGTCATCCCCTCCTGCCTTTATATCCCTACCATGTCTTGGTAAGGAGTGGCCACCATGTTTATTATAGTCAGAGAAGCCACTAGCTACTGTAGTACCCTAAGAACAGACATCGTTTTCCACCTAGCTTCCCTGATGGCACCCGCGTCTAGTAATGGAACTCCCCTCTGATAGGGGGTAATGTGCTCATATACCCAGCTCATGAATAGTGTGGGGTGGCTCAATGAGTGGCCCTGTAACCTAAAAATCCTAAGTCATGGTAAGTGGTCTGAAGCAATTCTTCTCCCCAAGCATAAATACGACCACTTTCCTCAATCTGTGTAACAATGGGAGCCCAAAAATAGAGTAGAGTATCACCTCCCCTGTCCGTGATCAACCGCGAGGAAAGGATACCGATGATATCCTTATGGATGATATGGATGGGAGTAGTAGCAATGGATTGGACCTTCATCCCCTTATTCAAGAGAAAATATACCAAGGCATCCCCCATGAAGGTGGCCCACTGAGTCATCTCAGATCTAGATCCTACTGTCTTTAGGGTCAACCTCCTCCTAAGTATAAGAAGCCCAATAATATGTTACATGTCCTCGAGGGTGATATTCAACTCACCCCTAGTACCTGGAAATAGAAAGTGTTCTAGTCTGTATCCCAGTAAGAGAATAAGTCACATAGTATTTGACCGGAAGGAGTAACATGAGGCACCAGTGAAATCCTCCATATCCCTGCTCTCTGAATGATATTTGTCTTATCCTGAGTCATATGATCCAAAATCGTTGGGAGACAATCAAACTTCCTCTTGTGACTCTAATGGATGTATTCTTCCTTCTTTTGCATCCGCCAAAACATAGAAAAAGATAAAGTTATTGACATATTTCAAGAAACAAGGTCATCAAAAACATGACAAAACATAAAATTTAATAAAACTAAAGTTAATGTAAGTTCTAGTCATTCTATTCAAAACCTTCACCCAGTGTAGGGTAGAGGTTTCAAGGCCACCACTCTGGAAAAGCGGTAGTTCTGTGACTGCTGCCCTGCTCAAGGTGGCAGTCCTATGCCGATTCACCAAATGGGTTTGTAACCCTAAAAATTCTCAAAAACATGAAAAAATTATCATTTTCGACAAAACAAAAGACTAACATGTAGGTGCCCCCTAAAAAATCATTTAAAACAAGAAATTTAAAAAATAACCCCTCTTAGGCAAAGATTTTAACATTTTAACATTTTAGGTTTGAAACACATAAGATAGAAAAACTAACCATCGACCATGTAGGTCAATCTTCCAGCTATGGAGGCATGATCATGATCTCGCAAAGAAAATTTTGATTATTCTTTTGACAAAAAATGGTCACTGTACGTACCCAAAATTGTAAGGTACTGTACTACGGAACGGTGTAATAAGTGCCCCGATGATGATACAGGTCCCTTCGCAAGGTGTTCGGGATCCAGAGAAGCTTTACGGATATGCGTTAACATCCCGCATGCCCCCGCTTAGCCCCCGCGTGCTTTGTTTTCCCTATTTTTCCTCTTTTCTTGGCTTTTTGGTCTTCAGTGACGAAACCACCGCCCGGAAGGGCAGCAGTCTCATGACCCGGCCGCCCTACACAGGGCGGCGGTCCTGTAACCCGCCGCCCTGAGCAGGGCGGCGGTCCTGTGCGCGTTTTCCAGAACGTGCTTTTGACGGAACGCACGCAAAAATCAACGCTTTACCAGCTTTTCTTGCCGACTTGAGCATGCATTTATGTTTTTGGTCCCCTGGAATAGTGTTTTTCTTTTGTTTAATGTTTAGGAGTTCAGTTTAGATTTGATCTTTGCATGTTTGGATTCCTATAAATGCATGGTTTGTGCACATGCAAATGGCCCCTGATTTTAGTTCTGAATTTTGCTCCAAAGTTTGTTTTAAATTTCTTGTTGCAGTAGATTTAGTTTTCCTTTGCTTAGGGTTCTTAGTTTTCTCATTGAGTGCTTTGGTTAGTTTTGTATTGCAGCTGGTAAGCCACATATCCAACTTGTGCAAGTGCAAAACATCATTTGGGCCACCATTTTCACTCCAATTTTCATGTTTTCAGTACTATGGTCGTTTTAGTTTGCTTAGGATTGGTAGCATAGTTTGTTGCAGGTTTGTTTTAGCTTTATGTTACTGTTGGTAAGCCACAGATCCAACTTGTGCAGACAACATTATTGTTTTGGAGTAGAATGGTCTAGGTAGCCATTAAAGTTGCAGGTTTTGCTCTTCATACAGGCTAGTCTCAGGTTCTGGACGCTCTTTGTTGCATGATTCGCAGTAGACCCCGCTAGGAATTGCATAGGCCAAGCTCTGTACTCTTGTGCTATCCCCTCTCCTATCCGCATTCTATTCTGTCTGCATTTTGAAGGCTGTCCATTGATCCAAATACCTATTCCTGTTGATGCAAGCATTTCACGCTTTTCTGGATTCACGTGAGCACAAAGAACGAAGAGATCATACTGAGGGGACAAGAACACACACACCGTCGGATTCGCCACTGTTCTGTGAAATCCAGGTTCCATCTTTCAAAGTTTTAGTTAGAACTTATCAAATAAAGTAGTTAATCACTTTATTTCAGTTATTTCCATTCTCGATATTGCCAGGGAGGTTGTGGGGATTGATAGTTTCTGAGAAACTATGATTCATTCCTCACTTCTGAGGTAGGATCGAGAATCTTGCAGATAGATTAGTTATTTCGTTATTTAGAATAGATATACAAAATCGCACAGACAAATAGCTACACTCGGCTATTTTGTTTGTTTTTACGTTGTTAGTTTAGTTGTCAATTTTAAATATTTTAAATAGCTACTCTCTCATAAAATTGCCGGAAAATACAAAAAGAAACTATATATGCTAGAAGTGCATTTAGATTTTACTTTATTATAGTTTGTTTCATTACTGCTTTTGTATGACAATTACGGGACCTAGGGAGCCCAGGGAATACATTTTCGAGCCAATTGTGCCTCAGCCCAATACCGTAGTAGCAATAACTGACATTGACCAAAACCTTAGGATACAAGTCTTCCAAACAACAACAGACTTCCAACAGATCAGGATATAGTTGAGAGGGTTAAACATCGAAGACGACCAAGCGCATCTATTTTGGTCAAATCAGCCAAATTACAGATTACCCTAGAAAATACCCATATGACTGTAGAAGGGCTCGAAAGAGAACAAATATTCAGGTGTGATCCTTTAGTTCCACAGCCAGACGCTGGAGACACCCTAGTAGATATAGATACCAGCTTAAGAATCCAAGTTGCAAGAACGCCTGTAAGGTATTCTGAGAAGATAGCACAGCTGTTGGTTCTAAACATAGAAGCTGAAAAAGCTTACGACTATTGGATACTAGGGATCAGAACTTGATCTCCCGTATGACCATCACGGGACCGCAACAACCAAGAGTCTATGGTTGTGATCCGCAGATCCCACAGCCTAACGAATCCATAAGAGAATTAGACATAGACACTGGCCTACGTAAATTAGTATTTCAGTCTACTCCGATTCCACCTCTCATCATTCAACAGTTATCCCTACTAAATACAATAGCTAACGAAGCTAGAGAATTTTGGACTAGGCCAGAGAATCGTCCATAGAATCGACCATATTTACCATATGACCCTATCAGGAGAAATACACGAAACCATCCCGGGTCATTTTCCATGCATCCCACAACCCATAGATCGAATCACGCCAGAGCTCGATATTGATTGGAGCCTTCGAGCAGTCATCCTCGCTGATCGATCTATCACACCAGTCCAAGTTAGAAGGGCCTTCTTTGCCTTAGATTCGCAAATACCATTAGTGCGTGTTGAAGACATTAGACTGCCTAACTAGCTTGTCTGCATATTCTACCCCCCACCGGCTGTCTCGGCACGACCTCGGGAGGTCGGGTACGTGGAAGAGTCACTTGTTGATTCTCACGCTCGCCTGTTGCTTTTCCGACGTACAAAATTGGTGAACCCGACGTGAATCAAGCAATTCTTTCACCTTCTCTTTGAGAAGTTTCATCTTCTCCACATCGCCTTCGCTCCTTCCCATTATTCTGCGGGTATTCATATACCCCCCGAATATGTCGGGATTAGATGCATACGGCAGACCCCTCTTGGGTCTTGAGGCATACTACGCCCAACAGAATAGGCAGTCATCACCCTCACTCTCAATATGGGGTGACAACTATTCAACTAATCAATTGTCAACACAAACACCAAGGACTAGATATAACTCGTCCTACCAAACAGAGGGGTTGGAGCAACTTGATCAAACACAAACAGAGCCTTCAGGCTCGAACAATATGACATTAACTGGAGAGTCTGCTTCATCTCCTCAGGTATTATTCCGACCACCTATTAGTAGACAATCGGATCCATACTTGGTCTTAGACGATGGACAATCAATACTTTATCCTAGGAGTGAACAACGCTCTCAAGGCATGTACCCACCTGTAGGAACTTTGCAGATACAGCCCGAGTTCTCTCCTCAAGAAAACTCCCCTATGCCATCACGTATGGAAAATACTCTCAGAGAAACTTGGCAAGATAGCAATCAGTTCATGACAGGCTATCACATGCCTATACAACACCGGGATATACAACAAACGCCACCAAGGCACGATATCATGGCTTCACCAAACGAAGTCATTTCAAATCTAATGGAAAAGGTTAGAGGATTAGAACTTGCCCAAGCAAGTCAAAATTCAAGAATCATACAAACCGGGAGTTCCAATCCTCCGCACCATCCTAGCCAAGTGGATCTCCTCACAGGAGTAGGCACATTGGGTATGACTCCTCAATATTCACAACAAGTGCCAACTAGACCCACTATCGCCAGTACTGTTCCTCTAGGTCCAGTACAAAGTAATCCATTCCTGGATAGTGCCCCTTCGTACTTAAACATGTACTCCAAATCACCACAAGGGGATTTGTACTCATCCCCCGGCATGTTTACTCAAATGCAAGGATTGCCTTATGCCCCTGCTAACGCGTACGTTACGCCATATCAACAACCCGTTCCGCCACCACCTCCTCAACAGGCACCATCAATGGTTGAGACGTATGCAATAGGGACTTATTCAGAATATTTAAAAGAGCCCTTAGATTTCGTCATACGAAGCGTTATGCTTCCAAGGCCTCTTCCCGATTTGCCTAAATACAAAGGAGAAGGAGATCCGAATGCGCATATCAAAGCTTACGCTACAGCCATTCGTGAACTACTCCCATGGGATGGGGTTGTTGCTAAAATATTCCCCAAAACTCTGGAAGGCATTGCCCTCGATTGGTATTACAGAATACCCGAGGCTTCCATACATTCATTCAAACAACTCGTGTCTGAGTTCATCAAAGCCTTCGACATGAACAAACTACTAAGGACAGGAATCAGGGAGTTCTTGCACATCAAGCAAGAACATAACGAGTCTGTCGCCCATTTCATCCAAAGGTGGCGCACAGTCCTTTATTCCTCGGCAAGCGCTCCAAACATGGATCAGATGGAACTATGCGATTTATTCCTTCATTCTCTTAGCAGAGAGGTGAAGGAAGAAGTCCAGAAGTTCCCACTAAGGACTTATGACGAGGTACTTGAGAGCGCTCTGCGAATTGATCAAGCAGCGATAGATAGTGGCCGTAAGACGTATGGAGCAAACGGGAGGTTAATCACCCCTACTCAAAACACTACAACCACTACAAGCGTCAATCAAGGACCCAAAATCCTTAACAAAAATCGTGGGGTAACAACAGATGGAGTAACTGACCAGCCCAAGAGGATAAATGTCATTAATACTCCGTCACAAACAAACAACCAAAGAAACAACAATTTTACCCCGACGATCAATACAGTGGATTTTAATAATCCACAACAACAACAACGGCGAAATCCCATACAAGGACCAAACCAAAACTCCTTTGGTTATCAAAACCAAAATCAAAACCAGAAACAACAAAACTTTAGTCCTAATAGGCAACAGTTTGATCAGAATTTTAGGCCACAATACACACCAAACCAACAAAACGGGAATTACAACCCCAATTCTTATTGTGGTTTCCATAAAATTCGGGGTCATGACACTAGAACGTGTCGTGATTACAACAAATTCATGCAACGCTTGCCAAGTGAACAAAAACAATTTTTTATGGATATGTTCTTAGCAGATCCTACGTCACCAACGGCAAGTACCTTCGCAGGGGCAGTTTCCCCTCAGAATGCCCCTCTCAAGATCTTTAATGATCCACTCCCAAATCATGATAGCGATAGGATGAAACCAACTGGAACAAACAAAGGTGCAATAACAGGAAACAACGATCACGAGGCCTCAACCTCGCTGAATCCGTTAGTCGCGCCGCAACTAGGAAGTCAACCACGACCTAAGGTAGTTGGATTAGTAGAGTTAGACTCCGAATTACCCGTTGAAGCAATTACGAGAACACGAGAGTATTTCTCTCAACCAAGTCCAAGCCACCTGCCGGAAACAGATAACATCCAGCAAACCATAGCAAAACCCATGGGTGCTTATGATCTAATTAATGATCTAACAAAAACCTTCTCGCATATTTCATTCCTTGATTTATTAAAGAATTCCCCTGCTCATAGGGCTGCTCTTTTAGAGGCGTTAGGTTTGGGTCATTTAGTTAGTATCACTCCACCACCGGAAGCGCAGGTAAATCATATAGACTTTGATGTTTATCCACCGGGACAGGCGGATAGGGATGTTGAATTCATATTCGAAATAAGTAAAATGCCTACAGATGCTGAGATCGCACGCCAAGGCGATCCAGCCCTACACTTGCAAGTACAAGTTTATAATAACTATGTAAAACGGGCAATGGTTGATGACGGAGCTGCGGTTAACATAGTTCCTTTCTCTTTTCTCCAAAAATTGGGATATGGAGAAACAAACTGTTCTACTACACGAAATACCTTGAGAGGCTACGACAGCCTTAAAGCCACATCGATAGGAACTATAATACTACCGGTCACCTTAGGACCTAAAACAATCCTGACTGAGTTTTATATTATAGATCGGGAAACTAACTATAATATGATCCTCGGCCGGCCCTGGATACACCGAATGAAGGCAATCCCTTCCACGCTATTCCAAGAAGTAAGATTCCTACATCTAGGAAAGGTATTTGTAGCCAAAGGTGATCCAAAGCCATTTGACGTACACCTAGCTGATTTAAAGAAGAGACCAGGTGTACACTCAGAATTCGAACTGCCAACAAACCAACTTAACAAACCCTCTGACCCAAAGCCAGAGGAAAAGTTGATACCTACGACGGATCTTGAAACTACCAACATAGTCCAAACAATTCCAACCCCTAAAGGTAAAACTAAAGAGACAGTATCATTAGGGACTACTGCGAAGATCGTTGAATTAATAGAACAAGATTCACCAATGTTCTTACCATTCGATTCAGTAGGCATAGGATTTTCCTTAGGTGTTGGTTCCTTGCCAGCAGAAGATCTCTGTATGGTAGAAGTAGAGTATGCAAACACAGCAGATACACCTACATCCATACTCCCAGCTAAGTATTGGACTCTCCATTTCGATGGAGCTAAATGCCGTTATGGAGCGGGGGCAGGTATAATTCTTACCTCGCCCGAAGAGAAGGTCCTCCCATTCTCTTTTAAATTAAACTTTGAATGTACAAACAACGGCGCTGAATACGAAGCCCTCCTCCTTGGCCTTACCTTAGCCAAAAGAATTGGTATCGATAATATCAGAGTTTTAGGAGACTCGCAATTAGTTGCAAACCAAGTTTCAGAGGTATATGAAACTAAAGCCGAACACTTGCAACTTTACAAAAACGCGGTAATAGATTTAAGCAAGGCATTCAACTTCATATCCATTGAAGCAATCCCGCGAGAAAAAAATCTTCTCGCCGATTCAATAGCAACCTCAGCATCACGTTTTACTCCAAACAATGAGCTAGAAGATACTCATTTCACGGTATCCATTCGTAACGAACCATTAATAAAAACAATGATGGATCCTCTTTCAAACAGAAGTAAATCTACCGTCCTAGACCATGTTGGAAATGATGCGGCTACTTTGGATTACTTAAATGCCTTTGCAGCACTACATCTCTCCTATCACACGCTAGATTTATCTCTGATCTCGCATTCATCTTCCTACTTCGGAAATCCCGTAATGAATCTTCCCTCACAAAAAGAACCTAATATATACGTGGTGGAAAACGGGGATGATATAGATCTACCTCCGGCACCATCTGAGTTCGAAGAGGGTAATGCCTCTTTAATTGAAGAAACAATCGATGTCAATATCGGAACGGAAGATGAACCAAGAATTTTAAAGTTAGGTTCTTCATTAACCCCAGAGGAAGTGGAAATACACACCCAAGTTCTCAAAGAACATCAGAAGGCATTTGCATTTAGTTATAAAGAGATGACAGGAGTCGCACCCCACATTGCGGTACACAACCTCGTCACTAGGTCAGATGCGAAGCCAATTAAACAAAAATCAAGACCCATGAAGCCCAAAGTAGCCCTCATGGTAAAAGAGGAGGTAATAAAACTCCTTCAGGTAGGATTCATCAAGCCAGTTGACTACTCCCAATGGGTATCCAACATCGTTCCCGTTCTCAAGAAGAACGGAAAGATACGCATCTGCATAGATTTTCGAGATATCAACAAAGCTTGCCCTAAGGACGACTTCCCATTACCATCCATAGACGTTATTGTTGATGCAACAGCAGGTTTTGAACTCTTGTCTCTCATGGATGGATTCTCGGGATACAATCAAATCAAAATCTCCGAGCAAGATCAAGCCAAAACCACGTTTATAACTCCTTGGGGAACCTATTGCTACGCTGTTATGCCATTCGGTCTCAAGAACGCCGGTGCTACGTACCAGCGGGCCATGACATACATATTTCATGATTTAATCCATAAAATCGTGGAATCCTACGTAGATGACTTGTTGGCTAAGGCCAAGAAGCGTTGTGACCATCCTGAAGTACTCCGCATCATCCTTTCACGCCTAATAGAATATGGAGTTACCCTAAACCCAGAGAAATGTGTCTTCGGTGTAACAGGAGGAAAGCTCCTAGGTTACATCATATCGTCACGAGGGATCGATGTTGATCCAGCCAAAATTCGGGCTGTCCTCGAAATGGTCCCACCCTCGAATGAATCTGGAATCAGATCATTTCTTGGAAAGTTGGGTGCAATCCGGAGATTTATCCCGGATCTAAGCTTCGCCGTTCATCCAATCAACAATTTACTCAAGAAGGACTATAGCATTGATTGGACCGAAGATTGCAATGAAGCTTTTGATGCAGTCAAGCGTTTCCTGCTATTACCGCCTACGCTAATGCCACCAAAGCTAGATCGCCCTTTAATTTTGTACTCACGGGCTACCGATGTTTCGTTAGCTTGCATGCTAGCCCAAGAAGACGATGACAAAAGAGAGCGTGCGATTTATTTCATTAGCCGAACATTGCTCGACTACGAAACGCGCTATACACAAGCAGAGCGAGAATGTCTCGCCATAGTCTTTGCTACTAAACGCCTAAGACACTACATGCTAAATCAAGAGACAAGGGTCATAGTAAAGACAGACCATTTACGGACTTTTCTCACACAAGGGTCCTTGTCCAAAAAGGCTGGACGTTTTATAACCTTAATGGGAGAGTTCGAATTAACATTTGTAAACCAGAAGTCGGTTAAAGGACAAATCATTGCAGATTGGTTAGCTGATAACCCGCTAGACGGAGGCGACTTAGTAAACTTAGACTTTCCAGATGAATGCGTATACTACGTCGAAACCCGACCTGCTATATCTGAGTGCCCTTGGTACGCTGATATCATTAGTTATATCATGGACCATAAGTACCCAGAAGGAATTACACCTCAACAAAGAAGACGGTTACGCATTATCGTAGCTAAATACGTCATTATAGAGCAGGTGCTCTATCGAAAAGCATTCGATGGGATGCTCTTAAGGTGTGTTGACACAGAAGAGTCCAAGAGGATTCTCCATGAATCCCATAGCGGTATATGTGGAGGCCATTTCGGTGGCCATGCCACTGCTCGAAAAATACATCGAATGGGCTATTTCTGGCCCACTCTAGAAAATGACACAATAGAGTTTGTACGCAGGTGTCATAAATGTCAGGAGTTCTCTCATGAGATCCACATGCCAGCACAAGCTTTGCAACCGATCGCTACTCCGTGGCCCTTTTCTACATGGGGCCTAGACTTAATAGGGAAATTCTCTCCCTCATCCACAGACGGCCACAATTTTATAATTACGGCCACAGAATATTTCACTAAATGGGTAGAGGCTATGCCTCTTACAACTGTGCCTGGTTCCGTAATCGCTAAGTTCATTTTGAACCAAATCATTTGCAGATACGGTATCCCGCAAATCATTATCTCAGATAATGGAACTTCTTTCAAAAACGAAGAAGTTCGGGAGCTATGCAGTAAGTTCAAAATAAGCCATCATACGGCTTCCTTATATTATCCCCAAGCCAATGGGCAGGCTGAAGCAACAAACAAGACGTTGAAAGCCATTCTCCTTAAAACGGTAAAAGAAAACAAACGGGATTGGCATTTAAAGTTATATCCGGCCTTGTGGGCCCACCGAACCTCGATAAGAACGCCAACAGGAGCAACTCCTTTCTCATTGGTATTTGGGTCAGAAGCAGTTCTCCCACTTGAAGTTGAAATCCCCAGTCTCCGCATTTCGCTACAAGGGATTCTGGATGAGGACGCTTACAGAGAAGCGCGTCTTTCTCAATTAGAAAGCCTGGATGAAACTAGGTTAAATGCTGAACAACGACATAGAGTCTATGCCGACCGGATGTGCCGGCAGTACAACAAGAAGGTCTATGAACGTGACATATACGAGGGTGACCTAGTTCTAAGGTTAGACAGCCGGATCGACAAGAAGACCGGCGAAGGAAGGAAATTCCGGCCCAAATGGTTGGGCCCATACCGAGTCATGAAGGACTACGGAAATGGTGCATACCTCTTATGCACGCTAGAAGGAGAGGAGTTTGGCGAAACAGTCAATTCTCTCCACCTCAAGCGTTTCTACGCGTAAGCAGCTAACGCTACCTATATAACTATCTACATTGCATTTTCATACAAATTAGGATCATTTTGTCCACTTGTTCTTACACAAATTGTGATCAGGGAATCTATTCTCAAAGCAATTCATTACAAACTCGTGATGTTTTGGCATAAAGCTCTTTAATCATACTTCTCCGTCTTCGATATCATCAATCAACTCAGAATCTTTTATCAAACAAAATCAGATATGACGAAGTCCTAACGGTAATCATACCAAGATCTGCAAGTTTGTTCTCGCTTTGATTTCTTCTTAGGATAGGTGTCTTGCCTATGGTCTGTTCTAGAAGCTTCATGGTGTCACATCTATCCCATATACACATCTCTTTGGAAATAAGCATATACTGACATTTTACTCAAATAGACAAGTCAAGAAGTGATTAAACAAAAAATTTTATTTTACACATTTCCTTGCCCCACCAACCTTCGGTGATGAGCTTGCGTCTCTTACTAGTGACGTAGGGTTGGGAAAGGATGGAAATGCCCTTACTCGCCTATGCCTTGCCCACGGTGATAAACCCATGCTTCTTACAGGTAGCATGGGGCAAAGTGTAGGGGGTCCTCTAAACAAAGTAAATGTTAAAAGGTCATAAACAATCAATTCAAACTTTGAGTCAAAAACGAATGAATCAGATATTCAAAAATTCCAAGAGAGTCAAAAATCCTAAAAACCCAGATTTTGTCTACTATGTGGCCATCTACGGGTCTAAGTCTGGATAAACCGCAAAGCAAGTTGCATCCAAAACTATGAAGTCATTCAGGTAGAATAAGCTTGTAGTTTTTTTTTATTTGGTTCCACCAAAGCTTCGTCTGTCTTTCGTCACTATCACTTCACCATATTCCATAACTTGCGCCCTTCTTGGCTCTTGGTGATGAGCCCTCGCATCCTACTAGTTGCGTGGAGTTAGGAGTGGGGCGAGTTAGTCTATTCATCATACTGATTATTTTCATCACTTTGCCAAAACAAATCATGAGGTATCCAAATTGCTCACAGAAGCTAAGATTTAAGATCACAGTATATCTACAATATCATGTATCAGCATCATGAAACACAAAAAGAAAGCAAACATTTGCACCATCTGTTTTCCATTGCATACATTCTAGAAAGCATATAAAACATACATCGTAGTATACACGAAGCAGTTGGAAATAAAGAAAGTAGAATACAAATGACAAGTTTTGATCCAAAACCGACGCATATATATAAATAAATCAAGTTTATATACAATGCCATCATGCACTAGGCATGGTCAAAACGCTCCAAGAGCCCGTAATACACAAAAGAATATAAGTACAAATACAGAAAGCCAAGTGGCCTCTCAACCCCTGCGCGATCCCGCTGAAGGTGCGCGCCCTCGCCTAGGACTCCGGCTACGCTGACGCTCTGAATGGACGGAGGGCTCAGGGTCCCTAGGGGCAGTCGTAGTCTCGCCATGAGAACGGCTCCTCATAAGACGTTCGGCTGTCCTATAGCCGGCCAACTCTGTACGGAGAGTTGACACCATCTTGGCCACATGCCAAACGGGAGCAAAGACGTCAGTGTGCCTGCCAGCTGCTGAGGGCTCTCCGGCATCCACGGATAACTCCGCACGGGTCTTATCCATAGGGATCATCAAAGAATCGACGCAAACCCTACGGATTAGATCCCGCCACTCATCAACAGTCTCTGCAAAGCAAAGAAAGAAAAACGAATTAGGAACTAGGCAAGAGATTAAAGTGTACACAATGCAAATATAAGGAGAGTTAACATTCGAAAACAAATCCTAAAACAAAACAAGCATTGAAAGGAGGAGAGGATAACTTACTCGGATCGCCAGGCCTCCAAGATGGGTCGCCAGGGCCAGCACCTGCTGCTGATGCCGCTGCTGACTGAGGGGCTGCTCCTGTGGTAGGGGCAACATGGCGCCCCGCAACGGACTCATCATCTCCACCATGGCCTCGGGAGAGTGGCTCCTCAGAAGCCACGGTCTCTCTCTCTGCACTCTCCTCCTCCCTCTCTGCCCGCAGAATATCCTGAGTATCATGCCACTCAGGATCGCTCTCGTCCGTCTGCTCCTCTGACCCTCCCTCTGTGTACTCCTCAGAATCGGAGTCAATATCTATAGGGTCGTCACTGCTATGAGCAGGACCTGCAGCAATCTGAAGTAATGGTGCCTGAGGCGCACCAGCTCTCCCTCTGGCCCGAACTACCCCCCTGGCTGTAATAGGAATGCCAGGGGTAACCGCTGTCCAACCACGGCCTCTAGGCCCCCCTCTAGCCTCTCGGACTGATCTATAAACGGGTGCTACTGGAGGAAGCATAGCCGCGTAGGGGAGGCCAAACTGCTGAGGAACCCTGCTGAAGGGATGTACCTCTACCCGGCCCACACGATCAATAAGCTGCCCTGTGATGGAGCAGGAGATCAATGTCGTAGTCTCCTCTCCCCATATACCGGCCATAAGCTGGTACGGTGTAGCCTCCATGTCTGCCGTGGTAAGGGTGGCTACTGGCTGGTGAGGTGCTCTAAGCACTGACATACCTGACCATCGGGCTGCCCTCACCGCCCCGGGATCTGCCACCTCCACGCCTCTGCCATACGGAATGAAACGCTCATACACCCAACTCATAACTAGAGTGGGGTGGCTCAAGGACTGTCCCTGCAATCGGACCACCCTGTATAAGTCATGGTAGGTGGTCCCCAAAATGTCCGCGCCCCAGGCGTATTTCCGGCCATGTCCCTCTATCTGTGCAATAATGGGGCCCCAGCAGTATAACAATGTATCCCCTCCCTTGTCCCCGATGAGTCTCGAGGCAAGGATCCCCATAATGGCCTGTCTAAAGATAGGGGATGGGCAAAGAAGGAATGGATCTGACTCGCACTCCCTTCTTCGGCCCCGTAGAAATGGCTGCATCCCCCATATAACCAGCCCACTGTGCGATCTGTGCCCTGGACCCTGCTGTCTCCAGTGTGAGTCTCCTCCCGATGATCGGGACCCCCAGGATGCGGTAAACATCCTCCAAAGTGATGGTCCACTCACCACGGACCCCTGGCAATCGGAAGGTGTTCCGATCCGTGCATCCCAATATGAAAATAGGTCACAAAGAATGTGACTGGATGGAGCAACGTGGGGCACACGCGATATACGCAATATGCCGGCCCTCTGCAATGTGTCCTCCTCATCTGCTGAGAGGGCATCCAATACCCCGGGCAGCCAGTCGCACTCTCTCTCCCGGCTCCATCTAATGTACTCCTCTTTTGCCTGCATACACCCAAAAACACACAAGGAAGAGTAAGTTAGTATCTAAACAATATCAAGAGAAGCATAAAAACACGTACAAATGCTAAAAATACAAGTAAAAGCTTTTAAGTAAGGTTCTTTTGCATTCTGTGCAAAACCGCCGCCCTGAGCAGGGGGGCGGTTTTGTAACCGCCGCCTTAAAGGCGGCGGTCTCGTGACCGCCGCCCTGTACAGGGCGGCGGTCGTGTAACCGCCGCCCTGTCCGGGGCGGCGGTCGCGGTCCGAAAACCCGCGCGGGTTTTTAAGCTTAAAAAGCCCAAAAAATGCGAAAAATAACTATTTTAATCAAAAATGGGGCCTACCCAGTAGGCGCCCCCCCTAGATGGACCCTTTAAACCAAACATTTTCGAAAATAACCCCCCCATTGCAAAGAATTTAACATTTCAAATCAAAAGGGGGAAAAACACAAAATTGAAGAAAACCAACCTGTGATCTCGCGGGGTGGCGTTCCGCACGTGGAGGCATGATCTCTATCTCACTGCGGACGTTTTGACTCTACTCGCGTGAGAAACCGTCACCGTGGGTCCCAGAGCTCAAAACCTATCAAATCGACTCGCGCAAATGAATAGGAAAATGGGCCCACTTTCATATATATAACGCCCCGGTTTGTTTTAAATATCTTTTTCGCAGGTTCGGAGCGCCGACGGAGGTAAGTTTCTATCCTCGCACAAATGGTACGTCCTCTTTCTCTATTATTTTAACGTTTATTTTTCAAATTATTGTATCTATCTGCATTTGAGTTCTCTTTTCATTTCGCAGGTAGCGGGAATTTTGGACGGCGTCATTTCAACACACGGGCATGTAAGGTATAACTTCTCACTTCCCATTTCGGGACGGCCATACTCGGACCCACCGTTTTATGCCTCTTCATGGCTAAAACGCTTCTCCGAGGGGGCAATATGTACGTACCCAAAATTGTAAGGTACTGTACTACGGAACGGTGTAATAAGTGCCCCGATGATGATACAGGTCCCTTCGCAAGGTGTTCGGGATCCAGAGAAGCTTTACGGATATGCGTTAACATCCCGCATGCCCCGCTTAGCCCCCGCGTGCTTTGTTTTCCCTATTTTTCCTCTTTTCTTGGCTTTTTGGTCTTCAGTGACGAAACCGCCGCCCTCGTGACCGTCGCCCTACAGGGCGGCGGTCCTGTAACCGCCGCCCTGAGCAGGGCGGCGGTCCTGTGCGCGTTTTCCAGAACGTGCTTTTGACGGAACGCACGCAAAAATCAACGCTTTACCAGCTTTTCTTGCCGACTTGAGCATGCATTTATGTTTTTGGTCCCCTGGAATAGTGTTTTTCTTTTGTTTAATGTTTAGGAGTTCAGTTTAGATTTGATCTTTGCATGTTTGGATTCCTATAAATGCATGGTTTGTGCACATGCAAATGGCCCCTGATTTTAGTTCTGAATTTTGCTCCAAAGTTTGTTTTAAATTTCTTGTTGCAGTAGATTTAGTTTTCCTTTGCTTAGGGTTCTTAGTTTTCTCATTGAGTGCTTTGGTTAGTTTTGTATTGCAGCTGGTAAGCCACATATCCAACTTGTGCAAGTGCAAACATCATTTGGGCCACCATTTTCACTCCAATTTTCATGTTTTCAGTACTATGGTCGTTTTAGTTTGCTTAGGATTGGTAGCATAGTTTGTTGCAGGTTTGTTTTAGCTTTATGTTACTGTTGGTAAGCCACAGATCCAACTTGTGCAGACAGCATTATTGTTTTGGAGTAGAATGGTCTAGGTAGCCATTAAAGTTGCAGGTTTTGCTCTTCATACAGGCTAGTCTCAGGTTCTGGACGCTCTTTGTTGCATGATTCGCAGTAGACCCCGCTAGGAATTGCATAGGCCAAGCTCTGTACTCTTGTGCTATCCCTCTCCTATCCGCATTCTATTCTGTCTGCATTTTGAAGGCTGTCCATTGATCCAAATACCTATTCCTGTTGATGCAAGCATTTCACGCTTTTCTGGATTCACGTGAGCACAAAGAACGAAGAGATCATACTGAGGGGACAAGAACACACACACCGTCGGATTCGCCACTGTTCTGCGAAATCCAGGTTCCATCTTTCAAAGTTTTAGTTAGAACTTATCAAATAAAGTAGTTAATCACTTTATTTCAGTTATTTCCATTCTCGATATTGCCAGGGAGGTTGTGGGGATTGATAGTTTCTGAGAAACTATGATTCATTCCTCACTTCTGAGGTAGGATCGAGAATCTTGCAGATAGATTAGTTATTTCGTTATTTAGAATAGATATACAAAATCGCACAGACAAATAGCTACACTCGGCTATTTTGTTTGTTTTTACGTTGTTAGTTTAGTTGTCAATTTTAAATATTTTAAATAGCTACTCTCTCATAAAATTTCCGGAAAATACAAAAAGAAACTATATATGCTAGAAGTGCATTTAGATTTTACTTTATTATAGTTTGTTTCATTACTGCTTTTGTATGACAATTACGGGACCTAGGGAGCCCAGGGAATACATTTTCGAGCCAATTGTGCCTCAGCCCAATACCGTAGTAGCAATAACTGACATTGACCAAAACCTTAGGATACAAGTCTTCCAAACAACAACAGACTTCCAACAGATCAGGATACAGTTGAGAGGGTTAAACATCGAAGACGACCAAGCGCATCTATTTTGGTCAAATCAGCCAAATTACAGATTACCCTAGAAAATACCCATATGACTGTAGAAGGGCTCGAAAGAGAACAAATATTCGGGTGTGATCCTTTAGTTCCACAGCCAGACGCTGGAGACACCCTAGTAGATATAGATACCAGCTTAAGAATCCAAGTTGCGAGAACGCCTGTAAGGTATTCTGAGAAGATAGCACAGCTGTTGGTTCTAAACATAGAAGCTGAAAAAGCTTACGACTATTGGATACTAGGGATCAGAACTTGATCTCCCGTATGACCATCACGGGACCGCAACAACCAAGAGTCTATGGTTGTGATCCGCAGATCCCACAGCCTAACGAATCCATAAGAGAATTAGACATAGACACTGGCCTACGTAAATTAGTATTTCAGTCTACTCCGATTCCACCTCTCATCATTCAACAGTTATCCCTACTAAATACAATAGCTAACGAAGCTAGAGAATTTTGGACTAGGCCAGAGAATCGTCCATAGAATCGACCATATTTACCATATGACCCTATCAGGAGAAATACACGAAACCATCCCGGGTCATTTTCCACGCATCCCACAACCCATAGATCGAATCACGCCAGAGCTCGATATTGATTGGAGCCTTCGAGCAGTCATCCTCGCTGATCGATCTATCACACCAGTCCAAGTTAGAAGGGCCTTCTTTGCCTTAGATTCGCAAATACCATTAGTGCGTGTTGAAGACATTAGACTGCCTAACTAGCTTGTCTGCATATTCTACCCCCACCGGCTGTCTCGGCACGACCTCGGGAGGTCGGGTACGTGGAAGAGTCACTTGTTGATTCTCACGCTCGCCTGTTGCTTTTCCGACGTACAGTTCAAAAATCACCAAGTTGAATGCACAAATGAATTAAAAAATGGGTGTCTGTGTCTGTGTGTGTGTGGGTGTGTGTGTGTGTATAGATGTTGTTATAACCTCGTTTTAAGTGCATGTATTTTCAGGACAAGAGTGTTGACATAAGTAAGTTCTTATCCCCACAAAAGTGGTAAGTCCTCTTGCTGTTTTAATTTATAACTTACTTTTTGATATTTTATCTATCTACACTTGAGTCTTCTTTTTTCATTTTGCAAGAAACATGAGATTGGATGGCAAAATTTCAACACACGGGCATGTCAGGTATAAACTTCTAACTCCCCATTTGGGGAATTTCATACTCGAACTCTACGTTTTATGCATGTTCATGGATAATATGCTTCTCTAAGGGGGAAATATGTACGTACCCAAATTTTCATGTGCTACATTATCGGAAAAAGGTTACAAAAGTTCCTAGTGATGATTCATCTCATTTCAGAAGGTGATCGAGTTCCTAAGCTCATCTATAGTATATACTTATCACCTACATGCTTGTACTTAACATTTCCATCCTTGTTATAACTTTCTTTTCCCTTATATGCATTTTTTGGCCTTTAGTGCTAGCACTGCCACCCTACCTAGTTGGCAGTTCTGGGACCACCGCCCAGGTAGGGTGGCAGTCCTGAGACTGCCCGCTATGCAACACAGCGGTCTTGCATGATTTTTCTATATATCTTCATGCATTTTTTTAACACACGTGATCTCACTTAACTCAAATTCTAAGCTGCGTTTTTGAACCAAATTACCCAAAAATAGTCTTGTTTTCATGGTATTCCCTCCCTATTCTATTTTTAAATATATTTAATTTGTTTGAACTGCCTCTTCACCCAATGATTTTGAACTTGAATTCCTATATATTCAATGATTGTACTATAGCAAATGGCCTAAGAATTTTTTGTATTTTGCATACTATTCCTACCACAATCTTGCTAGAAATTACATAGCCAAGCTCAAATCTCTTGTGCTATCTCTCTTCTACATGCATTGCAACTAGACTACCTTCAAGTTGTCATTTCTCAAATGCATTTTGCTACTGCTTCATTTTCATTCCCAGTTCCTTGGAATCATATGGACACAAAGAAAGAAATTATAATCTAAGGGGATAAGAAAAGATACCACCATATTTTCCAAATCTTTTTCTTATTAAAGTTGGAATTAGTTGTTTGTTTTCTTCATTTGTTCAAGTTATCAATTTGGAATTATTCATTCCAAATACATATCAAATAGAGTAGCAAAATATTCATTTCAAATAGTCAACTAATTACAAATAAATCAAATCATCAGAAAGATTGCTCCTTAACATTACTAGGGAAGTTATGTGGAACAATAACTCTTCTAGAGTCATGATTTATTTTCTACCTCTAAGGTAGGGTTTAAAAGGTTTTGATTACATTAGTTAAGTTTTTTTTACATTAGTTTATTTTCTACCTGTAAAATTAATTAACTACTACCGGTTGATTACTTGTATTTAATTTCAATCATTAGATAATAAGCATTGTTTAGAATCCCATAAAATATAAAAAAATATTTACTTTTGCTAGATTAGTTTGTTTTCATTGGTTTGTTCAGATATACTATGAAAATACCAAAAATAAAGCTTAAATTTCCTTTGATAATTAGCTTGATTTAACAATATCAATTCAATTCATTATACATGACCATCAAAGGTCCACAAAAAGATAAAACATTCAGTTGTGATCCATTAGTCTCATAACCCAACAAACCTGAGTGTATTAGTGATATTGATATGCATTTATGCTTATTATTTATACGCACACCTGTTAGGTATTTAAAGAAGATAGAAAAATTAAACACACTAAACATTACAGTTGATCAATCCTATGATTATTAGACTACTCCTTGCAACAAGGCTTGATTATGTATATGACCATACAACAACCAAAACCTCCAAAAGTTCAAGTTTGTGATCCCCAGGTCCCATAACCCAACGGGAATACTGACCAATTAAACTTAAACACTAGTTTGTGTGCACTCGTATTTAAATCATCACCACTTCCACACGACATCGTTGCACAACTTTCAGTGTTGAATATAGCATCCAATCAGGCTAAGGCTTTCTGGACTAGATCAGAAAACCTCCCAAAGACTTTGTGGTCTCATCATGCCTCTTGTTCTCACTTTCATGAACTTTTTTGGAAATGTATATGAGGCATTCACAGGTCACTTTCTATGTGTTTTAAAACTAGTGGAAAGAATCTCAGTAGAGATCAATATCAACTTAAGCCTTTGAGTAGTGATTTTATATTACCATTCCATTACACCACTTCATGTTAGGATAGATTTCCTTACCTTGGATTCAGAGATCCTAATATTGCGTTTCAGATACATAAGGCTGCCTCTTTAGCTTTTTCATCACTACCACACACACACATCCATTTCCATTCTACACCGGCTGTCTCGGCATGACCTCGAGAGCTCAGGTGTGAAGAAGTTCATGTTTTTATTTTCTTTCGTACATGTACCCTATGTTATCCTATTATATGATTGGGTTATTGTTTATTTAAGTGTCTTTTACATTGTTATGTTTCTCTACTTGGATTCCTTGTGGTGTTTTGTAGTGAGCAATGTAATTAAAAAAATATTGCAGTAGTTTTACATTTATATTTATATGTGTAAAATATTTCCATTACATTTGGTATCAAAGAAAAGGTTCATGCTCTCAAACCTCTGGGATAGATTGGAGTTGTGATGATCTTGCATGATGGTTGTGGAGATGGGAAGAGTGATGTTATATAAGTGTTATGTGAACAATGTTGTAACTTTGATATTAAGAATGCACATGTTGTGCATGTGACTTAGTGCGTAAATGTTGGCATGTTGATGTGTTGGTGATGAGAGTATTATCTCTCCTCTTCATGGATTCAATGAGGAATTCAAGTGTGATGTACTACCTTATTTTTTGTGAAAAGCAAGTTATTGTGGATTGCAGAGTGTTGGAGCATTTTTTGCATTATGTGATATGAAAGTGTATTGATGTATTGCATGAATAAATTGGTGTAAAGTGAATTGAATTGTATCATGATGTCAACACCATGTTGATATTATTCACGTGTGTCACCATTTTGTAATTATAATTGACTATATTTTGTAATGTTAGACATTGTGTTCCTCATATGTATAATTCATGTAATATGTGATGGTTCATGTCATGATTTTGGGGAATATGGTGAGTGTATGATCCCTATTGTACAATGATCATAATTTGGGTGTATTATATGGTAATTTGATTTATTGTAACCCATGAAAGTAATGATTGTGTTATACCCTATATATATAGGGTATAACACAATCATTAATGTCATGGGTTAAAAAAAATCAAATTACCATATACGTAAAATGCAATGGTTAATTTCTATGAATTATGTTATGGATGTAGTTATGTGTCATGTTGTGAACCTTACACTAATTTACCCTAAGGGAAATTAATAAAAGGTGTATGTTTCGAGTGAGGAAATTTGTACTATTGACCAGTCACTCAAGACGAGTGCGAGATAGGAAGTGGAGTCTTACATAGACTGAAAAACCACTTTTGTTTGTTTGGTATTTATGGCACTTGGTCAAAAAATGTCATGCATATTGTGTTTCATGGACACCCTAGGCTCAGTAGATAGTGACTTGTACTCCTTTCTCTCTCCTTATATGATTATTTTATGGATTCAACCCAAGAGTAGTTATGACTATGTTGAGCCTTGTGGAAGTGGTGGAGGGATGATTTAGAAAGAGATGATGATAGTTGTATTATTTGATATGTTATTTTACGAGCTAAGGATTGATGTTTGAGTTCCAGAAACTCGTTGAGTACCCCTTTGGTAGTTGTATAAGGAAAAATAGTTATTGTGATGTGCTCTTTCTATATATGTATTTTATTCGTAAATTGAACATTTTTTCTTTTCTCATAAGAACTAATATTTTTCTTGATTAACATGTTCTTATATTTTGGGCACTTATTTTTTTGTTGCACTAACATGTGGATTTTTTCACTAACTATGGGTAATTAGCCATTTGCTTTTCTTAGTTTTAAATTTTTGTTTCAAGTTTAAAAGTTTTATAGCCTTTCCCAAGGCTTGAGATTTTTTCCACTGGGCGTTTGAAATGGATTGTTACAATGCTTCTTATGTTGTAACGTGTGGAATAGGGTCATTGGATTTACCATGGAGTGGTTGAACCTATGTAACTATTTAATTATATGGGGGTACGCCCCAAGCAGTTACAGATAACTATTAGGTTGTCAACCAACAATTTATTCTGTCACTTGGGTTAGAGGTATCTGGAATCTATGCGCCTAAGGCCATAGGGTGACTGACATCTTTTGGAGAGAAAAAATGAAAATCTATCTTTATTTTTATTGCTTGGGAGGTATATGGATAGGATTTTTGATGCTTCAAGAGGTATATGTAGTTATTTTGTAATTATTGGGAGGTTTCTGTGGTTATTTTTTGATGCATTGGAAGGCATATGGAGTTGTTTTGCGATGCTTTGGTAGGTATATGGAGTTGATTTGGGATGTTTTGGGAGTTGCATGGAGTTGGTTTTATGATTTATGTGTATTGTTGTGAGTATAGCTTATGTATTGTGATGTTGTTTACATATTGACCCTAAATAGCTATAATTATCATTTTAAGTTGTGGGAAACCTTATATGTGTTTGCGGGAAACCTTGTATGTTTACAAGTTGGGAATTATGTGTTGTTGTAGTCTGTTTATGTTATGATTACCTTTGTGTTAGGAGCATGTGTGGCAAGTATTATGTTGTGTGGCATAGGTATGTTCTTTCCATGGTTCAGTTGAGTTCTTGTGATGTAGTATAGTCTTAAAGTTACATATCATGATGTGTTGTGAACCATTACTATTGTGTTTTGGCCTTGGTTTGGCATTGAGATGTCAATTTTGTTGGGCACCCATGAAACATAAGACAATTGAAATATTAAAAATAGAATATTAAGTGCTTTAAATTAAAAAATATTGTTAAGGGAAAAGAGTAATTAGATAATAATGTAAACTGAAAAAATTTCAATCTTCACATAAAATTAAGAACCTGCCAAACTTTCGTTCTCCCTTGTAGTAATGCTTTTGCAACATATATTATTCACTGGAGACATGGGGCGTGATTAATTCCTCCTTGCTTATTTGTACCTCTTTTAACCTTTGCATTGTGTCACATCCAGGATGATGCTTTTATAAGGGGAGGTGAATGTAATGCCTTGCATGATGCTTCGAGAGCATTGGTAGAATACAACCCTATAACATAGGTTTAAAATTTTAGATTATAGAAGAAAAAAATATCAAACCATATATATGTTGACGATTTAGAAAACAAAATAAAATAAAAGGAAGTAAGAAAAACGTAAATAAATTTAAATCTAATAAAATAATTAAATGAAATAATAATACTAAAAAATAGGGGATGAAATTGAAATGCGGGATGAAATTGAATATCAACAAAGGAAGAAGAATGGAGTTGGTGGGTGGTAATTGAAGTTGTTTGCGGAGGACTGACATGAGTATTGGCAGCCCATCAAAGCACATGGTAATAGTAGATATCTTCCAAACATGTCACATTCCTTGCGTATAAATACAAGCACTCTAGTTGAAATCCAAAGGTGATGACCCATGCTGAGAACACAAGTTCACCTCGTTGCTTGTTAAAAAACCAGAGCTAAATGGTGAGTATTATTCTACAACAGGTGCTTGGGCATAGGTAGATTAATGGAGAAATGGGGTGTTTTAGGATTTTATTTCTCCCATCCTGTGCCATAGGCTAAGTTGGTTGGTCTATTTAATTTTTTTAATTTATTTTCTTAATAAATTGGTGGGTTCAAAGAGGTGTCACACTTCCTTCATTTTCTATGTAATTCAATACACGCTTTGAATCTGGCAAATATCTTGCTTCTTCATCTCCCAATACATTCCCTCTAACTTTGCATATATTCACTATGTTTGAGGGTATGCACCATCTCCTATGAATAAAGCATGCATAATTTTTGGACTTCAATCCATCTATATCATGTTTATTTAATTTTTTATCTAGCCCTCATTATTTCTCTACCTTATGAACCTCACCTAGCTTGCACATTCCGTATGGATGTTTTCTAGAAGAACATAAGTTGTAGGTTCCATGGCTGACATAGAAAACATGGAAATCTATTTTTTTCCAGCTTCCTCCCAGCCTATACCAAAATGCGAGATTTAGAAATGGGAATGGACAATCATCAATAATAATGGTTGCTACCATAAGTGTTTAATGTTTCCAGAAACGTCCACATAAATAGTCTCCGCTAGAAAATGGAGGTTTTTTTTCAATTTCTTAGTTGCAAGTGCCCTAGAAGATATAACTGCAGATTGCATAGGAGTATAAGCATAGGATTATTTTAAGCCTTAATGTGTTTTGGGATGGATCCTAACAATAATTCAACTTTTTTTTACTTTCCATGTATCTTCACAGAATAGAGATCTTGGGACAGAGTATGTAAACCATTCAGTGTGTTATTTCTCACCAGGAATTATAAAATGTTTCTAGTATGGGGTGTTGTATTTTTTTCCTTACCAATACTTGTGATATGTGATTAGTTCATCTTGGTCAGCAGTTTCAGGTTGTGTTGAAAATAAGAGCGTTGATATAGGGCATGGGCATGCACCAAAGTATTTTGGATAAGGGGATGAGATGTTTTCATTATGATTGTAGTTACCACTGCCCAAATAGACAATATATGTAAAATAAGGAAACATGAACTTGGCATGTTAATGGTTTGACAAAATGCCTTAAAGGAATGCGACCGCATAAGGCATGAAAAATGTTTGATAGAATGCATTAAAAAAAGGGGTCACATAATGCCTTAAGGAGTTTAGAGTCTCATGAAATGATGGTGGACCTGTGTGGATCCCCTTTTTCACCAAGTAGTTCTTAGACATGAATGGTTTTCCATGCCTTAATATTTTATAATTTTCTTATAATTTGATTATCCATTTTCAATAAAGTAAATAATATGAAACCATTATATATGATAGAATTGTATATTATAATCAGACTATTAGCATGAAACAATAAAAAAAATACTCATTATGATTTACCTTATCGACTTACAATGTGACCGTCATCTGTGTTGCTACTACAACATTATATGTTGTTATGTAAGGTATCAAAATTAGACGATCGTGCCTGCCATCATTAGTGAGTGTTAGATGTTTCGTCAATAAAATAAACATTTTTGTTTACCTTACATATTTAGAAAAAAACACAATATTCCAAGACTCATAAAAGACCTTCTGGATCCTAGAAAAGAGTAGTGAAGTTTTTTCCTTGTTCCATGCTATGTGGGGAGTCAGTTTAAGACTTAGATCAACCCTGTTCGACTGTTGGTACTCCCTTCACCACTCCCCTATATGCTCTGCTACCCCATTTTTTACTTATTAGAAGTTTTTAAAACCGAAAAGTTGGTTTTTGTTTCAGCTCACTATTTAAACCCTAAGAAACAAAATGGTTTACAGCCTTCACAAACTTCTATTGTTTTTACTAGACTATTTCGTATAACCTTCAGTTTGGGGAAAAACACTCTTCTTGATAGTTTTTCAAAGGCACTTCGTAGGCCTTGGGTCACTGTTTGACTAGGTCAAACTGGCTCAACTATGACTGGTGGCTCAAGAAAACTCATCACCGTTTGTAACCCATTTTCTAGTTCTAAGTTTCGTCAAATGTGAGATAGTCTCTATATATATGAAGGTATGTAGGAATGTTCCCATGGATATTCAAAACAAAAAAAGTCATTTTTTGAGTGAGGTTTCTTAGCGCTTGAGGTAAAATTGGTTTTTCCAAGTAGCCCAATTACGATTGGTAGCCCCGTAAAACTAGCCGACTATCATAAACCATTCACTAGTTCTAAATTTTGTCAGTTCTTGTGAAATCTTAGTATATAGGTGGACACGTAGGAAATCACCTGTCATGAATTTTCTTATCGAAAGACAATTTTTGAACACACCTTCTTTGCCTCTGAGCCAAAATTTGGCATTTTTGTAACTACTAGATAAATGTAAAAAAAAAGTTGTAGGACTCCAGTCAACTTAGCAAACCATCATGGAAACTTATTAACACTTGTACCTAATTGTTTGAAGCTCTATCATGTGACTTGTTATGTGAAATTTAACTTTTAGCAAAATAATGTTTCTCTCTCTACCCTATCTCTTTCTCTCTCCTTGGTTAAGAAATGAAGTGAAGTGAAATGAAATCAATACATGTATCTAACCCTCTCCTATCAAATGAAAATTATCGTTATTATGTAAATGGAAAATAAAAATGTTAATTATGTTAGATCTAGGTGGATGCCATGCCAATGATTTATCATTTATATTATACTCACATGGTTTTGTAGGATGTGAGAAATATGACGAAAATGAGCGGTGTAATTTATTGTTTATTATTGTAATTTATATATGTTATTGGAAAATATAAATAAGTATAATGTATTTCCATGTTACAGAAAATTTATAATTGAAAAATGGTAATATATACGAGATGTTAATTTTAGGTATGCCTTGGGAAATGTGCATTTAATCATAGGTGCAATTTTAATTCATTTTTACGTATGGTAAAAAGGTTGGATATATGTGTGTGTGTGTGTGTGTGTTAAATTAATTTGAATTTAATATCTTGTAGTGCATTTCCAATGTGCAATAGATGATTAAATAATTGGTGTGTTGTATTTTGTACCTATAAAATGTAATAGATAAATATAGCCATAATAGGCAACCTTAGTTTAAAACTAGTGCATATCTACTGTTCTCGAATGATATTTATTAGCACAGAAGAAATTGAAACTGTAGAATGAACTTAAACCTTACACTTAATGAAACCTTCTAGTTTAGGTAAATAAGAGCCCAATCTTGAGTTTATCATAATATTCATTATGTTTAGCGACATCCTCGTAAACATGATGGTTAGGAATGACATTGTAATGCTACGCCCGTTAAAACAAACAACATAGGATTAGTTAGGAAAATTATGGAATAATTTTTTTATTTATTAAAAGAATCTATAACCAGGTTAGGAGACAACATTGTCACTAATAGGTTCCAGAACAATTCTAATCCACTAGAACATACTTTTATTTTATAAAAAAATTATTAGAGGTCGTAAGGTCCAACATTTAGGGTTAGAAGGTTCAATTAGGTTTAAAGGGTAATTCCTCCCCATACCCACTCTCTAACAGGCTTAAAGTTTCAACTTGATTTTTCTAAAAATTAATGCATTCAAAATCTCCCTAAATCACTCCCATTGGATAAGAAATTTCTTCACCTTTCCAGTGACATGCAGAAGTCATCCTAACTCCTCATAATTTTTGAGTTATGGGCTGGCGGGTTGTGGGGAGACTTTAGGAAAAATTTCCCAAGCGGGCGCGAAAAACCAACTTGGCACCCACGCACCTACGGGTCCACATGTCCACAAGGGACACATGGCACCTCCCAAGTTAGTGTTGGGAGAGCAGGGTGGTGGGGAGGAAATTAGTTTAATGCCCTGAATGGCTAAGAGGGTAGCATTCACCCGCGCCTCTGTCGGTACCTCTTGATGCCATGTGATGGCTCTTGATTGACTACAGGGTGGCGGGCCGGCAAGGAAAATGTTGAAAATTTTCCCAAACTTTTCTGAAATGTAAAAATTCAAAAAAGGGACCCGCTTCTCCACCGATGCCTTGTGACACCACGTGGCATCACTTGATTGGTTGTGAGATGGCGGGGAAAATTTGGAAAAAAATTCGGAGGTGCTAATTTAAAAAGGGATCCGCCCCTCTGCTGCCATGTTGTGGTGCCACATGGAAGCCTCTAATTGGATGTGGGTGGTGGGGAAAATTTGGAAAATTTGAAAAGTTTGGAAAATTTTCCCAAAAAATTTCCCGAAGCCCTAAAGGAAACATACGGACCCGCATGCCCGCCAAGGAAAATTTTCCCAAATGTTTTTTTTTATGCCAAGTGAAGAAAAACTTTAGAAGGCCATAAATTTTGATAGAGAGCTTGATTTTGGGAAAACAAGGACTTTATGGAAATATCTCGAGTCATTTTTGTACATGATTCATTAATTTTTAATTTTAATAGAGTTTAAGGGGGTCAATTTTCATGAAAATGATCTGTAGGCTTTTACAGTGCGATTTGGTAAATTTTAGCTTGTGAGAATCGTTCATTTTGATCTTCTTCCTCTCTGAACATGTCAAATGGACATGGAGAATTGTTCTTAGGTGGATTTAAGAAATATTTCAAGATTCAATTTTCCTAATTGATTTACAGTTTGAACATTTACATTTCTTGGTAGCAAAACGACAGTAACACGGTTTGAGCCCGATTTTGCTAGGTTTTATTAGAAATTACTTAAGTGTTTTTGGTGTGGTTTAGGATCATTTTGGCCTCCGTAATTTGAATTGATTTATTTCATTTTCCTCTTATCTATTTACAAGGTTATTTGAACATTTCATAAAGGAGTTTTACAAAGTATACAGTGAATTGAAAGAAGTGTTTACATTTACAAAACATAAATTAACTATCTCTTTTACCATGAAATAAAACATTAAATTCATTCCATGATAGTCATAAATAGTTTTATTTCTTTCAATCAAATATTAAAACAAGAATGCAGTTTCTATTCTTTTCAAAATCATATATTATAAACAAGGTAGAATAATACATTTTCTCCTCACATGTTTCACTTTTCCGCTTTCTAACAAGGGATTTCATAGTGCATGTTAAACACAGATTTCTAATGGAAATAATATCATATGAACAAGGAAAACACTTGCATTAATTCAAATGAAACTCTTACAACCTCGTTTCTATTTGATTTCAAAATTCAACATACAATACGTATCATTCTTTCACATTATTTCCAAAGCAGAATATAGAGTGTAACTCTTTTACATTTCAAATTCCAAGTTTCATTGTCAATACCAAGTATCTTTCCATTACAATGAATGTATTGATAATCCAGTTTAAAGTGGTAAAGGGATATAATAATATTTCATTTCACAAGGGACTGTCAAACTGTCCTTTTCCCTTGCTCCAGAACAACAACATGTGTATTTCTCATTCTTCCAATTTGATCACAACAAGAGTAGGGGAAAGGCAACACTCTCCACCCAACCAAGACATCCAATGAAGAGGAGAATCCATCCTTCTTCATTTTCCCCCGATCCCCAACCACAATGCAATAAAAGATGTGATCCAACACATGGCAACAACAGGCTTTCACAAACACACAAGCAACATTGTCACAATAAAACACAGTCCAAAATAGAATGTAGTTTTACAACCACATTAAAACATAAAAAAAAAATACTAAGGCTTCATCCAACAAGCCAAAGGAGCAGGAAACTATGGGGGATGTTGCGTATGCCTCCCAAAGGGGAAATGGGTATCACCACTTGAGAAAAAACTGCCAATATATATATATATATATATATATATATATATATATATATATCATTTCAAATCCTTGACATGTCCTTATGCCTCCCCCAAGTAAGCCTTATTCCTCACATTTCCTTATGCCTTCCCAACCTTTTATGGCACCCCACAACGAGTAAAGAAATGTAAGCTATTTCTTTGTAAGGTGGAACCCAAATCCCAACTCCCTCCACCCTTATACCTCCCTAAAATACACTTGTTCCTCCCACAAAATAAACCCCATAGTATTCTCCTATACCATTCCTAGGCCATCTACCCGACAGCCCACAAACAAGAGAAAACATTCATACCATAAGAGCATTTCAAGATTCAAACTCCTACCTCTCCATGATGGAGTTGTCCCAAGTTCCAACACAACAAGCTTTATCCCAATGCAAGCAATCTAAAATCAGCCAAGCACAAGCATGCAAAAATCTTCCAAAAACTTCTTCAAAGCAAGCGCTCCCAAAACAGCAAGGAATTCACCCAAGAATAAAGTCTCCAAAATGAATAAACCCCAAAACAAGGCAGGCCATTAGAATTTAATATAAGAGGGAAGGGTAGAGGATGAGGCAGATCCATGTAGGCAGGGTTCATTTTAAGAGACATCTTAGAAATTGGAGGTGGAAAATACCTAGCGAATATCCTTGGAACTGGTTTCACGGGAAGGCAATTTTTTTGGGGGTTTGACAGAAAAATTTTCACCTGATTTTTAAGTGGTGGGATAGAAGGCTGCAGACGCGTGATAGAGATTTGCTGACACACGTGAACAAGGTTGTTGGTGCATGTCAATGAGGTTTTTTGATGTGCATCAACCACCTTATTGGCGCACGTCAGAAAATATCTATCGCGCATCTACAGCCTCTGCCATCTGGTCGCATAACAAAAAAAATCTTCATGTTGCACATCAAAAAAACTCTCTGTCACACGTCTACTTCCTCCGCAATTCCTGTCACACATCAACAAACTCTCCCTGTCGCACGTCAACAAACTCTCCCTGTCACGCGTCAACAAACTCTTTTTTGGGCATCTGCACCCTCCACCCTCCTATCACATCTTTACTGTACTTGATAATACATATGCCCCCAGGTGGTATGAGTGAGCTAATAGTGTTCTACTTGGCGAATAATATAGGATTATATAGGGAATAGTTTTAAGGGTAGGCGAAGCTGAGCCCTAAAAAAAATTAAACTATAATTTTTAGGCGAATAGGTCACTGACCCGCGCTAGAAAATTCACCTTTTCAATTTTTTTAAAAATGGAATATTCACCAAATTACGAATCTTAGCCACTAAAATTATCCCTGGGTCTACGTCCTTTTCCTAGTTGTCACTCTTCACATTACTATCACTTCACATGGTCACTTTTGCTCTCAACATATTATCGGCTACAATTCTCTTTGGATTAAAGGTACACATCTTTTATCTACTTTATGCTATCAAGTAATCACTCAAAATCATAAACTGGGGGCATATGTACACACAATATCTATATACTTGGGTACATTTCTAGTTCCTAAAGCATAATAATAAATACATGATTCCTAAATAATAAAAATAGTGGTTAAAAACTCCTTTTAACATTTTGGTTTCTTTGTCTCTTGCACTTTATTGGCTTTACACATCTTACAATTCTATCGACACTTGACTAGTTTACTTTTTGATGGCCTCGGACATTAATTCTCGGTTAGGACAGATGTGCCTATGCACTCTTATCCCTTCTGGGAGCTCATGTCCCTCTCCTTATTTTTTATCTTTTGGGTCCTTTTCAGTTCTTATTTACCTTTTAATACTTTGGGTTGGCCTTTCAGTTTTCAATTACAAAATTCAAACAAGGGAATCATATATATACTTAGTTACTTCTTTCAAATAAGGGTCCAAGCACTATAAGAATTATCTAGCACCACCTAATCTTGCACAAAGGCACAAGATAAATACAATTCATACATATAACACATTCTTACATGGGAAAAGGGTTGTATTGATCTACATACACTGTATAGTAGGGGATTTTATTCTATTCCATTAGAAACATTTTGCATATTTGACAATATAGATCTCATCCACTATCATTATGTAACTTGCACAAGGGAAACCTATAATACAAAACATAGATACTCACACATACAAAAATGGATAAATACATGGATTCTGAGATGTAGCGTAACACTCAATTGTAAGCTTACTCTTCAGGTGACTGCCAGGATCAGTCCGACTCCCCATTTTACATTTATTTTTATATTTTTATGTGGTTTTTGGGAATATGCATATAGTTACCTATTTTATAGGTTACAGGTGTGGCTAACAACCTAATAGTGATACCAGAGTGATAAAGACTAAATAATAGTGAAAATATTCCAACCTAAAAATGACTAGGTTCAAAGCATCTAAGCAAACAAAGGAACCCAAATTAGTCACTAGAGGCCGAGGTGCTCATGTCCTCATGTGAGAGCTTATGTCATGTACATTACTAGATTTTTGAACCCTCATGAGGACATTGTTTTGAAACTGTTCTTGCAGACACACGGTCCCGATCATCCCCAGGTTGCACAAAATGAGATAAATCATCTTTCTCCCTCCATTTTCTTAGGGTTTTACATTGTTGAATGCTTATTTATTATACATTTCTATATATAATCATCTAAATATCATTTAGTACAACAAGTTACTCTGAAATAATATTTAATACAAATTAAATTAAATCAGTAACACTTTTAATAAATTTAGCATAGCTTGGTTTCCTCTCTTACCTAGAAATTCTAATTATATACTATTGATTTTTAATAAATAAAATTTTATTGGAAAATTATTGAGTATAATTATGTAGGAAATTTTACCTTAATCCTATATTATTATTATTGCACAATATATTTAATAAGGAAGGATGACCGAAAAAAGCACCTTTCTTTAGAAACAATTATTTAAATAACGTAATATTTATATTAAAATATGTTTAATTATTGGATCGAAGAAATCAAATGTATGGAGATTGATGCATTTATTAAAATAACAAATAAACCATTGGTCTACAACTTTATAAAGATTTTAGATTTTTTACATACTATCACGGAATACAGTACCACAGTAAAAACCTTTTTTGCTCCCACTTTTTAAACATTCTAGTATATGCCTACATCAATCAATAGGGTGCTTATAATAAAATATTTTCAACTATATTCCATGACGAATATAAACCAATAATGTAAAGATAATAAGACACCATCCAAATAAATAGTACCAATACTCTTCTAGGTCAAAATGACAATCTCTACTCAAGCATATATGTTTCTACCATACAAATATTTTGTAATATGCTGATGCATACATATTTCCCATGCATTATCATAAAATTATTTTATAATACATTCATCAATACATAATTCGCATACACTGTGTAAATTATGTTGTCGTCAAATACACTAAATGAGATATTTAGTGAATAGAATTTATTAAAATAATGAAAGACACTAACAAAATTAATAAATAAATTAAATAAATATAAATTCAAGTACCAATTTTATCTTTCAATTAAATAAATGGATAAGGATACCTAACCTTTTACATAATTGTATGAAAGACAAATCATTTAAAGTCCAAGCCATGCGATCAAACATCATATTATCTATACAAGCTATGTAAATCTAGGCACCTAGAAAATGGAGTTAATTAGGGGATACTGGTGGGTAATTCGTAGTTGTATCTTCTTGTGTAATTGGATGATATGTTAAAAATAATCATCATTGAACTATGAAAAGTGGAGCTTCCTTTGTTTTATGGTTAATTATGGTTTTATGTTGTATAGTTTATTTAGAGCTTAAAGATGGAACTTTTAAAGTTAATCAATATCTTTACCTATAAAATAATTTTTTTTTTTTTTTTTTGTGTTTATATTTAATAATGTTTAATTATTTTAATAATTTTTTAAGTTATATGAGTTATATTATAAAATATAAAATGTATATTTTGTTTTTGTTTATATTCTTTTCTATTAATTTATATGTGAAATACTTTTTGTCAAATTATTTCAATCAATTATTTCTTTGGTCTACTTGTATAGTTTTATTTAAAGCTTCCATTAAACAATTTATTTTGCTTAATCATTTTTCATGTGTATTTATTTAGTAGTTATTATTACAATGTCCTACATGCCCTCACTATTCTTTTGACCTCAAAGAAAAATGTGAGATAAATTGATAGATAACTTTTAAGTACCAAATTTATAGCCTTATGAATAATGTAATCTAGTAACTAAATCATTGCTTTAATAACCAAATTCAGTTTAAACGTCATACATATTAACAGCTTTTGGTATCCTTGTTCCCGCTGAAATTAAAAATGTCATATGGTAAAAAAAAAATCCATATCATAAAAAATGTCAAATTCTCTCGTGTAATTCTAAATATTTATTAATGGGGTTAGCAGGGCCATTTTCATGTGGTATCTAGTCCAATTTATATTCATAAGAATTTGAATTCTCACCATAGACAATGGTTGTTTATTATCTCAATAGTTATATTTAAATTTTTCAAATTGACCTCATTATATAATTCAATTGCAATTTAATTAAGTTGTAAATATATAATAACTTTATTTTATTTAGGCAGTGGTTCCATGTGAGGGGTAGCTGAAATTAATGTTAAGGGACAAATAGTCCCATGTAAAAATATTTTTTCACAAACTGTAGAAAACTTAATCTTCCCCATAAAAAGTGGAGGAGCAAATGCATAAGAGGGCCATTTCCAGCGGCTAGAATAGGTGGGGGGTTGAAACTTTTTGTTGTTGCATTCTATTATTTTTGTCTACATGTCAACATATCATTGGCTATAGAAAAATATAAATATGACAATTTTAAATTATAATATAAATACATAGAGTATTCTTCAAAGTATTTGAATAAAAATTGGGAGAATATGTGACCGCAGATCTGCTAATTTCTCGTATATTTTTTTTGCTGTACTTGGTTAAAAATTATGCCTTGTCCCCCACATGGGACCGCTCCTTTAATATTACTTGTATTTAAGTAAGTGGAACAACATTAAAAAAATTCTTATATATTATATGGGCACATATTATCTTTTATTTCAACCAAAAATTTATCATAAAATTAAATCTAATTTTCGAATTCTAATAAAATAATAAATTCTCAAACATATTTAGTATTAACTAATATTATATAATTTAAAATCAACATAATATTTATACTTTTACAATTAGTTAATTTGATTAACTGAAAACAATTTAATTAATTGTTGTTAAAATAATGAATGTTGAGAAATTTTAGGAGGATAGAGGAGCAATGGAAGGTTTGGATGCAATATGCAGAGCAAGATAAGGGGATTTAAGTGGAATTTACATTGCAAAATTGATGGGGTTTTTCCTTGTTTGATTTGGTTTTTCACAACCCACAATCCTATATGATTCCATGGCTAGAATGCAAGAAGTGGTTATTAAATGTGGTTGTGAATGTAGCCATGTTTTTCTAAGCATGGGAATGGATTCCTATATCATGTTTGATTATCGGTGGGCTTGGGAGAAGAATTCTACAAAGAGGGGTTGATTATGGCTTTCCCATCTGATTTCTCTCTTCCTCTCAAGCCTCCTTTTCTTGAGGGTCCTAGGCTTCCTTCTCTCTTTGAAGATTTTGGCGTAGTTATGGTGTTTTAGGCATATTCCTGTAGTAAGTGTGGGTGGACTTAGATTGGTTGGCTCAATTCATTTTCCAATTTTCACCATCGTCGATGAGAAGGTTTGTGTGGAGGGGTTCCTCGGTGATTCATTGTGTGGTATAGCATAGTTTTGGTAGGGTGGGGAATTTTGGTCCCTAGAACAACAAACAAGTTAGGATTTTAGTCCCAAAGAATTTTCTTGTTAATTAGAGTTGTTTTTTTCTTATTGAGTGTTTATGAATTTCTATCCCTGGTTCTTTGAGGTGATTGGGGTTTCTCGTATTGATAGATTAAATAAGCATGACCTAATGTAAGATTCATCATTGATACTCCATCAAGATAGTTTTCTTTTGTAGTTTTTTTTGGATTGAATCATCTTTTTGAATTAATGTACTAGTGATTCTCATTTATGTCTTTTCTTAGATCTTCAGTACCTATATGATGTTGGAAATCCTTATGGTTTATGGGTTGAGCATACTTTACCCCCTAAAGTATTAGGTTTTGGCTTTGAACCAAAATTTTACCAGATGTAATCATTGTTATATTGATTACGACGAAGGGTGTTCCCCCTATGGTAAAGAGCTTGTGGTCGTTCATGCAATTGTTCTAAATTTGACAGGCGTTTTGACGGTTTTTTCATGTGCTTAAATTTGATGGGCATTTTGACTTTTTTACTTGTTTATCTATATTTAGTAGACTGAACTCAAGTTTTATGCCCACATTTGTTCCTAATGTATATAACCACAAATCGAGTATTACTTTTGCTTTATCTATATGTAGACACCTAAAATTGATTATCCAATTTAGTGTCCCTCGTGCGCGTTTGCTCTCTCAGGTAACCTGGGGCACGTTTATATCACCACTATTCCCTTGGGATATTATTCAATTTGCATTTTAAACACCTATCCTAAGTTTAATTCACCCCTTTATGTTTTACCCATGAGTAATTAAATATTAACTATTTAATTCCACCTTTTCACATGTATCCTAACCACTTATTTACCCCATATCTATCCTATCCATGTGTCCCTCCTATTTCTCCTCCTCACAATCAAGCAGCGCGATATTTCCCATATTTGAGGTGGAGGGATAACTCTTATCTTTCTAAAAATCGTTCATTTTGGCCATCTCGGGAGTTTGTTCCGTGATCGGCGCCGACCGGTACGGTCGACGCCGATTTTTAGGAGCGGCGCCGATTATAAATAGAAGCCCAGGACTCAGTTCTGAGGGACGAAAAGCACACGCATGAACACGAAGGACAGACGTGAAAGAAACACAGATCGTGAAAGACACAGAATGAGATATCTTTGCGCATCTGGTGTGAACATTATCTATCGAATGAAAGCGAATCTTGTCCAAATCAATCCCTGAGAGGAGCACTGTTACTCTGCTCTTATCACATCAACATCACATGTCTCCATTGATTTTCTGCTGACTCTGTTCCTGCACCCAGCATCGGTGCAGTCTTTCCAGTATCTCTCAGGCTTCTCAAGATCCAGCAGACATTGACGATCTTGCCTTCATTTATGATCTTGCCTCCATTTTCTGATTTCCAAATCCTGTCGCACTTTGTCTCTGATCGACGCCGATCTAAATAATCGACGACGATTTTAACCAGTGGACGACGATTTTAAAAAGCGACGCCGATCTACATAATCGACACCGATCATACTGCAGACAGGTAAAAGGACACAGGTAACACAAATCTAGCTTTGTTTTCATAGTTCCCTGTCTTCTGTTGCTTTCTGCCTGCTGTTTAGATTCTGTTTATTACCTTGATCAGAAAATCTAGTCTTGTACGTACATCTTTTATCATGTATGCTTCTTTACTTAATTGAAAATGTGGACTGACATCCGCCGAGGGAGCTCATCGCTTCTCGGACCCGCTTCTCGGGCAGTCCACCTAAATACCTTTTAACGTGGTCTTTTTCTGTCAAGCATCGGTGTCTTGCAGGTTACTCGGATCTACTGTGCAGAATTGCAAATGTGCGCCTGTCTTATCTACATCGGCTTCCTTATCCATCTGCATCTTCAAATCTTGCCCATCAAGTATCAATTTCATTTTGAGTTTTTCAAGGTTTTTGTGTTTAGTTTGGTGCATTAACTTGGACAGGTAATGTAGACACCAAATTTGTGTCTTACGACCCCTTGTGACCCGCATCTCATTTCGCAACCTAACCTCATCACTTAAACCTTACACAATTATTTATTAATTACCTTGTAATTGATAAATCCACATCACCATACCTACCACCTCATTTTTCCACCTCATCATGACCTAGCCCTAACCCTAAACTAACCTAATTAAGACCTATAACTTGGTCCACATCTACACCCACGACTAAGGACCCCTTTCTCACACCCAAAACCGACCTTCTAGTCACTTGACCAGGCCCGCAACTGATCTCTCGGGAGAAAAGCAGGGAAGGTGGGCTATTTTACTAAAAATAGCCTACTTTTTCCTCACCGATGCCGGTTCCTACTCGACTGCCGTCGGTTACGTAACCGCCATCGTTTCCCTGTAAATGGGCTCCCCGAACCAAAATTAAAAAAAAGGGGATTTTTGGGATCAACAGAGATCATTGGGAGCGATCAACAGAGTCTAGATCTTCACTTGATCGAGCAGAGACGAGTGGAGAAACCAGAAGAGTTTGCAGAAAAGGAGATCAACTTGCATCTTTGTCAAAAACCAGTAAGTCACATCTTGCATGTCCTCTATTATAACATTTCTTATGCTTTTTGAATCACAGTCCTCATAAATCCATTCCTGAATCCACTACCCAGCGTGCCATTGCATCTAACTGTCATTCTTTTACCTCTCATCACCTCATTTCCTAATCACCCATAAAAACAGCCTTATAAACAACATAGCTACCCTACAACACAACCACCCCACAAAAAAAACCAACCTACAGATCCTAAACCCTACCGACATCGGTTACTAGTAACCGGTATCGGTTATCCTGACTACAACCAGAAACCAGCCTTTCCCTACCCGTTTCAACAAAATAATTTAATTGATATTTTACAGTCTTTTGTGTTAATTCATATCGGCAGGGGAACTGACCACCTTCGAAAGGAAGTTTTATATTTCCTGGGCCCAAGGCAGTTCCCTCATTTATTGTTTAATCAAAATCTTGTGGTCTTGTGTTCTTATTTGCAGGTAGTCCTTCCAAGACAAAAAGGAGTTCTTTATAGTCAACCTGATCTTTCTCTACGGTACGCGCACACCATCTCGACATTCCACAGGTATTCCTCCTAGTCCTAACCCTTATCTGTTTCTAAAAGGAATGAAAGGATAGAAGCAACTCTATTCCCAGAAGCCGAAACATTCCGAGCGAAACAGGTAACAAGATCGAAATTCTTGATCTACATTCTGGCACGCCCGGTGGGACACAACCAAAGTCCCTTATTGGTAAGTTCATTTCTTTTCTAGTTTTGAGCTTTGTTCTTTTTCTTCACTGATTTCTATCAGTTCTGCTTGAGAATTTCCTATCATTGTTTTAATCTTGCTCTTTATGTGAAATTGTTATTTCCTTGAAATTTTTCTAGTTCCTTGAAATAGAAATTTCTTTCTGGGATTATCCGGATATATCTTTCTGGATTTTGTGTTGGTGTTTGCTTAACCTCTTCTTGCCAGAGCACTTTGCTTGTTCATGGGATTGTTTGAGGGGAAGAGCTCAACAACGCACTTTTTGAAGTTCACACACCTTGGAGAGCTAAGTCTACAGGTATTTCTCTTTTACGGTGTTTTCTCCTTTTTAGGAACTAAAAAAAAAAAAAGTTCTTTGTTTGTTGTCCATCACATTCGAACATTTCAATTTTTGGTGCTTAAAAAGAATTTAATCGCATTTGGGAAAGAATCTGTTTGGCTTGTCTTCATCGAAATCAAACACTTCATTTTTAAGTGCTTAAAAGGAACTCTTTCTTTGTCATTTCTGCTGTATGTCTTTCATCTAGTTTTAATTAGGCTGGAAAATTGATCAAAATCGGTAGTGACACTATTTGATTTTTATTTTTCACCCTTGCACACAAAGCCAAAATCATTAGGTGTAAATCATTTAAACAAAAATTCTTTCCCTCGCCTCACCTACTTGGAAGTGACATCCAAGAGGAAGAGCCTACGCGGTACTCGGGCCGCGCCGCGCTATAAATTCACGGAAGTTCTGCGTATATATTGGCAAAGCACCCGACTCCCTTATCGCAGCGGGTGTGTGAAGTGCGGGGGTAGGCCCCTATATCAAGCCACGTACCGGTCTTTTACTAAAGTGCCTTCGGGACTCCTCACCAAAACATCCCCCAAACCATCCTTAGTTTGGCTATCTAAGTAGTTCCTGTTCTAAAAGGCCTTCCCTAATATTTTCTTTCTTAAAAGCATCAAAACTTAAAGGAGATAATCACCTGCGCTGCTTGAATTGTCTGTGCATTAGTTAGGTCAATCTTCTTTTCTGCATGTTTATGACGGTCATCACTCGGTTACAGTCTAGAAGAATGGGCCCAACCGGCCCCTTTTTCTTCCGAGATTACCACTAGTGTGGATGTTTCGGGCACCCCCCAAATCTTCCTCGGGACCGCTGTTAGTTGGTTCCCCATCCTGGTCATATAATCCTTTCTATCAAGCCAAAACAACCCCATCACGTCCAGCTTCCCCTAGTCCTTCAGAAATATTCATCTACTTCTGACTCAGAGTATGTTCCTCGCAGGGATCCTGAATTTCAGGTGCTCCTCGATCATAATCCGGTAGCCCTCATGGACTACCTAGTATACAAGTCTATTCAAATATCTGATCAAGGACCACCAATCCAGTAAGTGTGAACCACCCCAGGCCTTTGTAGAACAGTTAGCATCATCTCTCTCACCTCGAGCCAACGAAGAAGGGCGGTGCCCCTGTGCCTCCTTTTTCTCTTCCACCGACCATATCGACTAGTTCTCAAATAGTCTTACCTATTCCTAACACCGCAGTTACCTCGAATATTCCACAACCTACTTCTGAGAGGTCCTTTGCCCCTGGCTATAATGAGTGCGTCTGCGCACCCGCATATTGTTGTTAATTCATCTATGCCCTCCATCGTGTCCCAAGGTCAGTACCCTTTTATGAGTCAACCCCCTCCGACTAGTCAGTTGGTTCCTGCTTCTCGTCCTCTAGTGGGTCTTTCTTCCAATGTTCCCAGCAACAGTGACGTTTGCCCATCCTCTAGCATCGGCACCCTTAATGCCTAATCCAGCAGTAGAAAGCCTCTTTCAGGTCTTGTTCCCCAATATGTCCAATCAAATCGGCACTCATGTTCCTCAATCTGTCCTAATTCAATCAACAAGCATAGGAGTCCACCAATCACAAGCTCCATCCGTCATCCAACCTTCATTTTCTCATCCACTTTTTATCTCACAGCCTGCCTATACACAAGCTCCTTCACAACAAATACCCCACCAGGTGTCACCCAGAACGCCTGGTTACTCCCTCTTTATCATCCTATCAATCAATAGATGAATCCCCCGTTGACACCTCAACAACATCCACCATTTGCTTCTTATGTAGGACATGCCAGTGTGCCTCCTCCTCAATCTGACGTGGTTCAAATTCTTTCCGAGAAAATCGCAGACTTGGAAGCCTCCACAAAAGGGGCTCGTCCTTCACACTGCTTTGAAGAAGTGTGTAAATGAACCCATTCACCCCTCAGTGGCTTTTAAGCCTTATCCTCCCCAATGGGAACTTCGTAAATTTTCAAAATATCATAGTCAAGAGGACCCTCAACAACATTTGCGAGCATTCAAACATGCTTGCTACCTCATAGTCCAGGATCAGGAGCTTATGCTCCGTACTTTTCCTATGTCTCTAGCAGGTCCTGCTTTAGACTGGTACAATAACATTCCTCAACATTCCTTGTTTTCTTTCTCTCAATTGGCCCAGATGTTTGTTGAAAATTTTTCAATAAATATCATGCATAAGATCTGGATTACAGATCTTTATAACATTCGTCAATTCGATGATGATTCTATTACAGACTTTGTCGCTCGTTGGAGAGGGATAATCAACCAATTGTATTTCTCCCTTCCTCAATCCCAACAGATCGAGTTGTTTACTCAATATTGTGCTAATCACATTTCTTCCACTTTAAGGATCCAGACTTTTCACACCTTTGAAGAAGCCTTTACGATGGCACGCAAACTTGAATCTCGCACCATTGAACAAGGGAAGCTAAAAACTTCACTCTAAATCTAAACCATATTTTTCTTGGTTTACCAAATCAAATCCTTTCCTACTTCTAAAGACAAGAATCAGGGTATCCACCAATGCTATCGTATTAAAAACACCACGAGCCGATACCACTTCTAATCAAACACCACGGAGAGACCCCTCATCTTCTCGAAAAGGGACTTCATCATCTCGATCCTTCACTTCATTGGGGGAATCATATGCTTCTATCCTAAAAAAAATGTTGGAAGTCCATATGATCGAACTTCCCCCCATTAGGAATATTGATGAAAGCCAAGAACGTCCATTCTGGTATAGGGAAAGTGACTTCTGTCATTATCATAGAACCAAAGGTCATGACATTGAACGGTGTCAAACATTCAAAAATCTTTGTCCAGAAATTCATTGATAAAGGTGAGCTCATTCTGGATAACCCAAATGCTCCCCCAAATCAAGCACTGGATGTTTTTAAACAACCTTTTCCTAATCATTCCCCAAACCATGATGCTTCACGGTCTCAAAAACCAAATACTCATACTATCAGCTTCATCTCTACTGAAGAATCTTCTTCTGAAACTAAGCTATCTGCGAACACATCGACTGAATCAGAACCCCCTTCTACTTCGTCAATCACTGGAATTCCACCATCTTCAGATAGCCCGTCTTTGAATATTCCTACATTGCTAGATACGGATTCATCTCTCTCCGCTCCTTTGTTTGACCTTCCATCCATACCCGAGACAGTGTCATCCTCATCTGTCTCATCGTCAGACATTCTTTCAGTGCTCGAGGCAATTACATCCCTTCGAGTTTCCACTGCAGATACATCTACTTCTGTTGCTCCCATTCTCGCTGCGACTATGCCCCTGGTGAACGTACCTATAATTGTGCCAACTTCAATGGAAACATCTTCGATTTTGACTCTCCCTGTCTCCTTTCCTACATTAGTTTCACCCACAATTACTGTACTAGAAGTAGTTCCTTTGCAAGGAGCTGCTTCTTCATCACTCACTTCTTCCATCACCAATACTGCTTCGCCCATTAAAGGAAAATCAAAAGAAGTAGCACCAACACCTATACGATCGATTCCTGAACTTAGACTGAGAAAACCGGAATCTAATGTTGCGCCATCAGTACCTCCCCATTTGCTTCCCTCGAAAAGGTTACAATCACCTTATGCGGTTGAAGTTGTCACCATCCCTGAAAAAGGAAAGCCCATATTTCGAACCATCAAGACTCTTGGTGCTTTCCCACAAAAATCTCTCTCTACGCCTCATAAAAGATTGGATTTGTCCACTAAGAAGGCGTCTTCTTCTACACACTTATCAAAACCATCATCTTCTTCTACAACACATTCTTCACCAGCACCCCGAAAAGTGGACTTACCTACTAAAAGGACGTCACCTCTTTTATCAAGATCATCATCTTCATTACCAAAAGCCAGGGTGCCCTATGTTCCTCCGATTACACCTACTTTGGAAGCTTCTCCTTCATCTAAATCGACATCATCTAAATCATTATTAGTTTCGACCAAGCAGCCTCCCTTATCTTTGAAGACCACAACACTTGTCACATCTCCATCATCTTCAAAATCTATTTTAGGGGCTCCCCCTCCACCAAAATCAATCATCTCAAGTGCCCAAGACTGCTTCTCGAGATGTCCAAAAAAATAAGATGATCCCTAAAAAGACTGTCAAACCTAACATGCAGGTTCTTCTACCTCGGCAGTCTGTTAAAGTAAAAGAGGTGCCTTCATCATCTCTGTCCTCATCTTCGTCTACCAGGTTCTACACCAAAATCTTTTGCCAACTTATCCAATCTTCATCCAAAGATCTTCCCCGATTAAACCCTATAACCCTAAAGGAGTTAAACCTACCTGGTTTAACTCTAATCTGATTTGTGCTTACCACCGTACCCTGGGTCATGATACTGAGGGATGTAAATCTCTTCAATCTGTTGTCAACAACCTTTTGGAAGAAAGTGATCTTTTGTTGGAGGAGGAGAAATAAGCACCTCCTGTCATCTTAGCTCCATCTGAACCCCAACGATTTACTCAGGCCTCTACTTCTAGTGGTTCCATTCGAATTGATCTTCCACCTTCTCAAATCGACACAATCCATATCGCCACTAGAACCCAACACTATGATAATCCATCTTCATCTACAGCATCTCGACCACGGGTTGTCATTTCTGCAGCCCCCGAAGGAGTTCCTCCTTCCTCATTAGCCCCACGACCTCGGGTCTTTATTCGTGCTGCACCTCGGGCTCAAATTCCCATGTCAGTTGAGGAGAGTGTTATGAAACAACTCACCCAGGCTCCGGTCAAAATGTCTCTTTTTGACCTCATCCAATCCTCTCCACAACATCGCCAGGCTCTGATTGATAATCTGCGTCGCATCGCAGTGAATTCAGATGAGCCCCAGCCCTTTGAGTTGGTTGTTGGATTGAATAGACCATCAACTTCCATTTCTTTTGAAGATTCAGAAATTCCTCCTCTTTCTTCAGAGGATTTGGAGGCTCCCCTCTTTATCACAGCCCAAATCGACAACACTACATTAAAACGCATTATGATCGACAGTGGATCTGCACTCAACGTCATCTCCTCGCACACATTTGAGCAACTTAAGTTACCAAAGAACGTAGTGTCACCCCCGCCTTTCGCCCTTCGATCATTTAACGATCAGCTAGCAGTTACTTTAAGAACTGTGGTCTTACCCATTCGAGTAGGTAAGAAGCTGCTCCACGAACTCTTCTACATTGTTAAAGGGAAATTCCACTATAATATGATCCTCGGATGCTCCTGGATTTGCGCGATGCATTGTGTCCCATCCACCCTCCATCGGTGCTTAAAATATCAATATGAGGGAAAAATATATACTCATCCAGGAGATCCTTTTCCTTCCGCACAATGCGACATGACCACAAGGTCTGCCCCTCTAAAGAAAAATGCATGTTCTCCTGACGGGGCCTCATCTTCTTCCATACCTGTAACCAAACTACCGGATGAACAAAATTTAGAAGAGACATTGCAGCGTTTCTCACTAGGAGAGCTTCCTCTCCTTTCTTTTGACAACCATCTTAAACCTAGTGAGTATGGTAGACCAGACAAACAACCTGAATATCAGCCAGGTCTCAGTCGCATCGTCACCATTGGTCTGCCCAATCAACAGACTAATTTCATCTACGGTGGTCTTGATACGCCTCACTATCACCCGGATTCTTCTCCTAGGACCAAACCTTACTTAACAAGGTTCGATTGTCTACAGAATCCCACGTTTGCAAAAACTTATCTATATCGATGCGCGTGGAAGGGTTTTGGCTTGGGAAAATATGAACAAGGTGTGCATGACCTCACATCCATTCCTACTCTCATGCCACATCAAAAATTTGGTTTAGGATTTAAACCTCTTTCAAAAGCCACCGTCACTGTTCTCGATGAGCCTCTTCCTATTGAGGAACCATCTTCTCCCACAAAGTCAGAAGCATCACTCGATGTGGACAATGACATTTCCATCCCGTCTAACTTTTTTTTTTGATCAATACCATTTCCTTAGGGCCGCTAGCCTATAAGATTAACAACAGGTCCACTTCCATACCGTTAATCTTCCCTGAAATAGTTGGAGACGACTCTCCTACTATCAACACTATCCACTGTGTGGATGATGATTCTGTCCTCACCTATCTGGGGGCAGAGGATTCATATCTTCCTAAAACCATTCCTTCTAACACGTCTACGCTTCTCAACGAAGCCACTGTCAACCTTAATATAGGGACTTCTAAAGACCCTCGCATCATTAAGGTCGGCAAGTCCCTTAATCCATAGGAGTTAAGAGATTTTACCACTTTTCTTTCCAACCATCGTCAAGCCTTTGTTTGGTCATATGAGGATATGCCAGGACTCAATCCCGATATCGTGGTTCATAATATCGTTACTCTTCCAAACATTAAACCGGTTAAACAAAAATTGCGTAAAATGCACCCTAGAGTAGCCCTGCTTGTTAAAGAAGAGTTACAGCGCTTGCTCTCGGCTAATTTCATCCAACCCATCGATTATCCACAATGGGTTTCCAATGTAGTACCAGTAACTAAAGCCACTGGGAAAATTTGAATTTTTACCGACTTCCGGGATCTTAATCTTGCAAGTCCAAAAGATGATTTTCCTTTACCTAATATCGACCAACATAAGACTTCTTTCATAACTCCTTGGGGGACCTTTTGTTATCGCGTCATGCCTTTCGGTCTTAAGAACGCAGGAGCAACCTATCAGCGAGCAATGACCTACATCTTCCATGATCTCTTACACAAAACTGTGGAAGATTACGTTGACGATCTCATCGGTAAATCCAAACGTCGTCAGGATCATCTTTTCATCCTTGCACCTCTCTTTGAGAGGCTTATCCGCTTTTGTCTTCGTCTAAATCCATCTAAGTGCGTGTTTGGCATTCTCACTGGTAAACTTTTAGGTTTTATTATTTCCATTAGGGGTATTGAAGTGGACCCCACAAAAATAAAAGCTATCCTTGAGATGCCTCCCCCTTCTAACTTAAAGCAACTCCGCAGTCTCCAAGGACATCTTCAATCAGTGCGTCATTTTATCTCACAATTGTCGGACCGTTTTCAACCTTTTCACCATCTCCTCTGTAAGAATGTTCATTTTGAATGGGATGAACATTGCCAAAAGGCCTTCGATGATCTCAAAGCTTATCTTCTTTCCCCACCTGTGCTTACACCTCCACGCGAGGGGGAGCCTTTCTATCTTTATATCTCTGTGACTGACCATGCTCTGGGAGCCATGATCTCGCAACGGGACGCTTACGGTAAAGAACAAGCTGTCTATTACATCAGTCGTACCCTCCATGAGTATGAAGCACATTATTCCAAAGCTGAAAAGCTGTGTTGTGCTCTCTTCTTCGCAACTTCTAAGCTTCGTCATTACCTCCTTAATCACAAAACTTACATTGTCACAAGTGTCAATCCACTCAAGACAATTCATGCGAAGCCTTATCACAATGATCGTATCACTCGTTGGCTCATGCTGATGACTGAATTTGATCTCGAGTTTATCCCGCAAAAGTCTATCAAGGGTCAGGTCATTGCAGATCAACTAGCTAATGCTCCTCTTCCGGACACTCAAGCCCCCCTTGCTCAATTCCCTGATGAATATATCCAACAAATAGATTTTGGTCTATCTCCATTTAAGATAAAGCTCTTCTTTGATGGATCCAAATGCCAGCAAGGGGGAGGTGCGGGTTTCGTGATGATTCCTCCTTGGGGTACGCCTATCCCAGTCGCACACAAATTGAACTTTGAGTGCACCAATAATATGGCTGAATACAAAGCTCTTGTCTTGGGTCTTCAAAATGCCATTAATCTCGGCGCTCGTCATATTGACATCTTTGGTGATTCTGAACTCATCGTTAATCAAGTCACGGGTGTCTATCAATGCAAGAATGATATCCTTGAAAAATATCATGATATCGTTCTCGTTCAACTCCAATCTTTCGATAAATTCACTATCCAAGCTATCCCTCGCACTGCAAATCGATTCGCAGATACAATGGCTTCGTTAGCCTCACTTATCCCACCTTTTACCGAGGACTCGCGACTTTATGTGGCTGTACAACGATTATATAAACCATCTCATCTTAGGCAACTAACTTCAATCCATGCTGTCACAACCCATACTCAGGATGAGTGGTATCAACAGATTGTTGATTATCTATCTCATTCGGTGCTTCCTCCAGATCTGACTTCCAATGGTAGAAGATCTTTTGTCCAACGCGCTAATCGCTATACTATTCTAGGCGGGATTCTTTACAAACGCGGCTTTGATGGTATTTTGCTTCGGTGCCTCAAAACCCATGAATCATCTAAAGCTATCCAGGAGGTCCATGACGGTATATGTGGTGGAAATTTTAGTGGCTTAGCTGTAGCTAAACGCATCTTACGTTTGGGATATTATTGGCCTTCTCTTAATCAAGATTGTTGTGAATACACTAAGAAATGTGTCAAGTGTCAACAACATTCCAATCTCACACATATCCCTAGTCAAGCTTTACAACCTACAGCGGATTTGTGGCCTTTTTCGCAATGGGGTCTTGATCTTATTGGTCTCATCAATCCCCGTTCTTCACAGCGTCATCATTCTATCATTACTGCCACTGAGTACTTTACTAAGTGGGTGGAAGCTATCCCTCTTTCTTCAACAAAAGCTAAACCCATAGTTGATTTTGTCTATCAGCACATCATTTGTCGCTTCGGTGTCCCACACAAACTCATCACAGATAACGGTAAGTCTTTCAAGAACACTGATTTGCAGAATCTCTGCGACGCTTTCAATATCAAACTCAGTTTTTCTTCTCCCTACTATCCTCAAGCTAATGGCCAGGCCGAAGCTTCCAATAAAACTTTGCGTAATATCCTCGCAAAGGTAACTAGTCGAGCTGGTAGGGATTGGCATTTTACATATCCTTTTTGCGCTCTGGGCTTATCGGACTAGCATTTCGTACTCCTACTGGTGCTACTCCCTTCTCTCTCGTCTATGGGTCTGAGGCTGTTCTTCCTTTGGAAGTCTAAATCCCATCTCTTCGTGTTTCTCTCAGAGAATTCATCTCTGATGAGGACTATCGTCAAAATCGTCTAGCACAACTTGAATTATTAGATGAGCGGCGTCTCAACGCTCTTGAACATCATCAAGTATATCTTGAGCGTGTCAAACGTGCTTATAACAAGCACTTGTAGCACTGTGACTTCAAAATTGGTGATCTTGTTCTTAAAGAAAATCAAAATGTCACTACACTCGAAAGGAGTCAGCGTGGTAAGTTTTCTCCCCAACTGGATGGGCCCGTACATTATCACTCGTAAATATGGGTCTGGGGCTTATCGTTTATCTTCCATGGATGGTATACCTGAAGTGGAACCTCTTAATGCTTTGCATCTATGGCCCCTTCTACTGTTAAAATCTATCTTACACAAATTTAGTCGCAAGACAGATCTTTCATCCATCTAAACAACCTAGTCATATACTTTCATGGTGATTCGGAACTATGTGGTTCTCCGCCCTATTGCCTCTTTTACCTTAAAATATGAGTATCACGGCTCTACTCATTGCATTTTTTCTTTTGGATATGTTCCTCCTCATGGTAGGGATACCTTAATCACCGCTTTCATCTGTCCTAAGTGCTTATCTTAATCAGATTTACTCAGAGCATGAGTGCGTGTTCTTTATATGTTCTCTTCCCCTCTATCTAATCTATCTAGGTCTAAACTCAGCTTCTTCCAAAAGGATCTTCCAAAAAAAAAAAAAAAGAAAAAAAAGAAGAAGAAAAAACATGCTATCCACAAAAGATAGACTGATCCCTTGAAGGACAACTATCCATACAATCGAATAAATCACAAAAATGAATAAATAAAAATATAGACCATACCCTCAAAGGATGGCTATCATTTAAATTCAAAATATAGACCACTCCCTTGAAGGACGGCTGTTTCTCAAAGAAATATTCAAGGCTTCTTGCAATTGATCAGCCTTTCAGTCAGTTTGTACATTTTTTTTTTTAGCATCGCTGAAAGAATTCCCGTATTGATCAGTCTTTCCATATCTAGCAAACTTCCCGCAGTGATCAGTTTGCTTTTCTGCCAGAAATCATGAAGCTGAGATATAAGAACTTTTTGTCGATCATATGGAGAATCCTATTTTCCCAGTATGAACATGTATTCTTTCCCTTGTAAATTTCGAAAAGATACTTACTTACTGTTCCTTTCCGTTTCCATCCTAAATCTGGTTTGCGGCTAGTTAGCGTCAGGTTTATTTTAACCTTATATAGGGCCTGGTACATGCATGGTCTTTTTGGTTTCCTATCCAGATTCTATTTTATGGTCAGTTGGGAGTCCGACTTATCATTTTCTCTTCATATTTGGGTATATTTCCTTTATTTCTAGTTAAGGTCATTTTCATTATATCCTTGGCTCTAGCAAAAAGTATTCCCCATTATTCTTCGTTTTTCATCCAGTCAAGTTGACATTTCACATGTTAATTTAATCAAAATTTATCATCTATCTAATTCCATCTTATCTATCAAAGCATGTATTACCCACACATGTGGATCTGGCTATCTATGTTCATCAAATTAAATTAACATCTCAAACATACCGAATACATCAATCACATCTATCCATCTACCCATCAAAACATCTAAAAACTTGTGCATCCAAGTAACACTGCATCTATCTATATCCATTTTTCATCAAAATTAAATCCATACATCAATCACATCTGTCCATCTATCCATCAAAATATCTAAAAATATGTACATCCAAGGTACATTACATCTATCTATATCCATTTTTCATCAAAATTATATCCACATATCAATCATATCAAATTACATCACATCTATCTATCCTCTATGTCTATGTTCATCCAATCACATCTATTCATCATCTATCGAGTCTATATCTATATCCATCACAATTACGCTACATCTATCCATGTATATCAAAATCAAAAGCATGAGGACAATTATATGACAAATGAAATGATGAATCTATATATATATGTGTGTCTGTACAAAAAAAAATGGGTGGCTTTCAATCAAGCTATCTATGACAATACCTTCCAATCGAGGCTACATCACTACATTAATACAAAATCCATCAATCTCTATATCGTAAAATCTGATGCGTGGAGGACACTATCTCCTCCACCCTCCTCTGGACCAGGCTATCTCCCCTAGCCACTGCCTATCGAGCTAGATGCACCTACTGTTGGAGGCCTCTGCACACCTCGGTCTCTCCCGGTGCTCCCTCCACCTGAGGCTCCGCTCGCTGTGGCCGTCGCTGATCTCCTCCTCGCTCCGTACCAAGGCACATGTGGGGCATGCTGCGCTAAGGCATCCTCATAGTATCTCACCTCAGCGAGGAGAGACTGATATGTGCCCAAGCTCACGATACCCGGTGCTCGTAATGGTGTTGCTGGTGCTGTTGGGGCTGCTGGTGCTGGTGGTGGTGCTCCTAGGGTCGTACCCTGTGTACTAGACTCCGACATGGTACCTGTCTCCCCATATTTGGCCCTGAGGGCCTCCCTATGTCGAAGGTAGCAATCCCTCTACTGGATCGCTATATCTCACTCCTGGCGAGTGGTGTCTCTCTCCAAAATTAGGGCATCCCTCTCCTCTGTCAGAGCTCTGATCTCCTCAAGAGCCACCTGATGCGTCTGTGTCAAGGTGGCATGCTCTCCCTCCAGTCTATCCAGCATCGTAGCTATGTCCTCCTCGTCGGCATCTATAGATGCCAAGAGATGTCGTGGTAGCTCTGTCGCATACCATGCAGTATAACCATCACCTACTCCAGCATCATCATCGCTGTCTGTGGAGGGTGGGGCCTCTCTCAACGGATCTGCCGGGATCAAAATCGGCAGATCAATCTCCCTGTTATCTCGCCTATAAGGCGTGTAAGTAGTCAGCACTGTCTGCATTAGGCCGAATTGTCTCAGTACCCGCACAAACGGGACTCGCTCCCACATATCAGGCCTGCGGCCCCTAACCACCCTGCTCCATCTCAATGCCACCAAGTGAGCATCCTGACCAGCCCATGTCAGAAATACCCGATATGGCCTCCAGATAACCTGATTCGGTGTCAGCGTCCTGAAACGCTCAGTATACCAATCGGCTGATCTCCCTGTATCCCCAGTGGCCATATCAGCCCGCCATCGCCAGAATCCATAATCAATAGCTCCCACTGCTGCTGGCATCCACGGAAGCCCAGATGGCCTGATCACTGCTATATGCGCATACGCCCAGCAGTGGAGCAAAAAACTAACATCAATACCTGTCCTCCGACCAGTGGTAAAGATCCATAGCTCGTGATATATCTGAGCTATCAAAGCATCAGCAAAAGTAAATACCTATCTGAACTGCAGAATGTCGCAAACGCAGTCTAATAATAATAGTGGGAATCTCCCACCTCCTGAATCTAGCAGAGCGAAATAGGATATTGCCATCTGAATCAAAACTATCCGTCTGCTCTGGGGGCTATCTTGTCTATACTGCGAGGCTATCCGCACTGCCCTAGACACTATCTCTGAATCATCTTCCCTATCTCTATACAATCGAACTAGGGCCCTCTGCTGCTGCTCTCGTGGTGTAATCTCTATCGGGTCCCCAGTAATCGGCAGTCTCAAAATCCTATATATATCCTCATGGGTGATGGTCATCTCACCCGTCCTGAACCAAAAAGTACATGTCTGGCTATCCCACCGTCACAGTAGTGCTCGCATCAACTCTACATCTCGTGGCACTCATTTGTAATACCGGAAGCCCCCGAGCCTGGCTAACTCTAAGTGCCGCCAATCTGCATCAGTCACATCAGGGAGAATAGTCTCTAGTAACTCGGGAATAGCATCCCTCATGTGTAGAACCTCTCATGCCTGCATCCACGACATCAAGAGCAATATTAGTCTCATATCTACCCAAATCAGAACATCCAAAACAAAACAAAACAAAAAAAATTGCAATCTATTCACAAATCTATACAATCGGCGACGATTAAATTAAATCGACGTCGTTTATTTACAGTCAACGCCGATTAAAAACAATCAGCACCGCTTGAATATAATCGGCGTCGATTATACCAATCGGCGCCAATTTCTCGGCCGGATGTAAAAAACACCCTGGCCTCCCACCGGGCAAAACCCAAAATAAAAAAAAAACATATATAAAATAATAAAATAAGTACAACAGGTTCAAGGAGAAGCCACTTACCCCAGGTCGTGTCCTCCTCCTCTTCTGACCGCTTCCAGAGGCTTCCATGATGCTGAAATCCAATTTTTGACTCTCTCTGAATCAATTGTCACGGTGTAAATAAATCGTTTACGTTTTCCGTTCGCATATTTATATGTGCTACGATTGGTCGGCGCCGATTTTTTTGGTCGACGCTGTTTACTTGGGTTGGCGCCGATTACTGTGATCGCCACCGATTTTCCATATCTCTTTGCCATAGTGTTGATGCTTGGCTTATTTATCTAGCTGATCATTATTGTGCGCTGAATATTGCCTTTCGGCACATCTTATCGATATTACAATCCATTTCGAGTTTGTTCCCTTTGCATGGGACACTCACCTTTTTTGGCCACTTAGGGTTCACGGGTCTGTAGGTACTAACGTCGTCTGCCTTGCAGATCGTCTAGTTATCCCTACCAATGTGTCTCTCTTTAGATGCTGACCATTTTGCAGCCCTCCTTACACTCATGGGTCTGTAGGTACTAACGTCGTCTCATGAGGAGACCGTCTAGTTTGCCCTACCAATGTGAGTTCCTTAGGTTGTTGCCTCTTTATCTATTTTTATGCGTCATCAATGATCAGATCTACTCTAGACATCGAGCTGGGGCATCCCGTGTTTTCATCTACCTTTTTTCAAACTTGGGATCGTTTGTTCTATCATCCATCCCATCCCTAGTTTGAGGGGGATCACATCATCACTTTTTCTTCCCTTCTTCCATCTCCTTGTTTTTGTCTCACAACCTTGCTTATCGCAAGTTACTCGACAATAAGGGGCAAAATGTAGACACCTAAAATTGATTATCCAATTTAGTGTCCCTTGTGCGCGTTTTCTCTCTCAGGTAACCTGGGGCACGTTTATATCACCACTATTCCCTTGGGATATTATTCAATTTGCATTTTAAACACCTATCCTAAGTTTAATTCACCCCTTTATGTTTTACCCATGAGTAATTAAATATTAACTATTTAATTACACCTTTTCACATGTATCCTAACCACTTATTTACCCCATATCTATCCTATCCATGTGTCCCTCCTATTTCTCCTCCTCACAATCAAGCAGCGGGATATTTCTCGTATTTGAGGTGGAGGGATAACTCTTATCTTTCTAAAAATCATTCATTTTGGCCATCTCGGGAGTTTGTTCTGCGATCGGCGCCGACCGTTACGGTCGACACCGATTTTTAGGAGCGGTGCCGATTATAAATAGAAGCCCAGAACTCAGTTCTGAGGGACGAAAAGCACACGCACGAACACGAAGGACAGACGTGAAAGAAAAACAGATCGTGAAAGACACAGAACGAGAGATCTTTGCACATATGGTGTGAACATTATCTATCGAATGAGAGAGAATCTTGTCCAAATCAATCCCTGAGAGGAGCACCGTTACTCTGCTCTTATCACATCAACATCACACGTCTCCATTGATTTTCTGCTGACTCTGTTCCTGCACCCAGCATCGGTGCAGTCTTTCCAGTATCTCTCAGGCTTCTACAGATCCAGTAGACATTGACGATCTTGCCTTCATTTATGATCTTGCCTCCATTTTCCGATTTCCAAATCCTGTCGCACTTTGTCTCTGATCGACGCCGATATAAATAATCGACGACGATTTTAACCAGTCGACGACGATTTTAAAAAGCGACGCCGATTTACATAATCGACGCTGATTTTAACTAGTCGACGCCGATTCTACATAATCGACGCCGATCATACTGCAGACAGGTAAAAGGACACAGGTAACACAAATCTAGCTTTGTTTTCACAGTTCCCTATCTTCTGTTGCTTTCTGCCTGCTGTTTAGATTCTATTTATTACCTTGATCAGAAAATCTAGTCTTATACGTACATCTTTTATCATGTATGATTCTTTACTTAATTGAAAACGTGGACTGACAGCCGCCGAGGGAGCTCATCGCTTCCCGGACCCGCTTCTCGGGCAGTCCACCTAAATACCTTTTAACGTGGTCTTTTTCTGTCAAGCATCAGTGTCTTGCAAGTTACTCGGATCTACTGTGCAGAATTGCTCATGTGCGCCCGTCTTATCTACATCGGCTTCCTTATTCGTCTGCATCTTCAGATCTTGCCCATCAGGTATCAATTTCATTTTGAGTTTTTCAAGGTTTTTGTGTTTAGTTTGGTGCATTAACTTGGACAGGTAACAAGCGCAAAATTCTTGATCTACACTATACCTGCAATTACTGCTCTTGATCTATGGCTTGCATGTGGATTTGGGTGCTCATATTTCTTCTTTGTTGCAACAGAATCCAATGTCAAAAGGTATTTGACAAGATTTTTATAGCCAAAATATAAATTGAGGGGGGCTCTTCTCTAGTTGAGATAGATAATGATTTTATATGTGCCACACTCGATTGGTGACATCTGGAGAAATGTGACTATAGAACTTACAGCTAGGGGAGGGTTTTATGCTTAATCTGGTATCACATCCTTCATCATCATTATCTTATGTTAAACTAATTTCCAGTATATTTAAATGAAAAGAACACTTATTTCTAGTATTATAATTCGATGAAATATATAATGAAGTCCCATTTTTTATAGTAAATTTGGTCTATTGGGCAGATGGTTTTCAAATATAGAAAAAATACAATGTTAATGACTAAATAAATTCACATTCATTAATAGCAATGGACCTGATTTTTCAACTAGTTTAATGTTTTGATTTCAAGATTTTAGAAGGGGTCACTTCAATTTATTCTTATGTCAGTAAGCTTGTTTATCTCCTCTGTGATACAGACCTGAAGTTACCATGCATTCTTAGTTTGTATTGTTGGGGCTTATACAAGTACACGCTCACACACTTTAATAAAATTTACAGGTGCACTTTAATTTGCTCTAAAGGAATCTCCACATAAGATATAATGTTTAGGTTAGAGGAACATAATTACAAAGTTAGTTATCACATTAGTCTGCAGTAAGTAATAATAGAGATATTGCTCTGTGTAGTGCCCATTCTCTTCTTACCAAAGTTTCTTGATGACTCATTACTTCTAGTAGATTTTGGACATGGTTTATAGCTCTATCTTGATAATATGCATTATCGTTTGTAAATTTTGATTGCTCATTTTATGAATAGGGTGCGAAGCACCAATCTAGTAGTGATTATTATCATAGTTTCATTTCAGCACATGATTACGGTTTCTAGCAGTACACGATACAACTCATCCTATTTGACTTAAGATGGATTTATGAAATCATTTCATACTTTGATAGCATTGGTGTATTTTGGCTATAGCATATTATCTTGATTATTGTAGTTAGAGATCATATCTTGCTTAATTATGGATGCATGTTGATAGTATATGACCATTGTGTGTTGATATTTATTATTGTGTTTTTAGCATGTTAACCATGATTATTTATTTTCATTATTTATTATATATATATATATATATATATATATATATACACACACACACACACACACACACACACACTATGTGCAGGTATGTTTAATTTTTGTAATGAGTGTGCATATAACAAGGCACAAGAGAACGTGGGTTTTAGAGCGACAACTCAAGATGTAAAAATGGCTGATTAGGTTGATTCCTAGCCATGGTTTTCTTATGAATCCTTTTTTATTGTTTCATGTTGTATATATAGTTACAAATATAAAATAAAATTTAAATATATATATATATATATATATATATATATATATATATATATATATAAACAAAGAAGTGCGTGAATTGTGTGGGTAAGTGGAGGAGTAGGTGAGTTTGGTGGAGGCATGTGGAAGTGTGCTAGAAAGAACATGTAATTTCTCCTATTCCTCAAACATATGACATCCTTGTGCAACAATACAATAAATTTATTTTCTAACTAGAGACAATAACCACACTAAATCTTGTGGTAAAATTGTAGATTTTCCAGAAATTTGATAGTTGCAGGTCCCGTGGTAGACTTGGATGCAAAAGGTGGTTATGGTGGTCAGATTTGACTATAGGTTATGCAAAAACTAGGTTTTTTAATGAAGGCAATGGATGTGGTCTCATTTCTATGAAGGTGGGAGGAAATTTGGATGTTATGTCTGTTATTTTGGTTGTTATAGTTGTGAAAGCTATGTGTTTTGTATCCTGGGCCGCCATGATTGTTTGGAAGCTCTATTTCTACACTTGTTATCTAGTGGATGTGGTTTATTTTCACTTGGGTTATGTATTTTTTTTTTCCTCCGTCTCTGTTGTTTCTTTTTACTTTACATTCTAGGTTGTTACAGGAGATCTGGTCATTATTTTCTTGAAAATCAGCTCATCCGTTGAGAAAAATAGAAATGGGATAGAGAGGACTCGTGGGGATGCATTTTCCTTTTGACACAACAAAATCCCAGTTAATTCAAACCGTGTTTTGGGAAATCACCTCATTAGATCTCACAAATGAATACCCATCGAAAGTTTTTCTTATGGTCCCTGTAACATCTCTATGCATACCATCTGTATATTCATCTGAATACCTCCGATAATTAAAAAAAACTAGGCGCTGATTTTGCATTGGAGGATTTATTTGAAGTTATGCATGGTGGATGGCTCTTTCTTTTGGTTCTCTGTCCACCTGGGTCGAGCTATTTTAACACTATAATTACTTATGGTTACATCTAGAGGGTCTTTTAACTTCAAATATGTGATTCACTTTGTGGAGTTAGCATCTTTGAAGAACTCAACGATTATGTTATTTGTATAGAAATTCTATAAGTCTGACCTGTTTGTGACTGTAGCTCATCGTGATGTTCTTATTACCCAAATTGTGTATTCAAGGGTTGGTTGGTAGTATTAAAGCCATAGTTCAATGAGCCCCATTTTGACTCAATTCGGTGTTGTTTTTGTATGGCTTATGCTCACATAGGATCAAAAAATCGGCCACATTTCCAATCATTTGAAGAAACTATCTGGAACTTGAGTCGGCTGAAACTTTGGATGCCAAGGTAAGCTAATGAATTTGACAACTTTGGGGAACTAAAATTGGCCTCTTTAAGTGTGATAACTGTTGATTTTACAAAAAAAGGGAATTTGAAAGATCTTTGGAATGAGGTATGAGTGCAAATAGAATAGCTTGGGGCCGCACATAACTATTTGACATCATGTGGCAAAAAATGGTGGTCTAAATATATCGTAAGTCAAACCTTCTAGAGTCCCCTCACACCCAGTTTGTTGGTTATTCAAAGGCATGGTCTCCAAGTAAATTTATCTTTTATTATTTTTTTATATTTTTGTTATTATTTTGTAATAAACTAGAAATATTAAACTATTATATTCTCAAACAATTGAATATTTTAACTAGACAACTAGTGTGATCGATAATATAAGACCTTGTGGTTTTGCTACTAACTTACAATTTAACCCTCAATGGTGTCGTGACCACAACCTCACGCATTACTAAACCCATGGTGTTGAAACTTGGTGCTCATGTCTGTTGGGTTTGGCAAGATTTTGAGTTAACTAAAACAACCATTGTTGTCTATCTTACAAAGTTAAAATAAATTAAAAAACACAATTTCCAGAGTCTTGCAAAACAAAACTCTTATCCCCATAAAAGATATTTCGAACATCGTATGTGTTCTTTGTTATGTAAAGAGTCACATCAAACATTCCCTGGACCCCATTTGACAATTTTTTCCCTCTTCGCCACTTCTCTAGGAGCCCTGTTACTTCATTTTGTATTTTTTGGGAGCTGCTAAAAGTGAACAGTTGTTTTTCGTTTCGGCTCGCCGTTTGAACCCTGAGCAACAAAATGTTCATCTGCCTTTCCAAATATTTATTTTTTTACTAGAATATTTCTTACAACCTCCACTTTGGGGAAAAAACTCTCCTAGATTGTTTGGAAAAAGCATTATTAAGACATCCGGTCATAGTTTGAATAGGTCAAAATGGACCTATTATGACTGATGGCTCCAGAAAACCCATCACCATTTGAAACCAGTTTACCAGTTCTCAGTCCCATCAACTAAGGTTAATTCTCCATATATACGAAAACTTGAAGGAAATTTCTAGTGACCCCTTCATCCATCGAACATTAGTTTTGGACGTGGTTTCCTGATCCCTCAAGCTAACTTTGATAGTTTGCAACTAGGCCTATTATGAGCAATGGCCTCAGAAAAATAGTTGTCAATCATAAACCGTTTGCCAGTTCTAAGTTCTGTCAATTTATGTGAAATCTTGGTATATAGGTGAACATGTAGGAATTCACCCATTATAAATTTGCTTATCAAAAGGTATTTTTTGAATGCATTTTTTTTCTTAGCCTCCGAGCCTAAATTGAATGTTTTTGCAACTAGCAGGAAAACGTAAAATGAAAGTTGCAGGACCCTTGTCGGGTTACCAAACAAACATGGAAATTTTTTGGCACTTGTAAATAACTGTTTGAAACTCTATAGTGTGACTTGTTGTGTGAAATGGAAATTTTGACAAAATGGTGTTTCTCTCTCTTCCCTATCTCTTTCTTTCTCCATGGTTAAAAAAAGGGTGAAGTGAAATTAAATAAATATGTCTCTTACCCCTTCCTTTCAAATTCAAATTATTATCAATATGTAAATAAAAAATACAAACGTTAAATTTACCAGATCTAGGTGGATGCCATGCTAGTGATTTATCATTGATTTCATGCTCACATGGTTTTACAAGATGGAAGTGAGATGACAAAAAGGTGTGGTGTAATTCATTGTTTATTATTGTAATATATATATGTTATTGGAAAATGTATATATGCATAACATATTGCCATGTTATAGAAATTGATATTTGAAATTTGGTAATATGTATGAGATGTTAGTCTTAGGAATGCCTTGGGAAATGTGCATTTAATCATAAGTACCATTTTGATTTAGATTTACGTATGGTAAAAGTTGGATATGTTAAATGAATTTAAATGTAATATCTTGTAGCTCATTTCAAGTATGCAGTAGATGATTAATTAATTGGTATGTTGTTTTCTTTACCTTGAAAATGCAATAAAGAAATCTAAATGAAATAGTTAACCCTAGTACAAAACTCGTGTCTAACTAACCCTCTTACAGTGTTATTATTTTTGTATAGAAAAATGAAACCTGAGAATGAAATAAAACATGTATACTCAATGGAACCTTCTGTCTTAATTAAATAAGATCGCTAGTTGAGTCATCACCATAGCCTGCATATTTAGTGACATCACCTTGAACATGTATTTTAAGAATGACATGGTCAAACATTATCTATAGTAAGTGGTCCCCTTCCAGGATTGGTTATCAAGTGTACAAGGGGAGGAGAATGTGTTCTCTTCAAGTCATACTTACGTGTTAGGTGACAAAGATGACCCACTACCCTTAAGAGTAACCTTTAGTAGTTGGGATTATTAATGAAGTTAATATTTAACACTTGTTGTACCCTCCCTCTCATTCTAGCCTCATTATTTTACAAAACACTATCATCCTAAAAGATAATTAATCCTCACAACTAAAATTTATTGTACTTCACCTTAATTTGATCTATAATAGGGCGTAGAGCCCTGAGTGCAAATTGAAATTTAACTAAACCTTAATTGATTAGGAGGTTAGCTTGTGGGTAGAAAATGGTAAGTAGATCCTTGCAAATGAAATTTATTTGAAAGATGTTGACTTTAGAGAACCCAGGAAACCAAAATCTTGGTCCCGTAATCCCTTTTTATGCCCTTTTATGAGATTAGAATAAATGAAATTTCATATGTGGAATCAGGAAATGTAGAAACATGGGATCTTACCTTGAACACAAATTACTTGTGGTTCATGTGTAGTGTATAATACTTCCAATCATGTACTTATTCAAGATGTTAGACAAGTACCTTCATAATTCTTTTTTTATAAAGTGATGCTATTAATGAGACCATAGTACGATGTTAGAGCAAAGCATATAATATTAAAATGTAATGCCCACTTCTCTTCTACATTGAATCAACCGTGTTATCAATTTCAAACTGAATATAATCTTAAACCTTGATGTTCTGTTCTAGTTAGCATACTAATAAGATGTGCAGGACATCATGATTACTATTGTGTTTTGATTATTATTTTGAGCAGTATGGTTGTATTGTGGACCTTGATGGGAATTTAAGGATATGATGATGATGATCTAGAATAGTTTCCTTATTACAGACTGATTATTATGTCATTAGTATTGTTTATATTGTTTTGGCTCTGGTCACTCTTTATTGGATCCCTAGACATTGTATATCATAATAGAGATTAGACATTTCTAGATTGACATTTATACACTTGTTTTACTTATTGGATAGACAATAGTATAGACATGTTAGACTTGCGACATGATGTGAATATTGCGGTAAATTTATATGCTTCATTCCTATATCAATATTCTGATGTTCTAACTGTTACTACTATATGGATGTATTAGACGTGAATTACGAATATTACTGGATGATTGTTGATGTTGTGATCTTATTGGAAATTGATGGATTGTTAGAATAAAAATATTAGAAACTTAAACAACTAGTGAATTACTTGATTCTAACATTGGTTTAATTATAATATTCAATTATGTAAATTTTTATGTATACAGGCATGTGTTTTATTATATCAACATCATTAATATGGCCACGAAGGCTATGAAAGGTATTGTTGGATCTTGGCAGGAAATTCTAACACAACAAACTACGGGGGATAAGAGACCAACAACAAAGGAATGTGGGGTATTGACAATAGGTCACCATAGAAACTCGTGTATTCGTATGTTGTGTATTGTTGTTGATTGTTTGGATGTCCCAATTGGAGGGATGACCTCAAAAGTGACCTTCGGTAATTTTATGATTTTGTCTTGTTGATTTTATTAATTGTGATTATTGTATTTTAGTAGTAAGCGGATTGACATTATTATTATTGTTTAACACCCCCCTCTTAAGTTAATTAAAATTGTTTAACTAGTGTTAATTAGGATGTGACAAAAGGGGGGAATAGGTGTGATTTGGTAGCTTTAATGTGTGTTGGATGAGAATGAATTTAATTTGTTTTGGAGTAGTTTGTACTCTATCTCTTAAGTGAAATTAGGATTTTCACCTTCTAGGCCATTTTGGTGACTTGTGGGACAAGTTAATCTTGTCCCACACCTATTATATTGACCCACTCACCTATCAGTATGATGTGAGGGAATTATTTTAGGTCCCATTTTGTGTTCAAATGAAGGAAAAGGGAAATTCATTGCACTTTTCTTAAATGGGTAGTTAATTGTTGTCCTTAGGGGTGTGAGTTGCGTTGAGTGTGTAAGAGGGTGGTATTTTCCCCAACCACCAATTTATAATGCTTTGGAGTATGTGTTTGACCTTGGTGATGTGGGATAGAGAAGAAATGATGTGGCATCATACATGGATCCACATCATCTCCATCTCCCTCTTCTTTTATTTATGTCATTTTGTGTGAAGATTTGTGTGTGGGGGGGGGCGGGGTGGGTTACTTGCTCTCTTTCTTTGGGGGGGGGGGGGTGGGGGGGGAATGCCTGTAATTTTTTTGGAGAGCTTGCTTGAGAATGGAGCTTGGAGTTAGAATGGATGGAGCTTAGTTAGGAATTTGGAAGGCTTGGATCTTGTTGTGTATTGATACTCTTCATTTTTGAGATAGATCTTCTACCTTTGTTGTTACCTTGTTACTTTGTTGTGTTCTTATGTGATGTTGATGGTTGATTGTTGCTCATTGGTAAAGCTTGTTGTAAATAAACTTGATTCTTAGGTTATGGGAGAAATGGAAATGGGGGTAAAACTTGAGGGAGGCATAAGATAAATGTAATGGGTATTTTTTAGGATGGAGTTGGGTTGGGATGTCCACCTTATTGATAAATATGTTTTGTATTTATTGTGTTATTATCTTGAGGGAGGAATAAGAGTGGGTTGATCTATTGAGGGAGGCATAAGAGTGTTTTGTGTATTGTGATAGAGTTTTTGGAGGCTCATAGGTGGACACCCAATCCCTTGGGAGGCATAAGAAGAACCCTCGTGTTTCTTTCTCCTTGATGGCTTTAGCATGAATCCTTTGAGATTTGATAGTTGTTGGTTTGTAAATGCAAGATTGGTATTGTGTTACTTCATTATTGGTCTTGTTTGAATTTGTGTGTGGAAGCCATTTTTGAGTTTCCGTGGTTATGTAAATAACCCTCATTGCTTCTTTGTTGGGGCTCGGGGGCCAATGAGGAAGAAGGTTTCTATCACTCATTGGATACTTTGGCTAGGTGGAGAGTGTTGCCTACTCCCCCATTTTGGTTGTGTGCTTTGCTTGATGAAGATGGTGAGTTCAATGGAGAAGGTGTCTATTGTTTGGAGAAAGGCTTGTAGAGTTGTATCGCATGTGCTATTACAATCCTACTACTTGTAAATTATATCAATAGTTTATTGAATGTAATCTCATTCATTCTTGGAAATGGTTTATTATGACTTGCATTGCTTTATCAAAATGGAAACCTTGTAACTATTTTCGAAATTAAAATAAAGGTTCTTTAAGTATAAATGTTAATTAAGTTGAATTAAAAGGGATTGTTGTTCTTTTGACATTATTGGAATCTGGTTTGGATGAGATAAATTTCATTTGGGTATGCTTATTACTCTCCTATTCAAATGATGTATAAGAAGGAATAGATAGAATTTTTTTTATAATATAGACTCCTCTTTGTTGCAATAGGGTTTGAATTGAGTGAATGGATGAACCAAAACTAATTATACCCTTAAGAATAGTTATATAAGTGTAAATGAAAGTGATAAATTGTTAAAATTAATAAATACGTCAATTCATGCATTAGTGTATGTAAAATAAATAGTCTTACAATTTTACAATTGCAATAGTTATTTTGTTTCCCTCAATTTTCCTATCTCCAAGTTTCAATGGGAGGCTAAATTAAAAGAAAACATATATAGATTCATTGATATATGTTAATAAAATATTTAGTTACTTTTAAAAAATAAATAAAGAGAAAAAAAAACAATATAAGAAACATGATTAATAAATATTAACAAGTTTATTTTAATAATATCTATATATATATATATATATATATATATAGGTTATATTCATACATATATTAATGCCTTCAAGAATTTTAAACTAATATTAAAAAAGTAAATTCTAGGCTCATGGCTTAGTTGGAGAAATAGTTAATAAAGGGGGAAAAAAAATAGTTTAATGGTAAAAATCTAAAATAACAAAATACGACTTGATTGTAAAGTGAATAGAAAAAATAACTAAAGGAAATAAATTTTAATGAAAAGGGAGACGCGGTGTGTTGGTTTTGTGCTTGGCCTACGGCCCACATTTATTTTTGTTTTGTTATAAGGTTGTGGTTTTGTTATAAGGTTGTGGGGGAGGGGCACCGACCCCACCCCAACCCATATTAAAATATGGGGTGGGGTGGAGTTGGTGCCCCTCCCCCCATAATAATTTTTGAACCCTCACAAGAGAGAAAGTGCCCCCCACCTTAAAACAAATCTGACCTACCCGAAAAAAAAACAAATCCGTGCCAATGTTCATCTTTTAGTTGCTTTCTTTAATCTCTAACTTGCGCATACCTTAGGCCGCGACCAAGGTTTTATTTCAGTCAATATTTTTAATAAAGGTAAATAGTATATATATATGTGTGTATATATGTTTATTCAAGATGTTTAAAAAAAGAAAAAAAAACTTATTGTTTTAGGCCAAATAACAGTTGAAAGGTTTCTTTTTAGGAAAAAGAAATATAAAAATAAATATATATATATATATATATATATAGTACAAATATATATATACGTATTCACATATATATAAACATTCAAATGATTTATATACATTTTATATATTGAGGCCTGCAATTTCAAAAAAAAATTAATAACTAGAATAAAATGGATAAATACCCATAAGCCAAATGGGGTAGGAATCAAAGGTAAAGGATAAGAAAAAAAAGATTTAAAAAAAAAAGTAAACCCTTGGAGAGAGAATGCTAAAACTAACTCCTCTTGTGAGCAATCACCCAAGAGCTTGAGCTTTTTCCATGGCTTCATTTTCTTCTCCTCCTTCCTTAACCTACAAAACAAAACAAGAGAAATTAGACATTAGATTTAGGTAGGGGTCCCATAGAGGGGGATCCTACTCCTATTTTTGTTGAGGGGGTGGTTCCATAGCAAAATAAATTTAATAAAATAGGAAAAAATAGATTCTTTTCCTAAAAACAAGGTGCACCGCTTTTGTAGGAAGGGGGTGGTAAAATGGGGGGCTAAAATTTTCCCCCACCCCCTTCTATTTTGTAGGAACAAATTATGCCAAATGTCAATTTATAAATGAGTAAATCTAATTTTGAATTTAATTGCAAATTAAAATATAACATTTTTAAATATCATCCCTAAAAAATTGCAGCATACTCTCAAAAAACTTTCATACCATGGAACCACATTTGCTATAAATTTTCCTATAATTACTCTCCACACCAGCTAAGAAAATTTAGGAGCCCCCCTCTCATGGGACCACTTCCTTAGAAAATGAATATATGTGAACCCATAAGGTTATTAGGGTTACTTTTGTGTGACCTAAATCTAAGGGTGTAGGATGAGTCCCACATCACTTAAGTGATGGGGTATTTAGGTGGGAATTTTTTAAAATAAAAGATGTGTGTGTGTGTGTGTGTGTGTGTGTGTGTGTGTGTGATCTTAAATGGGGCCAAGGGATTAGACTAAGTTGTGCACCTTGCCCCCTTTAGAATAAGGAATTTATTATAGATTGCATGCATTTAACAATGAAAGATCATTATCCTAGTATGAGTTAATTTAAAATTGATTTTGTAACTTAAATAAAATTAATTTAAAAGGGATTAATGGAGTTATATTTTGAAAGGCTAATGAATATTATTTAACTAAAATATTGGTGACTTGTTAGTGAAAGAATTAAAACGTAATACAATTTTTTTAAAAAAAGGGGGCAATCTTAATTTGTCGATAATTGTTTTCCGATGCCTTGTAATTGTCCAAAATTTTTATAATCTGGATTAGATTAAAATCCTAGCTAAGGCCTTGTAACTTTTCAAAAAAATATTATTCCATAAATTTTTCTTGTTTGTTGTCAGGTTTCATGGGGAATTTTTTGGGAAAATGTGGGCGTTACATAAAACAAGATTCAATGTTAGGAATAATGTCACTCTTGGAGTCCTTGTAACTAAATTAGACATTTACTTGTGTTAAAAAGAATATGATTTGCCTTGGTGTGATCAAAATTTGAGGAAAAAAAGATATATATATATATATCTATATATATATATATATATATATATATATATATATATATATATATATATATATATATATATATATATATAATTTCTTAATGTGGAAATGTTCAAATGGATTCAACAAGTTTTTGAACTATTTTTAACTATGAAGGGAAATAAATATACCGTGATCGAAGAATGTTCATGGGGAAAAAGTATCTTCAATCTAAATCTTCCTTAAATCCTGAAGATTTATTTATTGGTATCACGTTCAATTCACTTGTGTAGAAAGGTTAAAATTTAAACTTTGAATAAACATTTGGGAAGCATAATCTTAACATAAGAACGAGATAATTAGGTAATTTGAATGTAATTTGAAATATGGCAAATAATTATGTAAGTTATGGATATTGTCGTAAGGGATAAGGAGCCAACATAAATGGTCAAACTGTAAGTTGAATGTGAAATGAATTTATGAACCTGTATGTGGAAAAAGGATAAAATTATCCTTGCATAATAATGTTCTTGGTATGTTAATCGTAACTAAGATGTAACCATGGTAATGTTGTGTTGTGGATTTTCCAATCCTCGGGTCTCTTTCTTATGGTTGGGTCATTGATATTATTCATTCATTGGGGAAAGTGTGACATCAACATGTATATAGTGTTGTGATGTGTTTATGTTATTTGATGACTTATGTAAGTTTCTTATGTGTTGTTGAGTTTCTCTACTTGGAGCCCTTGTGGTGTTGTGTAGTGAGAAATGTAAGTCAAAAAAATTGTATCCTAGTATTTATCCTGTTGTATTTGTGTGTGTAAAAAGTGGGCATTAAATTTGGTATCAGAGTGGAGTTTCATGCTCTCTAATGTCTAGGACAGAATATAGTTGCAATGGTTTTGCATGGTGGTGGTGGATACTGGAAGATTAATGTGATATAAGTGGGATATGAACAATGTAGTAACTGTGATAATATGAATGCACATGGTGTGCATGTCACTTAGTGTGTAGTTGTAGTCATGTTGATGTGCTGGAGATGAGAGTATTCTTCCTCATTTTCATGGATTCAATGAGGAATTCATGTGTGATGTACCATATTGTTGTGTGTAAAAGGAATGTTATTTTTGATTACAGAGTGTTTGAGAATTTTGACATTTTGTGATATGTAGGTGTGATAGTGTGTTGTGTGATAAGATTGGTGTATAGAGAATTGGATTGTATTGTGATGTCATCATCTGTATTTTCATAAATTGTGTGCATCATTGTGTTGTACTTTAATTGAGTAGATGTTGTAATGTTAGACACTGTGTTCTTCATGCATATAATTCTTGTAATATGTGATGGTTCATGTCGTGATTTAGGGGCATATGGTGAGCATATGACCCCTATTGTACAGTGATTACACTTTGGGTGTAGAATGTGGTAATGTGATGTAGAGTAACCCATGAAATTAATGATTATGTTATACCTTGTATATATACCATGCGTAAGACACTATGGCTAATTTATGCGAATCACCATTATGTTAGTGATGTAGTTATGTATTATTGTTGTGAACTGTACACTAACTAACCGTAAGGGAAATTGGTAAGTTGTTCGTTTCGTAGTGAGAAAAAGTGTACCATTGAAAATTCTCTTCAGTTGAGTACGAGATATGAAGTGGAGTCTTACATAGGTTGAAAACCCGCTTTTTTTCATTTGGTATGTATGACACTTCCTCAACGGGTGTCATGCATATTGTGTTTCGAGGACACCTTAGGATCAATAGATGGTGACTTATAATCCTTTCTCTCTCCCTATATGGTTATCATATGGATTTAACCTAAGTGTAGTTACAACTATGTTGAGCTGTGCGGAAGTGGTGGAAGGATGATTCAAATAGAGATGATGACAGTTGTATTATTTTATATGTAATCTTATGAGCTGAGGTTCGATTTCCGAGTGTCAGCAACTCATGGATTACCCCTTTGGTGGACATATAAGTCCACATAGTTATCATAATGTGTTATTCCTATATACGTATTTTATTCCTAAACTGAACATTTTCACTTTTCTTGCAAGAACCAGCAGTTTTCTTGATTGATATATTCTTATATTTTGGGCATTTTATTTGATTTTTGCACTAACATGCATATTTTTGCACTAACTATGGCTATTTGGCCAATTCTTTTGCTTAGATTTTTTTTAAAGTTTAAAATTGTTATAACCTAGCCCAAGGCTTCATATTTTTTCCACTTGGCATTTGAAAGGGATTGTTATGATGGTTCTAATGTCGTATTGTGTTGGAATAGGGTCATGGGATTCACCATGGAGTGGTGGGACCTATAGACCCGCTTCATTGTATGGGGGTACGCCCCAAGGAGTTAAAGATAACTAGAGGGTTGTCGAACCACGAGTTATTCTATCACCATGGATAGAAGTATCTAAACTCTATGCACCTAAGGTCATAGATTGACCGACCTCTTTTGGGGAGTGAAAATAAAAATTTATCTTCATTTTATTTCTTAATGGATGCATAAGATATTTGTGTGGGTGTGATTCTTGCTTTAGGAAGTATATGGAGATAGTTTTGTGATGCATTGGGACATATATTTAATGCTTTTGGAGATATATGGAGATAGTTTTGTGATGCATGGGATGTATATATAGTGGCCTTGTTATGTTTTGGGAGGTATATGGATTTGTTTCGTGATGTATTGTGATGTGTGGCGTTGGTATAGTGAGTTATGTGTACTCATGTGAGTCTGGTCATGTCTTGTGATGTTGAGGATTAATGCTTCTCATTGAGAGTATGATTTGATCCATGTCTTGACGTTGTATAACTATAATTATGGGTTCTAGTTGTGTGAAATATTTGTATGTATAGATGTTGGGAATTCCATGTGTTATAGTATGTCTATGTTACGATTACATTTGTGCCAACATCATGTATATGAGAAGTACTATGTGTGTGGACCGTGTATGATATTCTCATAGTTTGGTTTAATTCTTGTGTATGTTGGATCTAGGCATGTGACATAATTGTTGGAAATTATTTTCTATGTGGATTACGTGGTTGTCTTTCCATGTTATATTTAAATACTTGATGATGTGATACAGTCATGAAAGTATATAGCAAGATGTTGTGTAAGTTGTTTATGTTACGTTTAGTTTTGTGTGATATATTGAGGCCAATTACTGTTGGGCACCCACTAACATAAGACAATTGAAATTTTAAACAATCAATATTAAGATTGAGAAATACTGTAAAAGAAAAGACTAATTGAGTAGTAAAGTAAAATATAGCTAACTACCAATCTTCACATAACATTAAAATTTAAGATATTGCCAAATTTAGTTTTCTTACTTGTGGTAGTTTTGTACCGACCAGTTGTTTTATTAAGTGACATGTGTCATTATTGAATTTATTATCTACCTACCCTTCAAGCTCTGGTACTGTGTTTCATTAAGGATGATGCTCTTATAAGGGGAGGGGAATGTTGTGCCAGCTATAAAATAATAATGGAAATAAATAATAATATTTATAAATAGAGAAGTGCGTGAATGGCGTGGTTTAGTGGAAGAGTAGGTGATTTTGGTTGAGGCATGTGGAAGTGTGCTAGAAATAACATGGGTTTTCCCCCATTCCTTAGATATATCACATCCTTGCACAACAATACAAGAATTTTATTTTCCGACCAAAGGCAATAACCATGTTAAAACTTGTGGCAACATTGCAGATTTTGCCAAAAAATTATAGTTGCAGGTGTGCTGGTAGACTTGGATGCAAAACGTGGTTATGGTGGTTAGCCTTGAATGGAGGTTGTGAAAAGAAATGGGTTTTCTGATGAAGGCGATGGATGTGGTCTCATTTCTGTGAAGGTGGGAGGAAATTTGGAGGTTCTGACTGCTATTTTGGTGGCCATAGTTGTTGAAGCTAGGTGTTTTGTGTCCTGGGTGCCATGATTATTTGGAAGCTCTGTTTCTGCACTTGATATCTAGTGGATGTGGTTTGTTTACACTTGGGTTGTCTATTTTTTTTTTCCTCCATGTCCACTGTTTCTCTGTACTCTGCATTTTGTTCTCTTACAGGAGATCTGGTCATTATTTTCTTGAAAATCAGCTCATCCATGGAGAAAAACAAACATGGGATAGAGAGGACTCATGTGGATGCATTTTTATTGTGAAATAAAAAAATCCCAGCTGCATTCAAGTCAAACTATTTTTTTGTTAAATCACCTAATCAGATCTCACAAACGAATGTCGATCAAAAGTGTTGCTTGTGCTCCCTGTAACTTGTATGTGCATACCATCTGCATGTTCATTTGAATACCTCTAGTAATAAATACAAACTAGGCATTGATTTTACATTGGAGGATTATTTTGAAGTCATGCATAGTGGATGGCTCTTTGTTTTAGTTCTCTGTCCACCTAGGTCAAGCTATTTTAACTCTACATTTACTTATGACCACATCCAGAGGGGTTGCTCTCTTCAGATTTGTGATTCACTTTGTGGATTTAACATCTTCGAAGAACTCAACGGTTGTGTTATTTGTATAGCCATTCTAGGAGTTTGACATGTTTGTGAGTGTAGCTCATCATGAAGTTCTTATTACTTAGCTCATTCATTCAAGCGTTGGCTGGTAGTATTAAAGCCATACTTCGATGAGACCCATTTTGACTCACTTTGGTGTTGTTGTTGTATGGATAATGTTCACATAGGATCCACAACTTGGCCACATTTCTTATAATTTGAAGAAACTCTTTGACACTTGATTCAGTTCAAACTTTAGATGCCAAGGTAAGCCAACGAATTTGACAACCTTGGGGAAATAAAATTGGCCTCTTTAAGTGTAATCACTACTTATTTTACAAAAATGAGATTTTGAAAGATCTTTGGGATGAGGTATGAGTGAAAAATTAATAGCGTGGGGCCACACATAACTATTTGGCATCGTGTGGCAAAAAACGGTGCTCTCAATAGATCGTAAATGTAACCTTCTAGAGCCCCTTCATACCCAGTTTGCTAGTTATTCACAGGCATGGTCTCCTTAACTTTATATTTTATAATTTTCATATATTTTGGTTATTCTTTTCCAATAAAATAAAAATATTAAACTATTAGTTTCTCAAACAATTTAATATTTTAACCAAACAAATAGTGCAATCAATAATACAAGACCTTGTGGTTTTGCTACCGACTTACAATTTAACCATCAACCGTGTCATGACCAATACCTCATGCATTGCTAAAGCCATGGTGTCAAAACTTGGTGCTCGTGTCTATTCGTTTTAGCGAGAGCTAGATGAGTAAACTAAAACAACCATTGTTCTCAAGCTTGCAAAGTTAAAAAAAAAACATAGTTTCCAGAGTCTTGCAAAATAACACTTTAAGCCTCATAAAAGAGATGTCGAATGTCGTATGTGTTCTTTATTATGTAGAGAGTCACATCAAGCATTCAGTTGACACTGTTTGACCGTTTTTGCCCTCTTCGCCACTCCTCTAGGAGCCCTCTTACTCTATTTTACATTTTTAGGGAGTTGCTAAAAATAAAATGTTGTTTTTCATTTTGGCTCACCATTTGAACCCTAAGCAATGAAATTTTCATCCGCCTCCTCAAATATCTAGTATTTTTACTAGAAAAGTTCTTGCAACTTCCAGTTTAGGGAATAACACTCTTCTGGATTGTTCAGACAAGGCATTTTTTAGGCCTCCTGTCATAGTTTTACTAGGTCAAACTGGACCTATTATGACCAATCAATCCGGAAAACCCATCCCCATCTGAAACCAGTTTCCCAGTTACCAGTCCTATGAACTTGTGTTTATTCTCCATATATAGGGGAACTTGAAGGAATGTTTTGGTTACACGTTCTTCCATTGAGAATTAATTTTGGACATTGTTTTCTGAGTGCTCGAGCTAACTTTGATAGTTTGCAACTAGGCCAATTATGAGCGATGGCCTCAGAAAATTGGCTGCCAATAGTAAACCATTTTCCAGTTATGAGTTCTGTCAGTTTCTATGAACTCTTGGTATATAGGTTAACACGTAAGAATTCATCCGTCATGAATTTGCTTATCAGAAGATATTTTTTTAATGCAGTTTTGTTTAACCTCCGAGCCTAAATTGAGCATTTTTGCAACTAACATGATAACATAAAAAGAAAGTTGTAGGACTAATGTCGGGTTTCCAAATCACCATGGAAATGTTCTGACAGTTGTAAATACCTATTTGAAACTCTATAGTGTGACTTGTGTGAAATATAACTTTTGACAAAATGGTGTTTCTCTCTCTTCCCTATGCCTTTCTTTCTCCTTGGTTAAAAAAAAGGGTGAAGTGAAATTAAATAAATATGTCTATAACCCCCTCCATTCAAATGCAAATTGTTATCAGTATGTAAATTGAAACTAAAAACATTAATTATAATAGATCTAGGTGGATAACATGCCAATGATTTATCATTGATTTCATGCTCACATGGTGTTGCAGGATAGAAGTGAGATGGCGAAAAGGCGTGGTGTAATTCATTTTTTATTATTGTAATTTATATATGTTATTGGAAAATGTATATTTGCATAACGTATTTCCATGTTATAGAAATTTATATTTGAAATTTTGTAATACATATGAGATGTTACTTTTAGGAATGCCTTACGAAATTTGCATTTAATCATAAGTACCATTTTGATTTAGATTTATGTATGGTAAAAGCTGGATATGTTAAATGAATTATAATGTAATATCTTGTAGCGCATTTCGAGTGTGCAATAGATGATTAATTAATTGGTGTGTTGTGTTCTTTACCTTGAAAATTCAATAAAGAAATCTAAACGAAGTAGTCAACCCTTGTAGAAAATTCATGTCTAACTAACCCTCTTGTGTTATTCTTTTTGTATAGAAAACTAAATCCTTAGAATGAATTGAAACATGTATACTCGATGGCACCTTATATCTTAACTAAATAAGATCCATAGTTGAGTCATCACCATAGCCTGCATGTTTAGTGACATCACCTTGAACACATATTTTAAGAATGACATCGTTAAACATTATCTATAGTAAGTGGTCCCCTTCAATGATTGGTTATCATGTGTATAAGGGGAGGAGAATGTGTTCTCTTTAGGTCGAACTTACGTGTTAGGTGATAGAGATCACACACTACCCTTAAAAGTAACCTTTAGTAGTTAGGATTATTAATGAAGTTAATATTTAATACTTGGTGTACACTCCCTCTCATTCTAGCCACATTAGTTTTCAAAACACTATTGTCATAAATGATAATTAATCCTCAAAACTAAAATTTCTTGTACTTCACTTTAATTTGATCTATAATAGGGCATAGAGACCTGAGTGCAAATTGAAATTTAACTAAACCTCAGACGATTAGGAGGTTAGTTTGTGGGTAGAAAATGGTAAACAACTCTTTGTAAATGAAATTGATTTGAAAGATTTTTTACTTTAGAGAACCCAGGAAACCAGAATCTTGGTCCCGTAATCCCTTGTTATGCTTGTTGGTGTGTGTGACATGTCTAGTCATCATCCACATCACCTGATGAGTCATCTCACCTTGTGAGAGTCATAGGTCTTAGGAACTCAAATGAAAAGTGGCAGATTCTGTCATAGAATCTATCATTGTCATTTGCGTCAGTGCGTCATAGGAGGTACAGTCCTTATTGGGAATTGTAACTCCTCCTTTAGTGGCGTCATATGCGTCAGTCACGTCATATGCGTTAGTGGTGTCATTGATTCTATTTCCTTGTTTAGGCATGGGGGTTGCACAGGAACCCTATTTGTACTTCCTTTTTTCGATCTATGAGTATGAGTAGACCTATTATTCTTACTTGCAATCTTCTTTCCATTGATTCAAATTTTGTTTATTGCGTTGGCTTGACGTTACCATCAAAGTGTAACTTTTTTATGGTGCATTTCTTTTCGACATCGGTTCTCACGTATCCCTCTTTCATGGTATCAGAGCTACACAACTTGTCGTCACACCAAAATCTCGAACTGATGGTGGAGAGGGATCTCATTGTATTAATCAGTTGTTACACCAATACCCTCTTGCATGATGGAGCTGGGTATACACCCAATCAGGCCTAAAAACATGAGGAGGAAGTGACACTGGGAATTTTCCAGGAGGTCACCCATCCCAGAACTACTCTAGGGCTGACATGCCTAACTTCCTGGTATCAGAGCTGCACGACTTTTCGTCACACCAAAAGCTTGAATTTATGGTGGAGAGGGATCTCGTCATCGACATTCAATTGGAAGGCCTCCTAGAGCTGCAGAGTTCAGATCCGTCCATGGCATTTTCTGCATTCCTCTCATCTCCCTATTTTTCTCTCTTCTTCTTCTTGCTAAGAGATTTCCTCTTTGTACATGGGTACCTTTTCAGGCTCGTCCAGAGCTGGGACCCATATTTGGCATCTTTCTTAGATTAGAGAGTGTTTTGTTCTCTTGTGGTGGATGTTTTTCCCACTATATTTTCCTTCACTGCTTGGAACCTTTTTATTGTACATGGGTACCTCATCAGGCTTTGTGCCGAGACCCATTTCTTGTTTCTGACTTGCTGCCTCATCCTAAGTTACGATGAAGGGGGGGTGTTAATGTGTGTTATTTTCCACATCATTAGGTGAGTCATCTCACTTAGGTGAGATCATAGTTCCATGTGTCATTTAGGGGTCATTATGAGATTCTCTTACGCATCAGTACGTCAGTGTGTTAGTGTGTCAGTGCATCAGTGCATCATATGCGTCATTGGGAATTACACTTCTATTCTGGAAATGTAACTCCCCCTCTCTACTCGAGTTGTCAAGATTGCAGCATTGGGGGTTACTCAACACCTCCTATATGTACACCCCATTTGATCTATGAGATAGAGAAGAGGTTTGTGGCTTATCTAGGTTTTGCCTGTGTTTCAAATCTTTGCATGCACATTCGTTTGATCCTCGCTCCTCCCGAGATATCTTCATGTTGTCATTCACACATCTGTTAATGTGCACACCATCCCTCGTGATCCTCGCTTAGGAGGGACTGAGCTTGACTTGGTTGGATTTACAGACTCAGATTGGGCCGGTGATCTAGATCATCGGAATTCTACCTTAGGCTATAGTTTCACTCTTGGTTTAGGTCCTGTCAGTTGGTCCAACAAGAAGCAGAACACCATTTCCATATCATTGATAGAAGATGAATATAGAGGAGCAGTTAACGCTGCCACATAATATTTTTGGTTATAGGGTATCTTGATAGAGTTTGGCATCCAATTTTGGTGGCCTACCATTCTCTACTATGACAACATGAGAACTATATCGATTTGTAGGAATCTAGTTCAACATCAATAGACGAAGCACATTGAGATTCACATGCACTTCATACGGGAGTTGTTACATGGAAACATCATCAACATACAGTATGTTCAAACAACTCACTAGGTTGCAGACATATTCACCAAGCCCTTCACTGAGGTGAAGTTTCATCACTTGCAGTCTCTTCTTGGGGTGAGGTTTGTTGCAGCCGCCCATCTTCTTCGAGCCATATAGTCCTCCTTATTCTCGTCTTCTTCTTTCCGGAAAGATGTTTGTATATGGGCACCTTATTAGGCATTTAGTTGTCGGGTCCCATTGACACATCTTTCTTAGTTGTCTAGGGGAGTCTTCTTTTCTGTTCTGGCTTACCATGACCTCTTCCTCAGCTTTGATGAAGGGGGGTGTTGGTGTGTGTGACATGTCTAGTCATCATCCACATCACCTGGTGAGTCATCTCGCCTTGCGAGAGTCATAGGTCTTAGGAAGTCAAATGACAAGTGGCAGATTCTGTCATAGAATATGTCATTGTCATTTGCGTCAGTGTGTCATAAGAGTTACATTTTTTATTTGGAATTGTAAGTCCTCCTTTAGTGGTGTCATATGCTGTCAGTCACGTCATATGCATCAATGGCGTCATTGATTCTATTTCCTTGTTTAGGCATGGGGGTTACACAACACCCCTATTTATACTTCCTTTTTTCAATCTATGAGTATGAGCAGACCTATTATTCTTACTTGCAATTTTCTTTCCATTGATTTGAATCTTGTGTATTGCATTAGCTTGACGTTACCATTAGAGTGCAACTTCATTGTGGAGCATTTACTTTTCGACATCGGTTCTCACACATCTCTCTTTCAATGTCGTTTTATGACATTAGAATAAAATAAATTTACTCCGTGGAATTGAGAAATGTAAAACCATGGGATCTTACCTTGAATACAAATTACTTATGGTTCATGTGTAGTTTATAATACGTCCAATCATGTAATTATTCAAGATCTTAGACAAGTACCTTCGTAATTCTTTTGTTATAAAGAGATGCTATTAATGAGACCATAGTACAATGTTAGATTAAAGCATATAAGAGTAAAACGAGATTCCAGGCTAGGAATAATGTCACTCTTGGAGTCCTTGTAACTCAATTACACATTTACTTGTGTTAAAAAGAATATGATTTTCCTTGCTGTGATCAAACTTCGAGAAAACAAAAGATATATATAAATCTAAATAGAATTTCTTAATGTGGAAATGTCAAATGGATTCAACAAGTATTTGAACTATTTTTAACTATGATGGGAAATAAATATACTATGATCAAACAATGTTCACGTGAAAAAGGTATCTTGTATCTAAATCTTCCTTAAATACTAATATTTCTTTCTTGGTATCACGTTCAATTCACTTGTGTAGAAAGGGTAAAATTTAAAATTTGAATAAACATTTGGGAAGCATAATCTTAACATAAGAACAAGATAATTATAGGTACTTTGCATGCAATTTGAAATATGGAAAATAATTATGTAAGTTATGGAGATTGTCTTAAGGGATAAGGAGCCAAGTTAAATGGTCAAACTCTAACTTAATGTGAAATTAATTTAAGAACCTGTAGGTGGAAAAAGGATAAAAGTATCCTTGCATAATAATGTTCTTGGAATGTTAATAGTAAATAAGATGTTATCATGGTAATGATGTGTTGTGGGTTTGCTAATCCTTGGGTCTCTTTCTTATGGTGGGGTCATTGCTAGTATACGATCATTGCGGAAAGTGTGGCATTGACATGTATATGGTGTTGTCATGTGTCTATTTGAGTTGATGAATTATGTAAGTGTCTTATACATTGTTGAGTTTCTCTGCTTGGAGACCTTGTGGTGTTTTGTAATGAGAAATGTAAGTCAAAAAACAAATTATCCTAGCATTTCTACTATTGTATTTGTGTGTGTAAAATATGGGAGTTACATTTGGTATTAGAGTGAGGTTCATGGTCTCAAACCTTTGGAACAGACTGGGGTTGTGATGGTTTTACATGATGGTGGTTGATATTGGAAGAGTAATGTGATATAATTGTGATGTGAACAATGTTGTAACTGTGATATTATGAATGCACATGTTCTGAATGTCACTATTATCTCTATTTTTCCCCCAGAAAAATTGATCAAACACGACCCCGTGAAGGAGATAAATTCAAATAACAGTTCCGTCAAATGAACCCATGCTTCAAGTCTAACAAACTGGTTACAGGTGGGCTCTAAAATGGATAAGTATGAGTTTGCAAAGGAAGATAACAATGTCAAAGAAACCAGAGGCTCAAAGGAAAAGAAACGGAAAAGATTCAAAGTCTTTAGGCTCTGTAAATAATTCAGAACAAGCCCCAAAATTGGCTAAGTATGGAAGAATCAGCGGAATTCTCCATGTGCCTCATTAGCGCATCTCCAAAGATTAAATCAAGAAAGGGCAGACTCAAACAAGCTGCCAAGCTTCCACGTGTCCCAACCCTGAAAAAGGATAACGTCGACCATTGAAAATTCCATACAAGGCGGAAGGAAACAAGTGTCATCTCGACAATTTCAAGATGGGGGCCTAAGGTAAAGACTCAAACTTGTGCTAGCCATCCACGGCCAATGGTCAATAGAGGTCAAATTCAAAAGCAAGCCTAAATTGGTTAAGTATAATAGTGGAGGTGAAAGGTGCCACGTGTCTTAATGACACTCCTTCAAAGGTAAAATCCAAAGCGGGTTTTCAAATAAGTGTTGGCCTTCCACGTGTCCCAGGTCCAAAATTGGGACAGAGTTGGGGGGTTGAATAGTCAAAGCAGAGGAAGGCCAATACAGGGAGCCAAGTGTCATCTTGCTACTTCAAAAGTAAAATTTGGGGTGGGTTTCCAACCAAGCGCAAAGCCTCCACGTGTTCAGGGTCAGAATTTGGCCCCACCAAGAAAAGAGACTCAAGAAAAATACAAAGAAGCCTAAGGAGCTCGCGGAAGCCACCATGTGTCAGTCCAATCATGATTTCAAGAGCATAAGGAAGGAGCTGGAATCTCCAAGATGCGTGAGATTGCCATGTGGAACCCAGTATAGATAGACTCTTTAAACATGGAGCACCCGTATGACCCTAATCTTCAGATGGCCATATATTTTGACTGGAAACTTAGATTTTGATGGGAGAAGAATTTTTGGAAACGTATCGACACCCTCTACGCCATGGAAACATAAAATATCATTCTTAATAGGATTTAGTGGGTGAAAAATGGGAAAAAATATTCCAGGACATTAATACAGAATCTAATTTCTTCAACTACCAGATTAGATTTAATTTGATCCGTCCATTCTTCTTCCTTAGCACTGCCAAGCAGACATAGGGAACCAAAATCAAAAAATTGTAGGTGGATTTGAGAGGGGCATTGATTGATGGTGGTTGAGCTTTCAAAGTAGGATTCAATGCATATCTCAAGGTGGTTGAAGCAGGATTTGAATTCTTCCCTCCTCTCTCTCATTCTTCCTATATATTGTAATGAAGGGGCATATTCAAGGGTTGGTCATTGTTTCTCCTCTGCCCCCCTCTCTCTTTCTTCCTTAGGGTAGAATGTGGAGTCTAAGCCTCCTCCCATGGCTCTGTAATGGTGTTTTCTTACCTTTTGCCCACTGATGATGTACCATGTAACATTTTGGAGCAATAAAATTTGTTTCATGATGCATCTGTCCATCCTTGGCTTATTTTATTGTCTCTTCTTACCTCTCATCATTGCAGGGTATATTATGCATACTCTGATGTTTGTTGCAGGTTCTGGGAGCCATGTACTTAATGGGTTTTGAAGTGGTGTTCCATGTGAAATCTATCTCTGGTCTGTGGTGCATTCTATGTCACCCTCTCCTCTACTCACCTCTCTCCACTTCAGGTAGTCAGATCTGTGATTCAACCACTTCCTTTTCTGGTGTATCACCACTTAGTGTAGGCTCTTTTACCCCCTCTCTCTCTCTCTCTCTCTCCCCTTGGAATGGTTAGATTAGGATAGAATAGGTTCTTCCTGTACTGGAGTAGCTTGTGGCAAGTAGATTAGGAAGCAAGAACCGGCTTTCTACGGAGGTCCATCTCAATGGTTACAAGTCCCACAGCTTGAGATATGGTCCCATGTTGTGCAATCACACTGAATGCCCCACTTCACAGCCAGGCCATTCGGGGGTGCTATGATTTTGCACTAACAGTTTTTGCATGCTCAGATGGGACACTGAGGTTAGATCTTCCATCTTTTTAAGGTGTCTCATCATCAATAACACCGTGAATGACCCACTTCACAATCAGTTGTCACTGGTGGGCCACTGATGTTAGATGATTCCACACTAACATTACAAACAACAAATTGGCACAACCCAATAATAGTTTTGGCATGTCAGGACACTGAGGTTAGATGATGTCTCATTATCAAACAATAAATCATAAGCCACCGTGCGACCACACTAATAGGCATGCCCATGTAAGAATAGGACTGAAGCACCTTACCACTTCATCTAGCAGGTTGGTGTGTTCAAGGTTCATCCTTTTGAGGCACATGCAAGCACATCTGGTGACTCCATCTGGTCAACAACCCCATCATTTGAAGTTATAAGACCTTTTCCATCCATTTCCACCCATCTTCATTCACTTTTATTTCCATATCTCCCATTTTTATTCCATTTCATGAAGTTGTGTAATCATGAATTCATTCCCTTCATGGAACTCACACTTATAGCAGCAATGCAATTCACCTCCAATGCATTTCCCAACTCCTCCAGATCAGCATTATAATCAGATCTAGGACCATTATGCTTACCCATATGAGCAGGGTCAAAGTCAGTTTGGCCATGGAGCTTATCAAGAACAAGGGGATGCATACAATGGTGACATCTATGTGGAGAATGCTGGTTTGTTGGAGAATATTCAAAGAATGGAGGATAACATGGTGCAATCCAAGGGTACAACATAGATGAAGGCATTTAGGATTAGTTTCAGGACACCTTGTCCATGGGGAGGCCCTTTTCCAAGACATTACAACCCTCGGGAGAAGATTGACTTCATGGTTGAAATGTTTCCTCAACTTGCACAGTGGATTGAGGAGATTGAGGCCTATGAGTTGGACACAAGACAACCTTGTCAATGGGTAAGTCCACCACCTCCTAGCTCTTCATTTTCTCTTTCTCAAACTTTATCATTTCAGCATGATCAAGAGTCAAGCCCCTCATCTGTCTACCCTAAGTGTTAATTTATTTTCTCCATCTCCCTGATCTCCCATCCCACCTCAGTTCCTTTACCCTTTTCCCTTCCAAACAGTCATCCCCTCAAAACAAACAAGAAGTTCCACCTCCCTCCCCACCATGAAACAATTGCAAAGCTGGTTGAACCCCAACCTGCCACTCCTCTTGCCTTCCCAATTCCATATGAGGAAGAGATTCCAAAGACCACTCAAGGAGAATAGCAAGAGGAGGAACCCAACAAAGAAGAAATGATAGAATATCTGAAGAGTTGGGTTGCCAGATTTGGGTTTACAAAGATCCCCTTGATGGTCAAGTCTAATAGAGGAGGTCAAGGTTGAAGAGCTAGTGGTGGCTGAGGCTGAGTTTGCAGTCAGAGAAGGAACAAAAACAAGCAGAAGAAGATCAAAAGTCTGTTTTCTCTGAATACGGTGTCCCCACTTTGTCTAAAGAGAATGTTGATCTAATCAAAGCTGCATAACTAGTTAAAGAGGAGGAACAAAAATTTCCAAGACCCATTAGAAGAGGAGCAGCTGGGAGAGATCAAATAAGTGTTGAAGCCACTCAATGAAGAAAGCATCATTGAATATTATTTTCTTTCATTTCAAGGGCCTGATTTGATTGATGAACCCATGATGGAGGAGGACCATACAGTTTTAGAGGCTCCAAGTGTGGAGCAGGTTACAAAAGAACCTTCAGTTCTTCCTCCCACTTCATCCCCTTTAATCTCTAATGTTGAAGAGGAGTTTGAGCTTTCAAACTTCATGTTGGAGGATGAAGGGAACCATGGTGAGAAAGTTGTAGATCAGGAGGACACTATGGAGGAGGTCGAGCACATGCAACAAGGACAACAAGGAGATAAATTATCTATCTGACTTAGAGGATTGCTTTGATAGAGAGGAGCCTGAGGAAATTACATCATTTACTCCTCTATCACCCACCTTCCAAGAATATGAGCCTATGCTGCCATAAAGGAGGGCATTCAAGAACAACAGCCTATGTCTCACAACATCCCTTTGGAACCAAGGTTGGAAGATATGAGTCTTCCATGTTCTTCACAAGAGAAGGAAGAGAAAAGGCAAGAGGATGTCATCATCCCTCTCACACCATCCATCCAATAAGGTCCACAAAAAGACTCCATTTTTGGAGTTTAATTTTAGAGAAAAGGGCACATTCAAAGGATCAGATCGTGCCCAATCAGGTATTTGGCTTCATTGGAGCCAAGAGAGAATCCAAAACCAACTCATGCCCACTTCAAGGCATGAGGATGAGTTTCAAAGAACCAAGGGTCGCCATCAGCACCTCCAAGAGTCCAATACCAATCAACTTGAGGAGGTATTTTTGGTTGATGTAGATATCCTTGATGATTTGGGTGGAGGACTGGCTTATAGTCAATTTTTCACTCATACAAGGCAGCCATATTCAGTGTCAAATCATTTGCATGGCTGCCCCTTTTGAGAAAGGGAAGCTACTTCTCCCTTCCTGTGGCAGGATTTGTTTAGCCTCTTTCTCTCTGGTTAGTGTAGGAGTAGGAGTAGACTTTGTTTTCTTCAGAAGAAGTGCTTGTGCACACTCTTCATGTCTCATTTGAGGCATGTATGATTTTGTCTTTGTACATAAGTTTTTGTTTGCATTACTCCAGAGCTACCAAGGTCAAGGCCCTTCAGTATTCATGATGGAGAGACCCATAGTTTCATTGTAACAGTTGTGCAGTTCCAAAACAAAACAAATACAGAGCAACTAAAAATGGGTTTTGAGGTAGTCCATTTCTAAGGACAAGTTTAGGGTCACCAAGTGTAAAATTGGTCAGGCATCCGGATAAGAGACAAGGATCAGTATCAGGCTATCATTCTTGACTCCATGCCCAATGGATGCTTCAAGGCCACTAGTCTCTTCCTCTAGCAGGAAGATATCCCCTATGAGTCGCCAAATTGTTATCCCAATTTTTCCCTCTAGATAAAATTGATCAAACACGACCCTGCATGCAGGAAGAAAACCTAAGAAATGGAATCTCATCGAATGAAGCTCACACTTCAAATCCAATAGTCAGGACAAGTTAACAGGCACTTCTGAGTATGGAGGAAGTAGGATCGAGGGAAGGAAGAGAACAGTGTCATAGAAACCAGAGGCTTAAAGGAAAAGAAACGGAAAACGCTCAAAGTCTTCGGGCTCTACAAATGATTTAGAATGAGCGCCAAAATTGGCTAAGTATGGAGAATCAGCAGAAGCCTCCATGTGTCCTCATTGGTGCATCTCCAAAGATTAAAATCCAAAACTGGTAGACTCAAAACAAGCACCAGGCCTTCATGTGTCCCATAGAACCCAAAAAGGGGAAAATTCAATTGTTGAAAATTCTCGAAAAGAGGAAAGCACCAAGTGTCTCAACTCCAAAACATTCAATAAGTGAGACCCTGAGTGGAGCTTAAATGAGCGCGCCTCCACGTGTCCAGGGACCAAAAAAGAGAGTAAGCACCAAAACAAGGTCTAAGTGTAGAGAATCAAATGAGCAGTGGAAGCCTCACACGTCTTCTTAGCGATGCTCCTTCAAAGGTAAAATCCAAAGCGGGTTTTCAAATAGCACGGGCCTTCCACGTGTCCCAGGTCCAAAAAAGGGACAGAGTCGATGGATTGAATAGTCAAAGCAAAGGCAGGCCAGTGGAGGGATCTAAGTGTCAAGGTGATGACTTCAAAAGGCAAAATTTGGGGCAGGTTTCCAAACAAGCACCAAGCCTCCACGTGTCCCTAGGTCAGATGTATGGCCTCACCAAGCAAAGAGACTTAGCCAAAACAAGGAGGTCTAGGAGCTCACAGAAGATGCCATGTGTCATTCCGACGTGATTTCAAACGAATATAAGGAAGGAGCCGAATCTCCAAAGATGCGCGAGGCCTCCACATGGACCAATTTATAAACAGGATCTTTTGAAACATTCCCGCCATGCCCATGGACCCTAAACTTCAAATGGCCATATCTTTTGACTGGAAACTCAGTGCCTGGAAATTCAGAAGGACTTTTTGGAAATGTCTCGACACCCTCTATGCCATGGAAACATAAAATATCATTACTTAATAGGATTTAGTAGGTGAAAAATGGGAAAACATCTTCCAAGACATTAATACAGAATCTTATTTCTTCAACTACCAGATTAGATTTAATTTGATCCATCGTTCTTCTTCCTTAGCATGCCAAGCAGACATAGGGAACCAGAATTGATAAAGATTGTAGGTGGATTTGAGAGGGGAATTGATTAATGGTGGTTGAGCTTTCAAAGTAGGATTCAATGCATATCTCAAGGTGGTTGAAGCAGGATTCAAATTTTTCCCTCCTCTCTCTCATTCTTCCTATATATTGTAATGAAGGGGCATATTCAAGTGGGTTGGTCATTATTTCTCCTCTTCCCCCCTCTCTCTTTCTTCCTTAGGGTAGAATGCAGGAGTCTAAGCCTCCTCCCATGGCTCTGTAATGGCATTTTCTTGCCTCTTTCCCACTGATGATGTACCGTGTAACATTTTGGAGCAATAAAATTTGTTTCATGATGCATCTGTCCATCCTTGGCTTAATTTTGTTGTCTCTTCTTACCTCTCATCGTTGCTAGGGTATATTGTGCATACTCTGATGTTTGTTGCAAGTTCTGAGACTGTTCCTAATGGGTTTTGAAGTGGTGTTCCGTGTGAAATCTATCTCTAGTCCATGGTGCATTCTATCCACCCTCTCCTCTTCTCACCTCTCTCCACTTTAGGAAGTCAAATCTGTGATTCAACCACTTCCTTTTCTAGTGTATCACCACTTAGTGTAGGCTCTTTTCACCCTCCCTCTCTCTCTCTCTATCCCCTTAGAATGGTTAGATTAGGATAGAATAGGTTCTACCTGGAAACTGGATTAGCTTATGACAGGTAGATTAGGAAGCAAGAACCGACATTCTCTAGAGGTCCATCTCAAGTTTTTTCAAGTCCCACAACTTGAGATATGGTCCCATGTTGTGCAATCACACCGAATTCCCCAGTTCACACCCAGGCCATTTGGGGGTGCTGTGATTCTGCACTAACAATAATTGTTCGGATGGGTTTTCCATATTCAAATGTAACAACAAGAAGACATTTCAGAATGATTTAGTAGATAGAAGTTATTGACCAAAAGGAATTGACTATGATAATATCTTGAGGCCCAAGCATACTAACTCTTATGATATTCTATGAACAACCTTGGAATTAATAATGTGAACTATTTTAGCCAAACAATCTAATAACATAACATTAGTTCTATTAACTTGAATGTTAGTTTTATGTTGGCTTTTACTTTCCACATGGAAACAGAAGTGAGTAGGTTTTGGTTGAAAAGAGGAAAATATCATATCAAATTCCCTTCTCTACGAAAGTAAAAACATGAATTGGTTTATGTTACTTAAGGACCACATGATGTGAGACTTTAAAACTATGGCTAAGTAGTTTGATATAGGGCTCTGTAGTTTGATATAATCAGAGAGGGCCTATGTAAGGTCCATTTTAACATATTTATGGCTTAAACTCTGAGATTACAAAATATGTTTTGATACCCATAGTTTTTTCCCCATAATATATGATGACCCACTAGTTTTAGCCAAACAGGGTAATAACATAACCATTAGTTCTATATCAAACTGCTTAAGCAATTGTCTAGTTTTATGTTGGCTTTTACTTTCCACATGATGCATATACAAGAAAATGTAGTGTAGATGTGCTTTGAATTGAAAAGAGTGAAAATATCATATCAAATTCCCTTCTCTGAGCAAAAGCTAAAAACATGAATCTGGGTTATTGTACTTGAGGACCACATGATGTGAGACTTGTAATAAAATATGAGCTAAGTGAGTCTTGATGGACGTTGGGCAAATCTGTAGTTTGATATAACATCAGAGAGGGTCTCTATGTGTTGTGTCCATTTATAATGCAATATTTATTTGAGATATGTAATACTTTCTACAGATTAGTTTCAACTGTATGTCGATTCTGTAAGGGATTATTCCGCATAATGAATCTCTTATTTCCTAATTTGATTGTGATTTCTCATACATGATAAGACGTGTAATATGTGCAAGGTTGATGTCATGATTTAGGGGCATACTAAACCTGATTGAATGATACCCAGATCGTATAATGATTACACTTCCCGGTGGAGAATCTGGTAATGTTCATGTTTCGTAATTTGTCCGTGAACCAGTAATGCATTCTGTCTATACCCTGTAGTATATGCCATTTGTGAAGTTGTTCCATGATTAACATACATGAAACATAACCATTATACCTATTCCCCGTCAGTTATGTGTCTAATGCCCGTAAACCCTACACTAATTTCAAAACCTCATTGTGGTTCATTGTATAAGAAACTACATTCAAAGTGCAAACCAGAAAGAAAGAAAAGAATTTACCAGTTCTTTACCTGCAGTCGAGTATGAAATAGTCAAGTGGATTTCAGTTGCAAATTGATGATACAACCCAGTCTAACCTCATTTCTGCATATAATGACACTGGTCCTAGGAGCCCTCATGTCGATGTGCACCTAATATATGTTTCAGAACCCTTTAGGCTAAGTAGATGGTGAATAGTGCTCCTGGTCTCTCTCCCTAGTACAGTCATTCATATCGAAACCCACTTCCGAAGTGTAGTTACAACTATGTTGAGCCTTGTGGAATCTTTTGGCTAGGGATGATTCTACACCGAATGTGTATGATGACAAATGCATCGGTCTGATATGTAAAAAGTTCTGCAGCTGAGGAATCGAATGTCCCCTGTTTTCCTAACAATTCACCTGGCGATCATACCCCTTCAGTCGAGAATGGATGTCATAACGCAAAATATTTATCATAATGTCTTATTCCTATATACAATAACTTGATGATTACTTTCAAGCCGTCTTCAGCTACATCTTCATTTTAAGGAGCAAAAGTTTTGGAATGAAAATATGCAAATACCACTTACTATTTTTGGAAAAAACTTATGCACTGCACGTTGTAGCCCGGTACTATTATAGCCCAGTAAGTGGAGAACTAACAGATGGCTATTTGGATAATGTTTACTAACCAAGATTAAACTCCATTTTTATTAAGCAAGTGGAAAAAAGTAGTGTATAGCCTAAATTCAAGGCTTGAGATTGAGCGGTGACTGGGAGGGATTTTACAGAGGCATTGTTACGTTGATTCCAAACTCAAATGAATAGAATTACAATGATTTTTGAAAAAAAAAACCATAATTCATGTCTTTTCGCCATACAGACTGGTGGAAAGATTTAATTTGGGTATTCCCCAATGACACTCCATATTACACTAGTGGGTTGTCGAACCACGTAGTTATTAATTTACAGATTGGTTGGAGGTATCTAAACTCAAAAGCTCCTAAAATCCCAAATGGTGACCCGACCTCTTCATTGGGGAGTGAAACCTCCAGGCTCTCAATATTAGAACTTGAATCGTATTGCGATTGAGGGAGGCATCACAGATTTGAGGGAGGAACAAGAGACCATAAGGAGACCCTCAAGTGATTTGTCTAACTATGATCTGATACTTTAGGAACTAAATGGAGTTGTTTTTTGAGGATTTAGGACCGTACATGTTTTCTAATGATTTTCGAGGTCCCCCGGAGATTGTTTAAGGTGATCCATATGATGTTCCGTCAAATTTTGGCTACTGGTCTCACTATTTTGCGGAGGTCTCCGGAGTTGTTTAAGGCAAAAGTCCAGTGATTTATCGTGTTGCAGTCTCGTGAGCTGTATGTCGCCCTCTATCCGTCAGTCTGAGACAGCTGAGCTTGTGATGTTAGACGGACTTTCACCCGAACAGCTCCGTCATCTCCATTAATGGACGTACGGATTTGAACCCTGAAATCCTAACACACGTGTAGATATAGTGAGTGGAGAAATATCAGAGCTTGACCTACGCGCCAAATATTTTTATTGCTATCCATGCTGCGACTTCGCATGCTCATCTATAATATCTCTGATCGTTACGATTACCATTTGCGCCAACAACATGTATATCTCAAGTCCTATGTCTATGGCATCGTCCAGCATGAAAATATCATGTTTCGGTTGCCTTTTTGAATATGCGTGGATCCCTCCAGAGGCTGTGCCTTTATGCCCACTATGACGGATTACTTGGCATCTGAATCCATTACCACATGGTTTGGAATTAAAGACTAGGAGAAGTGATGCAGCTACGGTGAAATTATGTAGTAAGATGTCTCATGGGTTGATAATTGTCCCCGTCCTAGCTTCATAATTTTCACCCGACCAGCCCCTCTGGATGGCGCGACTGCTATTGGGCACCGACGATATCAATTTAAGTGGCAGATCTTCCGCTTTTACTAAAGCAATCAGATTTTAAGAGCATGACGATTGTGAAATACCGGATGTTATGGAGATATATAGTGGATTATGTTCAGGAGAAGTACGATTATCTCCGTCTGAAACTACGGCAGTCTCCACGAGAACATTAAAATGGTCAAGATATTCACAAATGTATTCGATATGATGGCTTAGCGTCTGTGGTCTCAAATCAATGTATCAACCAGTCGATTTCTGACACATTCAAATTGACATGAGCCATTAGTGACTCACACAAGTTGCCATCAATCGACTATTCAAAGATTTGGTTTCTATATAGAAATCGCTTGCGAAGTTGCAGCGACTCTTACTAAGGGGATCGGAATGTCGTTGCCGCAGAAGCTATAGGATAAGTAAAAGTAAAATACTCAAGGAAATCCCGTAATAATTTTCTATAAGTAGAGAAGGGGCCGTGAATGGCATGGGTAACTCACGAGGAATATGTGAATGTCGTTGACCGCTCACGTGAAAGCTGTCCTATTGCAAACATTATTATGGCTGGAGTCGGACCCAATCCTCAGACATATCAAATCCTGTGCACACAAATAGAAACACTTTATTTTCTGACCAGAAGCAATAAACATGCTAAAACTTGTGGAAACATTGTTGGACTCTTTGTAGAAGGATTTGATAGTTGCTTAGGTACGTTGTTAGAAACCTCAAAAGAGATACAAAGAAACGAGGTTCAAGGTGGTCATCTTTAACAATAGGATTAATCTAGCAAATTAGTGGTTTTTATGTCACCCTAGCCGGAACCAGAGGGATGTAATCTTAGTCCTATGAAGGTGGGAGGTCATTTACCCAGGTTATGTCTTGTTGTTGTTGGCTGCAGATAGACTGACGAAGCTATGAAGAAATGTGTTCGAGGCCACCAACAATGTTTGGAAGCTTTGTTTCTGCACTATCTATCTAGCGGCATTCTAGTTTGGCAGCACCAGAGTACACAAGCCGTATCAAATATTTGCCACCACAATTTTTTGAAGGGGTCTTTGTAATGAGGATACCATTTTAATGATGAGCTAGAGGAGATCCGCCAGCTGCAAAAGAGATGTTCTATGAAACCCTTAGCCCTTGGACCGAGGAGGAGAGAGGCTGACATGCGACAGAGAAGGAGCATCATGAAGTAAGCGGTTAACCGCATAAGGGGTGACAACCTAGTGGTGAAGCAAGTACTATAGGTGCTCGACCTCTAGGAACCAGTTTCTCAGCTTGGTTCTAAATCACCTGGACTAGATCTCACAAGGGAAATCCCATCAGACCACTGTTATTTTTTCTAACAAGCAAAAATCTTTGTCCATAGGAGGATGCATTAAAAATAGGATTATTTTTGGTATTTCCAAAGATGAAAACTAAGCGCTGATTATTCATTTCATGATGTGCAAAAAGTTATGCACAGTGGACTAACTCTTTGTAATAAGGATCTGTCCACGTAAAAGTCGATCTATTTTACCTCTAAATTTATTTATGGAGAAAAGAACTAAAATAGGGAATGAATCTCATTTCAGATGTGTGACTTCTGCTAAAGTGGAAAAATCATCTTAGACACAAATCACGCACTTGGGTACATGTCTATTTGTCATATTCACATACTACTATTCATGAGTTATTCGTAAGTGATAGAACTCAGCAATGTGACAACTATCTATTGGCCTTTTGCTCTATGCATTCTTAATTTTTGGCCATGAAGCCTTCTACACCCTACAGTCCGATGTAGCGCCATGCTCAAACAGTTCACTCGTTGACCCAAGAATGGACCTAGGTTTAGATAGAAGCCATTACTGGGCTGCATTTCCATTTATTTTTGTTTAAATTTTCGTGCACCTGACTACCAGGCTTCAAGCAACTGTTGGATGCACAAGGTAAGCCAATTCAAAGTCAATCATACTTTGATAAATAAAATTGGCCTCCTTAAGTGTGATCACTGCCGATTTACAAAAAAAATGGATTTTGTAAATATTTGGGATGAGGTATGAGTGAAAAATGAATAGCTTGGGGCCACACACAACTATTTGGCATCTTATGGCAACAAACAGTCATCTCAATAGATCGTAAGTACAACCTTCTAGAGCCCCTTCATACCTCGTTTGTTGGTTATTCACAGGCATGGTTTCCTTACCTTTATCTTTTAAAATTTTCATATATTTTGGTTGTTCTTTTGCAATAATTTTTTTTATGAAACTATTAGTTTCTCAAACAATTGAATATTTTAATTAGATGACTAGTGCAATCGATAATAAAATACCTCTTGGTTTTCCTACCGACTTATAATTCAACCCTCAACTGTGTCATGAACACAACCTCATGCATTGCTAAACCCATGGTGTTGAAACTTGGTGCTCGTGTCTGTTGGCTTTAGTGAAAGCTAGATGAGTTAACTAAAACAACCATTGTTGTCTAGCTTGCAAAGTTAAAAAAACACAATATCTAGGGTTTTGCAAAACAAAACTCTAAGCCCGGTAAAATAGATGTTGAATGTTGTATGCGTTCCTTGTTATGTAGAGAGTGACATCAAGAATTTGCCCAACCTCGTTTGACCGTTTGTGCCCTCTTCATCGCTCCTCTAGGAGCCCCATTACTCCGTTTTGCTTTTTTAGGGAGCTGGTAAAACTGAAAAGTTTTTTTTCATTTGGGCTCGCCATTTGAACCTTTAGAAATGAAATGCTCATCCACTTTTGTAAATCTCTAGTATTTTTGTTAGAAAATTGCTCGCAATCTCTAGTTTGGGAAATAACACTCTCCTGGATTGTTCGGCAAAGGAATTTTTTAGGCCTCCTGTCGTAGTTTGACTAGGTCAAACTAGACCTATTATAACCGATGGCTCTAGAAAACACATCACCATTTGAAACTAGTTTTCCAGTTCTCGGTCCCATCAAATCAGGTTAATTTTCCATATATAGGGGAACTTGAAAGAAATTTCTAGTTACGTGTTCCTCCATGGAATGTTAGTTATGGACATGGTTTTCTGAGCCCTCGAACTAACTTTGATAGTCTGCAACTAGGCCAATTATAAGCGATGGCATCGGAAAACTGACCGCCAATCGTAACCCATTCACCAGTTCTGAGTTTTGTCAATTCCTATGAACTATTGTTATATAGGTGAAAACATAGGAATTCACTGGTCGTGTATTTGCTTATTGGAAGATTTTTTTTTGAATGCAGTTTTTTTATAAGCTTTGAGCCTAAATTGAATGTTTTTACAACTAGCAAGAAAACATAATAAGAAAGTTGTAGGACCCATATCAGGTTTCCAAACCACCGTGGAAACTTTTTGACACTTATAAATAACTGTTTGAAACTCTATAGTGTGACTTGTTCTGTGAAATGGAACTTTTGACAAAATGGTGTTTCTCTCTCTTCCTTATCTCTTTCTTTGTCCTTGGTTAAAAAAATGGGTGAAATGAAATTAAATAAATATGTCTCTAACCCTCACCTTTCAAATAAAAATTATTATCAATATGTAAATGGTAACTGTTATCCATACTTCACCCCCGTGCCAAATATTAGATTGACAATGATCCCGCATAAGGGGAAACAGAGTCAAAAGGCTTCAAAATTTGCTAAGTATAAAGGTATAAGAGGAGAATGCCAAGTGTCAATATGGCACTGATTGAAGGGATGAATAGACAAAAGGTTTCTAAACAAGTGCCAGATTGCCGCGTGTCCCAGGGGAAAGCGAGGCATCGGGGGCAAAGTAAATTATTTTCCCCTTCTTATCACAAAAAGGGTAAAGTTTGCAAAATGTCCTGCTACTCCGTCGAGGAAAAAGTCAGCGTTAGAACCCAAGTATGAGCCAAGGTGGGGAGTCGGAGGTAAAAGTGAAAAATTGCCTTTCGCGGAAAAAGGGGAAAAGATAAATTATGAGCCCACAAACCCAATTTTTCCCTAATCTGGCTGCCATGTATCCCACATTAAAGAAGGAGATTGTTTTTCAAACTGGTTTTCCCGCCCATTTGTCCAGACCCGATACAAACTTTGAAGGGTCATATCTTTTGACTCAGGGCTTGAAATATTGCATATCTAGCACCATTGGAAGGCCTCACCTACGCCATGAAGGTCTGAAACTTTAATTTTGAGGAGGATAGGTGAAGAACAATTGAGGAAACGTGTTCGGGCCTTCAATGCAGGATCCATCTATCTCAACAACCATATTGGATTAGATTTGTTTCTGTCGTTTCCTCTTCTTTCAAGGCACCGAATCAAGGAATCATGTAGTAAAGATGGATTTGGGGAATATTTTATCAGAAGCATTAATAGTATTGGTTCAGCTTCAACCCATTTTTCCCGCTTCCCTCTCTCTTTCTTCTCTTCGATAAAATCTATAAATACAAGGGAAAGATTCATTGTAAAGGGTTGTTCATTCTGCTTCCCTGTCGCCATCTCTCTTTCTTCTCCAGGGTCGAATGTGGAGTTTAAGCCTCCTCCCTTGGCTTTGTAATGGCATTTTCCTGCCTCTTTCCCATTAATGGTGTACTGTGTGAACTCCTGGAGCAATCAAATCTATTTCATGATGCGTTTTGTCTATCCTTTGCTCATTTTGTTGTCTCTTTTTGCCTCTCACCATTGCAGGGTATACTGTGCATATCTTTGATGTCCATTTTAGGTTTTAGGAACTATGTTTAAGGGGTTTGAAATGGAGTTCTGTGTGAACTTTATCCTTGGTCTGTGATGCATCTTTCCATCCTCTCCATTGCTCACCTCTCTCCATTTCAAGTAGTTGGGTTTGTGATCAACAGTTCCCTTTTCTCGATGCTATCACCTCTGTAGTGTAGGATTTCTTTATTTTCATGCTCTCTCTCTTTGGTCCCTTGAAAATGTTAGATTAGGAGTAGATAGTCACATTTCCTTCCTTATAAGTAGTTTAGTGCAAGGATTAGGAAGAGGAACCATCCAATCAAGGAGAACAACAAGAAGAGGAGCCCAACAGAAAATAAAGGACATATAATATGAAGAGTTGGGCTTCCAAATTTGGGTTTACAAAGATATCCTTGATGGTCAAGCCAATAGAGGAGGTCAAGATTGAAGAACCAGTAGTGGATGAGGCAGAGTTTACAGCTAAAGAAGAGAAAGAACAAGAGGAGGAACAATAAGTCCCAAGCCCCATTAAAGAGGAGCAGCTGGGAGAGATCATATCAGTGTTGAGACCACTGAATGAAGAAGGCATCATTGAATATGTTTTTCTTTCATTTCAAGGGCCTGATTTGATTGATGAACCCATGATGGAAGAGGACGGTACAGTTCCAAAGGCTCTATGTGTGGATCAGGCTACATGGGAACGTTCAATTATTCCTCCCACTTCATCCCCTTCAAGCTCTGATGATGAAGAAGAATTTGATCTCCCAAAATTCATGTTTGAGGAAGAGAGAAGCCATGGTGAGCAATTTATAGATCAAGATGACACCATGAAGGAGGTAGAGCACTTGCAGCAAGACAACAAGGAGTTAGATTGTCTGTCAGACTTGAGAGATTGATTTGATGAAAAGGAGCCCATGGAGATTATATCATTTACTCCTCCATCCATCTTCCATGCACATGAACTTGCTGCCATGAAAGAGAATATTCAAGTCCAAAATCTTGCACTCCATAATGGCCCTCTGGAACCAAAGTTGGAAGATCTTGATCTTCAATGTTCTTCAAAAGAGGAGGAAGGAAAAAGGCAGGAGGATGTCATCATCTCTCTCACTCCATTCATCTAAAAATGTCCACAAGAAAAATCCATTCTTGGAGTTGAAACTCAGAAGAAGGGGCACATTCAAAGGATCAAACCGTGCCCAATCAGGTACTTAGCTTCATTGGAGCCAATGGAGAAGCCAAAACTAGTCATGCCTACTTTAGGGCATGAGGATGAGTACCAATAGTCACCATCAATACCTCTAGGAGTCCAATGTAGGTCAGCTTGAATAGGTATTTTCCATTAATGTTGATACCTTGATGAGTTGGGTGGAAGATCAGCTTGTAGTTAGTTTTTCACTCATCCAACCAGTCATGTTCAGTGTCAAATCAGCTGCATGGCTACCATTTGTGAGGAAGGGAAGCCATTTCTCCTTGCCAGTTACAGGTTTTGTTTGAGTTCCCTTTGCTCTTGGTTAGAGTAGAGTAGGTAGGTTTGTTTTCAGCAGAAGTACTTTTGCACACTCAGCATATCCCACTTGGGGTATGTATGATTTTCAGTTTTTACATAGTTTTGGTGTTGTTTTTTTTCTCTTGCACAATCCATTTTAGTTGGCTTTTGGTGAAGTTAAATTCCAAGTTCAATGGGTTTCCCAGTGGCTCTAGGATCAAATCTTCAAAAATTCAGATCAATTTCATGTTTATCAGGAAGACTCCATGCCCAATGGATGCTTCAAGACCACTGGTCTCTTCATCTACCAGGCAGATGTCCCCATGAGTCACCAAATTGTTATCCATATTTTCCCCCCATGCCAAATATTGGATCGACCATGATCCCGCATAAGAGGAAATAGTGTCAAAAGGTGGACAGAAAAGGCTTCAAAATTGGATAAGTATAAAGGTATAAGTGGAGAATGCCAAGTGTCAATATGACACTGATTCAAGGGGTGAATAGAGAAAATATTTTTAAATGAGCGCCAGATTGCCACATGTCCTAGTGGAAAGTGGGGCATCAGGGAAAATTTGATTCTTTTCCCCTTATTATCACAAAAAGGGTAAAGTTTGCAAAATGGCCCGTAACTCTGTCGGGGAAAAATTCAATGTTAGAACCCAAGTCAAAGCCAAGACAGGGAGTCAAAGGGAAGAGTGAAAATTTTCCTTTCTTGAAAAAAGAGGAAAAAATAAATTATGAGCCCGCAAACCTGATTTTACCCTAATCTGGTTGCCATTTATCCCACGTTAAATAAAGGGCCTGTTTTTCAAACTGGTTTTCCCACCCATTTGTATGGACCCGATACAAACTTCAAAGGGGCATATCTTTTGACTCAAGGCTTGAAATATTACAAATATGATACCATTGGAAAGATCTCGGCCTTACCTATGCCATGGAGGTTTGAAACTTTAATTTTGAGGAGGTTAGGAGAAAAAAATGGAGGAAACATCTTCGTGCCTTTAATGCAGGATCCATCTTTCTCAACAACTAGATTAGATTCAATTTGTTTCTGTTGTTTCCTCTTCTTTCAAGGCACTGAATCAAGGAATCATGCAGTAAAGATGGATTTGGGGCATATTTTATCAGAAGTATTACAACAGTGGTTGAGCTTTAACCCACTTTTCCCACTTCTGATCAAATCTATAAATACAGTGGCATGATTCATTGTAAAGGGTTGTTCATTCTTCTTCCTTGACCTCCTCTCTCTTTCTTTTCCAGGGTCGAATGTGGAGTTTAAGCCTCCTTCCTTGGCTTTGTAATGTTATTTTCCTGCCTCTTGCTTGTTAATGGTGTACTATGTGAACTCCTGGAGCAATAAAATCTATTTCGTGATGTGTTTTTTCCATCCTTTGCTCATTTTGTTGTCTCTTCTCCCCTCTCACCATTATAGGGTATATTGTGCATATCTCTAATGTCCATTGTAGGTTTTAGGAGCTATGTTTAAGGGGTTTGAAATGGTGTTCTATGTGACATTTATCATTGGTCTGTGATGCATCTGTCCATCCTCTCCATTGCTCACCTCTATCCATTTCAGACAGTTAGGTTTGTGATCAGCAGTTCCCTTTTCTCAGTGCTATCACCTCTATAGTGTAGGATTTCTTTATTTTCATGTCTCTCTCTCTCCTTGGTCCCTTGGAATTGTTAGATTAGGAGTAGATAGTCACATTTCCTTTCTTAGAAGTAGTTTAGTGCTAGGATTAGGAAGAGGAACCAACCTTCTTTGGAGGATCATTCCCATTTGCAAATCCCACAGATTGGGGAATGATCCAATGTTATGCAAATCACACCAAATGAGTCTACCTTAGAAAAGAATATTTTTAGAGCTCATTTGTGGTGCTGTGATTTCACACTAACAGTAACTAAATTTTTTAATTATACTAGATCTAGGTGGATGCCATTTAGCAATTTATCGTTGATTTCATGCTCACATGGTTTTGCACGATGCAAGAAAGATGGTGATAAGGCATTGTTTAATTCATTGTTTAATTTTGTAATTTATAAAGGTCATTGTAAAATGTATATATTTGTAATGTATTGTCATGTTATAGAAATTTGTTTTTTTGAAATTTGGTAATATGTATGAGATGCTAGTTTTAGGAATGCTTGGTGAAATGTACATTTAATGATAGGTACCATTTTCATTTAGATTTGCATATGGAAAACATTGGGTATGTTAAATGTAATTTGAATGTAATATCTTGTAATGAATTTCCAGTGTGCAATAGTAGATTAATTAATAGGTGTGTTGTGTTAATTACCTTAATAATGCAATACATAAATCTAAGCCAGTTAGTCAACCCTAGTATAAAGTTTTTGTATAACTAACCGTCTTGTGTTATTATTTTTGTATACACAACTGAAACCTTATAATGAAAATTAAACATGTAGGCTCGATGGAACCTTCTATCTTAAATATATAAGATCCCTAGTTGAGTTACCACCATAGCCTATATGTTTAGCCTCATCATCGTGAAACCGTAAGTTAAGAATGACTTGATCAAATATTATCTACAGTATGTGGTCCCCTTCCAGGATTGGTTATCATGTGTGTAGTAAGGAGAATATGTTCTCTTTAGTTCTGACTTATGTGTTAAGTGACAAAGATCACCCATTACCCTTAAAAGTAACCTTAACAGTTGGTATTATTTGATGAAGTTAATATTTAACACTTGTTGTACTCTCCCTCTCACTCTAGCCACATTAGTTGTCAAAACACTATCGTCCTAGAAGATGATTAATTCTCACAACTAAAATTTATTGTACTTCACCTTAATCTGATCTGTAATAGGGCATAGAGCCCTAAGTTCAAATTGAAATTTAACTAAACCTCAGTCAATTAAGACATTAGCTTGTGGGTAGAAAATGGTTAGTAGCTCCTTATAAACAAAATTGATTTGAAAGATGTTGACTTTAGCGAACCCAGGAAACTGGAATCTTGGTCCTGTAATCCCTTGTTATGCCCTTTTATGACATTAAGAATAAAATAAATTTCACATGCGGAATCGTGAAATGTAGAAACATGGGATCTTACCTTGAAGACAAATCACTTGTGGTTCATGTGTAGTTTATAATACTTCCAACCATGTACTTATTCAATATGTTAGACAAGTACCTTCGTAATTCTTTTGTTATAAAGTGATGCTATTAATGAGACCAGAATACGATGTTAGAGTAAAGCATATAAGAGTAAAAGGATATTCGAGGTTAGGAATAAAGTCACTCTTGGACTCCTTGTAACTCAATTAAACATTTAATTGTGTTAAAAAGAATATGATTTTCCTTGGTGTGATCAAACTTTGAGAAAACAAAAGATATATATAAATCTAAATAGAATTTCTTAATGTGGAAATGTTGAATGGATTCAAAAACAAATTAAACTATTTTTAAATATGATGGGAAATAAATATACTATGATCAAAGAATGTTTATGGGAAAAAGGTATCTTGAATCTAAATCTTCCTTAAATCCTAAGATTTCTTTCTTGGTACCATGTCCGATTCACTTGTGTAGCAAGGGTAAAATTTAAACATTGAATTAAAATTTTGGAAGCATAATATTAACATAAGAACGAGAGAATTAGGTACTTTGTATGCAATTTGAAATATGGAAAATAATTATGTAAGTCGTAGAGATTGTCATAAGGGATAAGGAGCCAACTTAAATGGTCAAATTGTAAGTTGAATGTGAAATGAATTTAAAAACATGTATGTGGAAAACGGATTAAATTATCCTTTCATAATAATAATATTGGAATGTTAATCGTAACTAATATGTAATCTTGGTAATGATGTGTTGTGGGTTTGCCAATCCTTGGGTCTCCTTCTTATGGTTGGGTCATTGTTAGTATGCGTTCATTGGGGAAACTTTGGCATCGACATGTATATGGTGTTGTCATGTGTCTATTTGAGTCGATGACTTATGGAAGTGTCTTATGCATTGTTGATTTTCTCTACTTGGAGCCCTTTTGGTGTTTTGTAGTGAGCAATGTAAGTCAAAAAAAATATCCTGGTATTTCTACTGTTGTATTTGTGTGTGTAAAATGTGGAAGTTACACTTGGTATCAGAGCTGAGGTTCATGCTCTTGAACCTCTGGGGAAGATTGGAGTTGTGATGGTGTTGCATGATGGTAGTTGATATTGGACAAGTAATGTGATATAAGCGTGATTTGAACTATGTTGTAATTGTGAAAGTGTGAATGCACATGTTGTGTATGTCACTTAGTGCATTTTTTTTATCATGTTGATGTGCTTGTGATGAGAGTATTCTCTCTCCTTTTCATGGATTCAATACGAAGATTCCATGTGTGATGTACCACCTTGGTTGTGTGTGAAAAAAGAATGTTATTGTGGATTGTGAAGTGTTGGAGCATTTTGGTCATTATGTGATATGTAGGTGTATTGATGTATTGCATGAAAAATTGGTGTATAGTGGATTAGATTGTATCATGATGTCACCACTGTATTTTGATGAATCGTGTGTATCACCATGTTGTATTGCAATTGAAAATATGTTGTAATGTTAGACATTGTGTTCCTCATACATATAATTTTTGTAATATGTGATGGTTCATGTCATGATTTAGGGGAATATGGTGAGCATATGATCCCTATTATATAGTGATTGCACTTTGGGTGCAGAATGTGGTAATGTGATGTATCATAACCCATGAAAGTAATAATTGTGTTCATACCTTGTATATATACCATGCGTAAGACATTATGGTTAATTTGTGTGAATCATCATTGTGTTAGTGATGTAGTTATGTGTTATGTTGTGGACCCTACACTAACCGACCCTAAGGAAAATTGGTAAAAGGTGTATGTTTGGAGTGAGGAAATGTGTGTCATTGACCAGTCACTTGAGCTGAAGTATGAGATAGGAAGTGGATTATTACATAGGCTAAAAACCCACTTTTGTTCCATTTGGTATGTGTGGCACTTGCTCAACGGGTGTCATGCATATTGTGTTTCACAGACACCTTAGGCTCAGTAGATGGTGACTTGTACTACTTTCTCTCTCTTATATGGTTATCGTATGGATTCAACCTAAATGTAGTTACGACTATGTTGAGCCTTGTGGAAGTGGTGGAGGGATGATTCAGACAGAGATGATGATAGTTGTATTATTTGATATGTTATTTTATGAGCTGAGGCTCGATGTTTCTGAGTGCCAGCAACTTGTTGAGTACCCCTTTAGATGGTCATATAAGGCCACATAGTTATTGTAATGTGTTATTCCTGTATATGTATTTTATTCATAAATTGAACATTTTCTTCTTTCTTATTGCTAGAACTAGTAGTTTTCTTGATTGATGTGTTCTTATATTTTGGGCATTTTATTTGATTGTTGCACTAACATGCAGATTTTTGCACTAACTATGCCAAATTGGCCATTTGCTTTTACTTAGTTTTAAATTTTCTATCAAGTTTAAAAGTTTTATAGCCTAGCCCAAGGCTTGAGATTTTTTCCACTTGGCATTTGAAATGGATTCTTATTTTGGTTCTAATGTCGTAATGTGTTAGAATAGGGTCATGGGATTCACCATGGAGTGGTGGAACCTATAGACCCGCTTCATTGTATGGGGGTATGCCCCAAGGAGTTACAGATAACTAGCTGGGTTGTTGAACCATGAGTTATTATGTCACTTGGGTTAGAGGTATTTGGAATCTATGTGCCTAGGGCCATAGGGTGACCAACCTCTTTTGGGGAGCAAAAAGGAAAATTTATCTTTATTTTATTTACTTTAGGGAGGCATAAGAGACTTGAGGGAGGTATAAGATACTTTGTAAGAGACTTGAGGGAGTGATTTCAGATTAAGATTTCAGAGGTATATGTAGATTTGTTTTGTGATTGATGCTTTGGGAGGTATATGGAGTTGTTTTATGATACTTGAGGAGGTATATGGAGTTGTTTTTTGATGCTTTGGGAGGTATGATATTAGGACTTTCTATGTGATGTCTTGTGAGGTATATGGCTTCCATCTTGACACTACATGATGCTATGGTAGGTATATGGAGTTGTTTTGTGATGCTTTGGGAGATATGTGAGCCTATTGGGTATGTGATGTCTTGTGATGTTGTGGAGTTGGTGCTTATGAGTTATGTGTACTATTGTGAGTTTTGTTTGACATATGTAATCATACTTTGTTACGAGCTTGCCATGTATGTTGGTATGGATGTTGTATATTAGGTTGGCACTAAGTGATGGGTTACATTCATGAAAGTACATTTCATGATGTCATGTTGACCATTAGTTGTATGTTGTGATGCCCATGTGTGATATCATGATGTTAGTCACATCTGTGTGTGTTGGATCTATTCCTGTGACATAATTGTTGGAAATTACAAAATGTGGAAAAATATAAAATGTCTTTCCATGGTGGAACTTAGAGGACTTGTGATGTAATAACTAGTCAGGGAAATTATGTAGCGAGATGTCTTGTGGGTCATGATGTGTTGTGTTGAGTTTTATGTGACATCTTGATGGAAATTACTTTTGAGCAACCAGAATATAAATAAAGTGAAATATCTAAACTAATGAAATATTAAGAGGTTGAGAATAAGAAATAAATTAAATAAAAGACTAACTAGTTTATAAAGTAAAAGACCCTAGCAAGTACCAATCTTCACAGAACATTAAAATTTTAAGATATTGTTTTAATTGTCATTACTTGTGGTCATGTTGTACCGACCAGTTCTTTTGTTAAGAAACAGTGTCATTATTGAATTTATTTAGATACTATACCCTTCAAGCTTCGGTATTGCATCGCAATGAGGATAATGCTCTTATAAGGGGAGGGAGATGTAGTGTATAAACAAATAATTTAAAATATAGGATAGTTTAAAATGAAAAGAAATAAAATATTTAATAAACAAGAATCAAGAAAGTAAAAACGTTGGAGAAATTGAGTGGGAATGGGTAGAGGTTTAATGACGATGTGTGTAGGAGGGTGTCATGTGGAAGGACGGTGGGTAGGTTCGCAGTACTTTTCAGACCTATCATCTTCCTTGCACAATAATACATAGTCCATTTATTTTGATGATCCATTAGGCATTCAACTACCTAAGAAACCCAAAGTTAACATCATGCCAGACTTTAGCAGGAAATTTGATAGTTGCAGAGTACATGGAGCCTAATAAAGTAACCACACTATTTATGGATGGTCATTTTGTAATATTCTTATGCGTATTGTTAAATGTTTTAGAAGGTGATGGATTGGTCTCAAGATGATTTCTGTGAATGGGAGGACATTTGGAGGTTATCTCAAATAGATTCTATAAATTTAACTTCCTCGGATACACAGTTGCTTGAATGGCTATGTGTTTTGTCCTCTAAGCATGTGAGGTGATTATTTGGAAGCTCTTTTCTAAACTTTCTTCTAGTGGATTGAATTTTGTTTTGGCTTGGGCTGTGTTTCCATTTTTCCTCCATGTCTTTGTTTCTCTGTAACTCTGATATGGGCATTAACTAAGGAAATCTTGTCATTTTTTCTTGTTATAGTTGCAAATGCTTTGAGTAAACATGTATGCAATAATGTGGAAGAATTCACAAGGTGGGATGCTTTTCCTTTTGAATGAAGAAATAAAAAAAAAGTGGTTTATGTGAAGTCATAATGTTTTGGAAATACCTCACCATATGCACGAAATGTGCTTGGAATTTACCAAAGTGTTGAAGCTTTGTGCTCCCTATAACATTCTTTCTTGCATAAATCCTTGAATTCTGTGTAAATGCCGTAGATTTGAAACAAGGTATTCATTTCAATTTATTTGAAGTTATGCACAGTGGATGAGCTCTTTTTTTTGGATTCTCTATCAACAGGGTTAAAGATATTTAATAAACCTATATTTACTTATGGAACTGATTCATCTCAGAAATTTGTTCCTTTAACCTCTATAGTTGGCTTACTGAAGATGGATTTAGCATTTTCTAAAGAAATCAGGGGAACTGTTATTTTCCATGAGCCATTGTAGGAGATTTTATCTATTTACAACCTCTTGAATGTAGATCATCAGTGATGTTCCATTTCCTAGCTGAAGCATTCAAGGATTGGCAATTGAACAAAATAAATTTTTGGATTCGATGTGAATTTGTTGACATCTACATTGATGAGTTGTTTTCAATGGCTTATTCTCACATAGGATCCTACAACTTTGGCTATATTTCCATATCATTTGGATGTTGTTTGCACCTGAATCCTCAAACTTTGGATGAACTGTAAGCCAATGGTGAATTTGACAACCTTCAGGAAATAAAATTGTCCTCCATCAAACTGTGATACTGAGAGACTTTTAGGGAGATAGATTGGATTTCATGAAAGATGTTTGGTGATGAGGTACCTCTTCAATGCAAATGAATAGCTTGGGGCCACATGTTACTATTTGGCATCGTGTGGCAAAAAACGATGGTCTCAATAGATCGTAATTGCAACCTAAATTTAGAACCCCCTCACATACCCAGGTTTCATTCATTATTCACATAGCATGGTTCTTTACTTTATCTTTATAATTTTCGTCTATAGTTTTTGTTATTCTTTTGCAAAAAAATAAATTTTAAACTATTAGGATTCTCATACAATTGAATATTTTAACTAGAATTGTTAGTGCAAAACAATAAAATGTCGTATCATTTCTACCAACTTACAATTTTTTGTCATCAACCATGTCATGACCACAACCTCATGCATTTCTAAACCCATGGTTTCAAAATTGGTGCTTCATATATATTGGTTTTGGCGAAAAGTCTAGTTGAGTTAACTAAAACAACCATTGTTGTATATTTGCAAAGTTAGAGATAAATTGCAATTTCTCAGAGATGTGCAAAACAACACTTTGAGCCCCGTAAAAGAGATGTTGAATTTCCATATGTGTTCCTTGTTATGTAGAGATTCACATCAAGCTTTAGTTCAACCCTGAATGACCATTTGTGCCCTTTTTGCCACTCCTCTAAGAGCCCTGTTACTTCATATTTTGCAATTTTTGGGGAGCTGTTAAAACTAAAAAGTTGGCTTTCATTTTGGCTCACCGTTTGAACCCTGAGACAATGAAATGTTCATCCACCTTCGCAAACCTCTAGTATTTTTACTAGAAATTTCCTGGAATCTCTCAGTTTGGGAAAAACACTCTCTTGATAGTTTGGAAAAGGCATTTTGTAGGCCTCTCGGTCATAGTTTGACTAGGTCAAACTAGACCTATTATGACTAGTGGCTTCAGAAAAATTGTCGCCATTTGAAACCAGTTTTCCAGTTCTCAGTCCCACCAACTTGGGTGAATTATCCATATATAGGGGAACTTGTAGGAAATTTATCATTACACGTTCATCCATCGAACGTTAGTTTTGGACATGGTTTTCTGAGCCCTTGAGCTAACTTTTATTGTTTGCAACTAGGCCAATTATGACTGATGGCCTCAGAAAACTAGCCGCCAATCATAAACCATTCACTAGTTCTGAATTCTGGTCAATTCCTGTGAACTCTTGGTATATAGGTGGACACGTAGGAATTTACCCATTGTGAATGTTTTTTCTCGGAAGACAACATTTGAAAGTGGTTTCTTTTAGCCTCCAAGCCTTTTTTGAACATTTTTGCAACTAGCAGGAAATGTAAAAAGAAATTGTAGGACCCTGTCAGGTTGCCAAACCACTGTGGAAACTTTTTGACACTTGTAAATAACTGTTTTGAACTCTATCAGTGTGACTTGTTGTGTGAAATTAAACTTTTGAAAAATAGTGTTTCTCTCTCTTCCCTATCTCTTTCTCTCTCCTTGGTTAAAAAAAAGGAAGTGAAGTGAAATTAAATAAATATGTGTCTCTAACCCTCTCCTTTCGAATGCAAATTATTATTAATATGTAAATGGGAAACTAAAAACGTTAATTATACTAGATCTAGGTGGATGTCATGCCAGCGATTTATCGTTGATTTCATGCTCACATGGTTTTGTAGGATGGAAGTGAGATGGTGAAAAGGCGTGGTGTAATTCATTGTTTATTATTGTAATTTATATATGTTATTGGAAAATGTATATATGTGTAATGTATTGCCATGTTACAGAAATTTATATTTGAAATTTGGTAATATGTATGAGATGTTAGTTTTAGGAATGCCTTGGGAAATGTGCATTTAATCATAGGTACCATTTTAATTTAGATTTAGTATGGTAAAATGTTGGGTATGTTAAATGAATTTGAATGTAATATCTTGTAGCTACATTTCGAGTGTGCAATAGTAGATTAATTAATTGGTGTGTTGTGTTATTTACCTTGAAAATGCAATAAAGAAATCTAAGTGAGTTAGTCAACCCTAGTACAAAATTTTTGTATAACTAACCCTCTTGTGTTATTAATTTTTGTATAGAAAACTAGAAACCTTAGAATGAATTTAAACATGTATGCTCGATGGCACCTTCTATCTTAACTAAATAAGATCCCTAGTTGAGTTATCTGACCATAGCCTGTATGTTTAACATCATCCTCGTGAAACCGTTAGTTAAGAATGACATTTGATCAAACATTATCTATAGTAAGTGGTCCCCTTCCAGGATTGGTTATCATGTGTGTAGTAAGGAGAATGTGTTCTCTTTAGGTCCGACTTACGTGTTAGGTGACAGAGATCACCCATTACCCTTAAAAGTAACCTTTAGCAGTTGGGATTATTTGATGAAGTTAATATTTAACACTTGTTGTACCCTCCCTCTCATTCTAGCCACATTAGTTTGCAAAACACTATCGTCCTAAAAGATAATTAATCCTCACAACTAAATTTCTTATACTTCACCTTAATCTGATCTATAATAGGGCATAGAGCCCTGAGTGCAAATTGAAATTTAACTAAACCTCAGTCGATTAGGAGGTTAGCTTGTGGGTAGAAAATGGTAAGTAGCTCCTTGCAAACAAAATTGATTTGAAAGATGTTGACTTTAGAGAACCCAGGAAACCAGAATCTTGGTCCCGTAATCCCTTGTTATGCCCTTTTATGACATTAAGAATAAAATAAATTTCACATGTGGAATCATGAAATGTAGAAACATGGGATCTTACCTTGAACACAAATTACTTGTGGTTCATGTGTAGTTTATAATACTTCCAATCATGTAATTATTCAAGATGTTAGACAAGTACCTTCGTAATTCCTTTGTTATAAAGTGATGCTATTAATGAGACCATAGTGCGATGTTAGAGTAAAGCATATAAGAGTAAAATGAGATTTCGAGGTTAGGAATAATGTCACTCTTAGAGTCCTTGTAACTCAATTAGACATTTAATTGTGTTAAAAAGAATATGATTTGCCTTGGTGTGATCAAACTTTGAGAAAACAAAAGATATATATAAATCTAAATAGAATTTTTTAATGTGGAAATGTCGAATGGATTCAACAAGTTTTTGAACTATTTTTAACTATGATGGGAAATAAATATACTGTGATCAAAGAATGTTCATGGGAAAAAGGTATCTTGAATCTAAATCTTCCTTAAATCCTAATATTTCTTTCTTGGTATCACGTCTGATTCACTTGTGTAGCAAGGGTAAAATTTAAACTTTGAATAAAAATTTGGGAAGCATAATCTTAACATAAGAACGAGAGAATTAGGTACTTTGTATGTAATTTGAAATATGGCGAATAATTATGTAAGTTATGGAGATTGTCGTAAGGGATAAGGAGCCAACTTAAATGGTCAAACTGTAAGTTGAATGTGAAATGAATTTAAGAACCTTTAGGTGGAAAAATGATAAAATTATCCTTGCATAATAATGTTCTTGGAATGTTAATCGTAACTAAGATGTAATCATGTTAATGATGTGTTGTGGGTTTGCCAATCCTTGGGTCTCTTTCTTATGGTTGGGTCATTGTTAGTATTAGTTCATTGGGGAAAGTGTGGCATCGACATGTATATGGTGTTGTCATGTGTCTATGTGAGTCAATGACTTATGTAAGTGTCTTATGCGTTGTTGAGTTTCTCTACTTGAAGCCCTTGTGGTGTTGTGTAGTGAGAAATGTAAGTCAAAAATAATTATCTTGGTATTTCTACTGTTGTATTTGTGTGTGTAAAAAGTGGGCGTTACAGTATAAGGGCACCATGGGTAACTCCAAAATTGTAATTGTGTTTTAATAGTGTTTTGTAAACTAGTTTGGGTGACCTAATGGTCCCCACTTGTATTAGAAGTGTATTAGATTAATTAATTTTATTTTCAAAGGTTAGGGTCACATAAACACTCCTTGGGTGGGCCCCACAGCCTCCAATCTTGTGCAAAACCTAGAAATTGGGTTGAAGAAGGACAATTTTTGGGCCCCATATTATCTTTGCGGGTTTTATTCTCATGGAAAAGAGCCCTTGGACCCTACCTATTGGTAGGGGGGCTTCATTTCTTGGTCAAATGGGAGTTTTCCCTCGCAATATTTGACCTCTCAAAAGTCACCATTCTTGTAATAATGGTTGGGTTATGTGTTTCTAAAAAGTTGGTTTGTGTTTATCTTATTAGCATTTAAGGAAATTGGGGGGTTGAGTTCTTAAACTTCTTTTCTTTTGAATTTTGTAGAATCTTGTGTTGGGAAAAGAGAGTGGTGACACATGTCACTGTCTCATTTGGGAGGATATTTTTATTGCTTCTGTTCATATACCTCCTCATGGAGGAGAAAAAGGGGATTATTTTTTGGCTTGTGATTTTTGCATTTTTTGGATTTGGGAGTTAGCTTGGAGCTTTTTCTTTGGAGTGGATTGGAAAGATTTGAGGTAGGATTCTTGTGCCTTCTTTTGTTTCATTGTATGTAGTTTAAGAAGGAAATGGATGTTGTGTGTGACTGTGTTGGGAATGTTGTTGTATGGTTATGATTGTATGTCTTTAATTTATTTTCTCCATCCATCATGAGTAGTGATGGATTTTGGAATAGTGTGGGGCAAGAGGGAGGGAATTTCCCTCTTACCACATGGTTCGATGGACAAGCCATGTTGGAATTTTTTATCTTTGTCCCCTGATATGGTTTGAGGTGGGGAAAGTTCTTATATGGTTTGAACCTCCTTCCCCATCCTTGGAAAGGAAACCCAATGAGGTTTGAAAATCCTCCGAAGGAGGAGTTTTGGTGCATGATAGGAGAAATACAGAGGGTGTGTTTTGCATGGAAGGATGTTGAGGGATTATGGAGTTATTTTTATGTGTGTTTCCTATGGTTGAATCAAACCTTTGGCATACTAGGATTTCTAATCCACTCTTCTCCATTGGAGGGAAAAAACCGAGTTTTCTCCTCTTGTCAATCGTGGTCCATTTAGTGCTTTGTGTGTTGAAAGTTGTTGCATTGTGTTCTTGCTTCTTGTTTCATTTCCCCACCCACTTGTGCATGCTTGAGGATTGTTTTCTCTCTCTCTCCCATGGGCTTGGAGGGAGGCCAACATGTCCTCCATTTTGGAGATAGCATCTGATGAAATAGGTTGGGAGATAGCATCTGATGAAATAGGTTGGGAGGACACCGGTCCTATCTTCTTTTCATTTGAAGATCTCATGGCATGGAGAATATGTAGATTAAGATGATGGTGAATACTTGGAGACTTTTTCATGCTGTCTTCCCAATTTTTAGGAGAGATTTGTCACTTGGTTCTTAAAAAATTTTGTTATAAACTCTCATTTTAAAACTCCCATTTTGAGATGTTTTTGTAGATTGAGCAAACAAGTAGTGTGTCAACTTCAATAATAGAAAAAGCCTTATATCATAGGATTTTGATGACTTTCTCGTGTTCCATTTTTTGTGACAATCTCCTATTTTGAATCTTCTTGTATTGTAAGACTTTACATGGTAAAAGTTGAAAAGAAGTTGTGATTTTGTTTTTAAAATGGGAATGGTAGAGTTAGTTATGTTGTAATCCTCTTCTTGAGAATGAATAAAATTATGTTTAAATCTTAATCCTCTCCCATAGAAGTAAAACTTTTGTGCTTGTTTCTAAGAACAAAGAAATATAGTAGTTTGTCTTACTCTTGTCATATTGAAATAAAACTTATATTTTTTTGGTTTGTAGCTTATAGTTTCTTTTCTTATTGTGAGCAATCTTTTAAAATGACCTCTTAATTAATTTTGGATCTACCATAACATAATAATTGTGCATCCAATATAAAAGTGAGTAGAGTTTATTAAAATTAAATAGCCTTGGGTTATGCCTTCAATATAACTAGTGATTAAAAAAATTTAAAAAATTAAAAATTAAATTGTATCCTTACTTAGACCAGCAAGCCTTGTGTAATGGAATTTCTTATATATATATATATATATATATATATATATATAATCAATAGTGTAAAATTGATTTATCCTTGCTTCCAAAGTAAAACTTCCAACATCCCATTGGTTTTCTGTAATAAAATTTAAAATGGCTGAGTATTTATTATTTATAGATAACAATAGTGATGAAATCATAAAAAGATTTTATAAATTACATCATAGAATTTAGTTTTCTTTATATATAATCAATTTATTTGACTCTTATTATAAGTATTTTTTTAATAATTTAACTACGAAATATATATATATATATATACATAAACCAGAGGTGGAGGGTCCGTGGCCCCTAGCCAAGCCACAAAACTGAATCCTAACACACTATTGCACGTAGGGCAATATCACATTATTCTCTAACTCCCCCCCCAAAAAAAGAATACAATTAAATAAAATCTAAAGCATGGGTGTTGCCGCCATCAGGGCATGTAAAACATTTAGAGCTATATTCAAAAATAAAAAACAATAAGAATGCACACCCATAACTGAATTCAAACTGAGTAGACATATGAGCATACCCTATGGAGGAGGTAAGAAAAGTAATAGAAAACTAAAAAGAAAAATAAAAATGAAAAGATTAAAAAAAACACTTAGGAAGGGATGCCGCGGCCATAGCCGCCGCCATCTGCAAAGTTGCAGCAAAAAACGAAGAATAAATTAAAATAAAATAAAAAATGGAGATTTTCCCTCTATGGCCGCCTCTGCACAAAACGTGTTCTTCCTCCGCCCATAGCTATATGTTGTTCCCTGTAGACGCCTCTCTAAAATCCCAGTATCTCCACAACCCTGAATAATAAAGAAATTAGGAAAAAAACGTACAGAGAAGAAATTGTGGAAGGAACAATTAAAGAATGATAATAAAGAGTTTAATAATATTTCTTTTGAAGGTTAGTTTTTCTGACCTAAAATCTACGGTGGGAAAGCGTTTCATGCTAATGCCCGTGATTAATCTAGATTCACCTGGGCCCACCCAACTTGTTCCACTTCCCTCTTTGCTTTTATTTCTAATGCCCAGATTTCTTCTCCTCATTTATTACATGGAATGACATTTGATATATTATTATTCTTTGAGTGATTTGATTTAAAATTGAGTTGGGGAAGATTCAGAGTAATAATTATAATTAGCCTTTTAGAGTTCACAATAATATAAGTATTTAGTATACTCGATTAATTAAGAACATACATAATTATTTACTCTAGCTAGATAACTTAAGGTCCTTTCGTTATATATATATATTCTCCCATGCTAGTTTAAATATATTCCATATTGGAATGTGTCTTATACTTTGAATAGTTAAAGGTGCAAAAAATTCATGCATGCATAAGGGAGAGGAGTCAATAGTTGTGCATCCAAGTTGAGGGGTGTACACAACACATTTAAATACATCAAATTTTGAAAAAAAAAAAATCCTTTAAAATATTTTTTTTTTCTTAATTTAAATATTTTTTTTTTTGAGCATTTTTATTTATGGAAAGTGATTTTTAAATGGATTTAAATCAAGTAGTTTTTCATACAAAGGAAAAAAGGGTGGACCATTAGTAGGGCATCATGTCATGCATTTTTTTCCACTTATGTGGCATCATGTGATTGGGTGATTTTTTGATGTTATTTGATGTGACACATTTTATTAGCTTTTTTTTTTTTCAAATGTTGAATGACAAATGTACATGTATTGGTCACTCACTTCACAAATACCCTCACCATTACTGGTCCATGCTCCACTATTGGCTCCTCTCCCTTACATAGTTTCTTTATGATCATACCAATTATCTAAGGTTTACTATGTTCTTATAACTAGAGTCATTTTAGTTATTCTCTTGGGTTAAGCTCTAACTAATATCAGGGTTGGAGCAAAATAATGTTACCTGAGATTTCTCACTTTTTTTTTGTTAGATCGTAAGGTAAAAATAAAATATTTCAAAATAGTTGGAGTAGTGCCTTTATTTATGATTAAATAGTAAATTAATAAAATAATAAAATGAAATTAATTAAAAGTATATTACTAACTGTTTGGTGGCATCGGAAAGGGTAATCATCTATTTTGGATTATAAATATTGGGGCACAATATTCTAAAATTTCGAACTTGATATTAATTAAACAATGAATATGAAAAAATTAACACAATTATATATGCTTTAATAGGGAGAAGGAAATTGATGAGAATGTACGTCTTTCCATTTGACAATGTGTCCTTATAGGCAAGGTGATTGTTAGAAGTAAAATTTTTGGGAAGAATTATTTTTGGCTTGGAAGCCATGATCTCAAGAGGAGACTCAAACAATGTTATCTAACAGTTTCCTCATGTTATCAATAACCTCCAAAATCCCAACGCCTTCTACTAATGAAATTGCATAAGTCCTAGGTTCGAGTTGTTGTAATATAAAGTTAGCAACGGATGTATCCCTCGTCCTCACTGTAAATTGGGCCACATGGAGACGTGCCCTTGCGAGAAAAATTTATAGTGATGAAAACTATATGTTTGCTATCAAAAAAATCATAGGTTCAAAGAAAGTCTGAGAAATAGTTGCAGAGAAGGCTAGATACCAATTTCATTTGATATTGAAGTCCAAGCTCAAATAAGGCCGCCAAACATCCCATGGATTGAGATCATATATTTCTATCTCATATTCAAAAGAAAATCTTGATTCTTATGTGGAAAAATTATGCCATAATGTACAAACTAAACTCCAACAAAATCTGAATTCTTATTTCAAATTAGTAAAAAACATCTACTCCCCTAACTATACTACACTGCCATTCAATATTTCATATATAATATTTTCATTGATCATCTCCATTCCAAATAACTCTCACAAAAAAAAACTTTAAATTTAAGCTAAAATTGAAGATTAAAAAATGGCCTTGAAAACCTCCATATAGGTGTATTTCTTCTCTAGGTTATTCGATCAGGTGCACAGTAACAATCTACAAACAAAACTGATGTGTAATATGTTACAACGAAAAATACTAATAGAACAAGGGGGTTGTTATTCCCCCCCGAGGCTGCAGCATACTCCATGCCAACAACAAAATTCCAGACCCAATTACCCATATTATCACATGTCATGATATTGCACATACGAACAAAGGAAGTAGGACCGAGTGACTTGGTTAATTTTTTGCAAGTGCATTCTCTAGAAGTGTTGAGGAATTCCTATTACCTTATTATTGCTTTGACCTTGAATTTGCTTAATTGTAAATGTTTACACAACAGAGTGTTCCCTGAGCTTCTGCCAAGATAAAGAGTTCTTTGTAACCGCAGGTGTCAGAAAGAAAATTAAATTGTTTTAGTGCGATGCAGTTGTTGATGAGATCCATATACACACTATCTGGTTACTGAGATGTCAATCTGATCAAAACTAAGCGGTATATGTTGGAATATCTATAACAGAAAATAAATTGCATCAAGTTGCTTTGATGGTATGGTACATGTAAGACTCAAAAGATGCTTATCTAAAGTTACTTGTCATTATAATAACTAATATGGTGGAAATGTGCAAAAGGCATAATCACTAAACATAAGAACGAGGTTAGGAATGAAACCTATTTTCTCCATTGGCTATGATCATCATCCCCTCTTTGTTGCCAACACTTGAAAACATTCACCAATTGATATAATAAGTGTCTTTGATGGGATTAATGTGCAAATTACCATATGTGGGAAGAAAGAAAATGAATTTCCACAATTGAGCAGAGTAGGTCAATGAGAGTTCAAATTGGACTCATTTACAATCAAAACACTAGAGTATAAAGAATCCTATATTCTTATACATCACAAATTGTAAAATTCAGCCCAAATATCCAATCACCTATAGATTAAAATGGAAAATAATATCATAATGCACACGATCCATTTGGCTTCATGAATCCTATGGTTGGAATCAACAATAATATCTCCTATTCGGAAACATTGATCACTAACTTTGAATCCTTTGTTCCCTTGTGGGGAAAAACCCCCCTCACAGACCAAGAAGACAAAGGTACATACATGGAAGAGAAACTATTTCATCTTACATAATGATTCATTTTTCCTCTTCAACATCCTCGCATTTATTCAATCATCCCTTATGGCAAGGTATTTCATAGCAGAGCAAAGAGGGGTGTGACTACAAACAATTTTTAGGACATCATATTCCATAACTAAATGAAAGGGGGTGTATTAATAGTTCAACACCATATAGATCATTAATTAATCAAAATTATATCATTAATTAATAAATATTACATATTATATTCACACATTCCAGGTGTTTTTGGGTTTATAGCTGGTTTTGTTGTTTTTAAAAGACCCATCTCCAGTTGTATGCCCGCTTTTGTTTCTGTTGTATATAACCACAAAATGAGTATTAATATTGCTATATCTACTCTTGTAAGTGTTGTTCTCAATGGTTTGCATTTGGATTTAGGTACTCGTATTACTTATCTATTGCACTGAAATCCAATATCAAGATTTCGATAAAAATATTTTTCCAATACCCTTTATATCTTCAAATTGTAGCCTTATAATATCGATGCATATAAACACAATAAATAAAGAGAAAACACCATAGTTAGAAGAACATATCTAATAATTCACAAATGCTAGCAATCGTGAAAAGTGCCAAATGCATAAAAATAAACACCACACTAGAAAGAGAATCCAAACAACAGTTGTGTGAACTACAACGCATTTTGCCCTTATAAAAGTGACTCGTGGGGAGTTCAATTTGAAAGCTATGGTTTTAAAGCTATCATGAATGACATGCATTGATATTCTCTGTCAGTTAAGTTCGCGTATAGCTCATGCTTCGTTAATGTTCTCTCATATTTTCTATTTAAAATTATTTCTCATATGTTGTCATGACTTTGCATTAGTTAAACAACCACATATTCCTTTATTTATTACGGTTTTAAATATTATTCATTTTTCCTCACCATTTGATTAATACAACACACTATCGTATTAATATTCCTATTTTACCGTTGTGATGACTTAAAAGACCGTTAAATTACCGACTTAATGTGTTTGCCTTTAGAATTTTATACTTTCTTTTAACGTTATATTAAACATCTTGAAAACAAGTGAATCTGTAATGCCCACTTCCCTACGACACTTAGTTGATTATCATTTTGAGTTATGCAGACTTTGGATATGGACATGACTTATACTTATGTTGATTAGCATGATGTTTTGTGACTAGATGCATTTGGATTATGATTGGATTTTGTTTTTAGTATGACCTACACTGACTCATGGACAGACTATTAGATACCGATATTATTTTTATATGGATATATTGCAGGGTTCTAACATTGGGTTTCTTCGCCATGATGAGTAGAATGTAGTTGTTGAATTTACATTACTATAATTTTGGATAATGATGAAATGCATAATTAAGTTGTGATTTAGACCTAGAAATAATGATTGATTGAATTATGTATAGATGTTAATAAATTTCATGCATATGGTTATTTTGGATATTTTGACATGGCCGCAAGGCCGAAGGAGGTATTTTGTATTTTGCAGGAAACACAACATGATCAAAACCTAAAGGGGGATTGGGAACCGCACACAACAGAATGTCGGGTGGTTACAACATTTGGTTGTCAAGGCAACTAGTGAATTGTATTGTGTTGCCTTTGTTCTTTTATGTGTTAAGAAAGAAAAAATTTCCATGAGGGGGAAATTTTCTAATGTGACTAAGGGGGTAAGAATTTTATTTACTTGTTTTAACTTACTTTAGTAGGTGATTTTATTTGTGATATCTTTTTTTAAATTTCTTTTGCTAAGTGTGTTTAGATTAAATTAACACCTTGTTTTAAATTTTTAAGTTTTGGAGGGAAGTCTAGTGGGTGTAATTAATTTTTATGGTTGGCTCCTTGAGCCTTGTGTTTCCTCATGTATTGAATACTTGGTTTTGAGTGTTGACCACTCCAAATCCTTTGAATCTCGAATTTGAGATTTAAGGAAATTTTGGGGGACTTGTGGGACAAATTGAACTTGTCCCACACTTCCCAAAACCCCTTACCAACCATATCTATGGGTTGGGAAGCCAAAAAGGGGATTATTTATTGTTTCGGGAAGGGAATATGACTTTGGAGTGCACTTTTCTTCCATTTGCATTTATTTGTGCCTTAGGACACATGGGAAGGGATGGATGTGGAAAAGAGATGTCATTCAACCCAACCACCCATTTATGGTGTTTTAGGATTTGAGTTGACTAAAGGGAGGTGGTCTTGAGGATGTGTGATGTGGCATCCAACAAGGAGCCACATCACCCTCACTCTTCCCTTTTGTCTATTTATGGAAACTTCCTCTCTTGTTGAGGGGGTTGGAGGTTTTTGTGTGGAGGAGTTCTTTTCTTTTATTTTCTTTTGGGAGAGGAAAGAATTGGGAGAAAGAGAAAAGAAGGAGCTTGGACTTGCATGCTTGGGATTGTTTTTGGAGGGAGCTTGTGACAAATCTTCTTGGTTTAGGCTTCTCCAATGGAGAGGTAGGAAACCTTCTCCCTTTTGTTGCTTTCATATTGTTGTTGCTTCTATGCTAAAATTGGTGAATAATGTATGTTTACTTTTGTGTATTGTGAAAAATGGATAGAATGTTTAATGTGTAGTGTAGGAGAGGTCTATGGGAAAAATCATGAGGGAGGCATAAGAGTAGAATAGGAAATTGTGGAGGGAGTTTGAGAGGGATGCCCATCTTGGGTAAGAATGTTCACATTCTTACCTTGTCCTTGAGGGAGCCATAAGAGGAGGGAGACATAAGAGTATGGGAGGAAAAAGGGGTACTTGAGGGAGGCATAAGAGTCATAGGGGCTTGAGTTTTATTGTTGAGGGTTTTGGATGGGCATCTCATCTCAATTGGGAGGCATAAGGAAAACTTTCCCATAGTTCCTTCTCTTGTTGGCTTGGATGAAAGCCTTGTTGTGAAATGTTTGGTGTTATTTGTGTGTCTCTTTGTTTCTTTTATATTTAGCTTTGAATGTTGTGAAGAAAATCGTATTGTGGAAGCAAGTGTTGTTGCCTTGAGTTGGAGACCACCCTTTCATTGTGTTGTGTTTGGGGCTTGGGGGTCAATGGAGGAAATTGCTTCTCTTCTCCATTGAGCTTTGGTTGGGAGGAGAGTGTTGCCTCTCCCCCTATCTTGGTTGTGATTTGAGCTACTTGGAACTTGGAGCATGGATGAAGAACATCTTGGAACACAAGAACCTTGTTGTTGACAATGTAAAAACATCATGTATTTACCCACCTTGGGTGAGAGGAAAAATGTAATATTGCTTTACTTTCTTTAGCTTACATTATTGTAAATTTATTTCCACATGAAATAAAAAGTGTTGTAACAAATGTTGAATGAAAGTTGTTTTTTTTGAATTCCAATAATAAGTATGTAATATAGATGGAATCAAAAGTTGAAAGGATGACAATCTATCTATTCTCCTTTTTTTTACTTGACTTGGAACCTCTCATGAGTATGTTAATCTTGTTTACATGTTAGTAGTTCTTGCTTTAAACCTTATTGAAATTAATTTTGGAACCCTCTTGAAGGGTGTTGGGAAATTTTACAAAAACACATATTAAATTTTGCCTTAATTACTTGAAGGATATATAATGAAAAATGGGAATATTGGTGCAATCTTTATCCTTGTAAAATAGATAAAAGTAGTTTATAAATAATTGGCTGTGCATCTACCTTCTCTTTATTCTTGGCGCCAATGCACATTGCCTACAATAATACTATATTTTATGAAGTCAATAGCATAATCTAGATCTTCAACTACTTGGAAAAATAAAAAAAAAATTAGAAACTGGAAATTGAACCTGGTCCTTTCTTTATCACCATAGGTCTGACACAGTGCGCCTTGTTATGGTGCAAGCCTATGTTTACAAATTGCTTCACTTAGCATCAAAAATTAGGTTTGCAAGCCTGATACATTGCCTTTTTTTTTTACCGTGCAAAACTATGTTTACAGACTGCTTCGACAAGATCACATTTTTAGTTATCTACTGCTTGGAAACACAACCAAATTAATTACATAGAAATAGCTCAAAAGACGAGACTCTACAAAGGATACTCTACAAAGGATCACTCGTCCTCTATCAAGAGTTGAGCATACACTATACTATTGATACACCATTAAAAATACTCGCAAGATAGTTGTTTGGAATTAGTTGTTAGTGCTTACACATGATTGTTAAATGTGTGATTCAATCACAAAGCACTGACTATCACAAAGAATATTTAAATTGTTGCAATGCTTACAAAGATTTTGAACGTATTTTGTTTTACAGATTAGGACACTGCGAGTGATCTTAGCTTCACAAATATCAAGCTGCATGGCAGGCCTCGTAACTGCCCAAACAAATGTGAAGTTAGTCTCAAAATCAAGACCAGTCAATCACCCTTAAATCGTGTCCAAGAGAATAACTGCTAAAATAAAAAAAAAAGGAGATGATACGTTTCAGTAAAAATGCCTGACAGACAACTTGATACACAAAGCACCGACTGTCACAGAGTATATTTAAATTGTTGCGAGTGCTTGCAAAAGTGAGTTTTGTGGTCGTCTATTTAAGAGTGTTGCAATAGACAAGCAATAGTTGTTGGTATAAGAGGTCCATAGCTGAACAGATAACAACATGTTGGACGACCTTCTCACTAGTTCACCTCCCCTACCTGACTGTTTGCGTGACTAAAATTATTTGAAGGCGAACCCGCCTATCTACCTGAGGATTTGCATGTCTGTAGCACTGAACAGATCGACAACATCCCGTCTGAACAGCCTAGCTAGGGTGATTCCACCTAAGATCCTTGGCCTGTAACTCTGATCCGTGTTTTCGTTTTCAACCATACCATGATGGTCCTCACTGTGCGGACAGGGTCGTCTGAACAGAGTTCGAACTAGCAGCCGTACTATTTGAGCTGTAGCTACCATCCTGTATCCTCCACGACCCTCTTTCACGTGGTCTCAGCAATAGTCCATGCACAACAGGTCAAATTTGTGGTAAACTCACCTGTGATTCCATCCCACAATCACCACATGAACATTCCTTTGGAATGCACGCGGCCGGGGCAGTGGAAATATGTTTGGGCGGGCAGGAGAGGGGAATTTGCCTTGCAAATTATAATGAATTCAATGTTTTAGGCAGCCGGTTGGAGCGATGCGTGCACGCCAACCAATGGGAGGAGGTCTAAATGGCGGACAGGTAGTCGAAATGTTTCCCCATCACCCCAACCAAAAAGAATTAAATATAAATTGAACGTCTTATTCCTTCAAACTGACTTTTATTCTTTTAAATTGTAGAATGTCAATGCATGTATAGGAATATAGACTTAATTGAATATAAATTTTGATAATATATCTATATATATATATTTATCACTTAAATTAAAAGTATCCAATTTCCTTTAGAGAGATATCTATGATCATATCTATTAAAAGATTTCCTGAAAGTCATCAAGATAGTAATATATGTGTTATCCATGCTACATATCTCCGCAGATATATATATATATATATATATTAAAACATATCAAAAAAAAAAACATCAATAAAATCATAATACATACATTTACCCTGGACACCTTCATACGCTCTTATAAAATGGATCATAAAGTGAAGATGGGGTCAGTGGTCAGATTACCCTTATGAAGTCTTGTATCACCATGCTTGAAACTCGTAATTTATCCATTAAGGATAGAGTCGAATACGACAAATTTTGAAGTAAAGCTCGAGCAGAATGGAATTGCGATAACCATATAGTTCTAGTTTTGCAATCGGAATACAAAGTAAAAGATTGAAGCTTATCTGTTCCCAAGGTCAAGCAGGTCTCAAAACTTGCAGATAAAATAAATTAAGCACGAACCTCTACCTTAAAAAAAAATTTTGTCGTATTTTCGAGACGGATGTTTTGCGGCGCCATCGTCGCCGTCGTTGTCGTGAGCGTGGCGTCGTCTTTTTTGTGGTGTTACAGAATCACTAGTCCACATTGTGCTATCAAATAATTAACTACGAGGCTATAAATTATTATCTCCAGTCGGACTTATTTGATACTATATTTTGCAACCAATAACATTAATATTTTAAATTACACTAAAGAGAAATATTGGTGCAAAAAGTTTAAGAAAAATTATGTCACAAGTTCCAGCATATAATTCACATATTATTTTTATCCACTGAATTTTTAAAGAGAGATACATCATTAAAATGAAGATTATATATATATCAAATTTAAAGTCATGAGTATTCTTGATTCAAGGTAAATGTCAAAATTAATCTCAAATTTTTTTTTTAATCAATTTGTAGACATTTTATTACACCCTCTTCACATGCTATTTTTATAAAAATAACAGTTTTTTAGAAATATCTAAAACTACATATAAATCATATGTATTATCTCTGAATTTGTTTGGGCATGATGTGTTGTTTCCAATCTTTTGAGTTATGTAATGTGCTTATTTATCATTCTTCTTGAAAAAGAGGCTTTAAAACACATTTTATAATTTATGATAAAATAGTGATTAGGATGTCCACCATCTAAAGAACGTATGAACAATAAACATTATATGAAAATAAGGGAATTTGTCGATATAAATATTTGATATTTTATTTTAACAAAGATTAATATGAAAATGATTGTAAATAATTCCTTTCACATATGTTATTTTTTTGAAACTAAATTTAACTTGATAATACACTATTCATTCGTCTAAAATCTAGTCCTAAATTGATATATACACATAACCCAATGATACAACGCATTGTACAGATTCAATAATATTGTCAAGCGAATCATACTTACTAGAAACCCAGCTCCATTCACATGTGTCTTTAGCCTATGTCACAAGTCCCCTAATATGTTCTAAACCTTCATCTATATGTTCAAATATGCAAATTATGTTAGAAAAGATTCTAATATTCTGAAAATACGATGACTTGTTTGTGACTTTCTTTTTCATTACATAAATTCAAAATTTGATATTACGATTTAATTTAGCACATTACTTATCCAATTCTCTATACACATACACATATTCTTCATAAATTAGATGGAAACCTTCTACAATGATTACATGCGTACATTGGAAACATCTTACAAAAAGTAAAATTTCAAGTTATTTTTCCCCTTTTGTGGTTGGGTGTACAAATTTATTTACTACATGTATTTCAATTCCACATACTTCAAATGACATGATTAACTGTAGACAATGTATTGTGTTTTAGTAGATGAATACAAAACTTCTTTCCATGTACAAACTTTTACATGTCATGCTTGTTACTATGTATAATGTGTTTCTATAATCATTTTTTTCATATGTTCATGCATATAGTTGTCCCATCATTATAGGAATTCATATCTAATAAATACTTTATGATTACTCTATGATTTGCTTACATTCTAATACTACTATTGTTTTTTCCTGTCTTCTTTTTTATTATTTTTCTGGTGATACTTATATGTTTACTATGTGCTTACTATGTATTGTGACAATTTCATTCTTATAGTATGGTGATTTCTCTATGGTATGTCTTCTCTACATTATTTGATGGACACTTTATGTATAAATTATAACACATGCTTGATATATAATTTTAGATAGTTCTAGGATGAAGAATTTATCATTATTCATATAAAAAATCTATTTACTATATCTATTGAAAATTAATTTATACAATGGTATTTTTATTAGTCATCTATGTTGGTCTATCAACTATGTTATCAAATTTATTGTGGTGGTCTCATTGTGTCATGTATTGTTATGTCATGTTGTGAGTCATCAATCCTAAAGGATCATTTTTGTTTATCCAAATGTATGTTAACACACTTGTCTTAATTTTAATTTTATATTTTATGTCCTAAAAAATAAATAGGTGTAAAGGACAATGTAAAAAAAGTGAGGGTTTCTTTACATAATGAATTTTATGATAGAATATATATATTAAAATTATTACCTAAGTATTAATGCTATGATATAAACATACGTGTAAATTATCAAGGGATATATGAATGATAAAATGTAATACATATTTTAAAACACAATAAGATAATTTAGGATATGGTTAGCATAGTATATGCATTAAAATTATTACCTAAGAATTAATACTATGATATAAACATACATTTAAATTATCAAGAGATAGATGAATGATAACATTTACTAAATATAGTAAAACATAATAAGATAATTTTTTATATCTCTTTGATTTGTGTAGAGATTAATCTAGTTGTTAGAAAGGGATGGATTACCATAAATATCATGTATATTCTTCCTAGATCTTATTCTAAAATTACACTATACATGGGAAAACAATAATTTTTTAGGACCAAACTATTTGTAAGTTTCATCATGTTAGATGTTTTGGTTATAGACACACATGGAGCTCTATAATTTCAATAACATCTACAAATCATTTTTATATTCTCCAACATAATATTTTAGTTCTTAAAAGTGTACAACAACAAGTCACCGGTCATGCCTCTTCCTGTCATGAAGATTTTCATGAAACCTATCCACTAATCCTGCAGGAGATGGCACTGATGGTGTAATGCACACAATTTAATAAACAATAAAACACGATAAACCAGATAGTAAACAGAGAAAATTATGGAATATTTTTTTTAAGGGTAAGGCATAAGGCAAGCTTAAACTAAATCCCAATTATAAAATTTCAAACAATTACACGACAGTCGGAAATAAAATAATGGCTAATATTTTTCGCCCAATTTCAAAATGATGTTACAATTTAATTCTTTCTCTTAAACTAGACTCCAATATTTTATTTAAATATCCTTCGTTAGATTTTCATTACTTAACTGTATTATTTCCCTTTGAGTTTGCTATTTAAATGTCCATAACCAAATTTTAATTAAATTAGACAAGGATAATAATCTTGCAATGTTAAAGGTATGCATACCATAAGTAAATTCATTATCCCAAAAAGTGAAAGGTACACAACTTAGTCTAACCTCTTTGTCCCTTTTTAACATTACACACACATATTTTGATTTATTTCATTCCCACCTAAATAACCCATCACTTAAGTGATGTAGGGTTCATTCTACACCATTGGATCTAAAATATATAAGGGTTAGATGAAAGTAACCCTAGATATCCTTATGGGTTCTCATATATTCCTTTTCTAAACCAAATCTCTCATTTCCTTTGTTTTCACTTGTAGGTTAAGGAAGAAGGTAATAAGATGTAGCCATGGAAGGAAGCTCAAGCTCTTGGGTGATTGTTCATAAAAAGAGTTAGTTTTAGCATTCCCTCTCCTAGGGTTTGCTTATTTTCTAAATGTCATTTTTCTTATTCTTTTGCATCTCATTTGCAAGGGATTACCAGAATCAGGTTGTGGGTATTTTCCCTTATAAATATGCATATATAAAAATTGTATAATGTATGTATGTATGTATGTATGTATATGTATATATAAATACACACACACACATAGACACAGATATGTGTGTGTGTGTGTGTGTGTGTGTGTGTGTGTGTGTGTGTGTGTGTGTGTGTGTGTGTGTAAAACATAGGCCACAAGTGTTGAATGGATGTTTACATTGTTTGAAGGTTTACAAAGTTTCGGTGGGTACTCTTATGCCTCCCTCAAGAAAATAACAAGATAAACATAAATCATATTTATCAACAAGGTGGACATCCCAACCCAAATCCCTCATAAAATACCCAATAAAATTTCTCTTATGCCTCCCACAAGTTTTTCCCCCATTTCCATTCCTCCCACAACCTAAGGATCAAATCGATTTCCCACAATCATAAGCAATACAAAAACCATAATTCACACATATGAGAACAACAAAATAGTATGCTAAAAACAAGGGTGAAGATCTACCTTACAAATGAAGAGGATCAACTACAAACAAGATTCAAGACTTCCAAAATACCAAGTAATCACCATCTATTCCAAGTTCAAATCACCATTCTCAAGCAAGCTCTCAAAAAATTCCACGCATCCATCCCAAAAAATGAACAAGTAATCCCCAAATCCTAACACAAAATGAAATAAATAGAAAAGAGGAAGAAAGGGGTGATGTGGCTCCATGTAGGATGCCACATCATTTCTCCTCCATCCCACATCACCAAGATCAAACCCAAACCCAAAAGCATTATAAGTTTATGGTTGGGGAAGTGACCACCCTCTTACACACTCAACCCAAACCAACAACCCTAAAGGACACAAATAAATACCTTTGTAAGAAAAGTGCAATTAATTGCTCTTTTCCTCCATTAAAACACAAAATAGGACCTAAAATAAGTCCCTCACATCATATTCCTAGTGGGTGGGTCACTTTAAGAGGTGTGGGACAAGCTTAACTTGTCCCACAAGTCACCAAAATGGCCTAGAAGGTTAAAATACGAATTTCACTTGTGAGATAGAGTACACACTAGTCCAAAACAAATTAAATTCATTCTCATCCAGAACACATTAAGGCTACCAACTCACATTTATTTCCCCCCTTTTGTCACATCCTAAATAGCAAAAGTTAAACATTTTTTTAAAATTAATTTAAGAGGGGTGTTAAACAAAATAAAAAAAGTGACTCCACATACTAAAAACAGTAAAATAATTCACAATTAAATAAAATAAACAAGACAAGGTCACAACTTACCCAAGGTCACTATGACTATATTAATTTCTAATCATGCTATTTATACAATAATGGTATAAATTTTGAGAAGAATCAAGTGTGTGTGTGTGTGTGTGTGTGTGTGTGTGTGTGTGTGTGTGTGTGTGTGTGTGTGTGTGTGTTGATTATAGGTAAAAAAAGGTTAAGGAGACCCTACCCCATATAAAGGATGGAGAAAAAGATAAGACAATGATGAAAGAACAAAGATGCCTCTTCCAGCGGCAAAGGAGATAAAAAAAACAACAACAAGAAAACCAACAACTATCTCAAGTTGTAGACCCCTTTCCCTTTGGATCTTAACTGCATCTTGAGGGGAGAGATAGCCCTTTTCTTCTTTCTACTCACAACAATCCAATCCTTTTTCGTATTTGGATTTACATTTTCATTATGAATTGGGATCAAAACTTCAATGTTTTCCCCATAGTCTTGGAACCCAGATGAGTGAGTCAAAACATCCTTACATACTTGATGAACTTCCATCATTTTTACGTCAGCTGATTTCTTAGAAAATGAACCAGAAACGCAATCCAATGGATCATTCACTACCGGATGGTTAGAATTAGAGTTCTTCCACCAAGATCTTCTACCTTTAGCATGTTTACGAGCCAAGTGACAATCTGCTGCTAAATGGCCAAAAGAGAAGCATGATCTACATCTAAAGGGAAACCCTTCGTAATTGAGGTTTTGAATCCAAATTATATCTTAAATTTTAAGTTCAACAGTAGTAGAGAAATCCACAAACGTATATTATTAATATATAACATTTATATATTAAAAATCTAGATTTATTTATTAAATAAGTTTCTCATTAAATAGGAAATTGTAAATAGTATTGAAGAATAAATGTTACAATTGTGAAATTTATATGGATATACATTTTCTTGCACCCAAGTAATTATAGTATCAAAATTGGTGCATTTAACAAGTTTAACAAGTTATCCCTTTCAAGTTTATTTATATGACTAGTTAAAGGGGTTAATTTTAGTTTTGATTTCCTCATTTACTTTAGGACAATTTCTACTGGAACAAGGAAAAATTATATAATAAAATTAATTCTAATTATTCCTTCGAGTACATTATTTGAATATGAAACATATAACATACTTAGATACAATTTTATCTCATTCAAGAAGGATTTCCAATAATGTAAAAATGATCAACACTTACTTTCACCCAATAGCATTACTCTCTTTAAGGATAACAAGAGTTGCAATGTAACTTCTAAACACAATTTTTGATTTGTGAGAGCTTAATTTACATTACAAGATCATTACCAAGTTCACATTCATATTAAGTAGTGTAATTCACAATAAACCATTTACAATGATCTAACAAATGAATAAGATTTCATTCAATATACTATTGGCACAATTTACGAGTAGTAGAATCATAATAGCACTAACTGACTCCACATGCCTTTCTCCAACAAGAGCACTTCATCTATTGATTTCACCATCTTCATCAAGCCATGCACACAACAAAATGGGGGAGTAGGCAACAATCTCCACCCAACAAATTATTCCAATAAAGGAGAGAAGCCTTCTTCCTCATCGGTCCCCAAGCCCCAAAAAGAAAGCAATTAGGGGTATAAAACAACCATTGGCAACTCGAAATGAATTCTACAAACACATTTAATCAATACACTCAACACAATGGAACATTCCCAAAATTACCATAAAACCAACAAGTTTACAAACAGAAAGGCTTCATACTAAATCCAAGGAGGAGAAAGGAACACGGGGCTTCTTATTATTCCTCCCAAGGGCTTGGGTGTCCACCTATGAGCCTCTAAAAATCCATCACAATACACACAACACTCTTATGCCTCCCTCAAGAAAATAACAAGATAAACATAAATCATATTTATCAACAAGGTGGACATCCCAACCCAAATCCCTCATAAAATACCCAATAAAATTTCTCTTATGCCTCCCACAAGTTTCTCCCCCATTTCCATTCCTCCCACAACCTAAGGATCAAATCGATTTCCCACAATCATAAGCAATACAAAAACCATAATTCACACATATGAGAACAACAAAATAGTATGGTAAAAACAAGGGTGAAGATCTACCTTACAAATGAAGAGGATCAACTACAAACAAGATTCAAGACTTCCAAAATACCAAGTAATCACCATCTATTCCAAGTTCAAATCACCATTCTCAAGCAAGCTCTCAAAAAATTCGACGCATCCATCCCAAAAAATGAACAAGTAACCCCCAAATCCTAACACAAAATGAAATAAATAGAAAAGAGGAAGAAAGGGGTGATGTGGCTCCATGTAGGATGCCACATCATTTCTCCTCCATCCCACATCACCAAGATCAAACCCAAACCCCAAAGCATTATAAATTTATGGTTGGGGAAGTGACCACCCTCTTACACACTCAACCCAAACCAACAACCCTAAAGGACACAAATAAATACCCTTGTAAGAAAAGTGCAATTAATTGCTCTTTTCCTCCATTAAAACACAAAATAGGACCTAAAATAAGTCCCTCACATCATATGCCTAGTGGGTGGGTCACTTTAAGAGGTGTGGGACAAGCTTAACTTGTCCCACAAGTCACCAAAATGGCCTAGAAGGTTAAAATACGAATTTCACTTGTGAGATAGAGTACACACTAGTCCAAAACAAATTAAATTCATTCTCATCCAGAACACATTAAGGCTACCAACTCACATTTATTTCCCCCCTTTTGTCACATCCTAAATAGCAAAAGTCAAACATTTTTTTAAAATTAATTTAAGAGGGGTGTTAAACAAAATAAAAAAAGTGACTCCACATACTAAAAACAGTAAAATAATTCACAATTAAATAAAATAAACAAGACAAGGTCACAACTTACCCAAGGTCACTATGAAGGCCACCACCCAATGGGGACCTCCAAAAAATCAACAACAATACACAACATAAGAATACATGACCTTCTATGGTGAACTATTGCCAGTACCCCACATTCCTTTGTTGTTGGTCTCCTACCCCCCGTAGTTTTTTGTGCTATAATTTTCTACAAAATTAAACAATACCTTTTTGGCCTCGTGGCCATATTAATGATGTTGAAATCATAAAACACTTGCATGTGTACATAACAATTTACATAATCAAATATCATAATTAAACCAATTATAGAATCATGTAATTCACCAATTGTTCAATTTCTAACATTTCAATTCTACCAATCCATCAATTTGTACTAAGATCACAACATTAACAATCATCTAGAAATATCCATAAATCATGTCTAATATGTCAATATAGTAGTAATAGTTAGAACATCGATTACTGTTATATGAATCAAGCATATAAAATTCATTGCAATGGTCACATCATGTCATAAGTATAACATGCCTATCTTGTCTATCAAATAAGTAAAACAAGTGTACTAATGCCCATATCGTAATGTCTAATATCTAACACAATATCAAGGTCTAGGGATCCAATATAGAGTGAGAAGAGACATAACAATATAAATATAGTAACAGTATCACAATCAATCTGTAATCATGTAACCATTCGAGCTCATCATCATATCCTTAAATTCCCATCAAGGTCCACAATACAACCATACAATCAAAATAATAATAAAAACACAATAGTAATCATGATGTCCTGTAAATGTTATTTGTATACTAACTAGAATACAACAACAAGGTTTAAAATTATAATCCATTCAGGATTAAAAACATGGTTCAAACAATATTAAAGAGGAGTGGGAATTATAGTTGGAAACAAGAATGGCACTATGGTCACACAGGTTGAGAACAGAGGGTAAAATAATGAGGTATTATCTTGGATTGATAAGGATTTCTACAGGAATGATGGCACTCAGGATGCACTTGGCAAGCATGAGGAAAGCCGTGGCAAGGTTTCTCTTGCAAAAATATCTCAAGCAGAGGACAAGTCAAGGGTTGACCCTACTGGTGGAGGTAAGGGTTGATTTGTCGAGACCATCCTTCAAGTCGCTAGAAGCCAAGGGAAAAATGGAAACATACAAAATGGTTTGGGGATTAGTGGTTCCACCAAATCCTTTACTGCATGGGTCACCAAATAGAAGAATAGTGTAAGAAATGTTGACAAGTTATTAAAACCATCATTGAAAACTTGAGTGTTGAAAATAAAGGAGGATATTCAACAAAAATTTCTCAAGAATGAGGAGGATCTCTCCCAGCTTGGCCTCATCTACATATTTAAGAAGTTTTTGCTAAATCTATCTCAGTTGCATGATTGGATCTCTCGAAGATGGAGGGAAAATATTAAGGGAAAGATTGAACTATACCCATGTCATAAAGCCTATTTTATTATTTATTTTCAAAAACCTAAGGATATGGATTTAATAACAAACCAATATTGGGTGTGGGTGAATATGGACTCATGTTCAAGCCATGGTATCTATCTTTTGATCCTATAAAACACTCCTTTGATACCTACCTTGTTTGGATCCGCTTGCCAGGGCTCCTATTAAAGTTCTAGAAGAAATCTTGTCTCATTATTATAGGAGATAACCATGGGATATTTTATGAAACTTGATGAGAAAATATATTATCATACTCATACAAATTCTACTAGAATTTTGTTAGACATTAACACCTATCAAGCCCTTATAGTAGAAATTAATCTGAAAGTAGGTGACAAACATTGGGTTCAGAGAATTGACTATGGGGGTTTATTCTTCAGATGTCAGTTTTGTTTTCAAATTGGGCATCTCTTGGATGATTGCAAGCATTTTAGGCACAAGAAAAAACCTGCATGGTGGAAGGAATCTCTTCCAGAACATATTACAGTTAATACACATTTCTATTTGATTGAGGAACCCTTAAACCCCTCAAGGGTAGATGCCCCCTATTCCATAGAAGGAGCCACAAAACTCTGATTCTCTCATCTCTTCTAGGATAACTAAGGTTTCTTCTACCTAAGAGGTCTTTGCTACATCTACAATTGATTGTGCCCCATCCCTCTTTAAGGGTCACATTCTTATCAAATATAGTGAAATTGTTTTACCAATATTTATGAAATAAAGTAACGATCTGATTAGATGATGGTGGAAAGGAGGAAGAAAGGAAATATAAAAAACTAAAATCAACCGTCATTTCATACAAGGATTGCATGATATCCTATTTTTTGTTTTTAACGCTTTATCTGGTCTAGGGGCCTACTTTCTATGGCTATTTTTCTATTACGAGTAGGTCATCGTTTAGCTGTGGGCCTACTATGTTGTTTTTTATTTATGATTATCAATTTTTTTATTGATTTGTTTTCCATCACATTATATATCTAGATTCTTAGACCTTTTTCCATTAGTGTTCTTTTGTGTATCTAGTTTTTGACCCTTTTGATGTGCTATTATATATGGTTTCTATTGATGCGTAATCAAAACACCCCTGGAGTCTACAACTTGATGGGTTGAGACTCACAGTGTGATTTCATAACATGGAGCATCTCTCAAAGTGTGGGACTTTACGAATCGAGAGAGATCTCCAGATGAAGGTCAGTTCCTATTCCTCTGTTTAGGTGCACACGTTCATATTGCAGAGGATATACTCTAAAACCTACTCTAACTTGCCAAGGAGACACAGGTTAAGAAAGATGCAAGAAAAAAGAATCTAAACTAATAAGGGTGATGCATGAAAGGAATGCTGAAACACCTACTTTGCAATATACACAAACCATAAAAAATGTAATACGATCGCCAAACACAAATAACCAGGACTACAATGAGAGATCAGAAAGGAGACAATGAATGCATAAGAGAGGGTTGAAGATCATCCATAGACATGCATTATCACTCCAAAGATTTGATACAGATACATTACAATGGCCAAGAGGCACAAACTTGCATTACAATTTGAATGGAAGGCTTAAAAATCCACAAAATCACTTGCAAATAAGGGAAGAAGGGAGGCTACAAAGCAGAAATGTCCAACCTTTTGAAAAAATCCACCTCCTAACAATATATAGGAAGAATAGAGGGATGGAGGTAGAAGAAATCCAGTACTCCTGTTCAACCACCCCAGAGATGTATTGAATCCACCTATGAAATTAACGAGTCTCATGAAACAAACCACATGCCTCCATTGTCTGTTTCTTAGTGGGCAATAGAAATGCCTCATTACGGTGGTGGGTTAGAAGCATGATAGCCTCAAGAATGGTGCCTTGTATTTACTCTAGTCATAGTCGAGGTCATCTGAAAGTTAGGGTTGGGTGTTGAACGCGTGCTTCTCACAATATTTTCAAGATCCAAGAATTTAAAAATATTTGCGGGCTACATGATTCACCAAATATTTTACAAACTACTTTGGGTTTGGATTTTACCCATGTGTGAGATCTTCATGGAGCCCTATCGCATTCTTAATATTTTGCTGCCCCTTATTCACTCCTGAAGTTATGATGGTTGGACACTTGGTCTCACCCACGGGCCTGCTCTGTTTGTTTTTGTTTTGGATAAGACCCCCCTGCCTGAACTGGCAGAGCAACTATGTTTGACCCTAGATACATGTGGAGAGATCTTGCACCTTTTTGGGACTTTCCTTTAGAGTTGATCTTTGAAGTTACGCACTGAGTTGACGTGTGGCACCTTCCACTAGCTCTTCCTTGTTTAGAATTTTCAACGAGTCGGTTCCACAATTTTGGGCTCATATCACATGTGAGCGAACTTGTGCTCATTTGGGATTTGCCCTTTTGATTCTACCTTTGAAGTTGCGTGGACAAGGCATATGGATGCCTCTGCAGTATTTTGGACTTTTCAATGGCCGGTGTCCCGTTTTTAGACCTGGGACACATGGAGGGATGGTGCTGACGTTTAGGTTCTCTCTTTGGGCCGCACCATTGAAATTACACTGGTCAATGAGGCACGTGGAGGATTCTGCTAACCTCTTTGTACTTATCTGACTCGTCCCTGCTCCCTTTCTCGGTCCCTTACTACGTGGTGGGTTGGAGCTCATTTGGGGACCACCTTTAGATTCGACCCTTGAGGGTGCGCCAATGAGACACGTGGCACCATCCACTGGTCTGTTTCGAGTTTGGATTTTTTAATGGCTGGTGAAACCATTTCAGACTTTGGCCACGTGGCAAGCATGCACTCGTTTGGGGACCACCTTCATACTTTTGACTGTTGAAGTTCCACTGAAGAGACATGTGGAGGCCTCCATGCTGGTCCTTTTACTTTTCCACGACCGGTTCAATATTTCGGGCTCTGATGACATGGTGGGCTTGCACACATTTAGAGACCCAGCTTTCTATTTCACCTATGAAGTTGTACACTGAGATGGTACAAATGTCTCCTTCCACCGGTCCTTTTATACTTAACTGATTTAGGCCTCGAGTGAACAAATTATATGCACTTCTTTTGCAGGTCTCCCATTTTTGATTCCACGTGGAGTCCCGCGGGGTTTTGAGTTTCATTGTTCTCTCTCACTCTTGGAATTTCACTGAGCCGAAAAGTAGTGCTTTCCACGAGTCCACTAGTTTACTTAGTGTTGAATCATTATGGGTTGCCATTGTCAAGCCTGTTTGTAACCTAATTGCTAGTTTTGAAATGTGGACTCACATGACTAAACCAACTCTTCAATTTTCTTATGTGTAGGGTCATGTTTGATTAAGTTTTCCTAAGGGGAAAAGTTGGTCAACAATTTTTCCACTCACGGGGTCACCTTCCTGCTAGGTGAATAGATCAGTTGCCTTGAAGTATCCATTGCGTGTGGAGTCATGAATTGATAGCCTGGTACTACTCTTGTTCCTGAAACCTCGAGCCCGACTGCTTGCACTTCATGACCCTCAACTTGCCCTATTGTTTGAAATCTCAATTGTTTCAAGAAAATCATCAAGATGAGACCTCTGAGAGTAGAAAATTACCTTTACCTGGGGCATTCACCTGTTGCTAGAAGTGGACTGTATGCACACATTCACCTTTAGAGGTACATTGAACTGCACAATGATTCAACCTAGGAGAAATGAGACCTATGTTGAATCACTTAGGAAAATTAAAACCTATACTACAACAAGGCAATGTGCATACGCAGTTAGAGGAATTAAAATCCTAGGTTAATATTTACAATGGTTAAACCTTTTCCTTTCAGTAACAATGTTTAAGATATATCCCGTTAACTGGAATCAGAAGCTCCTCTCCATCCAACATAGAAAATTAAAAGGCATTTCTACTCTTACATCCTGTGACCATGTAGGGGCCACTCCAAATAGCATCAAATTTAGAATGCCTCCCCAGTTTTTCCTGATCTGCATCCCACTTCAGGACTAGGTCCCTTTCCTAAAAGGTCCTTGCTCTTGATTTCTTATCAAACCACCTATTAACTAAGGCTTAATCATTTTCCAATGTTTGAATTTCCTACTCCCTAATTTCCTCTAATTCCACCAGCTCTGCATACCTATCCTCCATTGGTTCAAACTCAGATAATTCCAACTGCTTCATGAGTTCCAATGTGGGAAGCTCTAATGATATAGGCAACATTGCCTCCTTCCCATAGACTATCTTGTAAGGGGAATTCCCTTGTAGATCTCTTTGGTGTGATCCTATCAAACAATAATGTGGATTTTAGCTTTGTATGCCATATAATTTCATTTTCATCTAGAGTCCTTCTGATGATTCTTAGAAAATTCTTGTTCGTGGACTCTGCCTGCCCATTACCCTGTGGGTAATAATTCGAAGAGGTGCTCAAGTAGATCCCATTCTTAACAACTCATTCTATTATATTGGAGCCTAGGAATGCCAAGGAATTGTCTGATATGATAGTGGGCGGTACTCCGAACCTAGTTACTATCCCTTCATAAAAGTCTACTATGCTAGACTAGTTTACTTCTTTGAGTGCTACCGCCTCAGTCCACTTGTTGAAATAGTCTGTTGCTGTGAGGATCCACTTGTGGCCTTGACTTGAGTTTGGATTTATGACCCCAATGAAGTCCAATCCCCATTGCATGAATGGTTGGTCAACTGAAATTAGGTGCAATGGAAGTGTTGGCAATATTTCCTTGCCTATGAATAATGCATATTTTTTACACTTATTGATCCAAGTGTAATAGTCATTGAACACCGCGGGCCAATAATATCCCACCTTCATTATCTTAAGAGTTGTTACTCGTGAAGAAAAATGACCTCCAGCGTCTCAATCATGAAACTCTTGTAACACCTTCTCGATTTGACCTATTCCGATGCATCTCAGTAGAACACTATTGATGTCCCTTTTGAACAAAACACCATCAACGAGCACATACAGAATGGATTGTAATCTGAAGTATCTCCTTTTTTATTTTCTCATTTCTGGAGGGCATAGGCCTGTTTGCAGGAACTGCATAATATTCTGAGTCTGACAAGGACTAGACACATTATCATTTACTTGTTCTTGACCATCTTGTAGTACCAAGATAGCTCAATTTCCATTTCTTGCATAAACTTGTTGACTCGAGGCTAGTTGTTCACATAGTCACTTTACATGAACCAGATTAGTGACATTAATTTCAATGTCATATTCTATGACATGAGTGATCCATTCTGCATGTTTTTCATTCACATCCTTGTTCAAAAGGAAGTCCCTGACTCCCGCATGAGAAACTAACAGCTGGATCCTATTGTTTGAGACTAGGTGTTTGAACTTATTTAAGTTCCCAATCACTACAAGGACATGTTTCTCGATGAAGGAGTACCTCACTTCATAGTCCTCTAAGCCTTGACTGAAGAAGGAAACTAGTTTTTCAGATCCCCCTTTTTTTTCTTGCCTTAGGATTGTAGAAATTGTGTCCGCACCACCATAGGCATAAAGCATGAAGTCCTTGGAGAAGTCTGGATTGAAGAGAGTTGGAGCTTGGGATATGGTTTCTTTGCTGGCTTCAAAAGTTTCCTTTCCCTTAGCTGTCCACCTAAATGCCATGCTCTTCTTTAACATTAGTGTTATTGGCTTCACAAGAGCAACAAAATTTGGCACAAACCCACGGATGAAATTGATTCTTCCTAGAAAACTAGGAAGAGCTTTCTTATGAATCGGCAAGGGAAATGCTCAAATTACTTCAACTCTTTTTGGATCGATCATCAATTCTTCCTTTGACCCAATATGGCCTAGGAGCTTGCCTTCATGAGTAAGGAATGTGCATTTTTTGGGATTCAATGATACCCTAAATCTCCTACATCTCTGAAATACATGTCTTAGATGGAAAAGGTGATCCACTACATTTTTGGAGAACACAATGATATCGTCAAGATATATCAATACTATTTTGTTGATCAACCTCTTGAATTCTATGTCCATCACCCTCTGGAAGGTTGCCTCGGCATTAGAAAATCCAAATGTCATCTTCTTGTAGGCATAAGTGCCCCACTTAGTGTTGAAAGTCATCTTGAACTGATCATCTTCATTCACGATTATCTAATTAGACCCTGAGTATCCATCCATGAGAGAAAATATTTCTAATCTGAATACTACCTATAAGATTTGTTCCATTGAAGGGAGTGGGTAGTGCTCCTTGAGAGATGCTCTGGGGTAAGTGCAGCAAGTTGAGGGACAAAAAAGGGGTTATAAGTGGACGTCATATTGTAAATAACAACATAATATCAACTTGTAGATTTTATTAGCAATGCATACACTCAAAATTAGAAAAAATTATCCTAATATGAATCATAGGGTCTGGAATCTAGTTTCTAAACTACTAATTTTTTTAAAAAATGGGCAAGTTTAGCTATATTAAACACTCTAAATTCAATGACTTGGTTTTTTTTTTAAAACGTCTATAAGATTGTAGTCCGTTTGCCCTCAATTTGGATGACCAAAAATTGATATATATTTTTATTCTTTCATGAGATGTTAGATGCCGCTATCTATCTTGGGATAGATTTTATTTTGTATTTTTTTGAGAAATATTTTATTTTTTACAATTTTTTTGTGAAAGTGGTATGAAAACATAAAGAAAACAAAGCACTTTCCATTTGCCCACCATAACCTCATAAAAAAAAATTGAAATAAAATAATTTTTTTTTGAACATGTATATAATTTCACCATAGTTGGGATGGTATAATTTTTATCACATTTTGACAAGTGAAACAAAATTTGAATTCTTAAACATAGACATAAACATTCACAGGAAAAAGTGTCTTAAAGACCTACTATTAGTAAAAAAATATAAAATGATATTTATCCTATTCTATTCACTTTAAAATCAATATTTCTACAAAGCTAACAGTCTCCCCTACATGATGGTACCATTTTTATGACATATTTATGAATTTTTGGCATGGTTCAAGTCCGCGGAAGACTGAATTTGATGTTTTGTTGTTTTTGATGTAAAATTCAGGATTTGATGTCCACTTAATCATCTCCCAACTTGTTGCACTTACCCTCTGTTCAAATCTCAAAATTTCACTTACAGCCGAATTTCTCCATTCTTCTTCCTGACTGGTACCAAGTTTGTAACCCACCTTGAATGTTTGATTAGGAATATAATGCTTGCCTCTATCAGTTTGTTCAACTCTTTCTTCATTAGAGGCTCAATGTGTGGGTTGATTAGCTATTTGTTTATGCCTAATGGGCTTAGCCTCTGGATCCATTTCTATTATATGTTGTGCTAACTTTGGATTAAATCCTCGCAATTCATCATAACTCAAGACGAAAAACATCTAGAAATTCTTGGCAAAGTTGTATGAATTCATATCTCTCTTGCTCAATGGTTACCTTTCCAATTTGGATTGTCTTTCCTTCCCCAAAAAAAATAGGTTTTGAATCATCTCCCTTGACCTTAATGTTTTCTTTCTATTTATGAATCTGGTCATTTGGATTGAATATTAACACCAGTGTCACCAAACCTCTTGGAAGCTTGTTGGTCCACAGCTGCACTACTTGATCCCCCATACTTCTACTCTAATTTATCTTGATTCCTAGCTAAGAATTCAGCCTCTTCTTGTAGGAAATTTATGATCTGTTTGATCATTTTCAAACAACTTCCAACTTTTGTTATTGTCTAGAACTACTGTCCTTATAATCACACAGATATGTGGTTGTGTTTTTCCTCTTTTGATATTGTCAACCACATCAAATGTTTCTCTAACTGCTGCAAGCCCATCTGCAGCTTCATTCTTTTTCTTGGGTATGGACACAATGTTGGAAAGCTTCAAAGTCTTCAATTAGGTCTTATAATCTATTCTTGTAGCTCTTGAGTAGGTCATTCTTTGTAGCATTTTGTCCTTTGACTTGATTCATAATTATCTCACTATCACCAAATAATTGCAAATTATTAATTCCTCTCTTTCTTCCCCAATGTAATCCATGGATTAAGGCTTCATACTCAACTATGTTGTTTGAGCAAGCAAACTGGAAATAGAAAGTTGAGTAATATTTCATAGCTTGTGGTGAAATGATCATAGCCCCTCCTCTTGCGCCTTGTCTACTACCATACTTCGTTATCATATTCATGATATGGATTGGTGATGCTAGTGAGAGGATGATTCTCTTCATGCAAAAAATAGACTCCCAGGTCATATTCTTCCATTTCTTTGTAAGGGTCAAATTCATGTCTCCTGTTTTCTCATTCATGCAGAGTCAAATCTATGATACCCTCAACCTTGGTACCTTTTTCTAAAACATTTGAAAATTTATTCCTAATCAAAGGTTGAGCAATTTTGCATTGATTAGGCTTTGGCACATGAGGCTCAATGTGGAAATTGGAAATCAGTTTTGACTTGATGGTTTCTTTGGCTCCATACCTCATCCTGAAAAGCATGTGTGACCAATCTATAGATAGGTACCCCGCTAATTTTGGATGTGAAATCCCTTGATAAACATAATGCAAAGAGTGGCGGGAGGTCAATTATAGACACATCTTACAATACTGTGACATTTGGACATGCATGCAATGTAAGGCTTAACCCCCTGATGACCCCAACCATTCCTACTAATGTTCCATCCACTTGCACTACTCTTTTGAGCACTAGCTCATACTTTAGATCCAATTGATCTGCTATTTTCTTTGGCATCACAGAGCTACTTACCCCAAATCAATCATGTAGTTATGTACCAAGTTGTTCCCAACAATCAATGACACATAGAATGGTGGAGGCTTCAAGTTCTTGCTTGGTATGTATCTTCAACCTTGTTGCAATGCTTTAGTGAGAAATTTCTCTTGAATATGGTCTAATCTATTCGAGGTAGACCAATTAGCCATTGCAGCTTGTAAAAAATCTCATTGTCCTGGGATTTTTAGTGACTCCCACATGGAAATGTTCACATTTGTTTTCTTCATCTGATCAATGATGTTGAAAGGGAATAAATTATCTATGTTCTGCCCCTTTCCTTGTACATTCTTCTTTTGCACATGGGCTATTACAATCGATACTTGAGTTGGTCTAGAAAGTCGTTTGGGCTGAGCCTTGCACATTAAGAGCTGCACTCTGATTGCTAACACCCTTGTGGACTAATAGGAGGTTGCGGATCATTGAAATTTGATGAATTTCCTTCTCCAATATTCCTTCTCTTGGACCGTTTATTGGCTATTACACTTTGAGAAGGTGCTTAGTTCACACCACAAAAATTTTTAGCCTACCAATTAACAAGTGTGGCCTCATTTGGAAGTACTTCTTGCTGAGTTGATTCCTGCTACTTATTTCCTTCTTAGCTTGTCTCTTATTCTACACCCATCGTTGTTACCATAAGATCTTGATTCAAGGCATCTTTCAAACACATTGATTGATTATGAGGTTGATTGCATGGGAAACACCAGTCATATTCTTCAGCCATGTTGTTTTGTGTTAGAACCAAGGCCCTCAATGTTGAAACCAAGTTTGGATCATATGGTTAGAATGGCCTAGCAGCTTGAGGTTGTCATTGGCTCTAATTTTGATTTCCAGCATGAGCTGGTGGTCTATTTTGCTATTATGGGGGTCTAGTTTGATAGTGATTTGGAGGTTGATACGGTCTAGAACTTTGAGCTTACTGTCTCTTGAAAGTCACTAGCTCATTTCCTAGGTTCTGCAGGTGCTTCATTACCTCTTGTAGCTATTTTGAGGTGATTGAATAAGTAGAAGCCTCATTATTGCTTTAACTCCTAGGGGCTGGAATGGGATTCAACTCTGGCATTTATCTAGTTATAGGAGCTCCTAGTTCTGGATATAGTGGCATATATGGCCTAGGTGCTAGCTTACCAACTTGAATCAAGTATTTTTTAGCTCTAATAGCAATATTATAGGTTGCAGATATAGTTATACCTCCCATTGATTGAATCATTATGGCAATATAAGAATTTAAAGCTTTAAGGAAGTATAGAAAAGAACCTTCAGCTATTGGTCTTCACGGCCATCAGAATCCTATATCCATGTCCTCTGAAATTTGATGTTGAAGTCAGTAAGCTACTCATCAAGAGCTCTCTTGATGGTTTTAAGTTGTTCTAACAAGGATATATTGTCCCCCTTTTCTCTAAATTGGTTTATGAAGGGCTATGCATAGATGATCCCAATTCTGGATAGACCCTACTGTTAGACTCCTAAACCATTACAAAGCTTTAAATTTCAATGAAGATGCTAGACAATTTAACAGTAATGTCCATTTCAGTAATCTCATGAATTGCACAAACATTTACAATATCCTTGGATGTGGTCAATCAGAATTGTCTGGTTCTCTCTCTAGTGAAATATGGAATGTTCTTCAATGCTATGCAACTGGAACTAGATTTCTGTGCATTGATATCCAGTGGGCTGCTTCCAATCAGGTTGATGAAGGGTTTGGGCTACACCATCCTGATTGGTAGGAGGACTCTAGTCGAATTGAACGAAAGGGCCTTCCAGGTAGAGGTGTTGACAAGGTCCTTCTTGGTGGAGATGGATATTTTTGAGCTCTTCTCCCTCTCCTTGCTCTATCTGGGGATAAATGTAGATAGACAAATAGCCCCTCTTCTCTGGTTCTTGACCTTGTTTAGATTCTTCTCATCAATCTGCCAGGCTTGGACTATAGAAATAAGTTGATTTCTACCCTTTTTTTTGAGTCTCTAAATGTGCAATTTCAGAGCCCCTTCCAAGCTGGGAATTCACAAAAAGTTCACATCAATATTTCCATAGTAAAATGAAGAATTATGTCCCACTAGGCATGTGAAAATGTTGATGCTTAATCATAGTAACCCTAGAGTCTCCAACTCGATTGGTTGAGACTCACAGTTTGATTGTATAACATAGAGCATATCTCAAAGTGTGGGACTTTGCAAATCGAGAGAGCTCTCCGGATGAAGGTTGGCTCCTATTCCTCTGTTCAGGTGCACACATTCAAATTGTAGAGGATTTAATATAAAACCTACTCTAACTTACCAAGGAGACAAGGTTTAGAAAGATGCATGAATTAAACCTAAACTAACAAGGGTGATACACTAAAGGAATGCTGAAACACCTTCTTTACAATAAACACAAACCACAAAAAATTTAATATAATCACCATGCACAATTAATCTAGGACTACAATGAGAGATCAGAAAAGGAGACAATGAACACAAGAGAGGCTTGAAAATCATCCACAGACTTGTATTATTGCTCCAAAGATTGACACAGAACATTACGATGGCCAAGAGGCACATACTTGGATTACAGTTTGAATGGAATCCTCGAAACTCCACAAAATCACATGTACAGATAAGAGAAGAAGCGAGGGTTCAGAGAAAAAATGTCCAACCCTTAGAAAAATGCACCTCCTTACCATATATAGGAAGAATAGAGAGAAGGGGAGAAGAAATCTAGACTCCTGATCAACCACCCTAGAGATGCATTGAATCCACCTACGAAATTAACGAGGTCTCATGACACAACCCATGCCTCCATTTCCGTTTCTTGTTGGGAAAGAAATACCTCATTACGGTGGTGAGTGAGAAGCATGACAGCCTCAAGAATGGCGATCCTATATTTACTCCATTCATAATCGATGTCATCTAAAAGTTAGGATTTGGTGCTCAATGCGGGATTTCACGATCTTTTCAAGATCAAGCATTTAAAAATATTGGCATGTTACATGATTCGCCAAATATTTTCCAAACTTCTTTGTGTTTGGAGTTTACCCCCTGCGAGATATTCATAGAGCCCCTGTGTTCTTAAGATTTTGCTGCCCCCTTCTTCACTCCTGAAGTTACGATGGTTGGACACTTGGTCTCGCCCGTGGCCTGACTTTGTTTCTTCGTGTTTTGGCTAAGTTCCCCCCCTAACTAGCATAAGCAACTATGTATGACCCTAGAAACATGGAGAGCTTGTGCCTTTTTGTGACCTTCCTCTAGAAGTTGATCTTTGAAGTTGTGCCGAGATGACGCGTGACACCTTCCGCTCACTCTTCCCTGTTTCAGAATTTTCAATGGCCGGTTCTTTCCTTTTCGGGCTCTGGACACGTGGTGAACATGCACTCATTTGGGACCTTCCCCTTTTTATTCTACCTTTGAATTTGCATGGATGAGGCATGTGGAGGCCTCCACAATGATTTTGGACTTTCCAACGGTCAGTGTCCCATTTTCAAACCTAGGACACGTGGAGGGCTAGCGCTAGTTCAGGGTCTCTCTTCGGGCCATGCACATTTGAAATTGCACTGATGAGACACATGGAGGCTTCTGCATTGATTCTCCTTTCCTTAGCTGATTCAATGGCTAGTTCTACCCCCTTTTGGACCTAAGACATGTGGAGGGTTGGTGCTCAATTGGGAACTCCTCCTCTATCGCACTTTTGATGTTGCATGCCATTGAGACACGTGGAGGCTTCAACTGGTCCTTAGAATTTTTAACGGCTGTGTTCAAACTTTTAGGCTCTAGCAACATGGCGGGCTTGCACAAATTTGCGAGACCTGCTTTGTATTTCACTTCTTAAGTTTTGACCGAGATGACACGCGTCTCCTTCCACCAATCCTTTTATACTTAACCGATTTGGGCCTCGAGTGAACAAATTATATGCACTTCCTTTGTGGGTCCCTCATTATTGAATCCACGTGGAAGTCCCACAGGATTTTAAGTTTAATTGTTACCTCTCACTATTGGAATTGCACCAAGCTGGACACGTAGTGCTTTTCGTGAGTCTGCAACTTTGCTTAGGGTTGAATCGTTCTGGGATTTCCATTACTGAGCCTTTTTATAACCTAGTTGCTAGTTTTGAAATGTCAAATTTCATGACTCAACCGACTCTTCAATTTTCTTCTGTGTAGGTTCGTGTTTGATTAATTTTTCCTAATGGGCAAAAATTGGTCAACAGTTTCCTAGTTATAATTTCATAGTAATTCCAACTTGCTATAAGCAATACCTTACTATATATGATGTAAAAATTGGATAATTTATCACTACATGACCATGTAGGAGACCATCATTTCTAGGGTTGATCGATTATATGGTTTAGTCTAGAGATAGAGAATGATTTTTTAATCTATGTACATGATCATTAGGAGTAATACACTACTTTTGGTTGATATAATATTTTTATTAAGTCGATGAGTAGTGTACTAAGGAGAGAAAGTATAATAATAGGAACATAAATAGAATAGGATATACATATACAATTAAAATAGGTGCAAAAGTCATGATTTAAGGAATTGAATTAATAACAACATTGTAGAGTGATAAATTCTCAAATTTATCTATATCTATTTGGAGACATTTAAATTAGGAAAATTTCTTGAAGAAAAATAATACCTAATTGTTTGAATGCACTTTTTATGTTTGTCAAGATTATTTGTTTCTTGATATGCTTGATTGTTTGTCAGATAATCAATGTGAAAAGTATAACATAAAATGTAATCAATTTCCATATAGAAATAATATAAATTTAACTACACATTAACAATGAACTTGAAACTTGAAAATTAAAATTGAATAAGGCATGGAAGTAGTACATCTATTTGACATATGAATGTTGAAGATTCTTATTAAATAATTTGGAGAGAGGCACTTAAATTACACCAATTTGAAGGATTGTGGTGATAAGTTCCTAATTTACATATGTAGTATGAACCAGAAATATTTGGGTGTCACTAACACAATGTAAATGTAACTAAAATGGTATCTGGTGGTTACCGAATATATGAAAGATGCCCTCAAAATGGAATGATATAAATGGTTTCATAACAATTGGGAGCTAGATGAATGGTTTCATAAGGTATCAATACAACCATATGTACTAAGGGTATCACTATTCCCAGAGTAAAACCATTCACACATGTAATCACATTGGTATAGATAGATCTAGATCTATCATTGAAGAAACAAGAAATTCTATACAATATCTAGATAAGAATGATTGATCTCATACTAGTAGATCTGAACTAATTTTATGATAGGAAACTAAATTAGAATGTTGATTATGAACTGTGTATGCTCTATCTGGAAAATTGGGATCAAAAACCTCTTCAGACATGATCACACAAATAAGCTGGATAATACTCCCCAAGAGCTAGTGTATGAACTGGGCGTTAGTGTCCTGGAAAACAAATGTTCCTCTGATATTTGTAAAATCTAAATTTTTCTCCTTTATTTCATTATTTTTCACATCCACTTCATTGTAGGGTCCCTTTATCATGCATCGAAACCTATAAAATAAACCCTAGCTACTTACACAAAGTTCTGAGAAAAAATTAAATGAAACAAATAATGCATATGATTGATTCAAACTGATCATGATGGTCACCCCAAAGTGATTTTCACTGAGCACTACAATACATTTCAAGACTCTATGTAACTCTAGTGTTTTTCAATTCTATTGTGTCCCTTAAAGATAGGTTTCCCCTTATTCTAGTCACACTAAGATAACAACATACAATTAATTTTCTCCCCAAGATAAATATGTGAGTATGAAATTTTAAAATAACTCTTCCTATGAAGTGAATAAATTAGGCCAGATGTAGTCCTTTAATGTTTCTCTTTTCCCAAGTAGTAGACTATAAGTATTAGGCCCAAATGTTATAGTCCCTAATGATAGTGACTAATTCATGTATATATGGTTCATTTGTTTGAATTTTTTCATTAGAAAATAGAAATCCAAATAAAATTGATAAAAAAGTATTTTATAAAAGGTTCCAAATGATGCGGAATTTGAAATTAAAGATAATGAGCTAAATGGATAAAAGATCCCAAAGGAGATAATAGCATGTGGGTGCTCATGTCCCTAAGGGGCGGCACTTTACAGGATGCTCGAAAGGATATAAAATAAAATATAGAGATGGGTCATATGTTTTTAATTTTTGAAAAGTAAAGTGATCATTTGAGAAAGGAAAATAACATTAGTGTAGAAAGGATAAAACAATGGAATAGTAGAACATGTGTTGTTACTGTAAAGTTTTCTTGCTTAGTAATCATGCATATAATGACATATTTAGAGGCATGATATAAATAGAAAGTGCATGATTTTATTAATACATTCACTAAAATTCAAAAGGTAATTAAGTACACCTCATGCCCCAACCATTGCATTGTATTATTTATTTTCAACCCCTGACAAAATGTATAATCAATAATAGATGCGATGATTCCCCTATAGTATCAAATTGAAAAATGTGCACGCATGTAAAATAGAAAGTGTGTAGCCAATTATTTGATGCACCATATTATTGTTCATAAGATGGAATTAAATGTACATTAAATCCATGTATCTATCTCTAAAAATTTCTAAGAGACTTCAAAAAATCTATATTCTCTTGAAAATTATGAATTTTGATGTTATGATGTGCGCATAACTATATCATCCATTAATATAGTAACATATAGCGGTTATGACCTTTGTTGGATTAGTTTTCTAGATTGACAGTTTGGGAATTAATTTAACCTATTCCATTGTATTTTATAATTTATAATTTTTCATGCGTGCATGAATTAGATTTATATTCTTTTCATAACCATAGTTGTTCAATGCCATTTTGAGTTGAGTGAGACATACTATAGCTTTCTTACCTTAGAATAATATAATGTCTTCCATGTCATATATAACATATACAACATATTTTTGAATTACATATAGTTCAATAAATTTATGTGGCCACCACGTAGAATATATCCCGAAAAGAGATTACATGACAAAAATTATGGGACAAGGAGATAAAAGACAAAAAAATAATTGAAGTGTATGTATACATAAGCACATGAATATGCAAGTACAAAAATCAATGTCACCAAGAATTTCATAGAAAAATCAAAGGGTCGCATAAAAGGGAAAATATATTTTCACACAAACAAACAAGGGCCTAATAAATGCAAAAGAAAAAGAAATTGATGCCATAATAAGGGACCCAATAGAGTTAAACACACATATAAGGCCAAGGACCACACACAAAATATAACTAAGAAGATAAAAATCTAATGTTTGATGATAACAAGAAACAAATATGGGGACATGGAATAGGATAGTGTATTCCTATATAGTCCACACATGGTAGTCCTAAAATTCTAGATAACTACCATATATAAAAACATTTAATATAAAAAAAATAAGTATTTTAAACAGATTTGTACATAATACAGAATAAAAAAAACTTGATATTGCAAAGGATTCCCATAGATTAGAAAGGATATTGGGTGTAGGGTAATTTAAACATTTATGATCTTGTAGATTGATGTATATCTTGCATCATGCCATCATATGTCATACAACACATATATAATAGCACCAAAACTCTATTTGGGGCACTTGTTACCATTTATTAACTTGAAGGATTTTGATAACACTTTTACAAACATTTTGGACACTATGACGTTTTAAATTTGTCTAAGTTTCTTAAAAAGAGTAGCTCTAGGTTCATACTAGATTAATAAAAGTTAAATTAGTCAGTTTTAGATTAATATGCCATAAGAAAACTAGAAACATATATTTTACTTATTTCTATTTGGTAGGAAGAATGTCAACTTTATTGGAGAAAACAGAGGAATTTTGAGGTTAATTAATATTATATACTTATTAACTTGTATTAAATTCAACTCCTCACTTAGATGAGTGACAAGAGTCCCCCATTGTTACTCGAGACATCCATGAAACTTCAAATATGTCCTTGAAAGAATCCAAATATTGGATGGGTTGTATTGAAGCTAGGTGAGATCAATTGGGAAGGTGAAATTGATTGAAGTTTATAGAAACATCTCAGCCCCAATCATAATAAGTGTTCAATATTATGATGTGGTAGCCATCAAGCTACTCATTTTCTTTAAGTTTATAAAGAGTCAATTGCATCCCATAGGTTTAAGAAACTTGATCAATGGAGGCCATGTGGAAAGTATTAGACCTTTTTTATCCCATGTTCCTAACATCTATACCTATCCCTCATGTAGTTTCAGTCAACGTGAACCTATGCAAAATATTAACCATCTTGGTCAATCGTTGTACTTGGCTAGCCTCAAACCCATAATCACCACACCCCATTTCTCGTGCCAGACATTCCTATTGTTACCTATATAGGTAACAACGTAATATGTTGTTACCTATTCCATTAAAACTAACATTGACATGAAGGAAAATAATTTTTTCCTTTTATGTGAATGTCCATGATGGATACTCTATTCTGTCCTTGAATATTTTCATTAAATATATGAATGTTACAAGCAAATGATGCACGATATTTTGCAAATGAGACATATTTCAATTATCAACACTTTAAGACATTGATTTTTTTTTCCAATGGATAAGGCTTACCTATCAAATCTTACATGATACAAAGGAAAGTAACTTATTATATAAGGAATAAGTAAAAGTAATCATTTCATATTTATGTCTCAATGATCCAAGATTCTTCATGCCACAAATAAATAATAAGTTGTGAGAATCAGTTATTATGGACTGTCTAGAAGGTTATAGTGTTATTTCTTCCTTCTACATGCCCTAAATCCATCAATGAAATACATGCGGAAATATTTATGCATGGAAATGATATGTTGAGTTGAATATTCATTGCAGTATGCTTCTAAAGATATTAACATTGACATCCTCATCTAGTGAATTTTTGAGCTTGGGAGTGTCACAACCTGGATGAATGGTAGACCACAAAAGACTTGTTTTTGGTAATATATTTTGACTTGAGGCTCCAATTGGAAAAAAATGGTTACATTTAAAGAGTAATTCAAAGGGATCCACATTGAAATTATTTTTAGAGGAAGATTTTAAGAGTTATATCATATTTTAATGAAAACATTTTTAGTCATTTGTGGTATTTTATTATCCAATCCAGATAATAATATTCCCAAATGAATCCAAATTGATCATTTTTTGAGAAATCATGTATTTAAGGAAACATAGTCCTTCTTGTCCCAAAAATATGTATAAGGAAGATTTTAATTCTCTATTTGAGAAGAATGAAGCTATTGTAGTGGTCTTCATATGTAATCATGGCGATTTATAACAAGTACCAATACTATAAGAGGAGTGTTTTGATATAATAATGGAGACAATCCTTCACCAAATTGTCTCAAATAGAGACAATAAAATTTTTGTATATTGTCTCTATTACAGGGATTTTTTTAGTGGTGAATATTCATAATTTAATGAATATTCCATTTTAGGAAAAAATTGAAAAGGTGATTTTTTTGGAGTAGGTCAGTGTACTAATCACCTAAATTTATAGTATAAATTGTTTTAGGGGTCGGCATCGCCTACCATTGAAAACTACTCCTACATAAACCTAGGTAAGTCACCTATTAGTATACTAGTAACTTACTGAGGTACCATCCAAATTACTTGTAAATTACAAGTAGAAAAAGTGTGGATCAAAGTCTCAGACTGGTTACAAAAGACTTGCAACAAGAAAGTGTCATTGATGCGCAACAAGATTTTCATTTCTAGACGGGTGAAAATATAGTGTTGTTGATGTGTGAACCAATAAGGTGTTGACACACGACAAGAGGGTTGTTGACGTTTGACACAGAAAGGTTACAAGTGGGTGACAAATAATTTTTGTTGATGAGAAACAAGGGGGTTGTAGATGGTCTAAAAAAAGAAGCATTTTTTGGTGTCGGGTGACAACAAAGTTTGTTGTCGCATGACCACAAGGCTTGTTATAGTATGACAGCAAGGCTTATTGTCATGTAACAACAAACCCTGTTGTCACCCAACACCAAAAAAATTATGAGTGCTCCCCCTTAAGAAAATGACAAGTGAAAATTTGACTCTGAAATATCAGGAAATTTTCCTTGCCGACGAAAGTGGTTCGAGGTATATTCACCGAGGATTTTCCACCTCCAATTTATCAGAGGCTTCTTAAAATGAACGTTTCTCTATTATTGTCTCAAAGTGGGTTTTTATAATATTGTCTCTAATTATGGTCTCTCTAGAGACAATATAGATTGATACATATTTTATCTCTTGAGAGACAATATCATTTTTGTATCTCTAGAGACAATATCATCTTCGTTTCTCTAGAGACAATATCATTATTGTCTCCCTAGACACAATTCACAATACTAATTTTTTGTCTATCTAGAGACAAAACTAATTTCAATTTTTAATGTCTCTCTAGATATTATAAAAATTTAAAGAATGAAAATTTTGAATTTCAAGAATAAATAATAACCAAATATCATGTAGTGCAATCAACTACTACATATCATCTATGATGTCAAAGTACAGGGTTGGTAATTAATATTATAAATTAAAAAATAAATTGATTTGAATATTTTTCCTAACAAATGGGTGCAAATTTTTTTTATTAATATTAAATAAGATAAAATACAAAAGGGTGTCTAAATGCCATTAACCATTGAAATACAATGATAAAATATGAAAGGGTTCCTAAATGTAATTAACCCTTGACATACAATATTAACACCTTATCTCCACCACTAGATTCAATTGACCCATCTACTTCCCTGGTACTTCTTTAAGCTTCTTTTTATTAACTTTTATTTTGAGTAACTTCCTCTTCACCGGTAGCTGTCATCTTTGCATTCATCACTTTTATTGTCTTAACTTTGATACAATTCTCTATTATCATTAGCAACAAAGCTACATTAGATTATGAGATATTAAGAACACATTTTTATCCAATGTTACCCCTCAAGAAAATTTGAACAAACAAGAACTTGCACGTAGAAAAAATGGAGGAGTTGATTTGGTCATGGAGGCTTCTAGTTTGCAGTCAGGCGAATAAAGTTAAAAGAAGTCCAGAAAATTGTAGGGAAGCTTAGGAGCTTGAGATATTTCAGAGATCAAGAAGTTTAGAAAGTCCAAAAATTGGACTTCATAGGTGGATATTTTCGGAGATCTTAGCAAGTTCTGAAACCCAAAACTACAACAATCTAAAATTTTAGACTTTCAGGTTTCGGAGTTTCAGAGATCTTGGTGAGAGGGAGCAAAAAATAGATCAGCAAAATTTGAAATCTTGAAAGTCTGAAATTTCGTGCTTTCAAATTTCAGGGTTCGAAGATAAGAGGATGGCCAGTTGGAAAATGTGAGTAAAAATCCCAAAATTCAAAACCCCAAAAGTTTGAAATTATGGACTTTCGAGTTTTAGAGTTTTGGGATTCAGGATTCGGGGTTTCAGAGTCTTCGTTGAAAAAATCAGAAAAGTGACAAAAAAATGTCTGAAATCTTGAAAGTCTGAATCCCGAAAGGGTTCAGATTTCAGAAGTCAACGTAGGTTTTGGGGTCAATGTGGAGATAATTTTGGGTTTCAAAATTTTAAAGGTTTGGGTTTCAGAATTTCAGAGGTTCGGGTTTTAGAGTTTCATAACTCTCAAGTAGATTTTGCGGATGAACAATTTTTCAATCTCTAAAATGGAAATGTTTGAAAGTTTGAATTTCAAGATTTTTGAGGTTGCATGTAGAATGACACCTCAACCTTCAAATGGCCATAACTTTTGACTGGGAGCTTGGATTTGCACAAGAAAGGACTTTTTGGAAATCTTACAGCCTCCTCTACATAAATTGCATAAGAAAGGACTAAGTTATTCAACATTAAGAAATAAATTCTACCATTTTTAAGGATGCCAGACTTCTCACCTACCAAAATAAAGAAGTATGGGCTTCCTTTCTTTCCCAACAATGAATAACACATGGAGGCATGGGTTTTGTAGTAGAATCCGTCATTGTTGGAGGTGAATTCAATGCATTTCTTGGGTGGTTGGAGTAGGATTTCGAAATTCTTCTATCTCCTTCTCTCATTCTTCCTATATATTGTGATGAGGGGCATTTTTCAAAAGGTTGGACAGTTTTGCTTTACACCCTCCCTTCTTCTCTGGTCTGCAAGTGAATTTTTGGAGTTTCAATCCTCCCATTTAAATTTTAATGCATTTTTTTTCCTTTTGGTGATTGTAGTGTACTGTATCAAATTTTTGGAGCAATAATACATTTCTATGGATGATCTTCAACCCTCTCTTATGTTCATTACACCTTTCTAATATCTCATTGAAATCTTGGTTATCTGTGTATGGTAGTTGTATTACATTTCAATAGTTTTTGTTTAATGGAAAACCAAATGTTCAACATTCCTTCGGTGCTTCACCTTTGTTAGTTTAGGTTTTTTTTCTTGCATCTTCTTAACCATATATCCTTGGAAAGTTAGAGTAGATCATCTATAATTTGAATGTGTGCATCATAACAGAGGAATAGGAACTGACCTTCATCCGGAGAGCTTTTCCAATCACAAAGTCCCACACTTTGGGAAAAAGCTCCATGTTATGCAATAACACTGATAGTTTTAACCCATCGAGTTGTAGACATTCAAGGGTGTTGTGATTATGTATCAACACATATTTTTCTCTAGTTTTGTCAAAAGTATTCACAAATTACATTTAAACCAAGATAATAGCTAAAACCTCGCACAAAACTAATAAGCTATGTGGTGCACTCATATACTAGTATGATAAAATCCATGTTTTGTTGGCATTCCCAACACGTAAATATTCAGGTTATCATTTGTACACTCCATCCAAGTAAAATATATTTTTGTTCATAATATTTTCAGAAAAAAATTAAGTCTATAATTTAAAATGGCATTGAGAAATAAGAGGAGTGTCGCTAAAAATATATCCTTAGTTAAAAATGGCATATACTTATCCCTTTTGGTTCTGATAAAAATTCCCTAAAATAAGAAAGAAAATCATCAACCTTCTTGACAGAATCATTATATAAATTTAATAACAATCTATACTAAGAAGAGAATGCGACTAAATACCTATGAAAAAAGGCATCAAGGAGGCATACATAAAAATGGAGAGGATCACACATGAAACTATAATAAAAAACTATCTAGATCTTTCCATTTGCAGAAAGAAAATACTAACTACAAGTAATGTGAAAAAAGCCAAAAAAAAAAATATTAATAACCCCAATGTTATTGCTATCCAATTTCATGCCTCTAGTGAAATTGGATGAACAAGACCTCATTGAGAGAAAATGAAGGATCGATTCGACCAAGGGAGATCACATTTTAGGGTTTTCCAAAAAGGTTGAAGAGGGACAAGTACATTGCAAAGAGATTTAGGAAATGAGAAAGCTTCAAAATCAAAAATTCAAACTTTGGAAGTGAAGTCGTTCAAAGGTAGGCCAGGATCAAATTTGGGGACTGGTTGGAAAAAAGCATGAAAATACTGAAACCCCGAAGTCAGAAATTCAGACTTTGAGATTTCGGAGGTTCGGAGATTTCGGTGAGCATGGGAAGGTGAACAATGTAAAGTCCCAAAAACTCATACCCCAAAGTCCTAAAAACCCAAACCTTGAAATCCCAAAAACCTGAACCTCGAAGTCCTAAAAAATTGAACCCCGAAGTCCTAAAGGTCCAAAACCCGATGTCCAAATTTAGGACTTCGGGGTTTCAGAATTTTGGAAATTTTTTGGTCAAGTGATGAATAGTGTCATGTAGAGGAGGGGAAATATCCGAAACCCAAATTCTGAAATTCAGACTTTAGGATTTCAGAGTTTCGGAGGTTTCACGTGCCTAGTCAGATGAACAATAAACTGAAATCCAAAATTGAAAATTTTAAAGCTCTGAATCCCGAAAGTCCAAACTTTCATATTTTGGAGGTTGTAATACATTTTCGGAGTTTGAAAAGTGAAGATACATCACATGCATTTATTTCAGTGTGGCACCCTCATCTTCAAATGGCCAAAACTTTTGACTAGGAGCTTAGATTTACACAAAATAGGACTTTTTGGAAAGCTCTCAATAAATAAATATAGTACGCCATTTTAGAGGATGTTTCCATATTTATCACCTACCAAAATGATTAGGTATGGTCTTCCTTACTTCCCTAACAATGAAAATTACATAGAGATATGGGTTTTGCAATGACACCCATCATTGTTGCAGGTGATTTTAATGCATTTTGGGTGGTTGAAGAAAGATTTCAAATTCCTCTCTCTCCCTTCTCTCAGTCTTCCTATATATGTAAGGAGGGGCTCATTTTAAAAAGTTTGGACACCTTGTATATGCCCCTCCCTTATTCTTCTTGTCTGTAAGAGATTTCATGGAGATTCCAAACCTCCCTACTAGACATTGTAATGCAAAATATGTTCTTTTGATCTCAATATGGTGTATTGTATTGATTTTGGGAACAATTTAATCAGAATCGTAGATATTTTAAACCCTCTTATGTGTTATGTTGCCATTTTTCTGATCTTTCATTACATGAAAATTATTATGCACTGTTGTGTTTTCATTATAATTTTCGAGTTGTGTTGTGTTTATCATAGAGGTTATTCAACATCCTTCTTGGTGCATCACCTTCCCTTAGAGTAGCTTTTAATTTTCATGCATTTTCTCTAACTCCATCTCCCTGGGAAAACTATTAGATTAGGGTTAGATCTGCAATTCTCTGAACTTTGGAGTAGTTGGCACTAGGATAGGATAGGAAGTCGGCCTTCTTTGGAGAGTTATCCTGATTGCAAAGTACCAAAATTTGGGATAACTCCATGTTTGATGGATCACCTTAAATGCCTCATCAATTCACTTGTAAGTAATCAGAGGTGATGCAATTTCACCATAACAGTTATCACCTTCAAGAATAGATTAAAATATTCGTATTAAAAAATTACAATTACATTAATAGATCCAAGTATAGAATGTAATAAACCATTAAATGTGTCAAAAATGTTTAAAATATGTATCTCATAAGTGGCATATAATAACATAACTGGTTTTTCTTAGAGGTAAATATAAAAAGTGGTGGAACATAAAACATTTCCAAAATGAAATCTGCACCTTTATTTGTGAGTAGAAAAGTTTGGTGGGGTTTAGGAAATGGGGCTCCATAAATTAGCCAAATAACACATGTGAATAAGGTATACACATATGTAAGACTAAAGAAGTTTTGTGTACACTTGAGCTTGTATATCCCACAGAAATATGTCCTTCAATTCTCACAACATGTGTTGATAAGTAATGAATATATATTGAACCTCTACAATGAAATAACAAGAATTATTGGTATTGAATCAAATAAATATGATGAACATAGTACTAACATGGGTGATAATAAAAGTTACAATGAAGTTAGATTTCCCGCAAAACACACTGCCACATTACCTTTGCTAATCTGTAATTGTTGTTCTTTATTCCAAGGAACTCTAAGCATGTTTAACTGATAAAATCCCATAGAAATGTTTTTGTAAAAATTCTATCGTTGTTGTATATATCCCCATAGATCATACAACTAAAATATTCTATTCAAATCATATAGGTAATCATATATATATAATATTTATTCCCAATAAAAAATAATATTAGTTAATATTCTAATAATCATTATTATAATTTTTTTAGTTGTAATCGTCATTAAATCATACAAGTCAGAAATGGTAGGTTACAAAAGAACTAAATTCTAAACAAATAAAAATATGAATCACCTACTGGAAATATCTTACAACTAAAGATAGGAAAGAAACATTAGTAAATTACATTCAACAAACCTACGAGAGGGGAACAAAATAGATGCAATATACTAGTTTCATCATAGATTTATTTACTACCCTTGAAGACAAGGACCCCTAGCAATATAACCTATTTTATAAATGCAAGACCTCAAATGCAGTTAATGGGACTATACAATTTTGATCATTCTACATGATCATCTTTGAACTTCATGGCATATAAAAAATTCATTAAGTTGGTAAGAAAATGGAAATAGGATATAAAATATACCATCCCTAGTTACTCCAAGGCTCAACATGAAGGAAGTGAAGAATACTGTACACATCCTCCAAATTATTATGAAACAATAAAAAACAATAGAATAATCAGGTTAGGAAGAATACAATCATTTCGCTAATAATATACTTCATTTTTAAACATATTTTCCCTTAGAATGGACAAGTACATTAGATTTATCTCCGTTTGAAGGTATGATTTAACACATAATGGTGTTGATTTTAAGATGGCTATTAACAAGATCTCTGTTTAGCAGAGTTCCCTATTGTAACAACCACAATTTGGACACACAAATACAATAGTAAAAATACTGGACTAATTATTATTTTAACTTTAAATTCTCATTACACAACACCATACGAGCTCCAATAGATACAATTAATGCCACATAAGACACTTACACAAGTTATCGACTCACATAGACACATGAAAACACCATATACATGTCAATGCCAAACTGTCCCCAATGAACGAATGCTAGCAATGAACCAAACAAAAAAAGGGACCCAAGGATTGGCAAACCCACAACACATCATTACCATGATTACATCTTGGTTACGATTAAAATTCCAAGAACATTAGTATGCAAGGATAATTTTCTCCTTTCTTCAACCTACAGATTCTTAAATTCATTTCACATTCAACTTACAGTTTGAAAATTTAGGTTGGATCTTTATATATTATGACAATCTACATAATTTACATAATTATTTTCCATATTTGAAAATGCACACAAAGATCCTAATTCTCTAATTCAAATGTTTATTTAATGTTTAAATTTTACCCTCACTACAAAGTGAATCTGACGTGATATCAAGAAAGAAATCTAGGATTTAAGGGAGATTTAGATTCAAGATACCTTTTTCCACGAGCATTCTTCGATCATGGTATCCTTATTTTCCTATCATAATTAATATAGTTGGATAAATTTTTGAACCCATTCAACATTTCCAAGTCAATATTCTTTATTTAGGTTTATAAATATATTTTTGTTTTCTTGAATTTTGATCTCACCAAGTGCAATTAATTTTTTTTTTAACACAAGAAAATGCCTAACTGAGTTATAAGGACTCCAAGAGTAACATTACTCCTAACCTCAAATCTCATTTTATTCTTATATGCTTTACTCTTACATCACATTATGGTTTCATTATTAGCATCACTTTATAACAAAAGAGTTACCAATTACTTGTCTAACATCTTCAATAAGAACATGATTGGAAGCATTATAAACTACACATGAACACAAGTGATTTATTTTTCCAAGTAAGATCCCATGTTTTCACATTTCACAATTACACATGTGAAATTTATTTGATTATTAATGTCATAAAAAACATAACAACGGATTACAGAACTAAGTTTTTAGTTTCCTGGTTTCTCTTAAGTCAACATCTTTCAAATCAATTTTGTTTGCAAAGAATTACTTGAAATTTTCTACCCATAAGTGAACCCCTTAATCCACCAAGTTTTTCTTTAATTCTAGTTGTACCTAAATATCTATGCCCCAACTAAATATGTGTTTAAGGTGAGAGTACAAATTTATGCTAAAGAACCTTCATGAAAGACCAAGGTGTTATGTTGTTAGTCACAAAGGTAACACATTTAGCTAAGATGAACTAAAGAGTTTATTAATAAGAGTTTAAGTCATAGTAAAACTATTTCACTTTCTCAATTTTTTTCGTCTGGGGGTCTCACAAGGAATTCATTCGATGAAAAGAAAAAATTCTAGATCAAAATTTGTAAGATGTGGTACTCAACCAGGATACTAAGGGAGTAATAGCTCTACTTACTCCATAAATGGTAAGGTTACACGGCATAGTCATTGTTGTTAGTGAAAAATCACAACACCCCCAATTGAGTATAAACTCAAGGTTATTGTTTTGGAAGAATCCAACATGGTATAAGATCAAAGAGAGGAGGAGGAAGGTTTTCCTCGAGATATTCTATGAGTATAGAATCCCTTTTCATTGTTAGCATCATTGTCTTGAGTTATTAAATTGTGGCTAATGTAGGAAAGTATGAAAGGCTTAATATTACCTATAAATTGACAAGAATAATAAATAGACACAATATATGATCTGAAAATCCTGGTCAAAAATTTAAATAATTTGTTTAACCAACCTTCGGACCCCTATAGGATTATTAAAATTACGGATAAAATTTTACTCCATTTTAAGGAAAACAATCCAAAATAATGCAAAATATGAATGACACTGCACACAGATTGATTATGGAGTTCATAAATATCCTATGTCTCTGGGTTCTTATTGAACCATTCCAGTAGTAAAAATTCATAAGTACAATGTTATTTACCATAATAAAACCTAATGGAATTTCACCTACCTATTAGTACTCCAGTTCTTTGAAGAACTTTGATGACCAGTCAAAATCGTCTTTCACCTTCCTGGTGCACACTCTCCTTTGGATTCGATCGGGCTTCCTGATGTTATGAATGCGTCCTTTGACACTTCAGTTCACAATCCATGCTTTGCAAGTGATTAGTGTGGCGCTATGGGCCAATTGGATAGTTTTGAATAACTCCCAATTTTATAATTTGCCTATTAAAATAATAGGACTTAGCTTCCCAATATTTTTCTATTAAAATATTAAATGGGTATTTTTTTATTATTGGTAAATAGTTTTTTGAAAGGGACTATACCCTTGTATACAAAAGAGGGCCTAGAAGCTAGAATAGGAATGAAAAACATTACAAAAATGATCAAAAATCTAGATGAGACATAGAAACCCTATGTAACCAAAGAGCAGTTACCCCAAAACATCAAACCAGTTCGAATACTACAGAAGAGCAGCCAAAAAACAATAGAAAATACGAAGGAAGACAACAAGAGTAGCTCAGACCCATAATTACTTCTTGGCGGCTTTGTTGATTCTGGATTTGATAGTCTACCAGGAGGTGAACATAGCCAATGTCGTCATATGAGAAGGGTCAGAAACATCCAGTTGTTGAATGGTCTTTTTGCTTTCCTTTTCCGTGCCCTAAAGAGTTACAGGTACTCCACTGAGATTAGAAATGCTGCAGACATGTTGCTCAATAAATTCTTCGATTGCACTAAAAATAGCCATATTATGGTCATGGTGAGTCTTGGATTTCCCTAGATGATTGTCTAAGGATTTCAAATTTTTGTAGATATCTTCAATCCGTTTATTATCAATATCAACCTCCTTCTCCTTCTTCCTCTTACCTTTTTGTTTTGCCAAGTTTTTAACTTCTTCTTTCAGTAGCAACATGTCAGTTTCTAAGGCTTCCATCCTTTTTTTGGGACTCTCAATGTGTGCCTCCTATGAACTAGTGCTGCTAATATGTAGGAGGTTATGAGCCAATTCCAAATCCTGAGGAATGTTCCCCGAAGTAGGGGTACCAAGGTTCAGTCTTTTAGAAGACCTAGTAATGGGTCTAGTCGAAGTGGAGGCGAAGGGGGTGGGAGCAGAGGTGGGGGGAGAGTGGAGGGAGCTAAGAATGTGGGAAAAGGGGTATCAATAGTGGTGATGGGGACAGAAGGAGAAGAGATTGGGGTAGTAGTAGTAGTGTGGGGAAGAGAAGGAACAGAGATGGGGTAGGCTGGGATGCCGGGATATCTAAGAAGACAGAGCTTGTGTAAGAAGAAGATGAGTCCCTGGTGCAGAGGGACCAAAAGTGCATGTTTTTGGAACTCCAAAATGGAATGCTCAAGAGAATTAAGAAGATAATGAGGAAAAAAAACCGTGAAACTTCTGCGGAAGTGATTGAGGAACACAAGATGCTTTGAGGGCACAATGATGAATCTACCCTCTAGAGAGATGTATCGCACCATCATACGGGTGACCTCGTCAAAAGGCGGAGGGATAGAGATGACTTGTAGACCCACTGTGACTATTAAATGGGTATTACTTTACAAAAATTGCCTATATTTAATTATAAGTCTCTATTACAGAATAATAGCCTATTAAAATAATAAGACCTATTAAAATAATTTGGAAGCTTTTAAAATTCTTCTCGAGCTCCTTTATTTTACCTCCTGAGCTCTTGATAGCTTTTTTTATATCCACCAATATGCTTCTAATAAATCTTAGCCCGTCCATCTAGAATTAAGGGGCTAGGTTCCTTTTATAATGAAAAAGGGCCCGAATTGTTTTATTAACAGCCTTATCACTCCATTTTCCTATGTGGACAACTTGGCTAGAATGTTTGTTGGCAGATCAACATTAAGGCTAATAGGTTTGCATTTTGAATCCTCCCATTATATTTTGGCACCTATGGTTTTGGTTTAGTCGTGGGTATTATCGCATATCTTCCGCGCGAATGGTAGGCTTGAGATTTAAAATGGGCTTGATCACACAAGGTATGTGTGAGATGGCTATATGTTATTTGTCGAAGCCCCATAATGGTAATTTGTTTGAACCACCCAATGTTGGGCTCATCCATGACATGGTTTGGTTTGTGTAATCCCAATGTGGTATAATCGTGATAAACTCGGTGTAGAGTTGATCATCCCACTGTGCTAGAAATGGCTCTACCGAGCTGCTTATAAACATACAATGTAAAATCAAACATGAAATGAAAAATAGAGATCTAAGAGCCCACCACATTGGAAATGCAAATATAGCTCTTACAGTGGTCAAGCTCCCCTTAGTTAAAAATTTTTAGGGTCTTGTTGCCAAAACCAAGTTTTACGCCTGATGAAGATCGGAGGTCGATAACCAAACAAAACAACTCTCTTTTACCTTTTCATCAGTTACCACTTTTTCCACATGTCACCTTATAGTCGGTCCATGTAAAATTGATCCAAACCCAATGTGTTATAATCGTGATAAACTCGGTGGGGAGTTGATCACCCCACCGTGCTAGAAATAGCTTGACTGAGCTGCTTATCAAGATACAATGTAAAATCGAACATGAAATGAAAAATTAAACTATGAATGCAAAATTGACATCCATGTGGTGGTTTGAGAGACCACCACATTGGAAATGAAAATATATCTCTCACGGTGGTCCCGAGTTACCCTCCATTAAAAAAGTTGAGCCTCTTGCTGCCAAAACCAAATTTTACGCCTGACAAAGACCGGAGGTCGATAACCAAACAAAACGACTCTCTCTTTTAGCTTTTCATCAGTTACCACGTTTTCCACATGTCACCTTGGAATCGGTCCATGTAAAATTGATCCAAACCCAATGTGGTATAATCATGATCAACTCGGTGAGGAGTTGATCACTCCACCGTGCTAGAAATAGCTTGACCGAGTTGTTTATCAATATATAATGTAAAATCGAACATGAAATGAAAAATTGAAATCTGAATGCAAATTTGACGTCCACGTGGTGGTTTGAGAGCCCACCATGTTGGAAATGTGAATATAGCTCTCACGGTGGTCGGGATCCCCTCCGTTAAAAAAATTGATCCTCTTACTGCTAAAACAAAATTTTACGCCTGACGAAGACTGGAGGTCGATAACCAAACAAAATGACTCTCTCTTTTACCTTTTCATCAGTTAAATTTTTTTCCATGTGTCACCTTGTAATCAGTCCACGTAAACTTGATCGAAACCCAATGTGGTATAATCATGATCAACTCAGTGGAGAGTTGATCACCCCACCGTGCTAGAAATAGCTCAACCAAGCTGCTTATCAACATAAAGTGTAAAATCAAACATGAAATGAAAAATTGACCTTTGAATGAAAAATTTACATCCACGTTGTGGTTTGAGATCCCACCACATTGGAAATGAAAATATAGCTCTCACGGTGGCTAGGCTCCCCTCCGTTAAAAATTTGAGCCTCTTACTACCAAAACCAAATATTACGCCTGACGAAGAATGAAGGTTGATAACCAAACAAAACGACTCTCTCTTTTACCTTTTCATCAGTTACCACTTTTTCCACGTGTCACCTTACAATCGGTCCATGTAAAATTGATCCTAACTGAATGTGGTATAATTAATTTCAACTCGGTGGGGAGTTGATCACCCCATTGTGCTAGAAATAGCTCAACTGAGCTGTTTATCAACATATAATGTAAAATCGAACATGAAATGAAAAATTGAGCTCTAAATGAAAAATTTACTTCCACGTAGTGGTTTGAGAGCCCACCCCATTAGAAATGCAAATATCACTCTCACGGTTGTTGGGCTCCCCTCCGTTAAAAAATTTGAGCCTCTTGCTACTAAAACCAAATTTTACGCCTAATGAAGACCAGAGGTTAATAACCAAACAAAACGACTCTCTCTTTTAGCTTTTCATCAATTACCACTTTTTCCACGTGTCACCTTGCAATCAGTCCATGTAAACTTGATCCAAACCTAGTGTAGTATAATCGTGATCAACTCGGTGGGGATTTGATCACCCCACCGTGCTATAAATAGCTTGACCAAGCTGCTTATCAACATACAATGTAAAATCAAACATGAAATGAAAAATTGAGCTCTGAATGCAAAATCGCCATCCACATGGAGTTTTGAGAGCCCAAAACATTGGAAATGCAAATATAGCTCTCACGGTGGCCGGGATACCCTCCGTTAAAAAAATTGAGCCTCTTGTTGCTTGTTGTCATGCAAATGTGCAACAAGGAAATTGGAAATTTCCAAGCACGACAACTATACCCCTATGCCGAAATTTTCATGCTTTATTATTCCTAGGCAACCCCAACTCTATCCAGTTAGTCCAAATTACCTCCCAACCAATCTTATATCATCCCCCTAGGTGATTTAGGAAATTCCATTCATTCCCCTAGGTGATTTTAGGACTTCATTGAAAATACAAATTTTGGGGAGTCACAGGAAGGGCTGTCGCTAGCCTTCCCAGGACAGGATTGACCCCTTGGAGCAGAACGGAAGGGAAAAACTCAACATGGAGGTGAATGGAATACCTTATGACATCAATGAAATCATTTTGGAAGGTTTAGAGATTTTTTTCAAGTCTTGGAGTAGTTTGAGTGAAAAACAAGGTTCACAAGCCTAGACAGTACTCAAGCCTAAAACAATTGTTAGGCTTCAAATGAAGATTCCAAGAGATCTGGATGGATTTAGAAGTAAAAAAAAAAATTCGGAAATAGGAATCTAAGACCTAAATTATGGTGAAATAATATTTTTCACAACACCTTGGCGCATATGATTGGAAGACAGTGTTTCTCAGGTACAAGTGGAGTCCTAGATCAAAACTCCGATTTTTTAGGGATCATATGATTGAATAAAGACATGATACCCACATCATTGGATTAAAAATTATATTTCCAGTCAGGATCATATAAAATTTCACCAATAAATTCCACCAGAAGCTCAAGTTATCTGCATTCCAAGTTACCCTCTCAAAGGCAGTTCAAGACTTAGTCATTTTTTCAAAAGGACACGTGTCAGCACCAGGAGCCTAGCGGGATTTCATGTCCCCCACATCCATGAGGTCAGGTACATCACCCCTTGGAAAATTTTCCCAGCCCTCATGTGACCCTTGGGACCCTCATATGACCTCCAGACCTGGCAGTTTAGCCCTTAAGTGCTTATTTGGAGCATGTATTCCCTGTCGTCGGATCGACCACCATGTGTTAGCTCCAGGACCACCGTGGAATTTTATGTACCTTATGCACCTGAGGTGGGGGACATCAGGCCTTGGAAAATGTTCCCAGCCCCTATGGGGAGTCTTCTGGACACCCATGTGACCTCATTTCAGCTCCCAGTGCTTTAAAGCAATATTTTCCTCCTTCATCCGCTACCATTGGATCTAGTGCCACGTGTCACCATCTTGCTCATTGTGGAAGCTGATGTCCCTCCCATCCCTAAGGTCAGGAACATCAAGATTTGAAAATTTTTCCTTAACACTAACTGTGCATATCTTTTTAAAATCTCCCAAGTGTCGCTTTCTTCATTTCTAACTTCTAAACATTTTTGTGCACTCCGTTCCTCCATTTCTTCCTCTACAACATTCTACCATCACTCCGCCATTGCAAATGCTCAAACCAGCTCGACCCAAGCACTGAAACAAACTCCCCATGTTGATTTTTAGGTCTCAGAAGGATATTTCATCAAAACAAGAAGGAGAAACGAAGAGCAAGAAGGAGAGAATAGTGAAAATCCCCATAGCCTAAAAATGAAGATCTAAAGAAATGTTGCAAACCGGTGCATGAAAAAACAAAAAAATTTTTGCTGTTCATTCCTCTATCCAAGATCATCAGAAATACACCTTCAAACTCCCTCCTCATGTGACAGAGCAGCCACAACGAAGAAATCTCATTTCTTGCTCAATGAAGAAAGAAGTAAGATTTCCCGTCAAACTAGTTGTCGGATTGAAGTAAGATCGTACGTGAAGCACCAGAAGACAAAACCCACATAAAAAATATAAATTTTGTTGTAAATGGAGGAGAAAACAAGACCTGTAATTTTCAGGTCCATTAATGGCTGCCGTACCCAGAGGCACTTCCAGGTCTAAAAGCTAAAACTTTAAAATCTCCTGGACTATTAAGCGGGTGAAGCTGAAATTTCAGAGGGAGGATATTGGGAAAAAAAACCATATCAAAAAAATTTGTTCCACATCAATCTGACTCCCAGAGGAAAACTTTCTAAAAATAGTAGGTCTACTACATAAGAACTGCTATTTGGGGAAAGTCTTCGATAAAAGAACTTGCAAAGAAGATGAAGACATTGGAGGTAAATTACGACTGAAAATTCACCAGTACAGACATTGTTGGCAATTACTAAAAATAGTAAGTGGCCCCTCGAGCACCTGCTAAAAATATAAATTTGATCTATAAGAAACGAAGAACACGGGGAGAAAGAGGAAAACTAAGCCGCAACATCTAGTTGAAGATCGAGGAATTTCTTTTCCACACTTACTAAAAATAGTAAGTTGCTTTTTCAAAGGGAGATATGAAGACAAAATGGATGGGTCAAAGCCGTCTCAACCCTTTGCCTGCAAGTATGATGTGAAAGACAACGATGTCTTGTACATGGACCCGAACGACCTTAAAATTCAAACTTCAAATGAGAAAATTTCTGAAATTTGAATAGCTATATAAGCCACATGTCTACAAACCATGGCTCTTCTGGGAAATCCTCTTGTCGAAAGACCCGAATTTCTCTTCCGCATCCAAGAAGATATCACTTTTGATTTGAGAGAAGCTATTTGGCATAACAGAAAAAGTGCCAACCACTACTTCACTGCCACGAGAATCCTCGACCTTGAAGAAGAACGCGTTGCTAAATTGGAGAGGCAAAGAAAAATTCCAGCACCACAAAGATGTGCATATATTTCCAAGATGGCGGATAGAAGCTACACCCAGCAACAGAGGCAAGGAGGATAAACCGACCCCATTTTCGAAGAACTTCAAAGAAGACAAGAGCTTCTCAGAATTCAGAGGCCTCCCCTTCGTTAAGCAACCAGTCACGTTGAGAACCTGAGTGCTGCTAATCCTTTGGATGGTGAATTTCCATACATCAACGAGAACCTAGAAAATTTCACTGATGTAGAAACTAAAGAAGAAGTTAGAGAAAAAGAAGCAAGAGCAAAAGAGGAAATAAGGGCTCAACTTGACAAAATTGAAAGACTTCAAGATGAGGTAGACGAAAGAGAAGCAGCAGAAACCGTAAGTGAACAAGGAGTATATGACTCATGATCTAATATTCGAGCCACTTCAAGAGGTCCCGCAAGTTGTTGACTCCAACACTCCTCTCATTCAGGATTTTCCTCCTCCATTAGGGCAAAGAATGGTTAATGCACCTGTCATTGAGCCTGAAACTAACGAGATGTTTTCTGTGGATGTGGGAAACAATCATCCTCGACACTCGCATGGTGCAACAAATAGTATCTCCTGATATATCAGCAATTTTCGCATGATGGCAAGGAATAAATAATACAAAGAGAAGATTGAGGGACTAGAGGAGCAAGTGTGAAATATTTCATCTTATGTGCAACACTTGGTGGAACGAAGCACTATAACACTTCCTATTGAGAAAGTGGTACCCATCAGCAGCTTCGATCCAGAATCCATCAGAAGAATGCACGAGTTCATGATGCAGGGCCAAGAAAATAAGGAATGGATCGATTCAATCTATGGAAAAGGGAAGTCAACACTTCAAGAGGCATTCAAGCTCTTTGCATACATGTGTGCCACCACCAACAGAACATGAGCACTCAAAAAAGAAGTGGAGAACAGTCAGAGAATGAAGCCAAGTCCACTGCAATAACTCTTCCTTCATCATAATTCTTCTTCTTCTTCTTCTTCCTCTTCTTTCTCTCTCCCTTCAATGTTATATTTTTGAGTCGAGGGTTGCACTTTTTAATATGACTTAAGTGACTTTAGAAATATAATGTAAATTAAGTCACCTTTCTATTATAAGAGGGACTTAAATATTTAATGTGGAATATGAACAATCTTAAGTCATATGAAGGTATTCAAAAGGTCATGAGGTAGATGAAGAGTCATATTCTATTCTATAAATTGTAAAGCCATTCCCATTTCAAAGGGTTGGTGATTGATCTTGTAGACTCAAGAGTGCATTCTACCTTGATAGAAAGCAAAGGAGATAGCCATTTTCTTCTATTCTCTTCCCCTCTCAAATTTCTTCCATTCCTACACTATGTACAACTTTTTTTCAAGCATCAATACAAGAAGAAGTTTCTAGCTTTCTTTGACCAAGGGATTTCATGAAACTTTGTTCTCATAAAATTCTATTTGGTCTTGTTTTCATTTACAAGGTTGTTTCTTCTCATAAATGCATGTGATGAATTTTCTAACTAGTGTGTGTGTAGGAATATGATTTTCTACCTACAACATTAGTTCTCCTACCTCCATTCTCACTCCCTTTCCCACTTTTAGACAAAGTCATCTCTTACAGGTATATGAAAGCATTTGTCGCAAGGTTAGTGGAGTGCCCCTATTGGATCCCCCGGTTGAAAGGCCACCATAAAAATCCACCTTTTCATGTGCATGTGCATACGGCAATAGCACCGGTAAAGTAGAGGGACTTAGATTCCTAGAGAATTGGAAAGAAATCCACAACTTTGTCCACCTGACAAATTTTCTTGCCAACACTGCCAAAACAAAATTTTATGCCTGACGAAGACTGAAGGTCGATAACCAAACAAAACAACTCTCTCTTTTACCTTTTCATTAATTAACACTATTTCCACATGTCACCTTTCAATCGGTCCATGTTTTGACCTATTGACCAAGGTTGACTTTCAAGTTGACTGAACTTTGACCAACCACCCAATGTGCATACGAACTCCGTTTTCGACGTTCAAATAGTCTTCGGAAAGATCTCGGAATATAATTTTGCACTATATTGATACTCAGATATTTAGTGAACCTTTACCATCTGTAATGTTCTTTGGATCACACCTCCCCAATGGGAAAGGATTTTAGTCCCAAAAATCCTGTAAACTAAAAATCACATTACTGAGAAGAGATCATCGCAGATTTCTGCCAACTTCACAATCAACAAATGATGGTTCAAACTCTAGGACCCATGGCACTTGGGCTTACTGCCTTCTGCTGCACCACTTTGATATCCAAGGAAGACCTCCATGCCTTCGTTGTATGGTGTTAAATTTCCCAATGAAATGGAAACAATCCCATTGTGCGGTGCTAAAATTCAGATATTTGACAACAATGATTCCCCTTTTACTCTGTAACACAGCTCCTTACTTGGAGTTGACTTTGTAGAATCCAAACTGATGCAAAGGAACTCCATGCTATGCAGAGCTAAGAGTGATTTGCTGTCGGTGATGGAGAATGGATTTTCCCTTTTTAGAATTCAACACCTCCAATTCATGATACCTAATTCTGTTTCAATACCTCAAGCCTCCAATGCATGGTGTTAAGTCTGATGATCATCTACCATTCTGCTGCACGATCACAATTCCTCTACATAGAATGATGATCCGAGATGATTTATCTCGAGCTAAAAAATGGTGACTCTAACCCTGTGGCATAATTGTTGCCTCTACATGATACAAAACATCCTATTAATGATGACTATCATGCACCAGTCTGTTGCTCAGTCACAATGCCTCTATAGAGAATGAAGTTCTAACCTATTGTTAGATGCCAACGATGTTCAATTACCATTCTATTACATGGTCACAATGCCTCTACACAGAATGAAGTTCCCAGATGACACCAGTGAGCTCAACTATCTGCACATGTGGCTAACAAATCTCCAAGCTTAATATGAGTAAATTATTGTATCCAAACTGTAACAGGTACTCACTTAGGAGATATGTTTGGAATATTAATCAAATTTTATAAGTAAGAAAATCCACTGAGTATGGTAAAATTTTCTCTCAACATTTTATCACAAAATATGATCTCCAAAAAAATACTTCTTACTATTCATCAATCTGAATTATGCAATATATAATTGAAAAATTGTTGACTTACCCATTTTAAAGGACTTTAAATTTCAGGTATTACCTGGTCCTGGGTTGAATTGTCAACTTGTGGTGGTTTAGGAACATATTTTTCCTTTGAAAAATGTCTCCAATCCATCTTTGGCTTGCCATTACCCTAATGACGAGATGAATGCAGTTTCCAGCAATTGTCCACCCCGGTGCCCATTCTTCTAGCAATGAGCAAAACAATTCCTATTAATCTCCTTTTTTTGGGATGGGGAACTCTTTCTACCATTTCGTGACTCTGCATGATGAGATTGGTGTTTCTGGTTTTTCATATTCCTGATGAACAAAATCAATTTATTCATTAGTGCCCTTCTCTTCCAGCATCTAGCCACAAAATGATTATGCAATCCACAAAAATTACATCGAAAGGCATTCCACATTCTCTAGAAATTCATAACCATACTTCTTAAGCTAAAAACGTGGATCAGAATTTTTACTATGCTTATGATTATTGTGAGAAACTGGAGGTAGAATCTCATTACCTCTTTGTTGATTTCTCTTACCACATGCCACCTGTGACGACGAAGCACAAGTTTCCTGCTCAGAATATTTTTTTGGGACTAATAGGGTATTTAGTTTTCTTTCAGAAGCTTGTCTCCCATCAACATTCTTAGAGCATTCTCCAATTTCCATTCCTGCACTAAGATAACCCAAACTTGCAAAATGAGAACAATCCTTGACCTGTATTTTGGTTAGCAATGCCTTGGCCATTTTTACCAAGGCCTCTTTCATAAAATCCCATTTTAGTTAATAGTTTGGATCCAAAGGAATCATTACCTGAATCTGAATCCGAATGGGAGGAAGAAGATTAGCATCGTGAACAACTTGTTGACAATTTTTGCACTTGTGCAAAAATGGGCAACTCAAAACTTTGTTACGGTGGATGGCTTTGGTGAAGTATACCTAAGCTAAGGGAACTTACAACAAATTATTTTGTTAATGTTGATTTGTGAAAGAGATTAAGTGAAATCTTTAGCTATGTGTGTTGTTACAAAACATAACAAATCACATAGTTTGCAATTTCATGAATACCCTCAGCAAAAGAACACAAGCCTTGAAGGATAGCTGTGTTATCTTGATGAAGGCACCAAATTATAGAGTATGTAAGGTGTATGGTTTTGGCACAATAGACATAGTGACAGTTTTCAATTAATCAGATTCACAGTTATTATCTTTATTCTTATCAGATTTCTTGCTTTGTATACATTAGAGTTGTTGTGATTAAAGAGATTGCATCCATCTATGCTTTCATAAAAGATTACAATTGAATCCTTTCCTACTACTTATGTTAAGAAAATACTGACCAAAAAATGTGACAGTAATGTCTAAATGTAAGTAGCAGGAAGGAGTCAAGTTGAATAACGGAGGCTAAGAAAACCAGATAGCATACAAGGAGGCACATATCATTCAAAGGGTGTTTACTGAAGTTACAGGTATTCATTTTAGTTATCGCTTATGTTAAGTCATTTTGTTGAGATATTGAGTTTGCCTACATCATTGTACAACCAAAAGAAAAACTGAATGCAGAAAGAGATAATCAACTCATTATTTCGATTTAATGCTTTATTCATAAGAGATCATAAGTTTTGCCACACAAGCCATGGGATATGACTAAGTAATAACATCATATACATGGAAATGAGAATACTGCATGTGCTAGAGAACAAGAGTAAAGGAGTAAAAAGGAACCCATCATTGCCTTTCTATCTTCTATCTCTACTCCTCATCATCTCTATCTCCATCTCAACTCTTCTATCTTCCGCTTCCATCTCCATTTCCTTTTACCTACAAGACAAGAGAAGTATCTGTCAAAATCGAGCTCAGGGTATAATGTTATTCCAATACTCATGTTCTAAAGCAAATACATATTCTAAGTTCATTGCAGCTAATGGTACTTGAGGGAAAGAAACACAGAAATGCATGGCACAATATGAGAAATAAATACAGATGATCTAGCAGCAAAGAAGAGGCAGAGTTCATAAAGTGAATGAGTAGCAAGAGAAGATTAAAGAAGCTAAGGATTGAATTAGAAAGGTAGAATCTGAAGCAGCTTGTTAAAGAAACAGATGTGAAGAATGAAACTTGAAAGAGGTTGGAAAATGGTTTGTAGAAGAAGGAAAGAAGAAGAAATAAATCACATGGATACAAGAGAGGCCAAAAAGCCTATTTATTTCTAACTCATTTCTGAATTTTGCAAGAACAGGTTTCAACATAAAGGGAAAATCAGTTTATCTGGGTCAGAAGAAAGCAGTTACTGAATTAAGACAAATATCATTTTCAGATGGTTTACAGAAGAAATAAGCATCAGAATGGGTCAAGAAAGAGATATTTTTGCAAATCATGATCAAAAATTTGGAAAAGGAGAGAGAAAAACAAAATTTTGGAAAATTTTTGCCAGAGTCTCCCCTTGTAAAATTGACTTTTGATTTAAAACAGAATTGAAACACATGATTTTTAGCCACTAAATTGCTTTCTAAGCTATCTAAGCTTCAAAAGAAATTCAAAAAGTCAAGAAAGTACATGTTTCATCACTTCTAAGTTGATATCATGATCAAATGAAACATACATGTATTCTAGATTGTCATCATGCTACAGCTACCAAAGGTTCCTTTTGATTACAGAAAAGGAAACTAAGTATTTTCTTTTTTTTTAGAAAAGGAGCATCTATTTCATTATATAGAATGGAATGAAATCATGTTTTCAACAATCAAACAATACACAACTTCCAGAAGACATCACACTGAATACAAATGTCAAGCTATAGAATACACAAGATAACATTCATCTTCCACAGAAGGAGTAAACTACAAAGCTCAGTAAGTGTTCAACCAAAGCATGCCTTTCAGAAATAGGATCAACAAGTCAAGTCTAAGAAGGAAGCATGTTAAGTACCAAATTGTATCTACATTTAAATGGTTTTAACAAAACAATATGCATATACAAGAAAGATGAAGTGAATATCCAACACTAAATTTTACAAGTGCCTAAGGAGCTTCTACATCCAAATTATAATGGATTGCCTCTACAAAGGGGAAAAGGAAAGAGACATATATAGCTTAGAAACAACAACAATTTAAAGATGTATTCCCATAAGCCCACAAGAGCAAACTCCAAGTATACATTTATAGGAAAAAGGACCTAAAACAGAGTTCGAATATCAAGTTGAAGAACAAAAGTCAATATTCCGAATGCTGAGCCAGATTTACAAGTTAAATATCAAACCCGAGTACAGAAGGAGTTCCCTTACAAATGCCAATGAAGTAAGACTCGAGCTCAAGTTTTAAAGTCAGAAAAGACCAAACCCACAAAGCATTTCTATTTAATGAATATTATAACCAATATTTGCCAAGATTCAGGGTTATAGGAAATAAAACTTGAGCTCGTAAAAGAAAAGAAAAACAGTGTTGGAACTCACTGTTACACTAGGATAGTGAAATGAGCAGACAAGAAAAAGATGGTGGAAAATTCCTTCTACAGGATCATGTTGAGCTCATTAGCTATCAAGATCATGAAAACCAGACAGAGAACCAGAAGAAAACAAGGATTTATCAATCTATAAAAGAGATACAGAGAAAATAAATGATAAAAATGATCTTTAGATCATATACCAAAAGGAAAGGTCAAGCACAGAACCAAAAAACAAAATAAGATACCTCCAGGTTCATCAAAAATGCATGCAACAATCACAACTATGGCATCGAAGGATCAAGAACAGGTTTGCAGGTTCGAAGATGTATAAATCTCCAAATTTTCATCAAACATCATAGAGTGAGCAAAAAAATTTCCAAGGTTTCACCCGCAAAATGAAAACCAAATGAAATGACCAAGCTGAGCTCGCAAGTATATTAACTTGCATTCAAACCGAGGTTACAAAACCCTAACCCACAGTGGACGATCAATGATCCAACAAATTCCAAGTGCTAGATCGAACGATGATCAGCCCACACTGGTTCCAAGGTGATAGAGCCCAATTAAACACCATCGACTGTATTAAATATAGGGATAGACCCTAACCTACAGTTAGAAGATCAATGGTGGTAGTGAAACCAAAGCAAAGATCAAGGGCCAGCAAAGCTCATCAAAAACCAAGTAAACGCAAGCCCAATTAGGGTTTCCACCGCCTATGACTGGAAAGGGTCGAGTCATCATGGAGAGGGGGCCAACCCATGTGGAACAAAAAAATATATTTCACCAAGACTTTACAAATTCTAAACTATAGTGCATGCTCAAAAATCAAAATAGTATTATATGCCATGATTACTGAAAAGGTGATAATTGTGTTATATGCCAAGGGGTCTAAAGGTGGCAGATCAGCTATTGCATGGTGGGCTAGCCAATAGGGTAAACCCCTTTACATTATATACATGTTTATGCCTAATTCCACAATGTGGTAGCATATAAAACCAAAGGTGGTCCCTGTATGGGGTTTCAAACAAAATTTACAAGTGTCACTCATGTGACTATCCAGGAAAGTGAACAAAAATCAGAACATGTGCACTTAGGAGGTGGTCCCCACTTCATCTTAATTTTGCAAATATGGCTAAGGTTGCATCCTTTTTCCCACACACAGGAGATGATTTTTGCATGCCTTCATAATAGGACAGAACAGAGAAGATGACGAACTTGCATGTGCAAAAGAAAAAGACTTGCCTAGCAAGCAATTTGTAATTTTAGCAAATTATTCACCTTTCTTTCCTAAAAATAGAACAGTGAACTGCAGTTTGACTGAATTATATCTAAGGCTAATAATGCCTAATTTTACTACATGCTTTATTTGTATTATTTTATTCCTTTATTTAATAATAAATAAAGGATAAAATTAGGATACATGGGCGAGTACAACTTTTAGGCTATTTTTAGGAAGGGGTGAACTTTTGCTATATATTGTGTTCTCTTGCAAAGCACAAAGTGGGGGGGGGGATTTTTTCCAGAGAATTTTTTTCCTAGAGAACTTTTGATATGAGTACTAAAGCAATTTCTGCCAGTTTTTTCCTCTGAGTGTGAATTATTCTTTTCCTTTCCAAGTCATTATGTAGTCTTGTGTATGCCAGTATTAATCTTGTGAATTAATATTCCCTGATCAATCACTTTACCCTATTGCAAATCTACTATTTTCTGCTAAATTTCATTGTGTATGTTAGCTTACTAGTGTTGTTGTGATTCTCCCTCAGTACAAAATAAGCATTTTGCCCTTATTTTCTGTAGAAAGTAAAAATTGCTTCATGCACATAAAGAATTCTTCACAAATTAGTTGTGTATTCCACTCAGGTCAAGTTCTCATTCAAATTTGGTGTATCACCTTAGTATTTATTTCATTTTAGTCACCTCTTAACCCTAAAACTCCCAGAAAATAGTTTAGTGAACACCAATAAGGAACCGACCTTTTAACCCCGAAGGTTCACCTCAAAATAGGTATACCCATAGACCTGAGGTGTCCCCATTGTATCTACGAGAGAGAGACATATTTTGCAGACTTAGAAAACCTATTGCCATCTCTCTGCCGGGTGCACTTTCGAGAGATAACACAACTTACAGTGCAATCATCTTCCATGGTCTCTACATCTGAAGTTGAAGGTATTTCCTTTCTCTGATCTCCACACTACAACCTTGTCAAGAGCTCATCCTTGGTTTACAGTTTTGATTTCAAGCAAAAATTCTCCTCTTCCAAGGAGTAATACATCAGTCATAGGAGATAATTCTAGGACCAACTTGATCCGAAAATAGAACAAAAATTTATACCTCGATCTCAGACCCCTACAGGCTTATTAAAATTATCGATAAAATTTTACTCCATTTCAAGAAAAACAATCCAAAATATGAATGACACTACACATGAATTGATTACGGAATAGGGAAATAGCCTATGTCTCTGAGTTCTTATCGAATCGTTCCATTAGTCAAAAATTGTAAGTACAATGTTATTTCTTACAATAAAACCTAATGGAATTTAAATTGCCTATTAGTAGTCCAATTCTTTAAAGAACTTTGATGACCCTTCAAAATCGTCCTTCACCTTCCTAGTGTACACTCTCTTTTCGCTTTGATCAGCCTTCTCGACACAATCAATGCATCCATCAGTACTCCAGTCGATAATCCAGGATTTCCAAGTGATTAGTGTGGTGCTATGGGCCAATTGGGTAGTTTGAATAACTCCCAATTTTATAATTTGGCTATTAAAATAATATGACTCATCTTCCCAATATTTTCCTATTAAAATATTAAATAGGTCTTACTTTACAAAAATTTCCTATATTTAATAATAAGGCTCTATTACAAAATAATAGCCTATTAAAATAATAAGGCATATTGAACTAATTTGGAGGATTTTAAAATTCTTCTCGGGCTCCTTTATTTAACCTCCTGAGCTCCTTTACTAGCTTTTTTTCAATTATCTTATATCGATCAATATGCTTCTAATAAAGTTTAGCCCATCCATCTGGAATGAAGGGGTCGAGTTCCTTTTATAATGAAATAGGGCTCGAGTTATTTTCTTAACACCCTTATCGCTACATTCTCATACGTGGACAACTCGGCTGACATGTTGTCTTAGAGCTAAGAGGTTGGGGGTTCGAATCCTGCCCTTGTATTTTGGCGCTGATGGTTTTGGTTTAGCCACCCATATCTTCAATAAGAATGGTGGGCTTAAGCTTCAAAATGGGCTCGGTTACCCAATCTATAGGTGGCTCTGGTTACACCTTTGACTTCTTTTGTTTTTCCATGAGTATGTGGCAAGATGGATTTACATTGTTTGGTGAAGCCACCAAGTTGTGTGGGAATTTGTTTGAACCACCCAATGTTAGGCTCAGGTGTGACATCATATGATTTCCTAGATAAAGGCCGAGTCATGTCCATCGAGTCATTCAAGGGGATAGTGTGAATCCCAAAGGGGCCTCCCTCTATAATTAGAGAGATTCAAGGAAGGGGCCTCCCAATATAAATAGATATGGGAAGGGGCCCATGTGGAATATAATCAAAACCCATCCGTGAGGCTTTGACCAATCCTAAATAATATGGGGTATGCCCAAACAATGTGCTGTAAACTTGATTCAAACCCAATGTGGTATAGTTGTGATCAACTTGGTGGGGAGTTGATCACCCCACTGAGCTAGAAATAGATCGATTGAGTGGCACCCAGGATCCCCTCCGTTAATAAAGTTGAGGCACTTGCCAAAACCAAATTTTATGTTTGAAAAATACCGGAGGTAGATAAGTAAACAAAACAATTCTCTCTTTTACCCTTTCGTCAGTAACCACTTTTTCCACATGTCACCTTGAAATTGGTCCATGTTTTGACCTATTGACCAAGGTTTTCTTTCCAGTTGACTAAACTTTGACCAGCCACCCAATGTTCATATGAACTCCATTTTCAATGTTCAAATAATCATCGGAAAGATCTTACAGTCTAGTTGTGAACTATAGTGATCTTGGGAGATTTAGGGAACCTATGTCCTTGGTAATTTCCTCTGGATCAATATGTTCTAAATAATGGAATATGTATGATGAATCTTGGAGAATGGAACCATAATAAGGGCCCATAAATAAAGGGAAAACCCAAAGAAAGTGTAACAATGTGTAGTGGTGCACGCACCTAGTGAAAAAGAGTACGAATTTCCCATGAATCTTCATAGACTTCCTCACCAGCGATATGGACTATCCAAATGGAATTAGATAAAATTTTCTTCTTGAAAAGGCTCAATAAATGTTAAGAGAATTATAAGGAGAATATCAACTATGCATAAAGTTGAGGTGCATATGAAATAAAAGGATTTGATTAACGTAAAATGAAAATAATCTGGGCCTAATTTAGTTTAATCTAATGCTATGAACAATAGTAAATAACCACTAAATGAATAAAGTAAATGACCCAAGATATTAAGTAAATAGAAATGTGAAACCCTAATGTGCAAATAAGGATTAGAAAAGCTTATGTGATTCACTGCCTGTTCAAGACTATGTCGAAGTGGAGGTTAGATAAACAGATGCAGGAATGACCATAGAGTAGATCTAAATATTACATATATGAGTTGTCTAGATGGACTTGCGTGCTTTGAGAGGTATGGTATTGCATGTGGCACCTTACTCTAAAATATGGGTGCCTAAATCTGTGTAGGAGGTCTACGAACCATTTTTGTAGGGTCGCTAAATGATGTGAAGCCTTCATATCCTGTCATGTGTATGTCACTGAAATGTACTTGATGTCGCTGGTAATAAAAGATGAAGAAGAGACCTACAAAACCCCAAGCCAAGCATTAAAATCCTAGAAAATAAAGATGCAAATGAAGGGGTCATACTATCCTCAATGACCACAATGGTGGACTTACTAACTAAGCGGTGCACTACATTTTAGACCCAAATGTAGTTATAAGTGTTTGTGTGAAAATCATGCCCTAGGTTTTGTTCTGTCAGTTGCACTTTGTGATGTAGCGAGAGATAACTAGATGTAGAAATGTAAATATATATCGGATGGAATATAATAAACTCCCCTCATATATAGTCTAATGTAAATGAACCAACCTTGTCCCTTGTGATGGAGCTAGATGGATGCAAATAAGATCTAGATTCCTTAGATGAATGTAACCTTAGGTGGATGATAGTAGTCATTAGAGCTTAGTCCCTCCTCATGGTCTCATAACTTTATATTTATATGGTTCTCTTGTGCTAAATTTGTAATTAACCCTTAAAATGCCAACCATTAAAAATATGGAAATCTCAAACTGCTAGAAAGTGCCAAAAAATGATTTCAAAGTGTAAAGAGGACTAGAGCACCACAAATGGGGCCAGGGTATTTGGGGTGCTCCATTACTGGGATGGGTTAGTACATGCAAGAGGTCATAATTGACAACAAAAAGTAAAGTAAAATTTCCACAGGACATGGGTTAATTAGTAATTTCTTCACTCAATAATCATATGAATATTATTATGATTTCAAGACTAAATAATACCGAAAGTGCGTGATTTTGTGTCTACATTTTCCCCCTTGTTTATGTTGGTGAGTGAAACACTCAGTAACATAAAGTAGATAGAGATGCATTCTTGACATCCATGAAGAGTAATGTAGAAAGCATGTCAATTGACTAGACAAAATTGTGGAGTGACAAAAATATGGATCGTGGAGACTAAAGATGTAAAAGTGCAAAAAGTGATGAGAGTGAACCTAAGGTAGAAACACGTGTGTAGCTGCTGTTATGTGTGGTGTACTTACATGATAGTATGAGGTGTGTGCTGATGCAAGATGTTGTTGTTGATTTCGTCATTGTAGTTTTTATTGACTTCTTTCTTCTCATATAGACAGATATGCAAAGGTGAAGATGATCAAGAGTCAAATACACATGAATATGTAAAAATCACATGTAAAGACACATGCGTATAGTAAAAAGACTATAGTGAAAATGAAATAGGAACTTGTGCACTTAATCCATGATTAGAGAAATGGTGTAGAAAGGATATCCTTTAACTATCAATGAAGTGTGAGTTATTTGGGAAATATCACGCCGATATGGATAAAGAAGTGTAGGGAGAAATTTGCATTATTCTGCAACCTATAACTACTTTCCTAAGGATGTATGAAGATATCTCTCTACTAGTAGTTTTTTGGGAAATTCAACGCTGCTAGCTGAAGTTGTGTACAAAGGAAAGTATGGTGTATCCTATAACTGTTAACTGGTCCCCAAAATGATAAGGATAACCTATCCTATAAAACCCATGGTGTATGGAGTTTATAGATTGGTTTGAACTCACTAGCTTTATAACCCACTATCTCAAGGATTGAACTATACCATTGTAGAGTGTTGTCTAGTATGTAAACCCCAAATGTTGCCCCCTCTTTGGGGGAACATGTGAAGCCACGGATACGGGGATGTAATCCTGAAAGATGAATGAGCATGTAAAATATGCCCTGTAGGAGGAAGGGAATGCGCTTGGTAAAAACCAAAGTGCTAAAAAATAAGTGGCTAGAAAACAAGTGTTAGTACGAACAAGCATGCATGTATAAAATAAGTGTAAGCTATGTAAATAATGTAAAATTGAGAAATAAAGTAACCATGCAAGAATCCAATATAGACCACAAAAGCGGGTTACAAACATGGAACACATCTCACAATGTCGCAAGACACACAAGGCCAGAATGGATGCATACCAAAAACTAGTGTCGACACCAAACAAAGAGAAATATCAACATATAATAGAAAAAATAAAAGCAATAATAAAGAAACATACAGATAACCATGGTAGAAAATAATCCAAAAAAAAATGCTACACATAAAGCACCCGTTAGGATGTTAGACAAATAACCCATATATTAAAATCTTGTATGGCCAAATAAAGTAGTGTGTTATGAAACGAAAAGAAACAATAGCACCTGTAAGAGATGAATGTCGATGCCGCAAACAATTGTTGTAGGAATGGTAGGAGACGAGCATCCATGATGCATGTAAGAGACATATATATGCGATCACAATTAAGGAAATATGTGATAGCACATGTTTGGATGGTAAAGATAATTGCATACAAGAGACCTATCTAGCATGTGTAGTAAGACAAAAAAATATAAAATAAAATGCAAAGAAGAATAATTGCAACCAACATATACAATATGCTATGGATTGGTGGAATGTAATGAAATATAGATGATAGGAGTCACATGCCCCCCAATTGAATGGATTTTTATGCAGTAAGGTTCATTTAGTTTTCCCCCTAAGCAGTTAAGAATGAATCCTAAACGAGAGTGTGTCATCGGGAAATGGTCAAATAATGTGTTGTGGGTAATGCATTGTGATGATTTTGTATGTTTGTTGATGAAATGCGACCTAGAGAGAATGTGCATGTATGACCCTATATCGGAAGTTTATATCACATCAAGATGAGCGTAGGAGTGATGATTTATCCTAAAAGTGTATATCACTACAAGATGAATATATGGAGTGATGATGTAGCCTAAAGCATATACCAATGAAATATGAATGAGTAGGTGACCAATTAGCCTATAACATATGTCACTAACCAAGGAATTTCATGTGATAGACAGTTATCTGATTAACATGTGAGGATGATTAGGTCCATTTGATTTTTAAACCCTCAGAAGTTGATTATGGACCGGGGAACAAGAGTACGTCATAGGGTAGTTGGTGCAACACATATGAGAATATGTATGATGTGTGATGATAATAAATGACCTTGTGATGAGAAAAATGTGTAAATATGAAATGTGTAGAAAGTAATGAAAGATGTGTAGATATCCTAACAGTTTGAAATGTGAACTATGTACTATGTAGGATGAGCAGTATGTGTTGCGAGACTCGAAGATTGACTAATAGTATGGCTTATAGGATGTGTATTTTCTATACATTTACAAACGTCAAAATGATGTAGACTAAATATAGAATGTAAAATGTATTCCATAAGTCATATGATGTGAGATGTGTGAAGAGAGGTAATATAATGAATAATGTGCAATGTGTGGGGTTAATTTGTAATATGACCTCAACAGCGAAGTGTAAAACAAATAAAAAGAGTGTATCATTGGGTAATGGTCGAACTGTGCTCAGGTGGAGTATTTCTTAAGATGCATTACATTGAGTAGATTATTGAGTGGTTTTCCTAAAAGGTGTCGAGGTGATAAAATCGCCCACAGGGTTTGTCAATGATAATGTATGGACCAATCCAATATGGCTTGAATTTTCCTTTGAGAGGGGCTTTAGCATTTGGATTATTTTGATTCTACTTTAAGATAAGGCTATTGATATTGAATTCAGGATAATTATTTTTACAATTTCATGCGTGTGAAATGTGAGATTGATATGTACATAGATGTTCAAGTTCTTTGACACGATGTGAGTCCAACATTTCCAACTCATGTAAGTGGTTTTCATTATATACATTGTCCTTAACGATGCCTTTAAGATAAATATCCATGGAAGGTATTTTGAGTTCAACTGGAATAACAACCTCAACACCATAAACCAAATAAAATGGGGCAGCAGTAGTGGTTGTAATAACAATAGTACGATAGGACCATAGAGCATAAAATAGTTGGCTCTGCTAATTGGTACCACTAGAATCAACTATATTGTGTAATATTTTATCAATGGTTTTGTTGGTAGCCTCAACTTGGCCATTTCCTAGTAGACAGTAAGGGGTAGAAAATAACTCTTGGATTTTTAATTTAGCACAAAATTTTTTAACATCCTTATTTTTGAAGGAGGGTCTATTATCAACGATTATGATAGAAGGCACACCAAAACATGTGATAATATATATGGTGAGAAAGGTAAAAAAAATGTTTGTGCTAGTGATCGTGCACATGGCAGCCACCTCGTCCCACTTAGTAAATTATTCAATAGTGGTAATAATGTATTTGTGACCTTCAACAGATTCAGGATTTTTCATACCGATGAGGTCAATCACTGAAAGGGAGAAAGGCCAAGTTAGGGAAATGCAATAAAGGTCATATGTAGTTGCATGATGGAGATTACCATGCTTTTGGCATTTTTCACGAGTAGCATATTCAAGGAAATATTGATCCATTGTAGGGAAATAATACCCTTGGTGTAAATTTTTTTGTGAGATCACTTTACTTGAAAAGGGACCACCACACATGTTGTCATGGATCTACGAGATGGTAGTGGGTATATCTACGAGTGATAATAAATGTAAGAGGTGACCGCCGAGTACACATTTAAATAATTATATCCTGAAAATAAAATAACGGGTAGGCTCATGCCATAACCATAAAGCCTCATGAGGCTCTAGATTGTTAGGCATAGTCTACTTATATAAGTAATTGTAAATAGGTAAAAACCATTCATAGTTTTCTTTATTGTGCATTATGGAACAAGTTGGAAGAGGTAATGCAGAGATATAATGATGTCATACCTGCGAAATTATGAATGTTGATTTCTCATCTGTGATATCTTATGGGATGAGTGACACATCAGTATGCATAGCATCTTCATGACAATTATCCTTGTGAGGAATGGTAGTAATGGAGTAGGACTCAAATATAGCCAAGATATCTTTTACAAGTGTGTTGTATGGGATTAAATGTTCCTCCTTGGTGTTATATGTGTTGTTTACCTAATTTTTGACTAACTGAGAGTCATCGTGGATGCACATGTTGCGAATGATAAGTTATTAAGTGCTAAGGAGGCCTAAAATAAGGAATTTACATTTAACAATGTTATTTCTAGATGAAAAATCCAAAGTATATGAAAAGGGGAGTGGGTCACCTTGTTGTGTGCTGAATTCTATCCTAGTTCCAATGCTAGAGTGACAATGTGAACCATCAAAATACATTTTCCATATGTGTGGCTCAATATTATAGGTAGTGAAATCATCGCTAAAAGAATTAGAAATGGGTGAGGGACCTAAGAGGATTGCCACAACTAAATGGTAAACTATAAATCTTCCTTTGATTGTGTTATGTGGTATGAATTTTAAATCAAACTCAGTAAGAAGCATGACCCAACTTGCCAAGCATCGTGATAGATGTGTGTGGGATAATAAATATCGCAATGGATTGAATTTTGTGATAATATGTACCTCATTATTAAGAATATAGTGTAGTAACTTATCTGCAACAAAGACGAGGCCTAGACATAACTTTTTGATGTAGCTATAGTTACATTCATAAGAAAGTAGCATCTGAATAATATAGTATATTTCTCATTCATGTCGAGAGTCATTATGTTGTTCTTGTAGAGTTCCTAATGCATAGAACATAGAGGAAATATATAATAAGAAAGTTCTATCAGCTAAGGGAGGGACTAGCAAAGGTGGGTGTAATAAGTATGATTTTATATATTCAATTGTTTGTTGACATTGATCATGCTAGAAAAAAATCGTATCCTTCTTCCTAAGCCATGTAAAAGGTTTATTTTTATCGGTGAGTTGTGCAATGAATCACCAATTGGGTTATTATTTACCTTGTAGTGATCGTATTTGATGTAATTTTGTAGGCAGCTGTATTTCGACAATGGATTTAATATTGTTAGGATCAATTTCAATGTTGCATTACGAGATAATATATCCAAGGAATTTAGCAATTATGACCCCAAAAACATTTTTTTTACAATTTAAGTGTACACTATATTTTCATAGTCTTTTAAATAGTGTTTGTAGATACTTTACATGGGAAGAACGTCATCTAGATTTTTTCAAGATGTTGTCAATGTAATCTTTGATTATGTTTTGGATGTAGTCATGGAAGATATGTATCATTTCCTGTTGATATGTAGCTCCCGCATTTTTCAGCCCAAAGGGCATGAAAGTATAACAAAATATTCCCCATGGTATGGTGAAAGAGGTATTTTCTTGATCAAAATAGAGTTTATTTTAATTTGATTGTAACCTGTGAAGCCATCCATGAAAGATAAAATATTCTATCCGGTTGTAGAATCAACAATAGAGTCGATGTTTGGAAAAGGAAAACTATCCTCAGGAAAATCCTTATTTAAATTGTGGAAATTAGTACAACAACAAACCTGACCATCCAGGTTCATTACTGGTATGATATTAGACACCCATTCACGATAGTCAATGATGCGAATAAAACTAACGCCGCAAATTTTTCTGAATCTCTTCTTTGACTAGGAGTGCTACATTGGGATGCATTTTACAATTTTTTTGTTGGACAGGTTTGACATCAGGATTGAGGACAACATTATATATTCCAACAGATTGATCAATGCTTGACATATCACTATAGTCCATGTAAAAATATCAAATAAATCATGAAGGACTTGCTTGATATCCTTTCTTCAAAGGGAGGGAGGGAGGAAGCTAACCAAACTATGCATGGGTTTTTCAGATTTACCTATGTTTTATTATATTATTTCTTCATTGATAAGGGCTGAGTGATCTTTGATAGATGGATCAATAGGAATAATATCAAGAGGATAAACATTGGTAGGGTATATATCCTAGTCTTCAAAATAATTCATAGTATCAAGATAGAATGTGAGACACTTTTTATGGTGAAAAGAAGGAAAAAGGTCATAAAAACCATATAACTGAGTAGGGCATCATCAGTAGGAAAGGAATATAAGGTATCTCAAATGGTAGATGCATCATCACTAATGAGTTCTAGATGTACCATGGAAAGTGAGGAAGTATGAAAGGTGTTATAAGCATCCGTAGGAGGCAAAGAGGGAGGTTGATACCCTAATCCAAACTTGTGTGACTGCGTAGGGAGATCCCAAAGTGTTGTGACATTTTGTTCTTATTTCTCTATACTTATATCAAAAAATCCATAGTGGTGCAAGTATTCATACCCTAACCCATATTTAGAAAAGTGTTGAGTAACATCACAGAAAGTAGGTGTATCAGTAGATTTCTCAATGGAATTACAATACTAAAAAAGAGATGGATCAAAGGGAACACCATCGATGACACCTTGATAAAGGAATTTAAGATGTGCATGTAAAATAGAGAGGACTGCATGCATAGCATAGATCTAAGGTAACCCAAGAAGAATATTATAATTAAATGTAGTAGGCATGACACGGTATGTAATTTTTATTGTACATGGGCCAATAGTGACAATTAGGTTGATATTACCTAATATATGCTTGGGAATGCTATTTAAGCCACGAATAACGATTGACGAAGGGGCTAAAGATTATTCAGACATACCTAAATTGTGGAGGAAAGTGATGCTACAAATATTAATTCCAGATCCATTGTCAACACCCCAACATTGCTAACACAAACTTGAATATAGAAAGGAGGATTGTGTTCTAACATTTCGTGAGAAGTTAAGTCATTTGTTGTGAAATTTATTTGATCCTAAGTGAGGGATAGGCTAGAATTAAACTTATGGTATATATATTTGAGTGATGTATGAGGAGGAGTATAATAAGTAGTGAAGTACTATTTGAGTGTACTAATTGTTATCCTGTAAAATTGACAAGGGAAATTTTACAGATAACTATACCAAAAAAATTTTTTTTGGCCCCAAGGAACTTTGACAACATTCAAAATAGCCAAAAATTCCCTTTCAGAAATCAATTTGTTTCAAGACTTAGCCATTTTTAGCCATTTTCCTTTGGGGAGAAATTTCTTTATTGACGTGCCAAAAGTTGCGCCAAAGGTGCTGAGAAGTTCATGTCGACATGCTAAAAAGTGCGCCATTTACAAAGGCAATGAGAAGTTTGTGTCGACATGCTAAAAAGTGCACCCATTACAAAGGCACTGAGAAGTTCATGTTGACATGCTGAAAAGTGTGCCCACTTACAAAGGCACTGAGAAGATCATGTCGACATGCTAAAAAGTGTGCCCATTTACAAAGGCACTGAGAATTTCATGTCGACATGCTCAAAAGTGCGCCATTTACAAAGGCGCTGAGAATGTCATGTCGACATGCTGAAAAGTGTGCCCTTCTACACTGGACAGAGTTGTTTCTTCTTTCTGGGATCCATTGATCATTTTTGTAAAATATTTAAAAGTATGTTGACACAAATGATGACTTCATCCATGTTGCACCATGGGATGTTTCCATCCAAAAACTTGCCCAAGTCAACTATTGACTTTTTTGATATTTTCTAGATATTTTGTAAGTATTTTGTTTGCTTTTGTCTTCTTTCCTCTTCTTCTTCTATAAATACTATAATACTTGTTGTATTCTGGGTGAGTAAATTTGTATAAAAAATAGAAGTGAGGAGAGAAAGACTTTGAGCTATCTTGTAACAGAACAGTTATTAATACAAAAATTTGAGACTTTGTGCTGAATTTTTGTGTTATGTGTTAGATCTTTCTTAAGTTAGATCTGCATGCTTATTTTGTTGGATTCAACTATACTTTCATCATTTGTTTATCAATATTGCTTTTTTTGTTTATGTGAGTAAGTCTAACTCTGTTTACTACCGGCCCAAAACATAAACGCTCTGACCTTTATACTTTGGAATTCATTTCTTTTCTCCCTTCAAATCCATCTTTCTTCCATTCCTTCCTTCATTCCTTTATGTTCGTCGTCAAAACTAATTCTACCAGGATGAGATCCCAAACAAACCCCTCTGAAGGTAGAATACTGTAAGACTTGCACAGATTCCTGCTGGTAGAATAACAATAAACCAATTTTGCTTTGCTATCTCAAAGAGGGGCTATGCCCTACACACTGTTGGTCTGTCTATCCATAGATCTGCCCACGTGATAGATTTTCAAACCAAAAGGTTTTTGGCGAATCTACTGGGGAAAGAACTAGATCTATGTAAGTGGTATGTCAGCTGAAAAACACTAACAATTTTTAAAGCTACTCGGGAGACTAAGAAAAAAGAGTTTTTGAAAATCTGCTATAAAATCACTACCTATTTGCAAATCTTAACTTTTTGTTTAAAATCCAATTTTTTTACAAAAGTGATCCAAAATGAATTTTTTTTGAAGAGATCCATAGATCTAGACTAGTTAGAAACCTTTAGTTCGCTGAGTTTTTATAAAAAATCTCTATATTTTCATAGATCTAAGATTCTGATAATTTTACAAATATTTTCGAACCCTTGCAAAAATCAAATGTAAGATCCGAAAATCAGCTTACTAGGTTAACCATCATTTTATCCTCAGTAATCTTTGTCATTAAACCACAATCAGTTTTCAAAAGAGGGATGAAATTAAATATTTAGAAAAGTACATCCTGCTGGTTTTTGTCAGAAAAATCAAAAAATCAGCAAGCAAAAACTAAAGAGTTTTTTATAAATTTACTCTAAAATCACTGCAGACCTGAATAGATACACTGGTGGGTGAGCCATTTACCCGTAACAGTAGAGCTCATGGAGAAGTTGATCCTATTTTTTGATTTACTTCAAAGGCACAACTTCAATATTACACCAGCATGCTTCACGTCGCTGAGTTCAGTTGATCGGTTAGCCAAAAGTGCCTCGCCTCCACGAAAGAACCATTTTTCACAAGGAGCCTCCACATCAATCTACAGTGCTCTGCTGCTAGGTAGAAATGCACTCCTAGCTCGTGTCCTCTTTCTATCTTTTCAAATGGCAGTACCGTGGGGAAACGCTATGGGCCCTCTTGCATTGCTACAGCCAGTTCACGCACTCCCTCATGGAAATCGCAAGAATTTCCCAAGATTTGATGGGAGTGGAAATCAAAGCATGGATTCACATATATCTGCATTCATCATGTCATGCAGTATCCTAGATGTGACCCATAAATATGTGTCAGTACACCTCTTTCTAGAGACCTTACAAGGACCCACAGTAGAGTGGTTCCAACACTTGTCGGCCGGATCTATTACTAGTTGGGCCACATTATGAATTACGTTTGAAGACAGGTATAAGCCTTTAGAAGATGCATTTGCATTACTGTCAAAGATTACTCACTTAAAGGAGGCTAATGAAACCATGCATGATTTTATCACCTGTTTCAATTCACTGATTAACCGAGTGCCACCTGCAATGTTGCCAACACTAGAAAATAAAAATTGTTTCTTTGTGAACATCATGAGCTTAAGAGTAAGTTTCTTACTCTTACATGAACAAATCACCACTTTGATCCTCGCTCAAGCTGCGACCATTGGGATAGAAGACAACCTGCTTATATCTGGTGAGTTAAAATGAGAGCTGTCTAAACCTAAGGCTTCAACTCCTTCTCAAGCCACTTCATCAGATCTGACATTTGTGACAAACGACTTGCTCACATTAAAGAAGCAATTAGCTCAAGCTTTGTCTACCACTCCATACCAAGATATCCCATGGAGGAACTTCACTCCCAACAACACCCCACAAAGGCCATGTTTGCCTATTGCTGCTCCAAGGTTGGAACTTGAGGCCCCTCTGGTTAATGCCTTGGTCAAGATCGAAGAAGAGGAGAAAATTTATGAAGAACCTTCGTCGCAAGGTGAAGATGATCACGATGTCGGTGAACTGACTGGTGACTCTACAATCGGGTATATGGAATTTGAAGATGAGGAATCTGATGAAGAAGAAGGTACCCAAGGGTATGCAAGTAGACAGTCATATGATGTTTTCACCCACTCACAAGGAAAAGAAGCAGAAGTTACTGCCAGGATACAAAAGGAGAAAGCTGTGTCAAACATGCCTCCAATAATTGCTAAAAGAGGTAACGCTCTTCCTGCCTAACCTCCTATTAAACCTTTTATGAAGAAATATTTTTCTCCCATCTCTCCTCCAAATAAGCCTTCTTTTGTTTCCATAAAGACCAGTAACCCTACCCTACCATCGCGAAATGACGGACTCATTCCTTTATCAATGCAACCCTTGGTCGCATTTGACATAGTCGATCACGCTAAAAAGACCAAGATTCAAATGTCTGAAGATGAGTATCTTCAGTCTAACCCTGAGCAGCTTGTAAGATTGACTGAATATATCCAAAGCCAAGCTGTCGTCCCCTCTCTGGTCTCCCTGAAAGAAATCCTTTCCACTCCTCCTGCATCTCACATAAATATTGCCTCGACTTCCGCATCAGGAAAAATAAAACCTTTTTATCTCTCCCTCCTAATCAATGGTCACAAACTAAGTAATTGCATAATTGAATATGGGGATTCTGATAATGTAATGCCAGAAAAGGTTGCTCATGCTTTAGGCCTCACCCTTACCAAGCCTTTCGGCAGATGTTACTCCATAGAGACCAAACAAGCTCCATTAATTGGTTAGATCAAAAACACACAGTTCACATTTGCAGCGTTCCTAGAGAAAAGGGTAAAAATGACTATCCTCGTTGCTGATATCCCAGTAGAATATGGAATTCTATTAGGGATAAGATTTTGCAGAGAAGTCAATGGAGAGATTCATATGGACTGGTCCAAAGCCAAAATTCCCGTCAAAGGAGTAATGCAGACTTTGGAGCCTGAATCACAAAAGAAGTACTTGGTCACCAACTTGAATGACCCCAAAGCCCAAATTCTTTTCCAATCATCAGGGATGGGGAACTACTTCTTGTCCACTAAGTCTGATAAATTGGACGTTCTCGTCCAGGAGGAGGACCTTAACAAGATATGGAAACTGCAGTTTGATGGCAGTTGTGCAACAAGTGGATGTGGCACTGGAGCTGTCCTGATATCTCCTGAAGAGGAGGTTTTTCCTCTTTCTTTCAAATTGCAGTTTTTCAATACAAACAATACCGCTGAGTATGAATCTTTGTTACCCGGCATGTAAGTTACAAAGGAAAGAGGAATCAAGAATCTAAAAGTATAGGGTGATGCTGAACTGATTGTCAATTAGGTAAAGGGAGTATACCAAGTGAAGAATGATAGACTCAGACACTACTGCAACGCAATATGGGACAACATTGAGGAATTTGATGCTTTCTTAATAAAATCCATTCCAAGAGCTCAAAATGACATGGCCGATTTATTGGCCATCTCAGCATCTCTTATGCTCCCCCACCCAGGGTTGAAAAAAGACACGTATACCATTGAGGTAGTATTTCACCCAAGTGTGCCAGACAATTCTCAGCACTAACAGGTATTCAACGATGATAATCAGCTTGTTAATTTTCTAGAAAAAGCTGATAACTTCAATGAGCTTCATTTTGAGGGATCTACTTCTGCATGTCATGAATCTGTCACTTATCAAGAAAATGAATCAAAAGAAGGCGATGGCATATGTCAGCTCAAGGGAAATAATATTCTGAAGGGTTTAGTCTCTCCAGAACGATTGTTTGACAAACATGATCATTTTGTCAAGAATAAGTGACAAGATGATCCTAACTCCTCTCCAGAGACCTAATCTGTCAACCTGGGTACTGTAGAACATCCGTAGTTTGTGAATATTAGAAAATGTTGTACACCCAAAGAAAAGTGAAATTTTTTCAAATTGCTGAAGAAATATATGGACGTATTGGCATGGTCTTATGCAAATCTAAAGTCTTTCAAGCCTAAGGACATTCAACATGACATCTCATTAAAGGACGATATCAAACCCTTTCACCAGAAACACATGCATTACAATCCCAAGATCTCGGGTACCATACAGGTGGAAATACAGAAAATGCTAGATGAGAGAATCGTCTTTCCTATCCATCACAGTACCTGGGCCGCAAACATTGTGCCCTTACTAAAGAAGAATGGTGAGATACACATATGAGTAGATTTTTGCAATTTAAATCAGGGATCGTTGAAGGATAATTATTTACTCACAATAATGGATCAGGTTCTGCAGGCAGTAACTAGTTCAAAGATGCTATCCATGCTTGATGGTTTTTCAGGCTATAATCAAATTGAATTCTCACCTAAAGACCAATTGAAAACAACATTCACTACTCCCTGGGGCACATTCACCCACATCAGGATGCCTTTTGGCTTGACCAATGCTGGTGCCACCTTTCATCAAGCGATGGACTTCGCATTCAAAGATATGATGGGAAAGGTCATCATAGTTTATTTGGATGAATTAATTGTGTTCTCAAAAAAGTGAAGTGATCATTGTGATCATTTGGAGCAAGTGTTGATTAGATGCCGAGAACACGGGATTTCCATATATCCAAAAAATTCTATTTTCGGGGTAACCGAAGGAAAGTTGCTGGGACACGTTCTCAACAAGGAAGAAACAAAGATAGACGTCGAAAGGGTTAAGGCTATTCAGAGCCTTACCTTACCCACAAGAAAGACCGGTGTTCACTCCTTCTTCGGAAGGGTGAATTTTCTCAGGTGCTTTGTTCCCAATTTCACTGAAAAGACTTGTCACATATCAAATATGATGAAAGGGTCGCAAACTTTCCGGTGGAGCAAAGAAGGAAAGACGTCATTCGAGGATATAAAATCCTCCGTTGCTCATGCACCTATCCTGGTATGTCCCGACTTCTCCAAGGATTTTATCATGTGCAGTTATGTATCTGTGCATACTGTATCAGCCATCTTAATGCAGAAGAACTCTGAGGATGTTGAATCTCCAATCGCGTTCATGAGCTCCCCTCTCAAGCTTCATGAATTGAATATGTCTCAGTTAGAAAAGCATGCCTTTGCCATTGTCAAAGCAGTCAAGAACTTCCGATACTACATCCTAAAATCTCATATGGTAGTGCTGGTTCCTGACACGGTAGTTAAGTCTATCCTAACTCAATAGGAGTTAGGAAGCTTATGAGGGAATTGGATCAAAAATTTCCAAGAGTATAATCTAGACATAAAACCAACCAAGCTGGTAAGAGGCAAGGGCCTATGTTAGCTTATGGCTGAAAACAAAGATTCAAAGGTCCCTGAAGAGAAGGTTGATCGCATCGACAGAGTGCAGGGTCAGCTAAAGAAAGTAGATTCTCTACTTGTGGTTCTATTTGTTGCAACCAGTCACGAGTGGTATTCAGACATCACTTTTTTTCTCACTTACGGTGAGTGTCCAGCTCATCTAACTTCAAAAGAGAAGTGGACTATGAAGCTTAGGGCAGCCAGATATGTCATATGGGATGAAAATTTATATAAGCACAGGATTGATGGCATCTTCTTACGATGCGTTGACAAACTACAGCAAAACAAATTGCTTGAAATTTTTCATGACTTGGCTTGCAACGGTCACTTCTCCTCATCCCTAATAGCACATAAGATCATCCAGGCCAGGTACTACTAGCCAACGCTATTTCAAGATACAACCACCTGGGTAGCAAAGTGTGAGTTCTACCAATAGATGGTTGGTAAAACAAAATTGGCTACTTTTCTCCTCAGGCCCATCATTATTGATGAACCATTTAGGAAATGGGGAATTGAATTTATCGGAGAACTACATCCCCAATCAATTGCCAGATATAATTATGTCCTAACAGCAACAGATTACTTCACCTAATGGGTGGAGGCCATACCTATCAAAAATGCCACCTCTGAAGTTGTTTGCAACTTCATCAAAGAAAATATCATCGTGAGATTTGGCATCCCACACAAGATCGATGCTAATAATGCTTCCAACTTCTCCTCACGGGAAGTCATCAGTTTTTTTTATGGATATGGAATAACCTTGGCCCATGCTTCAGATTATTATCCCCAGAGAAATGGTCAGGTAGAATCCAGTAATAAGAACCTGGTGACCATCATAAGGAAGCTGGTCAATGAGAATAAACGGTCCTGGCACAAGTCAGTTTATGATGCTTTATGGGTAGACCGTATTACTCCGAAGAGGTCTTTCCGTATGTCACCTTTTCAAGTGTTATATGGAATCAACGCTGAGCTCCCCATTTCCGTGGAACTTCCTACTCTACGCTTGGCACGAGCGATCGAAGATGAGACTTTCCAAAATTCTCTAGAAAAGAGGATCATCTATCTAACAGAACTTGAAGAAAAGAGAGTAAGAGTGGTTGACAGGATCACCAAACATCAAAATCGAGTCAAGAGACTTTCCAATAAAAAGGCCAAGCAGAGGGATTTCCAGGTGGGAGATCTCATCCTTCTATGGGACAAGCGAAGAGAGACAAAGGGCATGCATGGGAAATTTGACTCTCTTTGGAGAGGGGCTTTCAAGATCAAGCGTCTCAACGGAGAGAATAGATTCTATCTCTCATAGCTGGATGGAACTGAGCTCCCGCTTATCTATAGCGGGAAACATCTAAAAATATTCAGGAAGTAGAGCTTGCTTTCTAATTTGTACAGTTTGCTTTGGTTGTGTGTTTGTTTTTGTCATGTGTTTGCTTTCTGTTAGTTGTGTGTTTTCCTTTCTTTTTCATCACCCTTTTTTTTGACTCTGTAACCCAATCGATAGGCACATGTAGATCAGGAATTATCTACCCTTAAGCTTTGCTCAAAGACAGTCCCCAGAAAGAGCCAGTTGTTATCTTATAAAATTGACAAGGGAAATTTTACAGATAACTATACCAAAAAAATTTGTTTTGGCCCCAAGGAAGTTTGACAACATTCGAAATAGCCCAAAACTCCTTTTCAGAAATAAATTTGTTCCAAGACTTAGCCATTTTTAGCCATTTTCCTTTGGGGAGAAATTTCTGTGTTGATGTGCCAAAAGTTGTCCCAAAGGCGCTGAGAAGTTCATGTCGACATGCTAAAAAGTGTGCCATTTACAAAGGTGTTGAGAAGTTCATGTCGACATCCTAAAAAGTGCACCCATTTACAAAGGCGTTGAAAAGTTCATGTCGACATGCTGAAAAGTGCACCCATTTACAAAGGCACTAAGAATTTCGTGTCGACATGATGAAAAGTGTGCCCATTTACAAAAGCACTGAGAATGTCATGTCGACATGCTGAAAAGTGCACCATTTACAAAGGCCTTGAGAATGTCATGTCGACATGCAGTAAAGTGTGCCCTTTTACACTAGGAAAAGTTGTTTCTTCTTTTCGGGATCCATTGATCATTTTTGTAAAATATTTAAAAGTATGTTGGCACAAACAATGACTTCATCCATGTTGCACCATGGGATGTTGCCATCCAAAAACTTGCCCAAGTCAACTGTTGACTTTTTAGATATTTTCTAGATATTTTGTAAGTGTTTGGTTTGCTTTTGTCTTCTTTCCTCTTCTTCTTCTATAAATATTGGAATACTTTTATTCTGGGTGAGAATATTTGTATGAAAAATAGAAGTGAGGAGAGAAAGACTTTGATCTTTCTTGTAACAGAATAGTTATTACTACAAAAATTTGAGACTTTGTGTTGAATTTTTGTGTTATGTGTTAGATCTTTCTTAATTTAGATCTCAATGCTTATTCTATAGGATTCAACTATACTTTCGTCATTTTTTTATTAGTATTGCTTTGTTTGTTTATGTGAGTAAGCTTGGCTCTGTAAAATACTAGCCTAAAACATAAACCCTCTGACCTTTCTACTTTGGAATTCATTTCTTTTCTCCCTTCAGATCCATCTTTCTTCCATTCATTCCTTCATTCCTTTATGTTCTTCGTCAGAACTAATTCTATCAATATGAGATCCCAAACAAACCCCCCTGAAGGTAGAATACTGTAAGGCTTACACAAATTCCTGCTGGTAGAATATCAATAAACCAGTTTCGCTTTGCTGTCTCAAAGAGGGGCTATGCCCTACACATTGTTGGCTTGTCTATCTATAGATCTTCCCACAAGACAAATTTTCAGACCAACACTAATATAATTAGGATGATTATATAGATAAGTATGGATAAAGATATTCATGATGAAAAAATCCCAAGAAAATGAGGATCCTAAAGTGTGTGATGATCAAAGTTGGGTTCACCAAAATGATTAAGCTAAAATAGAAATTTTTACGGGCCTAATTTAGTTTAATCTAATGATATGAATAATAGTAAATAATAACTAAATAAATAAAGTAAATGAACCAAGAAAATAAGTAAATAGAAATGTGAAACAGTAACGTGCAAAGAAGGGTTAGAAAATATTAGTTGATTCACTGACTGTTTGGGATTATGTCGTAGTAGAGACTGGATAAACAGAATGCTGGAACAACCATACAAGAACTCCAGAAACTGTAGATCTGATATTTTTGGCTGGATTTAGGTGCCTGAAGAGGGATGGGGGTGCATGTGGCACCCTATTTTGAAATATGGCCTGCTTGGTCTGTGAAGGATGTCTAAGAACCAACTTTAAAGGGTTGTTAAATGATGTGAAACATTCGTTTCCTATAGCATATATGTCATTGAATTTCACTTGATGTATTATGTAATAAGAGACATGTAAAACCCCAAGTTAAGCATCAAAACCATAAAAAAGAAAGATGTAAATGAAGGGCTATAACTTTCCTCAGCGGCCACAATGGTTGCCTTACTAACTAAGCGATGCACTAAATTTTAGAACCATATGTAGTTCTAGTTGTGTGTGTGTGTGTGTGTGTGTGTGTGTGTGTGTGTGTGTGTGTGTGTGTGTGTGTGTGTGTGTGTGTGTGTGTGTGTGTGTGTGTGTGTGTGTGTGTAACTATGAAAATCATGCCCTAGGTGCTCTAATGTCAGTCATACTTTGTTAAGTATCGAGAAATAACTGGATGTAGCTATGTAAATAGATGGTGGATGTAATATAAAAAACTCCCCTCCTATATAGTGTGATACAAATGAGCCAACCATGTACCTTGTAATGTACCTAGATGGATGCAAATGAGTTCTAGATGCCATAGATGGATACAACCTTAGGTGGATGAAAATAGTGGTTAGTGCTTAGTCCTTGATTATGGTATCATAACTTTATATTTCTATGATTCTCTTGTTCTAATTTTGTAATTAATCTGGAAAAGGAAAATCACTAAAAATATGGAAATCTCAAATGACTAGAAATTTCCCAAAAGATTAGTGCAAAGTGTAAAGAGGAAAAGGGCACCCCAAATGGGACCAGGGATCTTTGGGCGCCTTAGTACTAGGCATGGCACCCCAGTTAAGGATAAGATGATGCAAAATGACCAAAATGACTAGGCGTGTACATGTAGGAGGTTGGAAGTGATAATAGAAAGAAAAGTAAAAATGATAAAGGACATGAGTTAATTACTACTTTCTTCACTCAAAAACCATATGAATAGTAGTATGAGATTGGGACTAAATAATAACCAAAGTGTGTGATTTTTTGTTTATGGGATCAAAATATACACACAAAGTAAGACATCATAAAGGTAACTAAGATAATTTGGTTGTTAAAATATATCTGTCTATTTCCCGTTCTAAAGGAATCATTAGAAGAAGTCCTCAAAGTGGAAGTCCCATGCAAGAGTAATATGGAGGATGGGAATTGAAGGTAGACAAACATGATTTTTATAGTGAGTTGTAGTTAGATGATGTACTGGATGGAAATAACATCTTCAATATCCTTATTGAGACTAACATATAAGTCAATATACTCATCGAGGATGGATGGATACACATTGGAAGACCATCATTTAAGCCTACTCCTAACACCCTATTTATGACTAAAAAACAATGGTTATTCCATGTGGAATGCTTAAGGGAGTAACACTAGACATTATGGGAGCTAATTCCAAAGCTAAATAGGAGGTCATAAAACTTGTAAAGCTATACCAATTATTGGTGTGTGTGACTATCCAGTCATCATCCACATCATCTAGGTGATTCATCTCACCTTGCGAGAGTCATAGGTCTTAGGAAGTCAAATGACAAGTGTCAGATTCTGTCATAGAATCTGACATTGTCATTTGCATCAATGCATCATAGGAGTTACATTCCTTATTTGGAATTGTAACTCCTCTTCTAGTGGCGTCATATGCATCAGTCAATGTCATATGTGTTAGTGGCGTCATTGAGATTCTTTCCTGTTTAGGCATGAGGGTTACACAACACCCCTATTTGTACTTCCTATTTTTCGATCTATGAGTATGAGCAGACCCATTCTTCTTACTTTCAATCATCTTTCCATTATTTTGAATCTTGCATATTGCATTGGCTTGAAGTTACCATCGGAGTGAACTTCATTGTGGTGCATCACTTTTCGACATCGGTTCTCGTGAATCCCTCTTTCATGGTATCAGAGGTGGTTTCAGTAAAACGTGCACTCTTCATTTCTTAGTTTTTTATTACTTCTTGTTTCTTCTCATTTCCTCGTGTGCAAGTTTTTTTTTATTATCATTTTGGAATTATTGCTCAACTCGTATTGAAATTTCAGCAGTTGCAAGTTAAGGTATTTTATTGGTTTTCTTATCAGCTGAGTTCGTATTTGGATATTTTTAGATCTTTATGGCTGTTGTTTATGGGTTGTTTGTGTGTTTCTTGCTGGTTGTGTTCAGATTCAGCGCCTGCAGGATAAAAGAAGAGCTCATTTTTTGGCATGGACCTGTGATTACTGGTTGGGATCGTTGTTTTTTCTTCACCGGTGTATACTCAGACTATTTCGAGCTTTTTCCTCATCGTTGTGGTTCATTGCTATATCGAAGTCACCTTTGCCTGGTCTCTCATGTTTTTGGGAGCCTACTCACGTTTTTCCCTGGTCTCTCATGTTTTTTGAGATCCTACTCACGTTTTTTCCTGGTCTCTCACATTTTTGGGAGCCTACTCACATTTTTGCCTGGTCTCTCACATTTTTGGGAGTCTACTCATGTTTTTTTGAGCCTTGTTGCATTCGCTAGCTTCAACGTTCAACCTTCTCCCACATTCGGTCTTGCACACTGTTCTGAGCATTTTCACCTATTCTAGGCATTTTTTTGGATTGTTATGATTGTTTTCTCCCTTCCAGGAATTTTTGCACTATCCTCATGTGTTTTTCTCTCCACTACTATGTTTTCTCCTCTGTTCCAGGTGTTTTTGTGGACTGTTCAAGTGTTTTTTTGGACTGTTCAGGCGTTTTCTCCTTTAGCTGGCTTTTTTGCACTATTCAGGCATTTTTTTGCATTGCTCTAGCATTTCAGGCCATTTCTGTGTTTTCCCAGCACGTGTGGATAGTTATAGTTCTTTTGCCAGGTAATATCCTTCCAAAAATACATTTTTTAATCCACCTTTAAAAAAAATGTGTTTGTATTCATTTTACCTTATCACTTTTCTTTAAAATGTTTTGTTTCATTACTTTTAAAAGGTATAAGGTAAAAACATTACATTTCTTTGGCATTATAAAATTTGGTCTTTTGGCTTGTTGTATTTTTAACCTTCCGTCGAGTGCTAAAGACGAAGGGTGAGGTCCAGGATTGGCAGGTGGCTAATCCCCCCTCACAATACAAACAAACCCTACCTCAAATTTAGTATCATTTCCAACGGGCACACATATGACACCTTTTTCATGTGTTTAGGGTGCTTTTTTAATCTGTTTGCAGGCTTATTGGCTTTTTCTCATTAGTTGCGGGAATTGGTTTTTGCTATAACGTTTGACTCGTTCCTCAGTTTTTAGCACTTCTTTAGTCAAAGTTCCATGTTTTTCACACTATAGATGATGGTATCATTAGCTTTGTAAACACACTAATTTTATAAAGTTCCACATTCTGGGGGGTCTTTTTATTGCTTAATTCAGCTCATTTTTTCTTGAGCCTTGTTCTATTCCTTTTTTTTCGTGGACTTGTGAGTGCATCTGCCACAGTATTACGACAATGGGATTCTTTCGTGCAATGTGAGATGTTGTTTCTCAGAAAGCTCTTTCTTCCCCCTCTTGCTTCTCTCTTTCTATGCTTGCTTGCAGTGTCGATCTGTTGCGCCCTACGAAGCTTGATTGTTGTCTCCACCATTGCACATTATTAAGCTAATTGCAAGGTGAGTGACAAACTGGTTCTTGGAACACAGTTACATATGGTTGTAATCAACGCACTGAATTATAAAGTGCCACAAAAAGGGGGGCTTAATCTTGTGTTCCCTGGAGGCTCCTCTCATCATGGACATTGAATTTCATCACTTTGTTGTTCAACTAGGACTAGGAAACTAACTACAATGGAAGAGTGGGATACTCGATCATTGTATTACATGTACAATTTGTTACCACATCTTCTTGGGTTGGCACCTGAACCTATTGAACACATTCATCACCAAAATTGGTTGAACGAGAATGATATGACATACGAGCTTCTTTGTCTTACTATACCGGAGGACCTTCAACGTCCATTAGAATTCACTGAGTCTACTCACAAAGCTTGGATCTTCATTCAGAATTTTCATGGAGACCTTGATCCTCCTTCATCTAGTTATGGATCTTCTAATGATCTTGTATCCATGGAGGAAAGTGAGTTCACTGATACTTTTTCTTACGAAGGGCCACCCACACATATTTCTGTGCATGCTCCTTCAGAACTTAGTATTGCTCCTATCATAGTTTCTAGTGACTCTCCTCCACAGGACTCTTCGGTTGAATTCTCACCTGCACACCATACTGCCTTGGATCTCAAGATTTACCCATCACGAGCATCTAATGATTTCGTTGATTCTAGCCTGGAGTTTCTTGCATCCCCTGTTGCTTCTAGAGAATTTGAGATTGCTACTTCAAAGGGTTCTTATAATCCTCCACAATAGGACATTGATTTGCTTGACTCAGACTTGGATGATATGCTCGAGGATACCGACATCACAGTGCAACATCTTCTTTAACCTACTGGCTCTTCTGAGACCAGAGTTTCCATCCCACCAGCTTCCAATGACTCTCCATTACAGCAGGTTCATTTGCCCCTTCAAGGCTCTCTTGATGATATATCTATATTTGCGGACTCTCACCTTATGGAGATTGACAGGATTTTCACCACTTCTCTTGATATATTATCTCCTTCTTATATTGAGCCACCTTCCGGCACTCTCCATGTTCCTCCTCCTTCTGATCATAGACATTTGGTCCCTTCAGATTCATTAGGAGTCCATCGGAAATCATCTTCCGGAGGAGCTGTATATCGATCCTTTTTTTCCTCTTCTCCTCTTCTTCTTTCTAAAAAGATGTTGTTTGTACATGGGTACCTTATCAGGCCTTTAGTTTCCGGGGCCCATTGACACATCTTTCTTAGTTGTCTAGGGGAGTCTTCTTTTCTGTTCTGGCTTACCTTGTCCTCTTCCGTGGCTTCGATGAAGGGGGCGTGTTAGTGTGTGTGACTTTCCAGTCATCATCCACATCACCTAGGTGAGTCATCTCACCTTGGGAGAGTCATAGGTCTTAGGAAGTCAAATGACAAGTGTCAGATTCTGTCATAGAATATGACATTGTCATTTGCGTTAATGCGTCATAGGAGTTACATTCCTTATTTGGAATTGTAACTCCTCTTCTAGTGGCATCATATGCATCAATGGCGTCACTGAGATTATTTCCTATTTAGGCATGGGGGTTACACAGCACCCCTATTTGTACTTCCTCTTTTTCGATCTATGAGTATGAGCAGACCCATTCTTCTTACTTGCAATCTTCTTTCCATTGTTTCGAATCTTGTGTATTGCGTTGGCTTGACGTTACCGTCGGAGTGCAAAAATGCAGCCAGTGGAAAGAAAACGCCTAGGGACAGGGTAAAACGTAGTTCTGAGTCATGGTATTTTTAGAAAACTAATGATATGTTCTTCAAGAAGCATTGCATGAGTTTTGAGAATGATGAGTATATGGTTTTATCGTGCTAGAATAAAACCATGGAACACCCGTTACAAAGATGCAAGATGTTAAAGAATATATCAACTACAACTAAAACCTCATAGTGTAAGGTGGATACCATGTTCAACCCAAAGAAGAAGGATTTCTTGAATGGAAGAGTGATATTTCTATCTCATACACTAAAGTAAATGATGTAAATAAATTGGTTGAAGATATTTATTATATCGCTATAAGAAGTTGTATCTAATTAAAAATAAATTATTTTGGGTCCTCGAGGAGAAAAGTGATATAGAGAACCCCACAAAAGGCTAAGGCATAACACATGCCTCCTCAGTTGTAGAAGCCTAAGCATGTACCCCTCAAGGAAATGGTTCTTAATAAATGCACACAAACCCTAAAGAGAGTATTCAGAATTAGTAGTGGACGATGTTTGAAACTCTCCATTTATGATGAAATGACATGTACGTTCACATATATGATAGAATTAGAAGTTTGTCTACCTGAATAAGAAGTTAGGGTAGACTCCCTTGCCTACACATTTAAGAACAAAATTTTAGGTGGTGGATGACCTATCATCCATTAGTACCTCATTAGAGAGAGAGATAATTATGGCTGTGTGCATTATATAATGGATTAATGGCCTAGGTGCACATATGCTAAGTATTGCGTGAAAAAATAAGAGAGAGAGAGAGAGAGAGAGAGAGAATTATGGCTACGTGCATTATATAACACGTTAATGGCCTAGTTGCACATATACTAAATATTGTGTGAAACAATAAGAGAGACATTGGAGCGGGAACCAGTCAAAGAAGATATATGCCAGACCTTTTAGTTCTATTCGGCTACTAAGAAATTGTGTGAGCCACTAGAGTTTATGGGTAAGGAAATATTCCAAAGTGACACAACTATAGAAGATAGGGTAAGATAATGTTGGGAAATATATTTGTTAGTGTTGTTAGGAGTTGTTTCAATAACTCACGTAGAGAGAAATATTTGTTAAGAGATTGTTACCAACGGGTAATTTGTTCCCTACTTTGTAAGAGGTTGTTATGCCTACCTCCATGGCTATATATTAGCCATTGTATTAGCAGAAATAATACAATGTAAATAATATTATTGTCTTTTGAATGTGTTGTGCTATCGAATCCTTAGGATATTTTAGATGAGAGTATGTGAAGAATTCTGATTATAAGTGTGAAGAGTTTGAATAATTATAAGTAAAATATTTTCTGATCTGAACATTTTTGCATGAGGAGCGTAGCTGGAAAAGAACTTGTGTGCCTATGTTGAACCCATCTAAAGAAAAGACTCTAATTTTGATTTCATGATCTTGGTTCTTCCAAAATTTGATGATTTTGCAGAAGAACTCTTTATATTACTACTGTGTAAATTTTAGAAACACCCAGATCATATTTTAGAAAATTCCATGAAATCAATACGAGTATTTTCATCATATTTTAACATTGCCCAAGCTTAGTTTTTCTAAAAATTTGTGCAGAATTCAGTTGCAGATCCAACCATTAGTCCATGGAGTTCTGAGTGGACGGGTAATTTTGTTTTTTATTTTGGAAAGTTTTCTTCGTGCCTGGATATTATTTGGTGATCCACCCATTGTGGTGACAATCCACTCACACAACAGGTACGGTGTTTATACAACGAAAGTGATATTATTTTGGCTATAATATACATTGATTCCTCCAATCGCAACTCAGAAAACTATCATTTGCCAACAAATATTATGAAAACGTCTATCTAAAACCCTTCTTTGCTATGGGTTTGATGCACATGTGGTGGATCGGTGGTCAATGAGATGCATTGAACACTTCACTTACATTGATCCTAAGTTTAAATATATTGTGCACATGTTTTCGTATAATTCTATTTGCCAAGACAATCTTCTCAGGAATCAAGTATAAATGATTTAATATTCATATGCCAACCACGGTTCATCCTCTAGCAAATTGGTCTGCACAAATTGATGATTGTGTGTTGTGGCAGATTTTCATGGTATGTCTATTTTTGTCAAACATCCATGCTTAGTTCAAATTTCCATCTAGTTGTTTGTGCATACTCAGTTCACTAAATAGTCAGCTTGTATATCTCGGATCAAGTAAAAGCTACATGGGTCTATTATTTTTTAATATTGTGTTTTGTAGCAGTCTTTAGTTATTTTGGTTCACTAAAATTGATGGTAGTCATTTATATAATACACACGTTTCATTTAGTTTAGTCACTCTAAAGTGTGTAAAAGTAAAATTCGGTCAATTCTATTGAATTGATTTAGTTATTAGGTAGTCTTAGAGAATAAGTAGTAAAAAGAGTATATGTTGTAATTTGTTAAAAGTAATTGTTTTATTATTAAGAGTCTTTGTATATTTTAGGATTTTGAGTATTATTGTCTCATATAGGTCTTCAAACTTGAATGAGTCTATTAAATTAGGTCTAATGTGAAAAAGTGTCAATAGTTCAGTTGTGTCATCCAAAATGATTTTTTTCTGTCTCCATCTCATAATGGAAGTCCCCATGCAAAAACTCAATGGGATCAACATTCATACTTGGAAAGTGAAGATCCAGATGCAGTTAATGAATAAAAATCTTTGGAGGATAGTAGATGGAAAAGAACCAACACCTACATATCTGACCAAATTGGTAGAATGGGAAACGAGAGATGATAAAGCCAAAGCTATTATTTGTCTTTCTCTCTCAGGTATTGAGCTACACTATGTTGATCCTGAGAAATAATATCATGAAATTTTGGAAAACTTGAACAAAACCTTTGGTGCTAAAGCAGTGAACGTGAAATTTTCTCTTAATTTACAATTGTTCAAGTTAAAAATGGGTGAAGGAGCTACAATGTTCAGTCATATTAATTATTTACAGTCTCTCCTTCGACATTTGGCAGAAGTAACAGCTCCAGTAGATGATGAAGATGCAAAATTTATTCTGTTGAATAGTTTATATCCAAAATACAGTAATGTTGTCTTCACACTTGGTTAGATGCCTTCCAACTCATTCGAAGATATGATATTATCTCTCCCAGCTGAGCAAAAATGGACCAAAGAAGATGTAGAAGAAGAAACAACAATGTATGTAAAAAGGAAGTACAATTTGTTTTCTAAATATAAGCAGAAAAGAGAATATTTCTACTGTAAGAAAAAGGGATATACAACTTCATTTTTTAGAGATCAAGCCAGAGATATCCTTAGTGGAAAAATCAAAGGAATTGAGGCCAATTTCATTACAAAAGAGGACCAGAGAATGGGGAAGAATAAGTAAATGAAGACAGTTGCTCTAAAGACTTCTTGTATTGAGCATAACACCGGAGGATGGAGGCAAACAGAGGTTGGAGGTTATTCAGTGACCTCTCATCAGTTTTCAATGTCGGGGCCACTTTAGATGTGGTGACATCTATGTAGTGTGGGTATGTGATTTCTGTTGTGTCTGTATTTTTTGTTTTCAATAAGTGGAAACTTCACATTGAGGGGGGGAACATGATCTCAATTTTCCATTTCTTTTATGTTATCTTTTTCTATGTATGTACGAGAAGCAAATTTTAGCTGAATTTCCTATGTTCTTCCTTACAGTAAGATGTGATGAGGGATGAGAATAGTACTTTGCATTTCATGATGTGGTTATAGGTAAACCACTTGAAAAACATCATTTGTGGTTTGTGGTAAATCAATAGCAAAACCACCATTCTTGGTTGTTGGTAATCCATTCACAAAACCATCACTTTGTGGTTTGTGTTAAACAAATTGTAAAACCACCATTCTCAGTTTTTTGTCAACCATTTGCAAAACCATCCTTGAGGTTTGTGATCATCCTGTGAAAATCACCAGATCATGAGCAAGTGCATGTACAAAGGAAAGTTTTCCCCATGTTCACACTAAGGGGGGAATGTTGGGAAATATATTTGTTAGTGCTTTTACGAGTTGTTTCAACAACTCGCGTAGAGAGAAATATTTGCTAATATATTGCTAGAAATAGGTAATTTTTTCCCTAATTTGTAGGAGGTTGTTATGCCTACCTCCATGGCGATATATTAGCCATTGTATTAGCAAAAAAAATATAGTGTAAAGAATATTATTGTCTTTTGAATGTGTTATGCTATCTGATCCTTCATAGATAAATCTATGATAAGGAATATTGTGTAATTGAAATATTATTTCATGGATGTGATGGTCTTATTAACAAATATGCTAGAAGAATAGACATGTAAAATTCAAAAAATGTAACAGAAAGGACTTGATGAAATGTGTAGATGAAGAAGACAAAGAAAACACTTTAACATCACAACTCGTGTTAGTGAGCACATAGTGTAAGATACAAAATACACCTTTAAAAATAATACATTCATCCTATATAAATGGTATTAATAAATAATATATCTGAAATAGGAACAATCGGTTGTGATTGGTGACTATTGTTCAGATGTATATCTTGTGTGCATAGTGAAATTACTAAATAATTTTAGGGTATCATTTCCTCAATGTTATTATCAAATAAAGGGAGCACATGAGTATTTAGGGAATATTTCCATCAAACTAAAATATAATGAGATACATAGTTAGGAAAGGATCCTATTTAATGAATCCAAACTTGTTGATAAAAGTGAAACAAGAGATCAAAAATATTCTGGAGGGTGTAATCCTATACTTGTTCAAATAATATGAGTGGGTAAAACCCATAGTTATCAACACAAATAAGGGTGGTTACATAAATATTTCCATGGAATTTTGTGTGTTGAATGGTGCTTATATTACTTATCCCTTCCTAATCACTTTCACTAAGGATAGCCTTGAGGGCGTAGTATGTTGTGAAATTCAAACCTTCATAGTTATATTGCCACAGTATCATCAAGTCCATATCATGGAGGAAGATAAGGTAAATAACAAGTTTGCAACAAAGATATGCTCAATTTTTATACAATGTAATGTAATTTGAATTGAATAATGATGACCATAGTGTTTTTAGGCATAATGATCTAATTCAATGCACACTGTATATGATTTAGTGACATACCCCCATGTAAACTTGAGGCTAATGTTTGAGATATGTAAACAAAAGAAAATAGCGTTAGACGGAAAGAAGTGCATATTTGCAACACCATTCAAATTATTTCTAGGACATATGATTTCCAACGAAGTAATGTTAGTCAATCTAGCCCAAATTTTTGTAATCATTAGTTTATAGTAACCTATTACATAAGACAATATGTGTGAATTCTTGGGACACATGAGATACTATTGAATTTTTTTGAAGGGACTATGATAAAATAGATGGCCCCTTAAAATCACTACTTAAAAAGGATGGAAATTTTGTGATGGATTATACACTAATAAGATTCATTTGATAAGTTGAAGGAAAAAACTAGAAAGCGCAGATATTTTATGATTCCAAAAATGGAAGAAACCATTCAATGTCCAATTTGATGACTCTAAGATAGCTATAAGAGACATTATTTCCAATACAAGAGGAGGAAGTATAGATCATCCTATCTATTTTTATATTAGGAAACTATATTTTATAGATAAAAATTATACCAGTACCAAGCATGAGAATTTAACCATGATTTTTGCACTCTAGATATTTAAGCAATATTTAATATAAAAAAAGTTCACATGTTCTTTATGTATCATGAGGCCTTGAAGTACTTGGTGAGTAAACCATTATTACATAGATGCATCTAAATATGGACCATCTTGTTCCAAGAATTTAATTTATAAGACATGGTGAAGCCAAGAAATATCAATAGTGGGCCATATCACTTATCAGGGATCAATAATGGGGAGGCTATACATAGTATTGAATATTACATACTGGATTCACAACTATATAAATTTTAAATAGTATTGGATAAGCTAGATGATATTACATATTTTCTCACTTCAAGACATAATGTCAACTAGATGGAATGCCAAAAAAAATAATGACTTGTGATGTACATAGAACCTTATCAACTCATAGGAGGCGAATTGTTTAATTTAGGATGAGATTAATTATTCAAGAGTTATGTTTTAGCACATAAGAATCCATAATTATTATAAGATGCTTGTGAAGGAATAATAAGATGCCAGTCTATGTTTTTGAATCCAAAGTGCACAAGATAATTTGTTTAGGATTAAAGTATTCCACTTTGTTTGAGGATGCAAAAGAGTATGCAAATAAGAATGATATATTTATAAGGGAAGGAAATATTAATAATAAATATAATATTCCTTTACTGACAAGTGGGTAGAGGATAACCATTCGAGAAATTGGTGATTTATTTTGTTGGACACATAACTCTTACTCCATACCAGACCATGACATGGTATATCATCACCACTATAGATTGTTTCAAAATATGGGTAGAAGAAAAATGTACCATGGATTTCTCAATGACAATAACAATGAGGTTCATATGGGAAAACATCATCTACATATATGGTTTCACATTAAATTTTACTGACTGATCAAGGGAGAAACATTATTAATATGCAAACAATGCACACATTGTTAGCCAGTTTAATTATTGTACACAATAATAATACCCCTTTCATCCTCCGGTGAACAAAAAAATTGAATCCTTTGAAAAAAATTGGTAACTACTTTGAAAAATATTTTTTATGTAGGGAGCAAATATTTGGATGAAAGATTTTGTGATATGTTGTGGGAACACATGACCACTTATAAGATACTAAATTCTATTACACCACTTTATTTAGTATTATGTAAGATGAGGTTCCACCACTAGAGTTTCTAGTACCATACCTCGATATAGTTTTTCTAAGAGATTTATTAAATGAGTAATAATAAACCAAATTATTGATGTGATAATGAATTTATATGAAAAATGTTACTCATAAGATAGAGTGAAGGAGAAGAGAAAGCGTGGTAGAAGATTTTAAAAAACAAACATATCAAGAACAAGGTGCTAAGAGAAGGTGCACATCCTTTTCTATGATTAATGTTATAGAAAATATCTAGGAAAACAATAATATAGGTGGTTTGGACTGTACATCATCCATAACATTATATATAGAGGCACATCCCAGCTACACATGCTTGATAGAGATATTGTGCTTGGATGCTTCAATGGTAAATAACTAAAATCATATCATTCTTAATTGGGAAAAAGTTGTATAAATAAAGGCTCTATGAGCCAACCCAAAAAATATTTCTTTAGTTATGTAGATTCTATTTTTTCTATGTTTTTGTGATATTTTTTTATTAATTTGATAATGATATGATCTATGTATTCAAGGAACCATGATAATAGAAATAATTTTTTTCATTTAACTTATTATTTGACTAAGTATAGTAGAGCACACCCTATATGCCACATGACCTAGACTAAGACACGTTGTCTGCATGGTGCATGCACACAAAGGAAACATACATCAAGAAGTAATCAATGCACAAACTAAAGGAATTACGATTAATTCCATACAGGGATATGTTTTTACAAATCCAAGAGCCTTGATTACTACCACTTTACACAAGTGGATATATGGGATAAAGTAAAGAAAATTGGAAGCCTTCCAAATGAATATGGAATTGATGCATTATCCTCTTAGAAACAATCAATAAAATTATGACCAAGTAAGGGAAAAATAAAAATGGAAACACTTGGGTGATATTTTTCTAAACATTGGGCCACAAATGATTTCGATGTTGTAATAATTGAATCTCGTTAGATGAATAATAAATTGAGAAAGTACAAGAATTTATTGAAAGTGGTATAATTAATGATCGACATGTCATTCTAATAAGGTAAACCTCAAAGGGGAAAATATAATACATATTAATTAAGATCAAGAAGTAGAAACACAATAGAGGAAAATGTGTGTGTAAGGGGAGAAGAGGTTAAGGAATCAGAAAAAATTGACTAAGAATATAGGGTATTAAGGGAATATGATTGCAAAGAATAGTGCACAGGACCCCCAAGATCCCAGTGAAGAAATAATTAATTCTTGAATGCTAATATTAGAAGATAGCTAGAAATTATACCTCTGGTGTAAAGTATCTTAGCATAGTTCTCTAGTTATATTTTGTGATGTGGAAATATGTCATGGCAGACAATTTGTGTTGATGAAACACATTAAATACCCCCTATGATAAAAGGAATTCATTTGGCACATTTGAAGTTGAAGAGATGAGTGATGTGAATGAGAGAACCAAAAATATTTGCGAAGGATATTTCACATACCTTCTGCATTCAAGCTTGAATAAAAGATAAATTAACATGAATGATAAATCATGTCAAGAAAAATATGTGGATATTGTTTTTGGTATATATTGCAGGATATTGAGGGAATAATTCTTTTAATTATTTTTTGCATATAAATGAACTAATATTCCATTAAGAAATGGTAGAAGATCAAAGCGCATGATAGAGAAAAATAACCCAGTAGAAAAGATTATAGCATACCCTTTAAAGATGGAAAAAGGAAGGAGACAACAATAGTCCTGAGATAACACGAGAAGAAAATGTTTGGATGGGATACATCCATCATATAAGGACCATAAGAGATGATTCCATTGGATACAACAAGAGGTTTTCATCTCGAAGATGTAGTTTCCAAAGTAACATGTCAATTGGTGAGGCATGAGAGAGAAAGTTGTATAAGAAGGGGATGAATGAGCTCTCAATAAGGTATATAAGGAGGATATAAAAGAGCTAAACCACAACAACATTAAGGTAGACATTGATGTAGATGGAATGATAGAGTTAAATATTAAATGACACCTAGATATGGAGGAACTTGGTGTATTATAACTATTCTAGCAACCATACTTTGGAAAAGAAATCTTCCTGGTGTAGTTTCTACCCTCATGCCTTCGTGATAACCAATTATACTTTTCATTGATGTCCAAGATGATTTCACTCAAGGTGTGGGTCATGTAGAAAAATTAAAAAGACATGAACAACATGTTCATGTAAATATATATGTGCCAATCTGGATGGTCATGGTAGACACACAAATAGGTGTTCTTCCAAGTTGAATGAATTGTAGTATATCCTCATTTTTAGTACTTAATGCATCTCTAGAAGATACCAATATGATAAAGATAGTGAGTGATAAGGCCTTCCGCTATGAAATGTTTGAGTGAGGAATAATCAAATAATTCCTTGCTGAATATAGTAGACAAAGTGCCCTGGTAGAACCTGAAGCATATATAAAAGGCAAAAAAGAGTTTGCATGATCTATATTTTGTTGAATGAGATGAGAAGCCTACAATATAAAATGAAAATGGGTTAGAGGTGGACATGCAATTTATGTGTAAAAATATAATGGAGAAAGTATTAACATTTGAAAAGGTGATAGCCACACATGACGCGATGACCTAACTCAAGATGCTACTACACAAATTATTGATAAGTGTAAAGTTGTTGTCCTTTAAATTTTTAAATTGTCAAAATTACAAAAACAATCAATTTTTTTTCATGCAGATTCATCGAACAACACCATTTTATAATACCATTGTCCCCCATATTTTCTAATGACCCAATCTATGATCATCGTAATGTTCTATTATCACATTCCCAACATCAATCTTGTCTCGCCTTGCCTCGAATGCCCTCTTGACTACAAATTGGTAGGAAACATTAAATTAATAATTTTAATTTAAATAGTCGATAATATTGATTTTATTAATATTAGTAATTAATTAAATTTAAATAAATAAATTAACATTATGAATTATAGTAAATTTAATCGTAATTACTGTTATTTAATTCATTCATTAATTAATGCTATTAAGTGAATTATTCATTTAATTATTAAATTATTGATGCTAATTTTAATGAAAAAACATTAACTAATTAAACTAACAATTAATAGAAGGTAAATTGGGAGTGTATTCCCACTTCTCCATTTTGGTCATTTGTGAATTGGATAAGGATTAAATCTTTCACATGGTAGAGCCAATCGGGAAATTTCTCCTAGTTGGTTGATAAGGAATTTTACCAAAATCCAAATTTTGAAAATGGGAAATGTCAAACCATCTCCCCACTTTCAACTTCCCACTCTTTCCTTCTTCTACACTAAATTCCCACTCCCCGTAAATAAAGGAAGTAGTAGTATGAGATTAATTATTTTCTTCTTCTATTCTTTGTTTACATGTCAATCAAAGAACTTATTCTCGACACCCAAAATGTGACAGAGAATTGAAAATAGAAGAAAAAACACAAAATATTATTCTACCATCCCTTTGAAGTCTCGAGAAATGATGTGGAAAGAGATATCTTGAACTAGAAGTAAAAGAACATAAACATATCTCTTTAAAATCATATAAAAAAACCCTTATGTGTGATGCAACTCTTATGATTGGTGTATATATTAAAAATATCAATGAGAAAATGTAATAAAACAAAAAAAATTGTCTTCCTACTCTAATATTTCTAAAAAATACTAGGGAAAATTTTAAGGAACCAGATTGAATTTTTTTTATAGAAATTATGGCAAATATAGTCAGAACTAGATTCGTTGGGTTTAAGAATTAAATTAAATCGGTGTTCCTGGCATTGGTGAAATATAATATATTTTATGAAGGAAATTGTAGATGGAGTGGCAATTGAAGGTTAATTCATTGGTATGAATATTTATTGCAAAAAATACATATTAAATCCAAATGGAGGTCAACCACGTGTTCCCCTGACTTTCACTCTACCTCTTCTAACTGTGGACGTGAAACTTTATTTAATTGATACATTATGTAGGCTTGAAGTCCATAGAATAAATTTTCCTTTAGGATTCTCATAATCCCGACACATGTCCACAAAATATTCAATTTTTGGTGTTGTGGATCCTTTTGTATACTTTTATGCTCAGGTGCCTAGAATGGGTGACAATTGGTTTCTTCTCATGGGCTGAGGCTTATCCAAAAATTTGGTGTCTTCCTAGGTTGTTATCGAAGTCTTTTAAATTTGGCAGGTGTTCTAAAGGTTTAAAAACTTCTAATATCTTTATCTATGTGTCTATATATATGGAAAATTTAATAAAATTTAAGAAACTCCTACACATGTTGGTGCATAAGACCAAATAAATAGGTAGGTTCCTTAGATTTCTCGATGATCCAAGAATGTTTTAAAACATTGACCCATATATCACACGACAATTCAATAAAACATATATGTTGGGATTTATAGATCTATTGGGCATTCACATGGAACAAATTAATCTTTGTGAAATTTTTCAGGTGAAACGTGGTACCACCATGGTCGTAAAAATAGCCAAATTCATATTCCAGAATTCTTACTTTTAGAAAAAATTACGAGTATTAGCCACTAAAATTTTCCTTGGAAAATACCTCAGATATAGAAATTGATGGAAAGGAGATATAATGCAATACTTGAACTTACCTAAAAGATTAAATGAATCCTCCTTTAATGTGTTGGATTTGTTTTAAATCTATTTTTGATTTCTCTTTTGATTACTTCAATTTTTTCGAGACACTTGGGCAACACCTCCCTTTGATTGCTTGATAATTACTATGGATGAAGATGAAGGATTGAATGATGTTTTATGGATTGATTGACTTATTGAAGATAAAAATGGATGACTGATAAGACAAATGGGAAGAGATTTGTTATATATTTGTAACTTGACTCTCATGGAAGAGGAGAGCTAAATTTATAGCTAAGGAGTGAAGGATTCAATGTCTAGGATGAATCCATGTTGGATTTGGGTTAATGGTGGAAAATTCATGAAAAGAATCGATAATTCTAGAGTCAAAGGATATAGAATTTGAATTCAAATTTCATGGAGAGAACAAGCTTCCATTGAATTAAAAATTCAGTAGAAGGAGAAATTTATAGAGGCTTCTAGAAATAAAATCCTTTACATTTATAAGTGTGAGGTTATCATTATGAATAGTATTACATTAGGTTAATCAAGATGATTAGAGGTAAGGTTACATGGAAAGGCTAGGTGTAGGGATATGTAGAGTAGTTGGTAGGTGAGGTGTAGGAATATTAAATTTAATATTCTGAGAAAACATTATTAAAGGATCAGAATAGGATAATAATAATGAAATAAAAGGGTTTAAAGTAATTAATTATATAATGGTATATAATTATGATTTAAACGGATTAATGATGGAATGATAAATGATAAATGATAAAGGGTATATATGATAAAATAGATTACGAATAATAAGAATTAATCTTGTGATTAATTATTATATGGGTAATGTTGGGATATTTACAGGAAATATTATTCATAATTAATCATGTTGACATTCTAGATTTATCTAATTAGAATACATAAGTTTACAATATTTTTTACATTTGGTTGATTTTATACCAAAATACCACCCAAAATACGTAGAGATAAGTCAAAATAAATATGTGTATATGATGCATATAAGAGAAGATAACAAAATCAATGATAAATATAATAATTCATTGAAGAGAGAAAACAAATATGGAATAAAAAATTAAAAGTCTTCTGGAATTGTAGGACTACGTAGGAGAAGGAAATAACCTAAACAATAAAAAAATGAGAGGTAAAAGGAAATAGAAAAACAAAGAAAAGAGTTAAACATGTGCTGAAGAGGAAAGTAATACAGTCAAAGAAGGTGTTAGATTCCAAGCGATAGAGAAAAAAAACGAAAAGGAAAAATAAAATGATAGAGAAGGAATTGAAAAACTATGCCAAATATAATGAGGAGAGGATATCACCTATGCAGAAAGGAAAATAAAAGGTTTTAATAAAATCATGTGGTAAAAGACAGGAATTATTCTTGAAATCAGGACAAGACAATTTGAAAAATCATAATGCATTAGAGAGCCAACAAACCATATAAAATCAAAGAAAGGTTTTAGACCTACTCACAACACAATAAAATTATGAAAATGTGTAAAAATAAGAGGATGAATCTGAATGGTATTTTTTTGAATACATAATATGTATCCAATATACACCTCTACTAACAATTGATTGATCGCAGAAAAAGAAGGATAATCCTACTGAAGTAAAATATCATGTATTAGTGAGGACAAGACAACGATTCAAATAAAATATGAAGGAATGCTAAGAAATAATGAGGACATACTCATCTCAAGTAGCTTTTACTTGTAATAAAATATCTCCAACAGAGTTGAATCCTTCCTCCTCACCCTTGAATTTAGGAACCAAGGTGTATGCAAAGAAAAATAAGTCAAAGGAGGAAGAGAAGAATGAGGAAACACCTAACAAAGAAGTGGAGCAAGAAAATATACAAGAATCAAATGATGAAGCTTCCCCCATTCCTGATCAAGTACCACAACTTTTTGAACAAGGTGTGAATGTAACTAAGGAATAAAAACATGAATCAAAACAAGAGGTTGATGAAAAAAATAATGAAGAAGAAGATGAAGGTAAAAAAAATTAACCAGAAAAAAGGAAAATCTAGTGCCGCAAGGCCTAAGATAGAAGTTAGAAGACTATATTTTTCTTCTGTCGAAGATCCTACTCTTGAAATTTCTACTTCTTAAACCTCTTGGTACTCAAAATTTCCTTTCTTTTCTACCTTCTCTAACTCCACGTGTAAGTGATTCATTCACATGGGTTCAACCCATGATTGATGATAAGAATATGAAGTCTTTATCCAAAATTATTTCTTCTAGAATTAATGCAGTGGTTTCCCTTCTTGGCACAAATCCTCCTCCTCCCAAAAAAGATAAGAAAACATATCATTTGGTATCAGATGTTAAAGTAATAAACTTTATAAACCAAAGGTATACAATAACAAAAAGGAGATATCTATTTCAAACTTGGAGTTAGCTAGGATCTCACTTGCAGAGTCCACCCTAGAAGGGAAAGTGCAAAATATTAAGGAAACAATTCCAAACGTTATTGAGAGAGTAGAGAAATTAAATCAAAAAAAGGAACAACTTTTAGAATAGGTGTAAATTATCTCAAAATTCATCAAAACCTTTCTCTCATATGATAAAAATCCTCTAGATATCACTCCTCTCTTTGTAATTCCACATACTACTTCCACTAATAGAATTCATGTCAAATCCATAACCTAAATCCACTAGCATACAACATTAAGTAAATGTTATGAGGCCTGGGTTGAGGGAGTTTTCATTTCTAGAATTACAATTCATTGATGAATCCTATAGAGTGTATGAATACATCATTTCTTCTCAGGAAAAAAACAACTCGGGGAGGACATACAATTAGTAAAGAACTCAAACTTTGGGATGATTGTATTCAAGATATCTGTTATTATGAGAACCACTGATGAGAAGGTCCTCTTGTCACATATAATTTTTTATTATTCCAACTTAAAATTGTCAAATAATTAGGACCTATAGTGTAGAATAGATAATTAAGGTGCTAGAAGAAGTTTTAGTTGAACTGAGATCTATGGTAAAAAGGAGAACCATTAAAAGCATATATTTTTTCTGATCTACAAGATATTAGTTCTTAGTTCCAAGGAAAATTCTCCAAAGAGGAATTCAATTGATCAAGTCAAGGTAAGATTCAAATTATTGAAATAAGGATGAGCTTTTCAAAGAGGAATCAGTCAACAAAGATAATATGGAATAATTTTTCTTAATTGAATAATTTAGTTATTGAGGCCACCAAGGGACTCTTACAAAATGGAAGTTTTATAAAATAAATGGATTATTCTTTCGGGGGCTGGTTGGAAACTATGGAAAACACCATAGTTCCCAAGTGTAAGCAGATATCAGCTATTGTGACTAAATTCAGAGATTCAAGTACTCAAGCTAAAGGTCCCATCTGTTTCTTTTCCTAGTGTTCCCTCTTCTTCCAATTCATAATATTTTTCTATCCAATTGTTATATTTTAAGAAATTGGCATTAATATTTTCAAAATAATATTTTAAAATAAATAAAACCTTATGTAATTACTAATTAAGTTTTTAGAACTTAACTAAGAGACTATTAGTTAAAAAAGTAGTTACATCCTCCCCCTCAACCTATATAAGGCTTTTTTCTCACTTGTAAAGGGGTTTGGATATTGGTGCTCTGGAATGTAATATAGATAACTTTGAAAAATATAGAAGAACAATTCCCCTCTCTCGTATGAGTTATTTCTATTAACTTTTCTTGCATCCATTGAATGTGATAGTTACACACACACACACACACACACACACACACACACACACACACACACACACACACACACACACACACACATGTATAATATATAATTTGAAACTTTTTGTTCAATCCATGGAATGAAATATGATGAAATTTGTGTTTGTATCTATATTTTATGTTATATTAGTGTTCATATATATATTAACACACATGTTCTTAAATTCCTTTGTATGCATGAGAAAAATATATGTCTACATGATCTTTTTTTTGAAATTTTTAATTCTTCCCTTCACTCCTTACAGTCAATGGGGTAATCTTGCACAACTGATGAGGATACGTGTATCCTTGAATAATGAGTTAGACTAAACTTTGTGTTCTTAATTCATTCATATTTTCTAGATAAGATGATGGCATTCCTCTAAACCCCATTACTTTGTCTATATTCTATATTGGAAATATGGAGTTATTTTCAGGAACCGATATCCTCATTTATATTTAGTTAGTGGTATATATATTTGTAAATATGTAAAGACCCTAATCATTGTCAAATAAGGGAACCTCCCCATTATGGAGGAGGGATTGTTGTCTACTAAACTATTGATAATAACCAACAACCAATTTTTCAAACCAACGGGGAGAGAGTTTTGGTTTAATATCCTTCGATAGAATGCTTTCTAAATAAGAACCACTTTTGGTGGTATGTCCCTGATTAGTTCCTTTTATTCTAGATTATAATTGATTATAGGTGATAGGAAGTATTTTATGACTGGAGGAAAGTGCGTGCTACTAGAGAAGTGCTCTAAAGACTGCAGGAAAGTGTGATGAACTGAGAAACTAATTTTTTTCTACCCCAAGAACATTAGTGCCCAAGGGAGGAAACAAGAACCCACTGCTACTGTCCAGTGTTGGGTGTCAGTGTCTGATCTATGTTTGAAGTCCAAGTCTGATTCTAGGACCATTATGTGATTGTGTGACTGTGATGATTGTTTATTATGCTATGTTTTATTGTAGGTCTGAGTTGTTGTAGGGGTGATTCATTCACCTAATTTATGCACCCCTCATTATGGGCGCATGCAAAAATTGTAGGAGAATTTAGTCCAAATGAGGAGGAAAATATAATCATATGCATATTTAACTTTGGATACCTGTAAGGGGTATGGGGACGTGCATGGTAGAAACCAAGGAACATGAGAAACAAGAGAGTATAGTAACATGTGTTAATGTAATCAAATCTATCATGGAATATAAGACAATTTCAACAACCATGATGGACTAAAAAAAGTGGGTTTCAGACATGGGACATAACTCACAATGTCAACAGATAGTCAAGGACGAAGCGTCCATAAAGATATAACGATCAAGACAAGATAAAGGACATAACCCGAAAAATAATATCAATAAATATAATGAAAGAAGTGACAAAAAGTCATGGTTTTATAGATCCTTCAACCAAAATGATACATATGAAGCACTCGTTGAAATATTTACAATATAATTAATATGTCATAGCATGTATGTATCAGCGACAAGAAATAAGTAATAATAATAAGTAGTAAATGATGAAATGATAGAACATGTAATGTCTTATAGTAGTAAAAGGTATATTCCCCTAGGATACTCAGTGTGACTAGGAGAGGGATTCAGTGTTGAGCATCATGCATTGTTTAAGGATATGTAAGAGATTTGTATTCACTTCTAGAGAGAAAGTGAATTTGCACATGTATATAATACAAGATAATGAAATATTGAGTATCTAGATAACATAGTAATATGAAAGTGCAACATGTAAATAGTATAAGCATATCAAGGGTAAATGAAACCAATATATGAAAATGTTGTATGTATGTAGGATTTGAAGATTGGTAGGAGATGTGTTTCCCCATAGTGAATGTGTGTGAGTTTAAGGTTCATTTAGAAAATTGTTCCCTCAACATTCAAGAATGAACTATATAATAAGAGTGTTTCATTAAGAAATGAAGAGGGTGTGTACAAAACCAATGATATGGTGATGCTTGAAAATATAGTCATGAAGTATCGAGAGAGAGAGTAGTAGATGATATCAAATATGTAGTGTGTCAAGTGTAGAACTAGAGGAGTATATGATAAGAAAGATGTATCGTGAAGCACTAAGCATGAACTATAGCGAGAGTAGGTGATGTGAGGTTCATCGAAGAATTGAGCCCTCAATAATCAAGTGTGAACCGTAGCATGAGAGTGTGTCATACGTTAATAAAAGTATAATGTGTTTACCAAAGTTTGAGATTGCAGGGAAAAATATTAGACCATGAAGCACCGGGCATGAAATGCATGAATATAGAAAGGTGTGTAAATATTGTAGATGATATAAAGTGCTACTATAATTTTTTTTTGTGAATTATAAATCAAATATGAATGCATATATATGTATATGAATAGTATAGATAGGAAAGTGTTGATTATAACATGTGGAAATGACGAGGGGAGAGATTCATACCTCCTAAGTGTGTAAGTGATTGAGAATTATGTGGTGAAGTGAGACAGGACCATGCAATGGTGGAGGAGTTTGAAATGTGTGATAAGAAAATATTTTGTCTACACAATGTTAGGTAGAAGAAAGAGCATGAACAACATAAGATTTTGGGTTTAACGGAGGAAATGTACATGTAGGTGATTGATCACATCCTTTGTGGAGTGATTTTGATTTTCTTCCTTGAATGGTGGTGGATTATTTGGGATTAATAACACAGTAGATGACTTAGTAGGAGGAGATAATATGGTAACTATTTTTAGATATGGTTTGACATTCAGTTGGATAGGCGGATCTTGACTTACCGAATAAGGAACATTAGTAATGATGGAATAATATTCAATTTTACATTGATGGATCATATTTGGGAGCCTAGTGGGATTTAGCAATTGGAGATGAACATGCAAAAAAAATTGTATAGTAAATGAAATGAGACCATGATGTTTAAGTGGCCAACTATTCCTTTTAAAGCATTTAAATTTTTTTTCATTATGTCCATTAATTTAATGTTAATTTCTGAATGGGTGACCTTGGTTTTTTGCAAGATAATAGCGAGGACAATAATGAGTAGATGGTAATTTGATCAATTGGTGATTGGGGAGAATGTGAAGAATATCATGTTGCTTAGAATTTTGATCAAACTAGAGAGGTTTAGGTCATGGTAATACTTCGTCTTTACTTATATGAGAACATGTAGTAGACAAGGGATTAAGATGAAGTGGATAAGAAGAACTATCATGTGCATGAGAAGCAACATTGAGATGTTGTATTTTAGAGGAGAGAGATGTAATTGTGGTTTCCATACCTTAAATTTTATCTTGAAATAAATGATGTAAAGATTGAAATTACTTACAAATGGAAATTGATTGGTTGTGGTGTTAGGACTAACAAAATCATCAGAGAGATGATCAAAGATGGAACTTACTTGTGCAGGTGGTATATTGGTTATGGATATACATCATTTCTAGGCCTTTATTGTAGAACATATTTACAAGGTGGGCGTGTTATCACTGAATCACATCACCCTCCGATTTTCACAAGTGTGTGTGTTTTAGCTCACGATGTGACTAGGTAACATGGGTATTATCTCAAAGTTGTGGGAATCGCTACTTGAGATAGACCTTCAAAGAAAGGTTGGTTCTTCTTCCTAATCCTAGTACAAACTAACTCTACTAAAATGAAGCTTTTAACTATCTCTATCCTATAATTTAAAAGGGACTAGGGAGAGAGGAATAACATGAAAATTAAGGAAAAATAAATTACCAAGGTGATGCACCAAAATAAGGGAATGAGAATAGCTTTCCAATGTGTGAAAAATGGAAGCAAAGTACACACTAGAGAGGGTGATACAGTTCTCCACAGTCTAGCAACTGCATTCACAAAAATATTTCATGCACACATAATGATAATGAATATTTACAAGAGCATAAAGTACACACAATATATTTGCAATGATGCTTGAATAGGTAAGAAGAATGCAAACAAACACAGACAAGGGAAGATACATCAACAAACTTTCATCTATTACTTCATTGATATTCACAGTTCAATCTATTGCAAAATAAAGGCCTGGATCACCATGCAAGGAGTCTAATACAAGGGCCTGCAGTAAATTAGCTTCAAAAAACCAAAATAACATATTTTTTCTACTCAAAACTATCCTCCTCTTACAATGAGCCCAATATTCCAATTTATATAGATTTTGGAAGAGAGAGAGAGAGATAGAAGGGATGTAAATCCTGAAATCCACTTTTCGAACCACTTGAAATATTTCATAAATGTTCCCAAACAATGATATATGACCTGTAGAAGAGCAACCCATACTCTCCCGTGACTTGAAACAATAAAAAATGTGTGCCCATGCTTCATTAAATGCATCCCCTACCACTAATAAGATCAATGTTCAAAACCCGTCACATTTTCCTTAAAATCATCATAAAAATTTAATCAATTTCTTGATTTCTTAATTTTTTGCATCAGGCTCAAAATCATGATTCCAACAAGACTAATTTTGTAGAAATCTGTTAAGAATTGCAAAATTTATGGTCTTCTTAGTGTGAGTAGCTATTTTGAGTTTGCCAAGGATTTATTGCATTTTACCAGACTGAGTATTTAAATTTTTTAGAGCTAGAGATATTTATTTTTTAGCATAGAGGATGTCATTTCCTTTCTGAAAAATACAATTTTGTGAAAATCAGAGTTTTGGGTCAAAAGTTATGCCGGTTTGAAATTTGGGGGTCGCATCACACCACTTCCCTTTTTATTGCGGGCATTTCATATTTTTCTCACATGCAAGGCCCATGGGCCATTTGGGCCAATTATCTCCACTATAGCCACATCTAGTTTATTGTAGACATTTCAGATTTTCAGGGAACTCACCTCCCCACGGCACTTGGACCATCCAGGCCCCGAACTTCTGCTTCACCCGCATTGGTTCCAACGGACCCTATCGGAACCGCAATGGAATCTCACCCATCATGGACTAGACCATGAGAGCTATTGAATCCTTATTTATCTGCATCTTATATACCTACAACCATTTTAGCCTTTTCAGATACTCGCATCCCAACCTTCCCAGAACATTTGGGACGTCCAACTCTACCTTTTTTGTAACGCACTCTATTTACTTTAATATGTGATGATTTCAGGTTTACGGGGAAATCACATTTGAGTAGTACTTGGACCACCCGAGACATGAAATTCCACCTTATCCACATTTCATAAAGTCCACTACAGATCTTTTGTATTTCAGGTTTTGCGGGTTTTCGGGGAACTCATGGTTTGATGGCACTTGTGTTGCCTGGGTTGTCGGGACCCGATTTACCTGCAAATCACTATTCCCTTAGTATTTCAGACCCAAGTCAAGGATAAGGAACCCGAAATACAATTCTTATTTTTTCCAGCTATAGAACCTAGACCCACAATACATTAAAATAAGTCCTTTTTCCCATTTTTTCAATTTTTTACAAATCTTCACTAACTCGTTAGATTTTCCTAGAATAGGGAAGTTAGAGAAAAGCAAAGGGGTGTTCCAAAATCAAAATTTTCTGATATTCACCATTACTACCTCTCAAATTCCAAGAAATTTTGATAGTTAACGAAAATTGCATCGGAGGAAAATTTCGGATAACACGGTGATTTTGAAGAAATTGAGACAAGGATACTTGAGTAATTGTAGTATCCAAGTAAGAAAACTAGATAGAATACGGATCCAAATGAGTGATCATGAGTAGGTTTCACCAAAATATTTAATAAAAATAGAACTAAATCTAGAATGCACAGTGACTACTCTGTTGAATGATGTATAAGTAATATAATATAGTAAATGAACAAGAAAAAAAACATGAAATGGTATGAAACCCTAAGTAAGATAGATAGATAGGGGGAATTATCAAAATGGGAAATTTCTAAACAAAGTGAGAACAAAGTTTGTAAGGTTGACTAGTTTTCAAGGAATGTGGAAATGTGCCAGATACAAGTACCCATGGGAGGACAAGAGCATGTAAGTGCTATCATCCATTATGGGTACAAGTTTCTATGTAAATTCTTAGGATCTTATAACTTCAGAGCTAGTTGAGCTTCACTCTTAGTCTCTTTTTGTCAATCTAGTTTTTCTTCTAGATTGTTAATTATACATGTAACCTACAAAATAATTGTCTACCTACACATGTCCACAAACCACAAAAAAGTAATAAAAATATGTAGAATGTGGAGTCAGACTAACCCTGATGTTAACCCAAAGAGTGAACTTATAACCGAGCGTTGCACTACATCTCAGACTACATGTAGTTCTTATGTGTGCGTGTGTATGAATGGTGTTGTAGGATGTCCTTATGCAAGTTACTCTATGATAGTGATCTAGAATACTCCAAGTATATGAAAATTTCTGAAAATGGTACAGTGTAGACTTCCCCTCCTATTTTTTGTATGCAAAAAAGATGCAACCCTTGTAGAAGAAAAAATGGCTATTTCCCTTACTTTCTCTAGGTACAATGCACTCTCGAGTCTACAAGATCAATTGGCCAACCCTTTACACAAGGATGGTGTGAAGAAGCCATTAAATATCTTGCAAGAAATAGATACAACTTCTTCTTTCTTAGTGAGAAATAGTTGTGACAATTTTTTCAATCATTCGCGTCCATTCAAGTTCTTGATTCACGAAGAGAACACCAATGGTGGGAAAAAACAAGAATTTTCATAATGTAGCCGTTACACTCATTTTGTAAATTTGAATTTGAACTGTCAACCCTTTACATATTGCCTTTAAAAATAGTTTACTTTAAACTAGATCCGTTAACGTGGGAGACATTTACTGGAGTGGGTGTGGAGGATGTCTTTTGCATTTTGTGACTTTATAGAGATTTGGCATTTTTACATTTTTGGTCTGCCCTTCTGCTTTTGATATAAGCCTGACATGTGGCTTCACTTGAGAGGAGATGAAATCATGGGTCACTTTTATAATTTAACCTTTTTTTCAATGTCGGCTAAAAAACACTAATTGCTACGCTGTCCCTCCTCCCTACTTTGATTTTCTAATGGTGGGCTAAAGATTTGAATTTTTCCTTTGTGTTTGACGGGGCTGTGGGTCACTTTTTTAATTTAATCCCCTTTAATGAAAAATAATCAAAACCTCAAAGTTTTTTGTCGAACCACTTCCCCGCTTTGACTTTCCACAACAAGCTCAAGATTTGACTTTTTCCTTTGTGTTTGGCGGGGCCTCGGGTCACTTTATGAATTTTAGCCTTTTTTACAAAGAGGCTCAAAACCTCAAAGTTCTCCACCGACCTGATTCCAATTAGATATTTCCACATACCCATGGATAATGAAGCCTAAATTTGACGCGGAAGAAAATGCCCGTCATTCACGACTATGGAAAAAATGCAGAGAAGAAGAAAGCTCCACCATTTTGCGCCCGATTTCCAAATTTATTTCATGAACCAAGGAATTGAAAACAATGCAAGGTTTGCCAATCCATGGCCATAGAAAGATTGAAAATTTCATTCAAATGAGGACAACAATAAAAAATTTACGTGTCCAGACAAGAAAATAGAAACTTTATCAAAACGTGTAGACTAGAGAGTTTAAACAACTTCCAACTTTACTTGAACACCTATGGAGGTTGTGAGATCAAAATTTTCAAATTTGAATTAAAAAATGAAGGGGGGATTTTGAGGGCGAAAATAGTTGGCTCTAGCTTGGGGACATGGCATGGACCGAGCATAGTGAAGATATGACATGGGAATCCAGAATCTCAATCTCTAGACCCTGTAATTCGTTGACCAGTACCTTATCCATTGGGAATTATAGAGTCATCTACAAATTCAAGAAATAAATATCAAAAGAAGGAAACACATAAGTACACAATGGGAAGGAAAAACAGGAAATACATGACACAAAACAGGAAGGGAAACACACCTAATAATCACCTATAGTACAAGGCAGGGGATAACCCGCTTTCACTGATGATACAATTTCAAGTATTTCCCACTCCAAGGCAATTCCATCGGCGTTCCAATAAAATTTGAGAGAAGAAAATCGTTCTCCCTACAAGCTTCATGAATTCGGAATGGGCCAAGCCATAATGAATCAAACTTTTGAATGGCTTCTTTTTGGTTCTCTTCTCTTGTCCCATAGCAGGATGAAGTCTCCAACATTGAATTCTCTTACCTTCACCTTCTTATCAAAAATCTTCTTTACGTTCAATTAGTTCTCCTTAATGTGATCCACCACTTGGAGTCTCTTTTCTTCTAGCTTCTCAAGAAAGAGGATCATCTTGTCAATGGAATCCTTGTATTGACCATCTTTTATTGCTTTTAGCAATTTGAGAGCTTGCATCTCGATCGTGAGAGGGATTTTTGCTTCAACTCCATACAGTAGTTGGAATGGTGACATACCTATTACTTCTTGGGAGTGATCCTATCCACCCACATTGCGTCATATAATTTCTTGTGCCAATTCCTTTGATTCTCATAGTATAAGCTTGCAGATAATGGTCATAATGTTTTTGTTGCTTGATTCAACCTGTCTGTTTCCTTGTGGATAGTAGTCAGAAGAATGAGATAGGGAGATTCCATAGCTATAGAAAAACTCAATCAACTCTCTTGAAGAGAAATAGGTAGCATTATTTGCTACAATATTTTGTGGCACTTCGAAATGGACTATGATATTCTCCTTGATGAAGTTCCATACTGTTTCAGTGTTGGCTTGTTTGACCAAAATGGCTTCCATCCATTTAGTGAAGTGGTATGTTACTGTGAGTACATAGTTGTGCCCTACGATTGAATGAGGGTTTAGAAAACCAATGAAATCCAGACCCCATTGTTGAAATGGTTCTTCGATAACCACATGCCTAAGTGGTAATGCAGCGAGTTCTAGTCTTCCAACGAATTGTTGGCATGCTTTGCATTTAGAAACCTAATCTTGAGTGTCTGCAAAGATGGTGGGCTGATAATACCTTCCTTGGAGGATTTTGTCTATAGTGACCATTGCTAAAAAAAATGTCCACCACATTCTTGGTCATGGTATTCTTTAAGAAACTTTTATTGTTGTCTCTTTATCTACACACCTGAGGGAAACAACTATCCAGACCTCTTTTGTAAAGTGCATGATTCTAGATCACAAATTTAGTTGCCTTCAGTTTGAGTGTTCTCCTTTTCTTATAATCAAGATGTGGGGCATCCTCCATAAGTATAGGTAATAGGAAATATCAGCATACCACTCATCAGTAGTGGTGACAAAGAGAGCCTGTGGGTTACCTTCTGAACAAGTTGTACAAACACAATTTTCTTCGCAAGGTTGAACTTTGAGTGTTTCATCTTTAGTAATCAACTTGCACAATGCCATTTCCCCTTACTAGATTGAAGGGTCAAATCTTCAAGTCATATTCTTTAGTCTTTGAAATCAAATTTCCTCTTTTATCTTTGGGATCATGTTGTGTCAAGATGGACTTAATTTCACTACAAGGGACCATCACCACCGTATGGGAATTGAGGATGTCAAACCTGAAGTTTTTTACAGCCTTGACCACTATAGAGGCACGCTTGTCCAATTGGGTGTATTTGAGCTCATGCTATTTCAAAGGATAACTCATGAAATTAATAGGTTCTTCCACACCTTCATAATTTTTCCAAACAAGAATGACAGAGAGTGTATGTTCTAATGCATAACATTACATTATGAATTCTTTGTTAAAATATGGAAATACAAGATTCAGAGCCTTGGCAATGGATTTCTTGATCTCTTCGAATGCTTCCTTCCCTTCATTGTTGCATTTGAAGTTTTCTTGTGGTTTCATCATGGAAGTGATGTGCTTCGTCAACTTAGGAAACTCAAGCACAAAATGATGAAGAAAGTTCACCTTTCCAAAGAATGAATGAACTTCTTTCTTGTTTGTGGGTAGGGCTAGTACTTGAATGGATCTAATCCTCTAAGGATCAATGTGTGCTCCATGTTTGTTCACAATGTGCCCCAATAACTTTCCTTCAATGACTCCAAAAAATGCACTTTTTTGGATTTAGTGATATGCCATGTTTCCTACACCTTATAAGTACCTATTCCAAGTGATAGATATGATCTCCTAGTATTCTTTGAAAATACTATGAGATCATCAAGATATATGAAAATACAATACTTCAAATCTTTGAAGGAGAAATTCCATCGCCCTTTGGAATGTAGTTCCTGCATTGATTAGGCCAAAAGGCATTCTGTTGTAGGCAGAAGTTTCCTAAGGTGTTGTAAAGGCTATCTTGGTGTGGTCCTCCACTGCCACTTTGATTTGATTATATCCTTAGAATCCATCAAGTAATGAAATAATTTCAGATCCATTGATTGCTTGCAGACTATGGTCCATGTTAGGAAGAGGATAAATGTTCTTTAGTGATGCCTAGTTCAGGTTGCAAAAATCTACACATATCCTTATTTCACCATTCTTCTTCCGCAATGGCACAATGTTAGCCACCCACATTGAATGGTGGATGGGAAAGATGATCCTTGCATTAAGAATCTTCGTTACCCTCCTCCTTGATGGTATCATAAATATTTGGGTTATATGGCCTTTGTTTCTTCCTGAAGGGCTTAACACCCTACTTCAAAGGAATTGAGTGATTCATTTCCTTTGGCTCGAAGGATTTGAGTTCATTATAAGAGTAGGCCAATACATCTAAGTATTTCTTGAGTAATGCAAGAAACCTTGTTTTTTTTAGGAGAGAAAATTTTTCCAATATTTACCATCCTTGGCTCCTTTGGCATACCAATGTTTTCTTTATCAAAATCAGCTGGGCACCAAGAATATTTCTTTTCTTTCTCTTGAATGAATCTGTCATCTTTGTCAAAGAGGTATTCTAAAGAGACTAGGGCTTTGGGAAATTTGTTTCCCTTTCAATTTTATTACTCCCTCATCATCAATCCATTCAATTCCTTCCTTACACTTCTTTGGGGACTACTTCTCGGTGTGGATTTTCACCTCCTTCAAAGAAGAGATTGTTGAAATTATCCCTTTACTCTAAAAAGGCTAGAATTTGGTTATCATCATTGAAGACTTTCCAATAACTAGCATTGTTTGGTACACTTGGCCTAAATATCATTTCAATGGTCACTTTATCTTTACCAAAAGAAGGATGAGGTTGTCACTAGGGAAGTTGACACTACAAGAGAATCATCCTTTTCATTTTGTTCCCTTAGAATAGCTTCAATGGAAAATGCATCAAAATATTCAATGTAGTCCCACACTTTGTTCTGTAATATCGGAGTCTTGGATTCTTCACCTGATATTGTTGGTGGAATTTATTTACTACAACCTCTTGCATACCCTAAAAATCTCAGTTTCTTGATTCCCATGTCCTCTTCCACACTCATGCTTAATAGTATTACTTCATAATCTGCAGTGTTATTTGTATTATCAAATTACAGCTTGTAGGAAAATGGGTACAGCTCATTGGAAGGAGATTACATCACTACAACAGTTCTCTGAGCCCACACTAGAATGATTACCATAAAATTCCATTGTCCAAATTTTATCTTCCTTTTCCTCCATGAGAAGTGGAAAGTTATCCTCTTTTTTTGATGTGAGGAAGTAGTTTCCTAGCCCACAATCTTAGAAGATAATATTTGAATTCAGATCATCAGACCTTCATACTGTGGACTTCATCTTTCTTACTGGTAGAAAATTCTTCATCTCACCCTTTACTGAGATAAATATAGATGACCAATCCATTTTTATCTCTCCACCCAGGTCTCTGCAAAAACTCCTACTCAATAGCAATACCAAAGGATGTTGGGATGTCTGCTACCAATATGGTTAGGAGAACCTTCTTGTCTGAAAAATTAGCTAGTGCTACCTATGCATCTTTGATTCTTCCTACCAATGCCACTTGTTTGGATTCCATTGAGTAGAAGGTGCCATTTACCGAGGGTCAAGGTGAGGCTTAAATTATTTACAACTTTGGCTGGCATCACATTTTCTAAGGTTCCAGAATCTATGATACAATTATTTAGCTGGAAGGCTTTAATAAGGAGTGACAGGTAGAAAGGTTAAACCCTGTTGGTTTTGGAGGCACTGAGGGCTAGAATGATTTGGGAAGGTTGTGTGGATGGTGTGGGAAGTAAGCCTTTAGAATTAGGACTCAAGGATACATTGTTACCAACCATGAACTGTATTGATGAACCTCTCAAATTGGGCAGGATGTGTTTGTAGGTATTCTATTTCTGAGAGCTGGACTTTTGTTTTGTTTGCATGTTCCACAAAGTTAAATTGGGTTATGGTGAGCGAGGAAGAAGTTTTGGAAATGGAGGAATATTTACATGGTAAATGATCTTTGCTACTTTGTTTGTTGAACTCTCCTTTCTGGATGTAGCAATTGGCTTGGAAGGGGGTGATGGTGTATAGCTTTTGATTGAACCTAAGATGTTATTACGGGAAAAACATTTAAAGGAGAAATTATTCTTAGCAAATTTTTAGCTGCGAGAAGAATTAGATGACTTACTTGGCATATTAGCATGATCCCTAACAACCAGTGAGTTTGGATTTTCTTTTCCTGACTCCATAAAAGGTGTTAATGGTGATCCTCTAATGATGATTTTATTTTATGTGACCTCTAGAGGAGAATATTCTTTATTCTTCTTATCCTTTACCTCAACCGTTGAGGATAAAGCACCTTTCTTAGATTGTGCATGAGTTAAAACAACACACATGAGAAACTTGGAGCTTCTTCATCATCAATGTACTCAATTAGACCATTGTGTATATCAACTTCCTCAACCTCAAGATAGTTTTCATAGTCTTCCATATTTTCTTCTTCAGTTTCATGAATTTCTGCTTCCTCCTCTAGCTCTTTGGTGTCACAGATGACATTGACTGGTGTTTCTTCAAGTGTAATCTAACAAGGAGGTGGAGTAATCCTTGGCCTATTTAGAGGGTTTGGTTTCTTTGAATCATTCCACATTGTGATATGAGATAGTTGCTTCTTCAAGGCAACCAAGTCATTTGCCATTTTTTTAACATCAGATCTGTGGTGAGAGAGTTTGAATTCTGACCCTTTTACTTTCCATTGGGGCCTTTCACCTTTCCAAAAAGGATTAGATCATCATCGATTTCTATTGCATGGTCTTGAGATTCCATTAATGTTCTTGGTTAGGTTATTCAAAGCAAGAAACCTACTTCTGATGGAAAAGCATTGATAAAAACCTCTTCAAATTATTTTCAGGAGGCACCACATCTTCAGGTATCCTTCTTATCACTCTATCATATCTGGCTACGAAGTCCCTCATTGACTCGGAGGTTTCTTTCTTCATTTGTACCAATTGGACAAAAATATCCTAACAATATTCTATGCTCTTGAACCTGTGTTTGAATGCACTCTTTATATCCTCCCAATAGGTGACGGACCTCGGGGGTAGCATGTAGAACCATTTGACAATGTTTTCTTGAAGTGACTCCATAAAGAGTCAGATTGATACATCTTCATCCTCAATACCCAACACACTGCAAGCAGTGATAAATGTTGCTACATGATCTTCAGGGAGTTTGAGAACCATCCCCTCTAAATTTTGGGAAGTTTTTTCTCGAGCCTCTCGGTAGCTCATGGAGTGGTTGAGCAAGAGCTAGTGGACCGGTGTTTCCTCCCCATGGTACATTAGGCCTACGGGCCTCATGATCACATTCATGCTCACGATCCCCCATTATATTTTTGTTTCTAGCTTCCAACCTTGTTAAGGTTACGGCTTCTACATCTTCTCTTTCATCTGCCTCGGCTTGAGGTCTCTCGAGTTCTTCAAGTTGAGCTCTTATTTCCTCTTCCACTCTTGCCTCTCTTTCTCTAGATTATTCTTCGATCTCTACATCAGTGAAATCTTCAAGGTTCTCGTTGATGTATGGAAATTCACAATCCAAAGGATTGGCAACACTCAGGTTCCCAATGTGGCCAGTTGCTTAAAAAGGAGGCCTCTGGATTCTGAGTAGCTCTTGTCTCCTTTGAAGTTCCTCAAAAATGGGATCAGTTTGTCCTCCTTGTCTCTGTTGGTGGGTGTATCTTCTATCTGCCAACTTGAAAATATATGCTCTTCTTTCTGGAGCAGGAATTTGTCTTTGCCTCTCCAATTCAGCAGAGCATTCTTCTTCAAGGTCAAGAATTCTCATAGCAATGAATTAGTGATTGGCACTTTGTCTATTATGCCAGATAGCTTCCCTCAAATATGAAGCAACGTCTTATTGGATGTGGAAAAGCAATTCACATATTTCAATAGGATGGTTTCTCGAAATAGCCATGATTTTAATCCGTGTGGCTCATATAGCATTTCAAATTCCAGATTTTTTTCTCCTTTTTGAATTTTAAATTTTCTGACCTTGCAGTCGCATTTGGGTGCAAATGCTGCTAAATCTACCCCACAGTGGGCGCCAAAAACTGTTGGCAAGGAAATTATTCGGGTGGACAAATTTTTGAATTCCTTTCCAATGCTCTAGGAATCTAAGTCCCTCTACTTAACTAGTGCAACTATCGTGTATGCATCCACGAGAAAGTGTGGATTTCTGTGGTGGCCTTTTGGCCGAGGATCCAATAGGGTCACTCCACTCTCCCTACAGAAAATTCTTATAGTTATCTGCAGGGGGGGAATTTGCTATGAAGGTGGGAAAGGGAATGAGAAAAGAGGTAGGAGAACTAATGTTGTAGGTAGAAAATTAGATTCCTACACGCACTAGTTAGAAACTTCAACACATGAATTAATGAGAAGAAACAACTCTACAAATGGAAGCAAGACGAGATAAGATTGCGAACTCAAATTTTATAGAATCTCCTCATTAAAGAGGATATAAAATTCTTCTTCTTGTATTGATGTTATAACATAAGTTGTACATAATGTGGGAGTAGAAGAAATTTGAGAGTGGATGGAAGTAGAATAAAAATGGCTAATTCCTTTGCTTTCTCCAGGTATGATGCACTCTCGAATCTTCAAGATCAATCACCAACCCTTTACAATGGTGTGAAAAATTCATTAAATATCTTACAAGAAACATTTTAAAATATTTTCAATAATTCGCATCTGTTTAGATTCTTGATTTGCGAAGAAACACCAATGGTGGAAAAAACTTGACTTTTCATAATGCAACCATTACACTCATTTTGAAACTTTTAATTTGAACCATTCATTTTTCCTTTAAAAATTTAAACCAGAGCTATTCACGTGGGAGAAATTTACTGGAGCGGGTGTGGAGGATGTCCTGTGCATTTTGTGACTTTATAGAGATTTGGCATTTTTTACATTGTTGGTCTACCCTTCCACTTTTGATATAAGCCTGACACATGGATTCACTTGAGTGGAGACATATTTACGGGTCACTTTTATAATTTTACCTTTTTTCAATGTGGGCTCAAAAATACAAATTGCTCCATCGGCCCGCCTCCCTACTTTGAATTTTCAACGGCGGGCTCAAGATTTGAATTTTTTCTTTTCTGGTTGGCGGGGCTATGGGTCGCTTTTTAACTTTAAGCCCCTTTAATGAAAAAGGCTCAAAGCCTCAAATTTTTCCACCGACCCACTTTTCAGGTTTGACTTTCCAATGTCGAGCTCAAGATTTGACTTTTTCCTTTGTGTTTGGGAGGGCTACGACTCACTTTATGGCATTTATCCTTTTTTACAATGAGGCTCAAAACCTCAAATTTATCCGTCGACCCACTTCGAATTAGATATTTTCACGTACCCGTGGATAATGGGGCTAAAATTTGACGGGGAAGAAAACACCCGTCATTCACAACTGTGGAAAAAATGCAGAGAAGAAGATAACTACACCATTTCGTGCCCAATTTCCAAATTTCTTTCATGAACCAAGGAATTGAAATCAATACAAGGTTCGATGATCCATGGCCATAGAAATATTGACAATTTCATTCAAATGTGGACAACAATAAAATTATCACACGTCTAGACAAGAAAATGGAAAATTTATCAAAACGTGTAGACTAGAGAGTTCAAACAACTTCAAAGCATGAATTTCTCTATCTTTTATGACTTACAAATTTACTTGAACACCTCTAGAGGGTGTGAGCTCAAAATTTTCAAATTTGACTTAAAAAATTAGGGGGGGATTTTGAGGGTGAGAACAGTACCCAAGTGCGTTATTTTTTGTCTATGTATGTCCCTCATGGGAACTTCTATCTATTTGTTTCTTATTCTTACTCTTTTAGGTAATTTTTTCTTCTTCACCATCTTCTAACACTTTGGGTCAGCCTTTCATTTTTCAATTATTAAATTCAAAGAAGGGATTCATATAAATACTTAGTTACTTCTTTATAATAAGGGGCCAAGCCCTATAGGAATTATATATCACAACCTAATCTTTCACAAATACAATACAACACATCAAAATATACATCTAGCCCATTCATACAAGGTTAAAGGGATACATATTTCTACATACACTACATAGGAGGGGAGTTCATTCTACTCCATCGCAAGTATTCTGCATACTCAGTACAATCTATATCTATCACATTATCTTCACGCAACATGCATAAGATAAATCTAAGGCACAATACACACACACATACACAAAAGTACATATATTCTGAGATGTAGTGCAGTTATCGATCATAATCTTAATCTTGAGGTGATCGTCAGGGTCATTTTGACTCCAAAATCTGAATTTTTTTTATTAAATTTGTTGTGGTTTATGGGCATATACAATTTGGAATTTTTTTATAGGTTACCGGTATGACAAGAGATCTAACACTGAAACAAGAATGACAAATAACGAATAGGAATGAAGATCCCTAACCCAAAAAATATGAACTTCAAACAATTTTAGTAGACATGAGCACCCAGATCAGCTCCTAGTGCCTCAGTTGATCGTGTCTTCCTACTGACACGTTTGTTCCATATATTCCTAGTGTTACGAAAGTTTAGTGAGCCTTGACGACATGATTCCCACACTGTTCTAATAGATAATCGATCTAGATAATTCCCAGGTTTCACATGATCATCTATGTCATCTTCCTCTCTCATTTACTTAGGGTTTTACATTATTGAATGTTAGTTACTTTCACATTTCTCTATATAATATCATGTATATCATTACTTATAGTAAGTTAATATTAAATAATATTTAATTACATATAATATTAAATCATTTGGTGAACCCATAGCCTAATGTAAAAAATAGGTCTCAGTCTTACTACTAGCTACACTTTGATCGTTCCATTTTCAATAACATAAGTGTCTCTCTCCTTGCTTTCTTGCAAGACAATCTTGAATGTGAGCAAAAATTATTATCTTTTATATATAACACTTGTATTCATAGTAACACCTCTCCTTAATATGTTTATCATTGATTCACTACGACATTATCTCTTAACGATGAGCATATTACCTTTACATCTACTAGAATTTCTTCTCAATCTTTCATAGATAATGATCTTTCCATTTATATTCTAGTTAAGATCCATAAAATAGGGGTTAAATTATATTGATTTGATAATGGATATAAGATTAAAATTTGTAATTTATCATTTCTTCACCAAATTAGCATGTCAAAAGCCTCTTTAAGTCAATCATTTATTTATATCCATAACTTTGATAATATTCCTAAAAGAGACTTTGAGACAACCACACTTCCGATTACTGTTGGGTCATGTACTTCACCCATCCCATGAAATTCCTAATAATATTAATTAAAGCATTATTTTCATATGTATTTAGATCCATGGCATACATGTGCTCATATCTACCCTTTATATGTGTCTTAATTTCTCATACTAAGGTGTGGTCTATGAGGACTTAGGATATACATCCCCATTTTACTTTTCCAACACTATTGATCATTCACATAAAGCCCGTACTTCTTCCACATCTCCTTCTAATTTTACAAAGTATGGTCTCGGATATCAGTATATGATTCATTACAGTTTCAATGACACTGAATTAAGAAAATATGAAAAGAGATTCACTGATCCTGTTTCCATTCCAAAACAACCCACCAAACTCAACATCGGATATATCGCACTGCATGCTCCTTTTATTCCTACCAAATATTCTCCTAAGGTTTACACTACTTCACGTATTGATAATCTTCCTTTTCTATACCCTCAACTTATTAGTGATCATGCTTCTCTAACTTGGCCTAAATTAGATAAATTCCTTATAGTTGATGCTCTATTACAATATATGGGAACTTATGAGCATTCCCCCCTTACCATCACAAAAATCATTTTTCATCTATTCCAAATGTTATAGATTATTTTGGTGATTCTTATTCTCCTAACACCAATATCGATACTCTTGACATATTTAAACATTTACCACCATAGCGTGGTATCTCTCACATCATCAGATAGATCTCCATCACTCACAAAATTAGGGGCATTGAAATTCCCCCATAGTCACATGTTCCGGTCAGCATTTTCATTACCATACTACTCACATATATACCTATACATTACTTTTTCTTTGCAATTCAATTTAATCTTTCCTATAGCACTTTATCTTATCTACACTATGAGAACAAATTGATACATCAATCTATGCTTACAAATTCCCTTTTCACTCCTATTACACTCCATACATGTTTTTTATACTCGTGATTACTTTCATATCCTTCTATTTATGATACACACACTATTTTATATATGTTATACTTCCTTTCATTCACTATACATACTCTAGCGATTCTTACTCACAATGGAAAATCCCTATTAACACACTTTGGGGGCATCAGGATTCGCCCCTCCTCACTTCCTTCTTATAAACATTACATCTTCCTATCTATACAACATAGTGTTGCTAGTACATACTCTACCTTGTTACCCGATTACACACTCGTATTATATGGTTTATACTTGACTGTTGAGGCTGTAATATGATAATGAACATCACAAAACACACATTTTTTGGGGAAATTACATCCCCTCTCATATGCACATCTTCCATATCGTATAACAAAATCACTTTTAAACGTCATCTAAACATCTTGCTTGTCTTTACTCTTGTTATCTTATACTATTTACATGTATGTGCACCTGGTATCGTGATGTGAATGCCAGACTATTTAAAATTCATACATGATGTATGATGCTCAATACTACTTTTGACTAGTCACGTTAAACCTCTCAAATTAATCTACCTTTGTTACTTTCATACACCACACTCGTAGGTCCTATTGTCACAATATTTACTACTTCTTTTCACTATCACTTACTTTTTAATGATCTATACATAATTTTACATACTATTTATCATCCTCATGTAAACTAACATGTGCTTCATATGTAGCATTTACGTTGCAAGATACTATATAACCATGGCTATTTGTTACATCTTGTTTACTATTGTTTTCCATTATATAAGGGATATGCCTTATGTCATGCTTGATCATTAGTTTTTATGGTTTTTTCAACCCTATTTTTTTTTGATATTGTGATTGATGTCCCATGTGTGCAACCCACTTTTCTTGGTACCTCTTTTCTTCATAGTTGATTGATAAATTGTATTCTATTGCATAACTATTTTATACTAATGCTTGTTTATAGCCTAAATGTTTTGCATATGCCTTGATTTATACCATGCACATCCCCAACCCGTACATATATTCAATCTACCATATATACATCAGTTTCAAGTCCTCTTGTTTAGGCCACCTCCTCCTAGATTTTTCACATGCACCCAAAATGGGGGGGGGGCAACAATTGGGTGTAGAAATAACCCTTATATTAGTATAGAGCTCCAAAATAAAAAAATTGCATTACATAAATGGAAAAACACATAATTATAGAGTGGTCAATGATTAAGATAAATATGGAATAATACGAGCCTAATCTGAATGCAATACTATAGAAAATAAATAAATAATGAAGTACTAAAATAGATCAAAACAATAAAATATGAAACCCTAATATGTAAGGAGAGGTTAGAGAGCCTTATCTAATTTTTCGAGTTTTGGAGAGTGCACAAATCTAGAGAAAGGCAAAAATCTAAGCACTAAACGTTGCACAGGAGCTCATAAAATTATAGATCTGAAGGATATGGTTTTACTGAACTGCTTGGAGAGGGACAAGGGCACCCGTGGATGCCCTAGAACTTTTTTGGGGGGCTTGAGTTTACAAAAAATGATCAAAAACCTGAATTCTCATGGTTTTAAGATATTCACTGATGCTCAATTTTTTTTGCTATGGATTCACACAATGATAACTAAGGTCACTATAAACTTGCAATAAATAATAAACATTGAAAACCCTAAAAAAGATATCAACTCCCATAAAATAAATATGTAAAATGAGGGGTCATGCTTTCCTCAACTTCCATAATGATGGACTTACTACAAAGTTTTTCATTACATATAAGACCCAATGTATTTTTGTGTATGTGTGGAATTGCTCCCTAGTTTTCTATTATGCATAGCACACTTGTAATAGAGAGAAAGTAACTACATATAGAATGTGGTAAATGTGTGCATGGAATAGAATGAACTTCCCTCATATGGAGTGTGATGTAAAAATATAGGCTTTGTGTCACTTGTGATGGAGATAGATGGATGCAATGGAGCTCTTTCATGACTTGGTGGATGCTACCTTAGGTGGAGATAGATAGTGATTAGTGCTTCGTCACTTATTATGATCACATAAATTTATATTTATATGATTCCTTTGATTGAATTTTGTAATTAACCCCAAAAATGTTAAATAATAAAAAGATAAGATGATCATATGGATAAAAAGGACCCATAAAGGGATATCAAATTATAAAGGGGATGGGAGGGCCTAGAGAGGATGAGGGAACTTGACATTGGCATCCTGGCTGGCATTAGTGTCCAGGATAAAAAAACTTCTGAGAAGTAAAAAGGAAGACTGAGCAAGTAAGAGCGGAAGATTGAAAGTAGCAATAAAAATAAAATAAAGGTGGTAAAAGACATGAGTTAATTAGTATTTTTCTACTTAGGAATCATGTGAATAATAGTATGCGATCTTGAACAGATAATTACCCAAAGTACATGATTATATATCTACATTTTCCCCCACTTTATGTTGGTGAGTAGAAAGCTAGGAAACATAAAGTAGAGAGAGATATGCACTTGATAGCCATGTATATGAATGATGAAAAGCATTCTGAGGGGCTAGAAAAATCATGGAATGATAAAAATATGAAGCGTGGATGTTAAGGATGAGGAAGTGTAAAACGTGATGATGAAAATTAACCTAGGGCGGAAACGCATGTGTAGATGTCATGATGTACCTATTATTGATGCCAATGTATGTGACATTGTTTATGTTTTTGTTCTGGTTATGTTGACTACCACTTCCCATATTGATGGACCTAAATAAGAGAATCCAACAAGTAGTCAAATACGCATGTATATCATCAAAATATGTAAAAAATGTATAAGTATGGAAAAATGCTAAAAATGAAAAGGGAACATTTTCACTTGGTATGTGATGAGAAAAGGTTGTAGAAGGGATCATGTAGATGATGTTGATGCATGAGGTTTTCAGGTGATATCATGGTAGTGTAATGGAAAAAGTGAAGGGAGAACTATGTTGTGTCATCTTCCAACCTTTATCTACTTCTCGTTGTCTAAACCACCTCTACAGATGGTGTGAATATGTTAAATACTATCTTCGTTGTACAAGAAACTATGTATGGTGTTCTGTGTATTGTGTCAAACTACCAATCATTGTGTAACTCCCCCTGGTCTCTGGTTATCCAAGAAAGGTTGTTGTATTGTCCCTGGTCTCAGACATCTAGGAAAGGCCATTATGACAAGGACCCAAGTCTGATTGTAAGATGTGTAGAGTAGATGAGTATGGATGATGCATAGTATACTGAAATTGTGTATCGTGTATTGCGCCATGTGTGAGGTTCATCTGTATAATATGCCCTCATAATTCAAGTGTGAACCAAATCACAAGAGTGTGTCATAGCTTAATGATAGTAAAATCCTTTATAAGGATGTATATGGTGTATGTAAAGATCTAAATGTGATGCATTAAGAATGTAAGATGACTTGTATGCTAGGAGGAATAAGTGTGATACCCCTCAAGTGTACTATGATGATGAAGATCTATGAATTGATGCAAGAGATGACATACCATTGTCATAGATAGTTATCTGTGTTGTGATAAGAGACAGGTCAAAAATAATGGTATGCCAAAACAACATTAGAACCATGCGATCGTGGTATATTTTTAAACATGTTCTTCCCATCAATAGAAGGAGTGGTTTCTTTAAAAAATGAATGGGACACAAAATTGGAGTAGGATGGGGAGAAATCTTGAATGGTGGGAGTTCTTGTGGTATTGATAATGTTGTAAAAGAATTGATAGGAGAAGAAGGTGGATTGATTTTGATAGGAAGTTGTGTAATTTGACTTGGTGATGCCACATATGAGTTGAGAGGAGGAGGTGTTACATTGATTTTCAGAGGTGGTTTCTTATGACGTTCATGAATTTCAATACAATTTCCATTAGAAGTGATGGCATGATGTTCATTAGACATAGATAAATCATATTTAGGAACCCATTCAGATGTAACAATTGGAGAGGATGATGTAACATGACATTCTGTAGTGAATTAGATAAATCCTTGATGCTCAAGATGTTTGATTATTCATTGTAAAACATAGAAATAATTTTCAAAATTTCCATTGATTTGATGATAAGAAAAAAATGGGATACCTTTATATTTAATTAACCAGTAAGGAGGATATCAATAATTATTTGGAAAAATTATCAATTTATGAGCTATGAGTTGAGAAATAATATCTTGTTAATTAACATGTAAATAAAACTTTAGAGGCGTGAGTGGTGGTAATACTTGGGGTTCACTGATATGAGCACACATAGTAGACATAGAATGAGGATGTGAATAAGAACTAGTGTGATCCTGAGAAGTGTCTTTAAGATGTTGGATTTCAGATTTAAGAGATGGAATCATGGATTCCATAGTCAGAAATTTTTCCTGAAATAAAGAATATAATGTTTGAATAGATATACAAATATATTCATTAGAATTAGAACCAAGAGAGTAATCAGAAAGAAAATCAAAGATATCATTGAATTGAGTAGGAAATGTGTTGATAGGTAGATACATAATGTCTAGGGTTATGTCGGGACATATTTACAAGATGGGAAGATTTTCAGCAATTGAAGAAAAGAGACTTTGGAGACTTGATGATACATGATAGAAGAAAAAGGATCCAAGCGTATTTGAACACAGGTTCACAAAAATGATTAATCTAAATATGGAATAATACAAGCCTAATCTGAATGCAAGACTACAGTAAACAAATAAATGAAGAATTATTGAAATAGATCTAATGAATAAAATATAAAACCATAAGTTGTAAGGAGAGGGTAGAGATCCTTAAATGATTCATTGATTTATGGAGAGTACATAAAGTTAAAGAACAGAGAAACAGGAATCACTGAATGTCGCATAGGAGCTCAAAAAATTGTAGCTATAACGGATTTGGCTAGACTGGGGCATGTGAAGAGGGACAAGGTGGCCACCAGTGGGAAACCTAGGTCTTTTTATGGGCGCCTTACTCTGTGGAAATCCTTAGAAACCCAAATTATCAACATCGTAATATATTTTCTAATGCTCAAATTTTGTCACTATGTATTCGTATAATGATCTTTGAGGTTGTTATAAGTTTGTAATAAATAATAAACCTGTAAAACACTCAAATAGACATAAAATCCCAAAAAGAAAGATGAAAAATGAGGGGTTGAATTTTCCTCAACTGCCACAATGATGGACTTACTATTGAGTGTTTCACTACATCTCATACCCAATGTAGTTTTGTGTTTGTGTGTGTGTGTGGAATTTTTCCATATGTTGCTCTTGTGTGTGTTGTAGTTGGAATAATGAGAAAGTATCTGGATGTATAATGTAGTAAATGTGTGCACGGAATATAATTAAATTCCCTCCAATGAAGTGTGATGCAGTAAACCAGCCCTTGCATCCCTTGTGGTGGAGCTAGATGGATGCAATGGAACTCTTGGATGCCTTGATGGATGCAACCTTGGGTGGAGATAGATAGTTATTAGTGCTTGGTCCCTTATTATGATCACACAACTTTATATTTATATGATTCCTTCACTTGAATTTTGTAATTAACTATGAAAATTCTGACTACCTAAAAGATAAGATGCTCAAATGGCTAAAAAGGACCTAGAAAGTGAGAGTAAAGTATTAAGGGGTTAGGAGTACCCAGAGGGGACAAGTGCACCTGATACTGGCATCTGTGTTGAGAGCTAGTGTCCAAGATGAAAATTTCTAAGAAGTAAAAAAGGAATACTGAGAAATTAAGAGTGTATGACTAAAAGTAGCAATAGAAAATGAAGAAAGGTGTCCACAGACATGGGTTAGTGAGTAATAATATGAATAGTATTATGTGATCAAGACTAGATAATTACAAAAAGTGCATGATAATGTGTCTACAATCTAGTATGAGACTTGAATCAAAAACATAGAGCAGAAACTAGAACCCATTATCATAAAGGAATAGTGGGTACTTTTGTCCCACTTTGGTGCTTGTGTTCTAAGGGAAAACATATATACTTTTTTAGTTCAACACAATTTCAAACAAATTATAATACAAATATATAGTATGAGACACTTTTATTCAGTTACAAAACTAAATCAATTCAAATATAATTAGGTTACAATTGGGTTATAATTCGAGTATAATTCGGTTACAATTTGGCTACAACTTGGATACAATTCACTTACAAATTCAGTTACAAATAAGGACTTTCCAATCTGTAGTGGAATTTATCATTTGAGAAGTGTCATAGAAGGAGATAAAAATAGACATCTCTCCCCAACACTCTTATCTTGATGTGAGATCACCCAAAGAACTCATCCTTTGTGTGAGATCACCAAAACACCTCATCCTTGGCAATAGGATGCTAAAATCCATGGCTTGACACTTTTAAGCCCATCTATAAACATCTCCAAAGTAAAACATACAACTTACTATCCTATACTCTCTCATACATCAGGTCCACTCTTTCGTTAGCCACTAATTTAACATACTTTGTAGTTAGTTATACATATGTTACTATCATTTTTCATATACATGATTTTAACTACTCACTTTCTTTTATTTTGCATGTTTGTCCTTACCAGAAAGAAGAATGAGCTCACACCAACAAAAAAAATTTCCTACAACACGCTACTACACATACGACTCACCCCTATGGTATACCTCCTTTTCCTAGTTGTCACGCTTCACATTTTGATCACTTCACACTTTACAAGGCCACTTTTCTACTTAGCACGCTATTGGCTACACTTCTCTCCGAATTACAAGGTACACATCTTATATCTACTTTATGCTATTGAGTAGTCACTGAATAACATAAATTTGGGGAAAATGTATACAAACAATTTATGCACTTGGGTAAATTTATAGGTCCTAAAGTATACTAATGTATACATGATTCATAAGTAAGAAAATTTGTGGTTGACAACTCCTTTTGTCCTTTCGGTTGCTTTATCTTTTATACTTTAATATCTTTATACATCTTTTAAATTTTTTGGCACTTGACTGATCTACCTTTTGATGGCCTTGGACACTAGTGCCCAAGTAGGATAGAAGTGCCTAGGATATCCCATCACTGATGAGCGCTCATGTCCATCTCTTTCTTCTTCTTACTCTTTTAATTCCTTTTTTCTTCTTGGTCACCTTTTAACATTTTAGGTTTCCTTTCAGTTGTCTTTTACAAAACTCAAACAAGGGAATCATATATATAATTAGTTACTTATATTAAATAAGGGGAAAAACACTATAAACATTACCTATTATGAACTAAGCTTGAAGAAAGTCACAAGACCACTTTGTTGTTGCAGAATCACAACACCCCTAAAATCTACAACCTGATGGGTTGAGATCCTCAACGTGACTGCACAACATGGAGCATCTTTCTAAGTGTGGGAATTTGTGAGTTGAGAGATCTCTCCATATGAAGGCCGACTCATATTCCTCTTTTCAGGTGTATACGTTCAGGTTGCAGAGGATCTACCCTAAATCCTATTCTAATTTACCAATGAGAAAGAGTTAATAGGAATATAAGAAATAAAACCTAATCTAACATAGGTGATGCACCAAAGGAATGATGAACACTTGCACTACTTTTAAACACAAATCATTAAAATTTAAAACAATATCCATGCACAGATGACCAAGATTACAATGAGGGATCAGGAAGAAACATTAAAGCATAAGAGGGGGTTGAAATCATCCAAATACTTATTCTATTGCTCGAAGAACAATAGCTAAGAAGAAGATATTGTGTTACAATTTAGATGGAGGGGTTCAAGACTCAAAGAATTAACCTGCAGAGCAAAGAAAAGAGAGAGAGTGCAAAGCAAGAATGCGCAACAACTTGAAAATGTCCCTCCTGTACAATATATAGGAAGAATGAGAGAGAAAGGAGGGAAAAATACCCTTCCATAATGATGGGTCTTGTTGTAACACCCATGCTCCCATCGTTGTTCCTTGCTGGACAAGAAGGGGAACCCATTCTTCATCATGGTTGTAGGTAAGAGACTTGACGAACTCAGTAATGGCGGGTAAAAATATTAATGGTGGTAGGTGGGTAGCAAGTGCCGAGATATCTCTGAAATGTCCTCTCTCATTCGATTTGGAGCTTCTGATTAAAATATCTAGATTATATTCACGCATTTCCACGTGGTGGCCTCGCATGTCTCAAATTTTTTCCCCTTACTCTATACTTTTGAAGTCACGCTGAAGAGACACGTGGCATCTTCCGCGGGATTACTCTATTTCCCTTATATTCTACCTAAACTCCCCTGTTTTCAGAGACACTGTACCTGACCTGAGACATGTGGAGAATTGGTGCATGATTGAGTCTTCTCTTCTGATCGTCCCTTTGAAGTTGCATGGCCGTGACACATGGATTCCTTTGCAAGTCTATCTTGAGCTTGGAATTTTCAATGACAGGTGTTTCATTTTGGGACCTAGGACATGTGGAGGCTTAGTGCTTGTTTAAGATTGGCCTTTGTGCCATGCCTTTTGAATTTACACAGTTGGGGCACGTTGTACCTTTCGCTAGCCTTTTTCTGTTTCATCATGTTTTGGCTAAGTCACTTTTTCTTGGCGAGGCCATATGTCTTTCCCTGGACACATGGAGGCTTGGCACACATTTGGGACCTGCTTCCCAATTCTACCTTTCAAATTAGCATGGAGATGACATGTGGAGGCCTCCACTTTCCATTCCATACTTAGTTGACTTGAGTGGCTAGATCTGTCCCCTTTTTTGAGTTTTGGATGCGTGGAATCTCCACGCTCGCTTAAGACTGGCCCTTAGGCTGCCCCCTTTGAATTTGTGTCATTGAGACACTTGGTACCCTGTACTGACTCTTCCTCATCTCTAATTTTCATCTATCAACTCTGTCCCTTTTTGTACCTGGGACACGTGGAAGGCTAGCACTTTTCTTGGAGACCCACTTTTAGATTTACCCCTAAAGATCCACCGAAGAGACTGGTGGCGTCTTCCATGATTTCATGATACTTAACCGATTTAGGTGTATTCTTTTCTCGATCCCTGACTACGTGGCAGGCTGGCGCATGTTTGAGTCTTCGATTTTGGATTTATCTTTGAAGTTGTGCCAAGTCAACAAGTGGTACCTTCTGCTAACTCGAAGAATTTTTAACGGCCAGTGTGACTTTGGGGGTCTCTGGACAAGTGGAGGCTTTGCGGTTGTTTTGGGATTGACTTTTGGGCTCTATCCTTGGAGATGCACTGATGAGACACTTGGTAGCTTCTAACATCTCTTCCATACTTAGCCAATTTAGGCCTGATCTGAATCGTTTGTGAAGCCTGAAGACTTTGAGCCTTTCCCTGTTTCTCTCTTGAGACCCTTTGGTATCCTTGACGTTGTTTTCCTCCTTTGATCTTGTAACATGACTGTTGGATTTAAAACATGATCTTGCGGGACTGGACTAAGCCTTTGAGTTTTCTCCTATGCAGGGGTGAGTTTGATTAATTTTTCCTAAGGGGAAAAATTGGTCAAAAATTTGGTGACTCGTAGGATCACGTGTCTGCTAGGTGAACGGATCAGCTACCTTGTTGTATTGATTGGACACGAAGTCATGTTTGATAGGCTGATATGTTTTCAGGTCTCGTTCTTGAAGCTTGAATCTGACACCTGCACTTGGCGACCTTAAACTTGCCATACTATTCTTGAAATGGACTACCTCGAGACCCAATTTTAGGTGTTTTGTATTTGTTCTATTTTAAAGTTAGCAACCATTATGGCAAGTATGGGTCTCTCTATTTTAAATGCTAAACGACCATATACTGGTCTTCATTAGGAGGTGCATTAAATAGTACAACGACAAAAACTTGGAAAAATAAAAACCTGTGCAATAGAACTTAGGGGCTACAACAAGACAATGTCCACATGCACGTAGAGAAATTAAAATATCCTATGCTCATATTTACAAGGGCGGAACCTTCCTTTTCAATAGAAATTTTTAAGATGGATTCCGTTGACTGGAATCAGAAGTTCCTCTCCTTCTAATGAAGAAAATTAGAAGGAATTTCTACTTTTACACTCGGTGATCATATAGGGGCCACTCCAAATGGAATCAAATTTGGAATACCTTCCCGGTTTTACCCAATCTACATCCCACTTTAGTACCAAGTCTCCAACTTAGATAGTCCTGGTTCTAGCTCCCTTGTCAAAGCATCTCTTAATTGAATATTTATTCTTCTCCATGGTCTATACTATATGTTCTCTTGCCTCTTCTAACTCCTTCAGCTCTTCATACCTAGCCTCCATCAGGTCATACTCAGGAAACTTCAACTACTTCATGAGCTCTAATGCGGTAAGTACTAAAGATATGGGAAGCATTGCCTCTTTCCCATAGACTAATTTGTAGGGAGAGTTACCTGTTGACCTCTTAGGGGAGACTCTATCTTCCCAAAGAGATGATTTGAGTTTTGTGTGCCAAGATCTCTGATTCTCATCAAGAACCCTCCTGATGATTCTCAGCAAATTTTATTCATGGACTCTACTTTTCCATTACCTTAAGGGTAATAGTTTGAAGAGGTGCTGAGATATACCCCATTCTTGACATCCCTTTTAGTGATCTTTGTGCCAAGGAATACCAATGCATTATCTGATATAATAGTGGGAAGGAATCCAAACCTGGTGGCTATTCCTTCATAGAAATTCAAGATGTTGGATTCATTTTCCTCCTTAAGTGCCACTACTTCAATTTGGGTTAATCACTCTGATGAAGTCTAGTCCCCACTACATGAATGCCTGATTCACTGAAATTGGATGAAGGGACAGGGTTTCTAACTTTTCTTTCCCTATGAAGTATACACTCTTATTGCACTTCTTGATCCATGAGTAACAATCACTAAACACCGTAAGCTAGTAATAACCAGCTTTCATAATTTTGAGAGCTATTACTCGAGGAGAAAAGTGGCCTCCATATTCTCCATTATGGAACTCATGCACCACCCTCTCAATTTGACCCATTGTAATGCACCTCAATAGAACACTATTGATATCCTTCTTAAACAATACACCACTAATAAGCGCATATGGGATGGCTTGCAATATGAAGTATCTCCTCTTTACTTTGTTCCATTCTAGAGGGCACAAAATTGTTTGGAGATAATGCACCAATGCTTGAGTCCAACATGGAGTAGGAGTATCATTAGTTAACTACTGTTGATCATTCTGCAGTAGCAGGACAACCTCTTCTTCATCTGCTGACTTAGCTTATTGTTTGGAAGTGAGATGCGCACATAGACCCTTGCCAAGAACCAGTTTGGTCACTTTTATTTCAATATCATACTCCATTACATGAGTGATCCAACTTGCTCTCTTCTCATTCAAGTCCTTATTTAGGAGAAAGTCCTTGACACCAGCATGAGACACTAGTAGTTGAATTTTTTTGTTTGAGACCAAGTGTCTGAACTTCTTCAAACTACTAATGAAAGTAAGGAAATATTTTTTGATGAAATAATACTTTACCTCGTAATCCTCTAAGCCTTGACTAAAAAAGGTTATGGGTTGTTCCGAACCTTCCTTGTTAGGCTGAACCGAGATAGTTGAGATTGTGTGTAACCCTCCAAAAGCATACAACATGAAGTCCTTTGAAAAGTTTGGATTAATGATAGCTGGGGCATGTGATATTGCAAGTTTGATGGCCTCAAAACTCTCTTTTCTTTCTTTTTTCCATTTGAATGCAAGACCCTTCTTTAACATCATCGTTAAAGGTTTTACATGAGTGGAAAAATTAGGCACAAACTTGTGGAAAATTTTTATCCTCCCTAAGAAGCTTTAGATGGATTTGTTGTGATGTGGTAGTGCTAGTGTTCTAATGGCTTCAACTATTTCAGGTTCAATTATCAACCCTTATTTTGAGACAATATGGCCTACCAACTTTCCCTCATGTGCCATAAATACACACTTATTTGGATTCAGTGACACTCCGAACTTTCTACATCTTTGAAATACTTTCCTGAGGTGAAAGAGGTGGTCTACTGCATTCTTTGAGAAGATAGTGATATCATCTAGATACATCAGCACAATCTTGTTGATCAAGCCTTTGAATTCCATATCCATAGCTCGTTGTAATGTTGCTCCAGCGTTGGACAATCAAAATGGCAACTTCTTGTAAGCATATGTGCACCATTTTATGGTGAAGGTCATCTTATACTGATCTTCCTCTTTCACCATTATCTAATTATAGCCTGAGTATCCATCTAGTAATGAAAACCTTTCAGAGCCAGCTACAACCTACAAGATCTATTCCATTAATGGAAGTGGATAATGATCCTTGAGTGATGCTCTGTTTAGATCATGAAAGTCCACACACAGTTTGATTTCTCCATTTCTTTTCCTCACAGGCACCAAGTTTGTAACCCAACTTGAATGCTTGATGGGGAAGATGATTCTGGCCTCAATTATCTTGTTCAATTTTTTCCTCATGAGAGGTTGAATATGAGGCTTTATTGGCCTTTGCTTCTATCTGAAAGGTTTAGATCTCAAATCCAGCTCAATATTGTTCTGTGTCAACCTTGGGTTTAAACCTCTTAAATACTTGTAATTCCAAGCAAATACATATGGGAATTCTTGACAAAATTGAATGAATTCAGATTTTTTTTGTTGAGTACTCACCTTGGCAATTCACAACATTTTACCTTCTTCTATGGAAATGGGCTCTAAATCTTCACTCTTTGCCTGAATATTTGCTTTCTCCTTCCAAAATTGATCATTTGGGTTGAATATTGACTCCAAATTTATAAGACCCTTTGGTAATTTGTTGGTTTTCAGCTCCACCAGTTGGTAACCATAACCTTGTTCAACCTTGTCTTGGTTTTTAGTGGAGAACTCAAATTATTCTTATAGAAAGTTGACAATTTGTTGATCATTCTCAAAGACTTGCCAACTTGTGTTGTTATCTGGGACAACTGGTCTCACAACCACCTTGATATGAGGCTGAGACTTATCACTTTTGATACTTTCTACTACATCAAATGTTGCCCCGATTGCTGCCAATCTGTCCGCTACTTCATTCTTCTTCCTTGGGATGGAATTGATGCCAAATTCTTTAGAATATTTGATAAGATCCCATACATGATTCTTGTCGTTCTTTAATAGATCATTCTTGGAAGCATTTTGTCCTTGAACTTGATCCACAACCAGCTCACTATCGCCAAACACTTGCAATTTTTTAATTCATCTGTTTCTCTCCCAATGCAATCCATGGATCAGGGCCTCATACTCTACTATGTTTTTTGAGCAAGAAAATTGGAAATGGTAGGCTGAGTAATATTTCATACCTTGAGGTGAAACAATCATAGCTCCTCCTCTGTCTCCTTGTCTACTTCTTAAGCCATCAAAGAATAACTACCTTACCTCATTATCATCCTTGTGGTCTGGCTTAGTGATGTTAGGAAGAGGATGATTCTCTTCATGCAAATAATAAACTCCTAGCTCAGATTCCTCCATTTCCTTGTAAGCGTCAAAAGCATGCCTCTTGTTCACCCACTCGTCGAGGGTCAAGTATGGAATACACCCAACCTTGGTATCTTCCTCATAAGTGCTTAGGAGGTCTTCCTAATCAAAGGCTGAACAATTGGCATTGATTGGGCTGGGTACGTGAGAATATGAAAATCCACAATGGTCTTGGATATGATCATAGCCTTAGCTCCATACCTTGTTCTAAAAAAGCATGTGTGAACAATCAGAAGACAAGTAGCCTCCAATTTTAGCCGTGAAGTCTCTTGACAAACACAATGCAAAGTGTGGTGGAAAGCCTATGACTAATACATTTTGTAATATAGTCACATTAGGGCATGCGTGTAATATGAGGCTCAAATCCTTGATGATTCCAATTATTTTTACTGCTATCCCATCCAACTGCACTATGCCCTTAGAGATGACTTCGTATTGAAGACCCAGATGATCGGCTATTTTCTTCGGCATGACCGAGCTACTCGCTCCCGAATCAATCATGTAATTATGTACCAATTTTTCCCCAACGATCAATGAAACATAGAAAGGAGGGGGCTTCAGATTCTTACATTGTTTTCCTACATGATTTCCTTTAGGATGACCTGCATTGATTGGGGGGTTGATTTGAGGTTGACCAATTGATCATTGGGGACAAATTGGTACTTAATTGCATCATTTTTTTCCCACATTATTTCCTCCAGGATGACCTGATTGGGGAGTTGATTTGAGTTTGACCAATTGGCTATAGTAGCCTACAATAGGTATCTCTATCCTAGGATAGACAATGACTCCCACATTGAGATGTTTACATTTTTTTTCTTCATCTGTTCAATGATGTCAAATGGGGATGAGATGTCTTTATGTTGCCCTCTTCCTTGCACATTATTCTCTTACAAATGGGTCATTACGACCTATGGCTTGGGCTGACTTTGCACATTGGGAGTTACACTTTGCAGGGAAACAAAGGGTTGTGGACCATTTGAATTGGAGGATTTTCCCTCTTCAATATTCCTCTTCTTGGACTGTGTATTTGCTACCACAGTATGAGGAGGTCTTTGATTCATACCATATAAATCTTCAACCTTCTGGACAATTAACAAGCATGGTCTCACTTGGAGGTGCTTCTTTCTGGGTTTCTTGTTGCTGATTTTCCTCTTGACTGGGCTCTTGGGACACACCAATGGTATGTACCATCAAGGCCTGGTTTAGCGCACCATTGAAACACATTGACTAGTTATGGGGCTGACTGCATGGGAAACACCAATCATATTCTTTTGCAATGTCATTTTGTGTAGGAACCAAGGCCCTTGATGTTGAAGTTGTGTTTGGATCATATGGTCGGAAAGGCCTGATAGCTTGAGGTTGTCCTTCGTTTTGATTTTGATTTTCCGCCTGAGCTAGTGGTCTATTTTTCTGGTATGGGGGCCTAGCTTGAAACTGAGTTTGAGGCTGATATGGCCTAGAAATTTGAGCTTGTTGCCTCTTGATAGTGACTAGCTCATTCCCTAGGTTCTGCAGTTGTTTCCTAACCTCTTGTAGCTCTTTTTAAGTGCTAGATGATGAGGTGGAAGCTTCAGCTGAACTCTAATTCATTGGAGTAGGTATGAGAGCTAATGTGGGTGTTTGACTAGTGCTTGGGGCTCCTAGTTCTTGATATAGAGGCATGGGTGGTCTAGGTGTGAGTTTACTAGCCCAAATTAAGAAATTTTGAGCTCTAAAAGCAATGTTATATGAGGTGGTTAAAGTTCCACCTCTCATTGACTGAATCATCATGGAAATATCATAAATTAAAGCTTTAAGGAATTATAGAAAAGCACCTTCGTCTGTTGGTCTCACGCCCACCGGAACCCTGTCCCATGTACACTAGAATATGAAGTTGAAATCAGTCAACTACTCATTAGGGGTCCTCTTGATGGTTGTTAAATGTTACAACAAGGATAGATTGTCCCCCTTTTCTCCAAATTGGTTATGAAGGGATGTGCACAGATGAACCCAATTCTAGATAGAACCTACTGTTACACTTCTAAACGATTGCAAATATTTATCTTTAAAGGAGGATGCCAATAACTTAACAGTAATTTCCATTTCAACAATCTCATGAATTACACAAACATTTATGATGCCTTGAACGTGATCACCAAGAGTAGTCTGGTTCTCTCTATTGAAATATGGAATGCTCTTCAATGATGTAACAAGAACTGGATTTTGTGTGTTGAGAGCCAGCGGGCTGCTACTAGTGAAATTGACATAGGGGTTATGTTGCGTCATCCTCATTAGTCGAAGGACTCTAGTTGAGTGAATGAAAGGCCTACCAAGTGGAGGTGTCAATAATGTTCTGTTTGGATGATATGGAGACCTATGGGCTCTTCTTCCTCTCCTTACTCTTTCTGGGGATAAATGTAGATAGAAAAATAGTCCCTCATCTCTAGTTCTTGACCTTGTTTGTATTCTTCTCATGAACTTGGCAAGCTTGAACTTTTGAAACTAGTGGGTTATGCATCTATTGGAGTCACCAGATGTGCAATTTTAGAGCTTCTTAAAAGCTGAGGACTTACAGCAAGTGCACGTCAATATTTTTGTAGTAAAAAATGAAGAGTTTTGGTCCCATCAGGCATGTGAAAACTGTTGTAGAATCACAACACCCCTGAAATCTGCAACCTGATGGGTTGAGATCCTCATTGTGACTGCACAACATGGAGCATCTTTCAAAGTGTGGGACTTTGCAAGTCGAGAGAGGTGTCTGGATGAAGGTCAGCTCCTATTCCTCTATTCAAGTGCACATGTTTAGATTGCAGAGGATCTATCCTAAATCCTATTCTAACTTACCAAGGAGACAGGGTTAAGGGAATACAAGAAATAAAACCTAATCTAATAGAGGTAATACACCAAAGGAATGATGAACACTTGCACTTATTTTAAACACAAACCATTAAAATGTAAAACAATATCCATGCACAGATGACCAAGATTGTAATGAGGGATCATGAAGAAACAGTAAAGCATAAAAGGGGATTGAAATCATCCATAGACCTATTCTATTGATCCAAGAATTGATACAGTGCATTACAACATCTAAGAGGTAGAAATTACGTTACAATTTAGATGGAGGGGTTTGATACTTCTCAAATTCACTTGTAGAGCATAGAAAAGGGAGGGTTCAAAGCAAGAATGTCCAACCACTTGAAAATGTCCCTCCTGTACAAAATATAGGTAGAATGAGAGAGAGAGAGAGAGAGAAAGGAGGGAAAATCCAACTCTGTTCCAACCACCCCTTAAGGAGCATTGAATTCCCCTGCTACAATGATGGGTCTCACTATGACACCCATGCCCCCATCGTTGTTCCTTGTTGGACAAGAAGGGAAACCCATTATTAATCATGGTGGCAGGTAAGAGATTTGATGGCCTCAGTAATGGTGGGTCGAGATATAAATGGTGGCAGGTGGGTAGTAGGTGTCAAGATCTCTCTGAAATGTCTTCTCTTGCTCGATTTGGAGATTCTGATCAAAATATATGAATGCCTAAAGGGACTTCGGATATGGAGTCTGTTCGCACATGTCCACATGACGGCCATGCATGTCTAAAATTTTTTCCCCCTCTTCTACACTTTTAAATTCACCCCGAAGAGACATGTGGCACCTTCCACGGGACTGCTCTATTTCCTTTATATTTTACCCAAGCTCCCCTATTGGCTAAGACACTATACCTGACCCAATACATGTGGAGAACTGGAGCATGTTTGAGTATTCACTTTTGATTGTCCCTTTGAAGTTGCGTGGCCATGAGATGTGGAAGCTTCCACAAGTCTGTCCTGAGCTTGGACTTTTCAACGGTAGGTGTTTCCTTTTTCAGACCTAGGACACGTGGAGGCTTGGCACTTGTTTGAGATTGGGCTTTGGGCCACACCTTTTACATTTGTGCCGTTGGGGCACATGGCACCTTTCGTTGGCCTGTTCTTGATTCATCGTGTTTTGGCTAAGTATCTTTTTATTGGCGGGGCCATATGTCTGACCCTGGATACGTAGACGCTTGACACACATTTGGGACCTACTTCCCAATTCTACCTTTCAAATTTGCACAGAGATGACACGTGGAGGCCTCTGTTGTCCCTTCCATACTTAGTTGATTTAAGTAGCCGGCTATGTCCCCTTTTTTGACTTTTGGACATGTGAAATTTCCATGCTCACTTAAGATTGGCCCTTGGGCTACCCCTTTTGAATTTGCACCATTGAGACACTTGGCACCCTTCACTGACTCTGCCGCATCTTGACTTTTCAATTGTTGACTCTATCCCTTTTCAGACCTGGGACACGTGGAAGGCTAGTGCTTGTCTAGGACTGTATTTTCGGCTTCATCCTTGGAGATGCGTCGATGAGACACTTGGAAGCTTCCTCCATCTCTACCATACTTAGCCATTTTTTTCCCTTTTTGAATGGTTTTTAAAGCCCGAAGACTTTGGGCCTTTCCCTGTTTCTCTCCTGAGATCCTCTGGCCTCCTTGACATTATTTTCCTCCTTTGAGCCTCTGGTTTCTCCATTTCCGAGTCCGCCTGCAACCTAACTGTTGGATTCAAAACATGATCTCACAGGACTGGACTGACCCTTCAAATTTTCTCTTGTGTAGGGGTGCATTTGATTAATTTTTCCTAAGGGGAAAAATTGGTCAACACACTTCAAATTACACATCTAGTGCATTCATACAAGGGAAAAGGGTTGCAGCAATATGCATACACTTCATAGGAGAAGAGTTCATTCTATTCCATTACAGACATTCTGCATGCTCTATACAATATATATATGTGTGTGTGTGTGTGTGTGTGTGTGTGTGTGTGTGTGTGTGTGTGTGTGTGTGTGTTGTTATCATCATGCAAACTACACAAGGAAAACCTAGTTCACAGAAACACACACACACACACACACACACACACACAAAGAACTATATGGATCTGAGATGTAGTTCAATGCTTGGTCATAATTTTTAATCTTTTTTATTAGATTATATGTGGTTTGTAGGCATGTTCCAGGTAGACGTTTTTTTTTGTAAATTACAAGTACGAATGTCAATATAATAGTGAAACCAGATCGATAAAGAGGGAATAGGAACAAATATCCTTTGACCCAAAAAATATCAGGATCCTAGTATTTGAGTGAAAATAGGCACCTAGATTAGTCAATGGTGATTATGGTAGTCCCGTCCTCATGGGAATTTAGGTCCCACAAATTCAGGTAGGGATCTAAACCTTTAGTGAGCCTTGACGACACTATTCCCAGCTTGTTCCAGTAGATACTTAGTCTAGATCATTCCTAGGTTACACAAGAGAAGCTAAGTCATCTTTCTCTCTCATTTTCTTAAGGTTTTACATTGTTCATTGCTTATTGCTTACACATTACTATATATAAACACATGTATATCATTATTTATTGTAAGTTACTATGAATTAGTTTATTTAATTATAATTCAGATTAAATCAATTGTAAGGTGTTATTTTATTATATTAAGAAGGAAATAGTCCATACACTATCAAATATATAAGGTTCTCCAACCTAAGTATAGGATAACAGTGATATATTAATATTAAATTTTTTTAAGGATTGTAACAAGATGAATATATTTGAGGTTATAAAAATAAATATTAAAAAATTGATATGTTATAAATCCAGTAGGAACTATTGTAAAGTAAATATCAAGAGATAAATAATGCAATAAATTTAGAATATGCCACTTCATTCTAACCTACGTGTATAATCAATCAATTAACCAATCAAATATATAATAAAATAATTGAAAAGAGAAATTAGGTATACTTACTTCTATGTGAAAACAATTAGTACATATACTTCCTCAAGGGTTAGAAACACCTTCTAATAGAGTTAATATGGGTGACCACAAGGGGATATGAATAATACCTAATAAGATCATCATTGGGGAATCCAAATACTTGATGTACCTCACTAGTTAAACTCCAATTATTGAGTGTCATATAACCATTCTCTAAAAGTAGAATATAAAAGATAAGAAAGATTGAGTTATAAACTTTTAATCAATTTAAGAGTAGCTTGAAAAAAAATTAAATTGAATGATCAATGATGATGTTACAAAAAACTCAATAAAAATATGACTATATTTAGGGAACATAGTTATTAATTATAGTTTATTTCAATTGATGCCATCAACCGTAGTTGATGAAGTCAGCTAGCAAAATTAAAAATGAAAATGTATTGAACATGATGTGTGCCATTAGATCTAGGTAGTAATATGTAATGGTTTCTTAGATGAAGTATTAGATGGATGGAGCAAGATTCTAAATTTTATAAAAAAATTATCTCACAATGGTATAAGTGTGTTGTAAGTGAATATGAAATGATTGTAAATAGATAGCAACACGATTTCATAGAGAGGATTTAAAAGTATGATTAGGTTATGTAAAAGGTATGGTGTCAAATAATTCACATAAATTAACAATAACGAGTACAAAAAGAAACCATCATAGACCAACTTATGATGATATTCCATAAGATATCACTCGGGAATGGTTAATGCACCCATGGTTCCTCTAAAGATAAAAATAATGTAAGAGTGAGAAATAAGTCATATACATATGCCCCCACTGAAGACCATCAAGTGTCACAAAAGTGTACATGATATGGTCGTCAAAAATATAAAATGTCTGAGTAAATTCAAAATTGAAGAAACGAAGCAAGAACATAAGTGATAATAATATGAACTCGATCTAAAAGAAATATACTTACATCATACTTTCCTTTTTGTAACTAGGGGTGCATGTTAACTCTTGTCTATCCTATTGCAGGTGAAAATATTATAAAGAAACATAATGATACAAGACTAACTAGGAAAGGATAAAAATGCAAGCATATGTAGTTAGTAAATATGAAAGTACAAAAAATAGGTGAAGAAATATTAAAGGAGATAATAAACTGATAGTAGATAAAACAATCAACCAATCTATTGATCCTAAAGGAAATATAAGATGTAAAGAGGGTGGTAAAAAATATCATATTATCTAGCATGTATCTAAAGTGGATAGACTTGAGTAGTTTAGAATTTGGTGCTAACAAGGTTATATATAAGACATAAGGTGTTAGCTAGAAAAATGAATTAACCAAACTAACGTGCATGGGGATTCATGATAATAAATATATACTATATGATGTAAAGGGGTGGTCCAGTAACTTGTATTATATAACTATAAGTAGATAGTATGTAAGGTGTAACATATAACCTAGATCTAAGGTTACTACAAGAAATATGAGAGAGAAGATAACAATGACAAAGAGAACATCATGAAAGCCAATAGATTACAAAGATAAAAAAGTGCTAAGGACGGAATAAGGGAATGTATCTAATCCCTAAAACATTTCACAATGCTAACAAGTCTAATAAGGTATGAAGAAATGGATATAAAGATGATGATAAATACTTGAAATCTAACATGTATGACAAGGAGATATAATGATGTAAAAGGAAGGGAAAATGGGAATTGTTAAGGATTAAACAAATGATTTATTACAGTCAAGACACTGTTATGATATTTGAAAGACTAAAATTTTTCAACATTGAGGAGTGAAGGATCTTGAATATGTAAGTATTAGTGAAGGACAACTACTGAAATATAAAGATATTCCACATTAGCGATGATATGAAATTGTAGTAAATGATGTATTTACTACCTTTTTGTGATTTTTGTTCCTATTCCTTGAAACTAGTGAAATATAAAGATATTCCGCATTAGCCGTGATATGAAATTGTAGTAAATGATGTATTTACTACCTTCTTGTGATTTGTGTTCCTATTCCTCGAAATTTCACTTAACAACATATAAACATATTATGAAGGTTAGATATTGGCATCTAAGGTAGGGGAACTCAATGATAGATATGAAACCTTGTACCTCAATTGGAAAAACCTAGTGTACACCAAATCTATTGTAAGTGGCATTCAAACGTGTTGTTGGTATGAATAGATCTAGTGCCAAATTGTGTTATGCATGAACGACAATGTGTTTTTATGTATATATTTACATATTAAAATATACATGGAAACATATTTTTGTATTATTTAACTTATGAGTGGTACATGATTTTCATTTTCTTATAGTTTTAAGATCCATGCACGAACCATTTCGATGCTAGCACTGTAGCAGTGGTTCTATTCAAGCTTTTATGAGTTGAGTAATTATTATAAATCCACATTCTTATGACATTTCAATTATTCTAAAAAAATAATATACTCCTAAAATATCAACTTATATAATTAGGTCTAATATATATATATATATATATATATATATATATATATATATATATATATATATATATATTAAAAAATGTAGTTCCGATGTATTATGGGTAGTTAAGCATTGTTTGTGGAAAACCACTCTCCACAACTACAACACTAAACACTCAATTTTTTAAGAAAATATTAAGTTTTCTGAAATTGACTGAGCATTATAAATTTATTGATATGTGGGTGAGTATGCTGCTTGTATAATGCATTCATGTTATATTTTTAGGGTAGAAACTTATTTTTGAAAACCTAAAAAATATAAAATGGTGTCATTATTGTTTCTTTGTAGATGGATGCCTGACTATGATGGTTGGTAGGTGGATCCTCCCTCGGCCGAGTCGAACAATGGAGTGTTTATCCCTCCCCGGGATGATCCTTCTACTCTGAGTGGTGGCGAGTGCCTAGTTTTCTTATTTGATATAGTTCTTGTGCTCTCTAATTGCCCTTTAAACATTTTATAGTTGCCTATGTAACGTTTTGTGGAAACGTGAGTTTTCCGATCATCCTTATTAATATAACTCTCTTTTATTAATATTAATATAAAAGTTATTTTTCATCGAAGGTTTAGATTTAGTTTATTTGAGAGAAGGATATGTTTTATTAAGAGGAAAAAACTTTTTCAAAATTATTAGCATGAGCACTATTGTAATACATTACGTTTTTCCTCATTTGGTCTGAGGTGGCGATTAAACACACCATTTCATTTTCCTCGTATCTTTTGCTTTAGGAAAGTCTCATCGCGGAGTAAACTTTAGAAAATGATTAACGCCTTCGGTATATTCAAATAGGATTGAAATAAAAAACTGTTGATAGGACGATGTTTGGTCTTTCTACATTCTTTTGTCACCATCAATTTTGAATTCATAATCGTATTTCTCGTGAAAATTTGTTTCTCTGTTAAAGACTTCACTGTTTTAATGCAATTTGCTTTTATTCAGCTGGTCAAGATGCCATGTGAGGATTGCTTTCGTGGGTCACTTAAATTAATGTTTAAGTGACCCACGAAAGCTATGCGGGTCAAGCTGGCATGTGAAGTGTCTTTTCATTGATCACATCAATTATTGGTAAGGATATTTTTCTTTCTATGGAAATTTTTGTGCTGGTACCAATGTGAAGTGTATTGTTGTCCTCACTTCAATTATTAATAAGGATGTATTGATAAGGATGTCTTATTTAGTGGGAAATTTCATATACTCTCATGTTCTCATATCGAGTGTATGTCATTTATTTATCATTTGAATTATTCATTTTGATGTTTTTTTCCTTGTAAAATTTTGCAAAAAGTTTAAATATTGTTAAATTTTTCGCAAACAAAATAACAAGATATGCAACTTAAGAGCAATTAATTTGTTTCTAGGAATTTATGTCTGACAATTTTGACAATAAAAAGCTTAAAATTCACCACAAAATAATTACATGCAAGAGAAGTCATATCACTTCGAGACTTTCATCCTTTACTGTTGTATTCCATGAGCAATGTTTTGGGTACTATTAAACTATTACAGATTATCTGTTTCTCATCATAATTACACTGAGAGGCATTCTACAATGACATAAAAGGTTGTAATGGAGTGTGTTGTTCAATTTTATTCTTGACATTAAATTTCACATTCTTTTAACCATCATATGATAATGAATTTATAAATTTGACTTCTGTAAGAAAATCGCATAAATAATTTTATTTCTTTTTTCTTGGAGAAGTCATTCAAAAATAATAATATCTTGGTTATGTAATAATGTTTGGGTATTTTTTCTTGAGTAAATATTTTTGAGACCGACACAATCAAATATCTAAATGACTTTATTTGCCACAAATCAACGGAAATTGATAGAGAATTTAATGACGTTGTTGACTAAAGACGTATGTAAAAAATCAAACCAAAAGACCTTGAAATTGATATCCATTGATGTAATTCATATAGAACATTTATTAAAACATTCTTATTATATTATATTTATTTTTAATTGTTACTTTTTGAGTAAAATTATGTGACACTTGTATAGTTAGATAGGTGCCTCCGGATTAATATATCTCAATGTATTTTAGATATATGTATTTAAGATATCTATAATAATTATTATACATGTGGGATGGTTAGAATTATTGGTGTGGATATGATTTTAAGAAAGGAATTTTTATGTTGGTCAAATTGATATATGAAGTGTGCTTTTATCGTCATTTGAATTGTTGGTATGTATGTATTCTTCAATGCAATATTTCACATGGTTTAATTTTTCAAATTAATTGGGCTTTTTGCCTCATTCAATTAGCAATAAGAACGTCGTTGTCAATAAAATTTCATAAGCTGTTAGATTTTCATGTGAAGTATACTTTCATTATCTCATAACTTATTCATAAGGATGTCTTCTTCCATAATAAATATCATGGAAGATTAAATACTACTAACGTATCTTTGAATAAAATTACAATTATGTTTTTTCTATTGTTTTTTTCCTTTGTAATTTAACTATCACAATGAAAGACTTGCAAAACTACAAAAAATATTGACTACATGTTTAATAAAATCCTAATTTTGATCATCTAAAATATGGCTAATTTATTATGGTTAACAAATATTATAACTACTTTACTAATTCTATGGTAATATTACTATAAATGATTAAGTGACCATCCTTTCCAATATAATACCTTATTTTATATCCATGCTGAATAGAATTTACACATACCATGAAGATTAAGTGTAAATCACATCACTACTAATAAAATAATATTTGTACACATGTATTAATGTTTGGATGAATTCCAAACTCTGTTACCATAAATGAAAAATAAAAAACAGGATGGAAACAAAAACATAATGGAGAATAAGTATTGGTAGAGGTTGCACTTTAAACAAATTAGAAATGGTTTTTGATGCACATACATATTACATTTATAATAAATGTATCTTGTCACCCAAAACTAGGAGTGTTTTTCTTTTTATCAAAAGTGTGACCCATTTCTATTGCTTGTTATTTACTTTTCCTTGATAAGTAGCTATTTTATACTTAATAGACTACGATGTCTATCAAAAAATGGTTAAATGTTGAAAATTCTAAAATTATGTATAATAATTCACCATTCACTCACAAAATAATCCCACATTGAAAGATTGGTTTAGTCCCTAATAACATATAAATGTTAATACATCATAATTCTTATCACAATAAAAATGATGATACAATGGAAGAGGACATCTTTCTAACGTAATAATTAATTGATTAATTGTTATTACTATAACAATGTCCGCTCAACATACTTTTATAAATCTAAAAAGCCTTACTTCTCACTGCTACCCTAAATTACAAATATTAATGAGTTTGATAGTGACTAATTATTATAAAAAATTTAAAGACAAATATAATAACATAAAACAATATTTAAATTAATTAATGAATGTTATTCTTTTTTTTTACAAAATAATATTCTACAATAAATAAATTATTAAATAAATATATAAAAAAAAAAGAAAATATAATAAAACCATCCTTGAACTAATAAATTAAACAAACAGTAAAAACATTTCAAAATATCTGTGCTCCTTATATTGTAAAGGTTTTAATAGAAATATAAACAAAAATAATGTTATTTTATAATAGTTCATCATCCCCAAAACATTTTTTATTGAAAAAGACATGTGAATGTTTGTTAATTATATACTCTAGATTAGCTGTATTGCTTCATCATGTGGGGCGATCAACTATACTCTATACAAAATACACAACCTAAACTTGATAAACCCATATAACATCACCTTTATATCCATGCATGGAACAAAGATACTCATCATGATGGAAAACGACTCCAACTTGATGACTCATCATCGATAATGACACATCACTTGCTAAACCATAAATTTTGACATGAATGTCCCCCTTTGTTGGTAGTATGGGGCATGTTGTTTAACGATAATTTGAAACCTATTCGACCCAAACAAAACATGGTTTTTCCTCTTCATTTTTTTGAATGACTTGTCATTTTAGTTTGGAAACGTAGAGAGGAATCAAGGAAGAAAGGAAATCTATCAAAATAGTTTGGAAATTCATTTCCATTTGATAGAGGAAGGAGTCACGCCATGATGCGAGGTAGTGTTGTATTTCGCTCATGCTATTTATACCTAAAAATAATTTATTTGTCCATGTTGTAGATTTTATTTTTTAAGTATGCATTCGACCTCGATCTTTAAATCCCAAGGGAATTGCTTGGAATATTTGAATTGCGTTTTATAGTTTGAATTTGCATACACAATTGTAAATATAAGATTAGTATATTATGAAGGAGAATATGGAAAATTTTAATTTCATGCTAAAGACAATTTGAATTAAAACAATTGGCTATTGGTGTATATGCTATACAAGCCGACCTCTAAAATTAACTTGTACTAAGAAAATTTAGGCGTATATAAAGATAAATATGCCAAACTTTATATATGAAGGTGATTATGGAAAATTTCAATTTCATGCTCAATGCAATTTGAATTAAACTAGTTGGCTATTAGTGGAAATTCTAGGCAAATACAATCTTGAAATAAATTTGTACTAATAATTAATTTTTTGGTAAAAGTATTGACTTTATACATACAAACTATAATTGCTTGATAGCTTAAAAGAGTTTTTGAATAATATTGATGTGTATATATTATGCATTCATCGTAGCTCACAAGACTAAATCTAGTTGAGAAATGAATTTAAAAGTATTTAAAAATTTGTGAAGACATCGAAGGACATGGCATAATTTGTCTTTATTTTATATGTTGGAGTTGCTTTTGCTTTCCCTTTTCTTAAGTTATTTTGTATTGTAGTTTTTTTAGTTGGAAACGATTTTTTTTGCATTTCGTAGACATTACTATTATTATTATCATCATTATTAAATCCAAAACATGTTTTGCTATACATATTACAATCATGTCAATTTAGGAGTGATATTTTTATGTAATTTTTATAAAAATGTTATTGAGAACACTTACATATGTCAAATAGACAATTCTCGATCATCTAAGACTAAATATTAAAAATCATTACGAAATGTTACCTTAGAATGTTATTTTCTCACTACTTAGTAGGCTCATTGTTTATGAAGAACTATATGTTATTTATACATCTATTAAATTATAATTCATTAAACCATGACGTTAAAAGATACTTTTTCCTTTATATAATATAATAATAAGATCTCTAAATAATAAGTTCTAGGGGAGCTTTGCCATACCCCTAAATAGAATATTACGGCGTGGTATACGTGAAAAGAAGCACAACTGGAGCCCGTTTAAGCAGACAACTTACACACTAGCCGTCACAATTCTGAGAAGCGAAACCAAGTTTAGAGCCCGCCACATCATACACAACTCGGAAATTCTGCTGCTGGTAGTTTCCAAATATGGAAAGAACCGAAGCAATGTTTTGCGGAGGAAGAGCCAAAGCCAGGCATATGACGGTACCCTGGTCATTGACAGGAATGAAAGTGTTATCGGCGGGCAGGGTTACGTCCACACTGCCGTCAAAATGCAACGTAAGCAGAGGAACCTCTACCTCCCCGGAAGGAACGCTGTAACAGGTATCGAATACGGAGACTCCTTCAACCATGGTCAGATTCGAGAGCTGACGGCGGAAGGAATCTCTCACAGGGTTATAAGCGCCCTCCACCAGCCGAGTGATGACAGTTCCCGAGTCAATGATGGTTCCTTTTCCTGTAGACTGGTCGGTATCAAAAGTGCCGGCGGGAATCGAAACTCGCTCCTCTCCCACGGAGATTCCGTTTAACCCCACGTAATAGAAAGAGGGCCTCGCGGCGTTTGATAGGAGCGCCGTGAATTTCAATCCCGGCGCGGAAAGTGCCGCTTTACCCAATTGAAGAGATCCCGAGAATTGACTGGAGCCGAGACTGGGAAGGCAATAAGAAAACGTGGAGTCGTATGTTTTGGCCGTCTGCGACACAAACGAGATCGGCTTCCTCCCAAACCCGACCAAACCAGGCTCATTACTAATGATTCCCCTGAGAGAAGATGCGCAGCCGAAGATGAATCCTTGCATGGGCGAGCCCAGAGTGAGTGTGTCGGTCGACAACAGCTCGTACACCTGTGATCCGTCGCCGTAGGTCTGCGTAAGGGTACAATTTATATCCCCACTCCCAGCACAGCCCAGATCCCGACAAGGCTGAGAGGCGCAGGTGAGGAACTTGTAGGAGGAAGACTTGGAAGGCTCGAACAGTTGACGTTGGCAATCGGAGCAGGGAGCGCAGGGAATCCAGGTGATATCGCTGCCTGTGTCGAGAAGCGTGTAGATGCTCTGCCCGGGCGTGCCGAACACCATCTTGATTATGTAGTTTCCGGTGCTTATAGCATTTCCCGAGGCCAAGGGGACGTCCGCGTCTTCTTCTGGAAAAACAAACCTCTGGGTGTTTCCTCGGCGTATGATTGCTTGGTACCGTTTCGTATCGCCCTCGATTGCTTCCATTATCGTGTCGAACCAGGTTGAATTGGGGAGGCGGAAAGGGGAGCACTTGCCTCGAGCGTGTATAAGAGCAAAGCTTGATTCTCTTAATTGAGCATCGGAACAGTTCTTTTCATCCACATCCGCATTCTTCCATGCGAATGATGCAGGATTTACTATATCGACCACCTTCTTATTATTATTTTCGCCCAACACTGCAGCAACAAACATTAACAGGATGGGAAATGCAACAATCTTTCCCATTCTCGCTGCTATGAAGGAACAGACGTGGTGAATGAATTTTGAAGAACAACACACCTGTAAATATAACACAAATGAGCGTATCAAGAACGGTGGGGGTGTGGTAGGGTTCGCAATGTGAAAAGGGTGGAATCAAAATTTACTCAGGCTCGTCAGCTTGTGCCCGTCTTCCACGCAATTAACGCTTCTTCTCTTCCAGGAGAAATGGAATATCTCCTCTCATTACGGCATCGTTTTTTTTATTTTTTATGCCTTCGCTTAGATAGTTCAGTTTCTCACTTATTTACTAACGTTCCTTTTGGTCGTGAGCAAAATTAACAAATTCACTAAATTAATCTCATCACATAACTACAATTTACATTTAGATAAAGACACATATAAATATAATAAGGGGTATTTTATAATGAAGTAATTGTAAACAATAATTATAATAAAAAGTGTAATTGCAGAGTGATAAAATAAAATGAGCTTTATTGAAACTTTATTAGATTGATGGGATGTCAATTGTTGTTTATTATATATATCGAAATGTTGTCATGCTAAATATCCAAAATGCAAGATTGAAGATTTTGACCATGACAACTAAGCTCTTGAAAATTCCCTCTCTCGATCACTGTAACCTTTCCCTCCGGCCTGCCTACCCTCACTTTCATCGTCATTTTGTCATAGAGGAATGCACTAAAAATATTTCTAAGTGTATTTCATGTGCAAGGATGTTTTCTTAAATGTGATTTGCAAATTCGCTAAGATTCATGGAAGAATGACTATCCCCGAAGGCTTAGAAAGGTCTATTTTTTGCCATTTTGCAACATATTCCCTTATGGTACCTAGTTTATCACCCTATTACCGGGTGTGTGTAAACTATTTTCTGCATTTGTAAATTTCCCTCCCATGTACCGTATTTTTCATTATCTTGTGTGTTTCAATTTCCATTTGGTGTGTTTCACTTTTTAATTTGTATGTTTGTTTTGTTTTTCCCTTATGTGTGTTTGCTGGTTATGTTAGCTGGTGAGAGAATGAAACTGTGCTCAATTATCTAGGCATTGGTGTCCTTACCCATGTTCTCCATTAGCCCTTAAAATTAAATTTCCCTAAGCTAAAGTCATCTTCTACCATTCTAAATGTCTACCATGCAAAATTTAAAAAGTTTACCAAGACAACTAAGAACATAATTAAAAATTCCCTCCCTCGGTAATTGTAATTATCTCCTCAGGCTATAATGACCTCATTTTCATCCTCCTTTTGGCTTAGACGAATGTGATACAAATATTTCCAAGTGTTTTTCATCTGTAAGGATTTTTTCCTAAAGGTGATTTACAAATTTAATGAAATTCAACGAAGAATAGCTATCCGCAGAGGCCTAGAAAGGGCCTTTCTGTCCATTTTTCAACATATAGACACCCTCTTAAAGCTTATAGGGAAGACCTAAATCATATGTATGTTTTGAAGGATATACATCATGTTATCCAAGGTAGTGTAGGGAATATATTTGGAGATAAGTGATACTAGGAATCAAACATATAGAACAGGGTCATCTCAGGTGTTGGGAATGCCATACTCAATGGTGGAAGTTGTCATGTTCAAATGATTCTTGAATTTCTAGAAGGATTAGGGAGACAAAAATATAGTCATTGGAAAGTTATGGGAACTTTTTGCGTGATGGAAACATCAAATTTATTCCAAAAATTGAAAATCTTCAGTGCCAATCAAGCACAAGGTTGTTGTTCCATCTTCCTCTCATTCTAAGCCTCACAATCTAAGAGTTAGTAACATTTTTTAGGTTTTGGGGTCAAAAATGGAAAAATGGATTTTGGAGGAATAGATGGAAAAATTCTTGTGTTCTACCTATTTCCCATATCCATGCCTTATTTGACCCCTTGTCACAATTTACAAATGAATTGGTGAAAGGGGAAAGTGTTTTCACTGACGGAATAGTTCCAATGTTCCATTGTGCTTCCGAAACCCCGTAACGCTACAAAGAAGTGAAATAATCCATAGATCACACATGTCGACTCTTAGCGGAACTCATGGAACAGTTCCATTAATGTTTCATGTGATCTCCTAAAACATGATATGATCAAATAAGGAAATAAAATGAAGAATAATTAGTTATGTCAAATGGTGGAGGAACTCGCAAAACAATTCCAATTTTCCCCAGGTTCTCTGAAACTTCATTGGGGAAAATAAAATATGCCTAATTCAGTTGTCGGTTGAATGAGGAGAAGAAGTAACTATTCCTATATTAACTCTATTCCCAGATTTACTGCACCACAGGTCTTCATAATAAATAAAATTAATTGATCAGTTATTAAAGGCCCATGAGGAAACGTTTCTCAGTCCCTCCAATTCTCTAGATTGCCACCTAGGGTAATTCTTTGGTTGGTTTTAACAATAAGTTTCATATTTTCTCCAAGAAGAGGTATATGAAGTGTTCTAAATTTGAATTTTGCATTAAAATATTATATTTGTGCCCAATTTGAATGTATTAACTATATTTAGGAAGATGGAGTGCCACAAGTGATCATGGGGGTGCATTATCTAGGCAATATCTTAACACATGAGTTCATATTGAGGTAATTAAAATTAATAAAAGTAAAGTCAATATACCGATAGACATGAGGGGGTGAAAGGGTTTAATTTATTAATATTTTGAATTAGGTATTGGTGGTAGATTAGAGATGTGGGCCAAAGCAAAGTGGGGTTTAATTCTAATATAAAACTAAAACATTTGAACCCTGGTTTTTAAAACTAAATACCTTAAAATTACAATTTAAGGAGTGTGGTCATAAATTTAAATTATAATTTCTCTTTGAATAAAAAAGTGTCAATTAATATATTCTTAACCAATAAATAATAAGATGATAGAAAACTAAGGTTGAGTATGCTTTTCAAAACAAGTTATATTATTTCACTAGATTAATTATTTGAATAACTATTGATAAATGATTAAAGCTTAAAATTTATAAGGTAATTGGTAATAGGTCTTGAATGGAATCAAATTATATTTCAAGAGAATATGCATATTAAAAAAAAATTGAGAGAGAAATATGATATATTTTCTATTTAATATATTAGGATAGAAATAAAAAGGGGTAAATAAAATAGTCATAGAAAAATGGGTAAGTAAGGTACATGGAAAAAGGGGGGATATTTTGATTCTAATAATATAATAGGAGGGGGTATTATCAATTGAATTATTACAGGTAAAAACTATAATTAAGGGTATTCTTTAATACCCTTCGAACGAACGTGCTATACCATACTTTTAGTAAATGAACCCCCCATGCAAGTGATAAGTGAAATGTTATTTGAAGGGAAGATGAAAGTCATTTTTTAAATCTATAAAGTGTAATGCCTTCTCATTACAAAGGGTTGGTGATTGTTGATTTTTGTAAGTTGTTGGGTCAGTACTAGATCAAACAATAAAAGCTTCATTTTTTTTATTTATTTATCTATCTTCATCTATCCTCTTTACTCTTAAAATTCGTAAGCATTTTGATCTTATATAACAAAAAAGGAACTTTGTGACCTTGATTAATGGATATGTAGAAGATTTTATCTCTGGTTTATTAGTCTTTCTAATTACTTTAATTATTTTGTTTTTCTAATTGAATGTACAACTACTCTAGTTAATACGTATGAGTTTTATAAGTCTACTAACATCACTAACCTCCTCTCACTTTTTATCCTACTCCCCTTTACCTCTTGCCCAAGTAAATTCCTCTATTGTACATTTTATAAAAAAAAAATCATAGGTTCAATGGAGTATTCCTCTTTTATTCCGAGCCTAACAATCACCCCATAATTTTTTAGTAGTTTACATTTAATAATGAGATCTTCACAATACCTAATAAGGAGGGGCCTATCCCCATGACCATTGGTGAAAACCAATAATATGCACCGCAATAAATTATTTTACCAACACAAAGTTACTATTCTTGTTGATTTATTTTGATTTGCATCGATACACACCAAAGGAGGGAAATGACATGATATTATGTCCTCCTCATTTTCGAGTCAAAATTTGAATTAATACACGAGCTCCAAGGTGTTGATATTTGAGATCAATAGAGGTTGTTTGTTTGATATTTTAAATCCTTTTAGTGTCACTCCTTACACTTTCTCAATAGATTTATCTTTACAACATTCATATGATCCTTTTAAACTTAATGATGCTACTCAAATAAAGAAATCAATGAAGAAGTCCAAAGAGAAAAGAAACTGATGTATACTTCTTGCCTAAAAACATTAGATTAAATAATGGAAGGTTCCATCTTTTCCTTGTACTTATAAAATACATAAAATCTAGTTTATACCCAAATCAGTAGGATAATGGTGTAGAGATTCAAAAGACATTAAAATATTGATTACAAAAAATAAGATATGATTTTAATAGATTATTTAAATTTCTTAAATGCACATTTATTTGATCAGTCCAATTACAAATTTATATTATTTTTTACTTTAAAATTATAATAGAACATTTTAAATATCACAAAGAGTGTAGAGACATAGTTTCACTACTAATAATTCTATAAAAAGAAATCTAAAGAAGAAAGTATGGAATAGAGTAAACAACTTCAACTCGCATAGGATAATTTAAACCATCTTGCATTCATTGACAAAAGTTCACATAACTTTGATACATGAAAACATATATATTTATTCAAAAGAGGGGCCTCATTTCACCACCTTGTTCAAATAATGATTATGTAGGATCAAAGGAATTTTACAAAAATAATTGTCTAGAGGTAGGAGAATTAACATGTACAGAGGTAAATTTTTTATTTCTATTAATTTTGGTTTGATTTAGGTGTTGGAGGTTTCTTGTAAGTGTCTTTGTATGTCTCATGTCTATGTGTACCTCTTCTACAATGTAATAGTAAAGTTTTAAAGTTTCCCACCAAAAATCCCTTTTCAAATATTTGAATTTTCCTAGTGGTGTTTAGGAGATCTTGGTATTATTTTAGTTTGAATAAAGTGATATAAAAGTCAATAAGGAACTCTTTTATTGTATAGAACATGCTTCTATCCCTCACATAGGGTTTATTGAGTTATACCTAGCCTTTTTTTGTGGTTGAATGTAATGCCCCGTTCTTGTTTCGTTGGCCCTGTTGCTAAGCATGGAATGGTTGTGTGTTCTCTCGTTGACTGTTACTTGACTTCGACCTTGTCGCAATGAAGGAATAACATCCTTGCTATCCATCTTGCCTTATCGTGTCATTCTCAATGCCTCTAGTTGTGGGCCTCCTTAGTGTCCTTTATAATTACCCTATTAAAGGAAAATTGTGTTCTCGAATCCAGGGAGGTCGATTGATTAGTGGTTTGGTGGTGTTAGGGTATGTCCAATTAAAAGGAATATCCACATTAATAAAAATTATTATGAATTTTTGATCTTTGGTTATTATTATTAATTATCGAGCTTGACTGTTGACCATTACTGATTATGATTAATATTTAATTTAAGATGTAAAATAATAATATTATTATTATTATTTTAATTGTCAATCGACGATTTTATTATTATTATTTTATTATTGATTGTTATCAATTTTATTATTAATTATCATTAAGCTATTTTATTGTTTTGTTGGTCGATCCTGTAAATCTGAGCCTCGGTTTGCACGTAAATGAAGAGGATGCTCCTATTTGTTGGTGGCAGCCATGGTTTAGGAAGTCGCAGTTCATGTGTTTGCATTTAATGAAAGACTTCAACCACCAGTTTCACCCACCGACCTTGGCCATTCTTTATGAAAATATTGTCCTTCTTTTTCTGGAGTGGGGGAGAAGCTTATCCCTGTGGAGATGGGAGTTTCACCCACTCCTACCAGTTTTTCAATGGAATTAAATTATCTTCTCTCCATATGTTTGACGTGGTTGGGCACTTATTGGTTTACTCCTTTTCTCCTTCACTTTTCTGGTTTTTATTGGCATCTGGTGGGTGGTTGGGCACCTCACCCATTCTATTTGGACCTCTATTGAAAGCTGGTTTTGTTTAGCTGAGAAGTTTGTATTTTCAGCCCTGTTTTCTTTTTAAGTTGCCCTGGTCTTGTCTTTTGGTGACCTGCATATGTGGTTTTGGTACTAGCTGCGCATTTGCTAGCAAGGGAGAATTGAGTAGGTCATTTTCGCCAATTGGTCCTCCTATGCATATCTTTCAATCGTGGTTTTTTCCATGATACCCCATCGCTTTGAGGCATTTTTTCAACAATTTTTTTACATGCCTTGTGGATGCTTCCACACTTTGCATACATGGCCTTTGAGGCACATGCTTCTTCATCTGACAAAAATTGATTTCCTTTATGCTCTAATGATGTCCTTGTCCTATTTTTAACCTCCCCTTTTGACATAGGCTGGGAGGATGTTTGCAAGGCTTTGGAGTCTAGTTTTCCCCTATCTATCATGTGTTTCCTAGTTCCTCTTCATTAAACCCATTTTTTGTTTATACTGCAAGTCATAACAGCCTTTAGACCACTTTTCTTTAGATAGATGCAACTCATGGTTTTGGAGCTCCCTTCCTTGTGCCAACGTGGGAGTGATTAGTGTTTCAATGCCAACATGTATGTGGACCAGAGATTCAACCTGGGGTTCCGCCCCTATTAGGTCTGAGAGTGGTTTTGGTGACTTGTTGAAGCTGGAGAAACAGGCAAGATAAACCTACCATTGCTACAATTGCTAAAATTTTAAAATATCATGAAATAGAACCTTCTTTTTCCTAAAATTTTTTTTGTCTTTGCTGCTTTTGTTGTGGGTTTGGATGCCTTGCAAGTAAATCTCTCCTTTCCTCTTGAAATTTGCTTGTGTTAGCAACTTTAATAGTTGTAAGTGTAATATTGTACAACATAGATTTATTTCCTCCTACGTTGGCTGTTGCATTTTCATGCTTGAGTAAACGACCTTCTACCATTATTAATTACATTTCTGTGACTGAGTAACAAGGTTATTATGTTGTTTATAAGTAGTGTTTTCTAGTAAATGTTGTGGTGAAAGCAAGCATGTTGTATTCTATAAATGTAGTTGCTCTTCATACGAGCTTACTATCTTTTAGATTTGATTTTCTTCCGGGTATGCTAAGCACGTTTCCTATGGGTTATGACAACTTTACTTTAGTGGAGCAACCACTAGATTGAACCTTGATCCGGGTTGGGAGAGATACTATAGTTTTATAGACACTTAATCAACCTTTTGGATTATGGAAATAATCTCGTAATGTCAATTGTTTCTTTGATGTGCCCAACCTATGAGTGGTGAAGTTGTCGAGGTTATTTGGACCTCCATATTCTCTTTTCTCAGACTATGTAATGGCCCCTTCTATATTCAATCCATCCCGCATGTTTACAAAAACTTATGTGTGGTTGAATTCAATGGTTAGGTTTAGGCTCGGATGGAGTATGTTTGCTAAGGAACCCAGATTACTAGTTGTTTTGCACCTTGAATATTCCTGCATAATTGTTTATGAGGCTAGGCATATACCCTAATTTCATGTTGATCATTGGTGTAGGTCCAAAACATTTACGTTTTTCCTTAAGGGGCACTTTATTCGTTCCTTATGAAGCTTGAACCATAACGAAATATTTTGTCACCGAGATTTGAAGTCACATGTGTGCAATTGATGGATAGTACTCTTTATTTTCAGAACTACCTTGGCTTAATTTCTAATTCGTGATGACTTAGGTGGTATATATATAATTGTGCATCTCGATGATTTTCATTAACATTTGGATGGCATATGTATGTTGATATCTTGTTGACTTATGATAGAAACTGTTAAGATCATTAGGGACATTTGAGGTATTTATATTATAGATACATTGTTGAATTATGATTTGAAGTTGTTAAGATAATGGCTTATGGTGATACATGTAAATGCAATTTTTTTCTTAGAATGGTTTGAATATGGTAACGAGGGTACTTTAAAAGAACTTGTGATGGAAAGGGGTTATCCACTTTTTTTAAACTGAAACTATAGACTTATAGAGAAGGTTTGGAAATCCATAGTATTATAAAACTTTGATTCATGTTGAAAATGTTAACTTGTATGACGAAACTCTCTTTTACTCTCACTTGTTGTTACTATCCTATAAGGGCAGTGGCCTCTTCTTGAATGATTGTGAAATTCCTTGGAGTCAATGGCCGAAACTAGTATTTATTTTGCCTTCCCTTTTAAACAATGTTGAGTGGTGGTCGTGTATTAGATTTCAATCATATAATATATATGATTACATGATTGAAATTTTAATACACTCGAATTTTCGTGTTTAACCTTTGAATCTTGTGGTTCCTCTTTGATTAATTGTTTCAATTTTTTCATTTAAGAAATTTAGTATCGTAGCCTATGCTTTTGGTACCTTTTGATGATTTTAGATGGTTGGTTTGAATATCAGTTCTCAATCTTATAACCTAATTGTTTATTCGATGGAAACCCCGTTACACTAGAATGTTTGTTTCTAACTTATCAGGCGAATGGTCCCTTCTCAAATGATTGTTAAATTTTCGTTGCTTTTAAGACAATGTTCATAACTGAAGTATAAGACTTTCTTCTTAGATTGGCATGGTGGAAATTTTATTATAACTTAAGGAAGTTGTTAGTATTTAGAGCTTTGATCCAATTCTTGGAATAGAATGTTTCTCTTTCTTGATATTGTTAGATAGTAGCTTATTGTTGCTATGTGTAGTCTTATCTTTCTTAGTTCTCGTGAATTGACTTAGGTTATTAATTGTTGCATATGGCATTATGCGAGTAGATGAGGGAAAGACTTGTAGAATATTGCATCAATCTTGGTTATGAAGTTATTTTGTATGAATACCTTTTTTTTTATGTTGTAAAATTCTTGGAAAGGGTCCCGTGGGAAATTTTAGAAGAGGGTTCAGTGCCTTAGTATAATGTGTTGTGGAGTAATGTTGTCTTAAACTGATTAAAACCTTGGCTTGTTTTTACTATCGTGGAAAAATATAAAATTGGATCACCGCATTGTTATGTGAGGATTTTAATGGATTATAGGAATTTTAAGAATAGTATAGCTTTGCTTGACTCAATTTTGTTACTCTCTTGTTCCCTAGTCATAGTTCCATATAATTGTTTTGTCCCTTTGGGTTGTGCATCATGTTGGAAAGAATTATGTAACCATGTATAGTTTTCACAAAAGAGTAATGGTAAACTTTGCTCTTGAGATAAAATGTTATGTTGTAAACCCTTCTTAGGACATAGTAACAATGCAATTCTAAGCATAATAAAATGGTTGGATGATCCTTATAAAGGTAAATATATATAAATATATATACATAAAGGTTTATATATATAATGTAGTTTATGATCTACTTGATAAATTTTTAACCCTTAAGTGATCAAAGAGGAAACTATATTTTGTAATAAAAATATATATACCTTGTTTTTCCCTAAGCTAAACTAATCAACATTATCCTTTTTATGGTGAGTTCTTAAACGATCTTAAGGTGAAATCAATGATTAGATTTTGGAAGATAATAAGGTCATAATAAGTAGGAGGAAACTGATTAGAAACCATTCAATCTATCTCACCCTTTGAAAACGTAATTTGTATACTTTCATGTCAAGTCTCGTCAAGTGAAGCCTAAGTGAAACCTTTAATCCATTCTGGATAGATTCTTAGCCCAATAAAATCCTGGTTAATAACTAATGAGATCTTAAAGATGAATCCAATTCTGATCTTCTTCCTCTAACTTCTTCCAAAGTGCTTTGTAATCTTCTCTTAATTTTTGTTAAACATTTGATCCTTACACAAGGAGGTTATAGTGCCAAAACTAAATGGTACTTTCCCCTCAACTTGAGCTTGCACTCGTCACCTTGTGCAATGGAGGTAGGAAACAAGATTCAATAGCTTGTGGATGAATAAGTAACCTTGTGAGAAATTGAAAATGCTCATTTTAAATAAACGAAATTAAGCAAGTTATTGACATATTATAGATGATCCTCTTTCAGAAAACTTGATCTTAAGCTAATTAGTCAATAGTATAAAAGAAATAAGTTCACCTTTGTTAAAAATAATTTTCGAATCAAAACATGAATCTTCTAGATCGTAAATTCAAGTTTGAAAGACGTTTTTAGTAAATACATAACCTTAAAATATTTTACACTCCGTGGGATGTCCTTAACTGTAACTGTGTATTGTGTTGGACTATTACGTTGTGCCTTGTCAAAGAGAATAGTGAATTGTTTGTGATGGGTGTGGTATGATTCCTTGTTTCCTATGTGGTCAATGTTTTTCCCAACCTATCGTGAGTAGTTGTGGCCCTTTCCGTGATCTCTTGTGGTGTCGTTTAGACTTAAAAAAAAAAATTTACCCGACCTTTCCCATGTCTTAATGTGTGTGTTTTAGCGGGCATTACACTTTGTATCAGAGTGGAGGTTCATGCTCTCATAACCTCTGGGACAGATTGGAGTTGTGATGGTGTTTGAGTGATGGTGGCGGATATTGGAAGAGTAATGTGATATAAGCGTGATGTGAACTATGTCGTAATTGTGATATTGTGAGTGCACATGTTGTGTATGTCACTTAGTGCTGTAACTATTAGCATGTTGATGTGTTGGAGATGAGAGTATTCTTTCTCTTTTTCATGAATTCAATATGATAATTTGAGTGTGAAACACTATCTTATTGTGTGTGTGAAAGAAATGTGATTTTTGATTTCAGAGTGTTGGATCCTTTTGGCATTTGTGATGTGTGGGTGTGTTGATGTGTTGTATGACAAGGTTGGTTTGTAGTGAACTAGATTTCATAATGATGTCATTATCATTTGTGTAGAAATGTGTGTGTCCCCATGTTATATGGCAAGTTGATTGCCTATGTTGTAATTGTGCTCATCATAATTGTAATTCATGTGATATGTAATGATTCATGTTGTGATTTAGGGACATATGGTGGGTATATGATCCCTATCATATAGTGATTGCACTTAGGGGTGCAATGTGTGGTGATGTGCTGTGTTGTAAACCATGAATGTAATGTATGTGATATACCATGTATTCGTGCCATGCGTAAGATGCTATGGTTAATGTGTGTGAACCACCATTGTGTTAGTGATGTAGTTGTATGTTATGTCATGAACCTTACGCTAACTGATCCTAAGGGAAATTAGTAAAAGTGTATGTTTGGAGTGAGGAATCATGTACCATGGACTCAGTAACTCAGAGTTGACCTTCAGTTCCAGTAGATGATGACCTGTTCTCCTCTTTATCTCTCTCCTTGTGGTTTGTTGTATGGATGCAACCTAAGTGTAGCTATGACTATGTTTAGCCTTGTCGAAGTGGTGGCGGGATGATTCAGATAGAGATGATGACAGTTGTACTATTGATATGTTATTTTACGAGATGAGGCTCGATGTTCTGAGTGCCAGCAACTCGTTGAGTACCCCCTTGGTAGCCAGATAAGGACACATAGTCATCGTAATGTGTTATTCTTATATATGTATTTTATTTATAAATTGAACTTTTTATTTTATTTATACAAGGACCAACAGTTTTCTTGATTGACATGTTTATATTTTGGGCATTTCCTTGGTTTGTGGTACTAACATGCGAGATTTTTGCACTAACTATGGCTATTTGGCCATTTTTTTCTTGGATTTGGATCTTCTTTTAAATTTTAAAATTTTACCACCTTTTCCAAGGCTTGTACTTTGCCACTTGGCATTTGAATCAGATTTCTATGTTGGTTCTATTATCGTGATGTGTGGAATAGGGTCATGGGATGCACCATGGAATGGTTGGACCTATGGACCCGCTTTGTTGTATGGGGGTACGCCCCAAGTGAGTTACAGATAACTAGTAGGTTTCTGAACCATGAGTTATTATGTCACTTGGGTTAGGGGTGTCTGGACTCTATGTGCCTAGGGCCTATAGGGAAACCAGCCTCTTTGGGGAGAGAAAAGGAAAATTTATTTATTTATTAATATTTGAGGGATGCATAAGATACTTGAGGGAGGCATAAGAGATTGAGGGAGGCATAAGATATTTGAGGGAGGCATAAGAGACTTGAGGGAGGCATAAGATATTTGTGTTGTGTGTGTGATTGATGCTTCGGGAGGTATGAAGAGTTGTTATGATGTTTTGGTTGTGGTGTTATGATGTATGTGTTACTCATGTTAGTTGGATATGTTTTTGTGATGTTGTGGATATGGTGTTGATGCCCTTGTTGACACTATGTACCTGTAGCTATTGTTATGAGTTATGTGAAATCTTCATATGTGGAATTGTGGAAATTTCTTGGTTGTTGTAGTACACTTTTGTTTGAGTATTATATGTCAGTCATAGATGTGTGAAAAGTACTATGTTATGTGGACCATGCCTGTTCTCTTCCATAATTTGGTTAAGCTCTTGTGGTGTGGTACCATCATGAAAGTATGTAAAAAAATGCTTGTGAATCCTTAGTGTTGTGTATGACCCTAGTAGGGTGTTGTGATAACAGTTCATGTTGGGAACCCACAAGAATGAATAAACTAAAAACTCTACAACAATGAAATTTTAAAGAATTTGAATTAGGAATAATGTAAATGGAAAGAGACTAATGAAATAATGAATAAGAGGGAACTACCAATCTTCACAGAACTTTGAAAGTTAAATATTCTTCCAAAATGTTTCTAAGGCTACCCCGTGGCCGTGCTTTAACGAGTGAAATTTTAACCATAGGGTGTACTTTCATCTTTATTTGTTCTTTGTTGCTTACCAGCCTTTCCTTCCTTTAGTGTTATGTCGCATCGAGGATGATGCTTTCTTAAGGGGAGGAGAATGTAATGCCCCATTCTACGTTTACCGTCAGTTATTTCTTCAGTTACCTTGTTACTAAGCATTGAATGGTTGTGTGCACTCCCTATTGACCATTAGTTGTCTTCGACCTTGTCACAAAGAAGGATTAACATCTTTCCTCCCCTTCTTGCACTCTTGTGTTTTTGTTGATGCCTCTAGTTGTGGGCCTTCGTATCATCCTTTACGATTACCCTATTAAAGGCAAATCGTGTTCTGGCAAAGTCCAGGGAGGTGGCTTGATTAACAGTTTTATGTTGTTAGGGCTTGTCTGGTTAAAAGGAATATCCAATTAATAATAATTATTAAGAATTGTCAATCTTTGGTTATTATATTAATTATCAATCTCGACTATCGGTCATTACTAATATGCTTAATAGTTATTTTAAGCCATTAATAAATAATTACTAATGCTACTATTATTATTTTTAATCGCCGATTGGAGATTATTTCATTATTTTATTTTGATAGTTATCAACATCATTATTAATTATCATCAAGCTATTTTATTGTTTTGTTGGTTGCTCTTGACGAACAAGCTTCAATTCGTGCAAAAGATGGAGGAGCTTGTTTTGATGGTGGTGCCATTGTTTAGGAAGTGGCATTCAGATTTAGTATTTCATGGAAACTTCAACCACCAATTTCACCCATGACCTGCCATTCTTTATAGAAAATTCCCTCCTTCTTGGTTGGCTTGGGGGAAAAGCTGGAACCTTGTTGGAAAAGTGGGATTGGTTGAGCCCTTATAGTGTAGTTCGATGCAATTAAATTTTCTTAGGTCTCCATATACGTTTCCATTGTTGGCCACTTATTAGTTTTATTTTTTTACTCTTCCTACTCTGGTATGTCTTCTCTTTGGTTGGCTACATATGCATTTTGGCTCAAGATACATGCATGCGTGAGACTGGGAGTTGAGAAGGTTAGACACTTGTCGGTTTTTTCTTTTATCGTCCTCCTATTTTCTAGGTGGTGGATTTTTGCACCAAGGATTGCCATGGTTGTGTATGTTGGCAAGGGAAATCTGCGTAGGCCGTTTTATTACAGGCCCTCTTGGGCATATCCTAAAAGTCATGGTAATTTCCATGATACCACATCTCTTTGAGGAATTTTTTTCAACAGTTTGCAAGCCTCGTTTACACCTCCACACTTTTCTTATGTGGGTATCTATGAGTAGCATGCTGTGACTACAGCTAACAAAAAAAATTATGTTTTCCTAATGTGCTTTGATGGATGTAATTGCGTCATTCTCTCACCATCCTAGTTTGATGTAGGCTGGGAGGATGATTGCAAGGTTGTGGAGTCTAGAATTTACTCCTGTCATACCACTTTGTTTCCTAAGTTCCTGGGATTTTTCAAATAAACCCATTAGGTGTCTATATTGTAAATCATTAGCAGTCCTTGAGACCATAGTTCTTTCAAGTCTGATGCAACTCATGGTTTCTGAAGCTCCCTGATTGTATCCCAACGTGGGAGGGAGATAGTGTTTTAGTGCCAGCATGTATGTGGACTAGAGATTCAGACCTGAGGAGTTGCGGTACTGTAGGCCTGAGAGTGGCTTTTGTGCAACTTGTTGAAGCTGGAGATACATAGGAAAGATAAACCTACCATTGCTACAATTGCTAAAATATTTAAAATATCTTGAAATAGAAGCTTTTTTTCCCCAAAATTTTGTTTGTCTAATGTTTCTTTTGTTGTGGGTTTGTACACCTTACTGGTAAATTTATCCTTGTTCTCTTGTGAAATCTTCTTGTTTTGGCTTTAATCAGTTGTCAGTGTTAATAGTGGATACGACGTAGATTTATTTCCTCCTATGTCTGGCTGTTGCATTTTCATGCTTGAGTAAACGACCTCCTACTATTATTAATTTGATTCATTGTGATTGAGTAACAAGGTTATTAAGTTGTTTATAGCTAGTAAATGTTGTGGTGAAAGCAAAGCATGTTATATCTATAAGCGTCATGCTCTTCATACGAGCTTACTATCTTAGATTTGATTTTCTTCTGCGTATGCTAAGAACAATTTCCACATGGGTTATGACAACTTTACTTTAGTGGAAAACCACTAGATTGAACCTGATACGGGTTCGGAGAGATATTATAGTTTTTGGACACTGTAATCATCCCTTTTTGGTTATGGCAAAAATTAACGTAATGTCATTTGATTTCTTTGATGTCGCCCAACCTTGAGTGGTGAAGTTGTCGATGTTCATTGGACCTCCATGTCCTACTTTTTTCGGACTAAGCAATTGGTCCCTTCGATATTCAATCCATCACTGCAGGTTTACAAGACTTTATGTGTGGTTGACTTCAATGGTTAGATATATGATTAGAGGGATTATCTTGGCTAAGGTACCCAAATTACTAGTTATTTTTACACATTCATTATTCCTGTACAATTGTTTATGATGCTAGACATATATCCTAATTGCCTGTTGATCATCACCATGTAGGTCCAAAACGTTTAAGGTTTTCCTTAAGGGGCACTTTGATCTTTCCTTATGAATCTTGAACCATAACGAAATATTTTTTCACCAAGATTTGAATGTCACATGTGTGTGTTGATGGATGGTACTCTTTTACTGTTCAAAACTACCTTGGCTTAATTCTAATTCGTGATGACTCTAGGTGGTATATATATAATTTTCCATCTCACTTGATTTTCATTGACATTCTGATGATGTATGTATGTTGATATCTTGTTGACTTATGATAGATATTGTTAAGATCATTACGGATATTTGGAGGGTATTTATATTTTATAGATGCATTGTTGATTTATGATTAAAATTGAAGATAAGATAATGGCTTCTGGTGATACATATAAATGCAATTTTCTTTTTGAGAATGGTTTGAATAAGTTAATGAGGGCATAATTTAAAAGAATTAGTGATGGAAAGGGGTGATCCACTTTGTTTTAAACCAAAACTATAGACTTATACAGCAAGGTTTGGAAATTCTTAGTGTGGTAGAACTTGGATTGATGTTTAAAATGTTAACTTGTATGAAAGAACTCTCTTTTACTCTCACTTGTCGTTACTAGCCTATAAGGGCAGTGGCCTCTTTTTGAATGATTGTGAAATTCCTTGGAATCAATGGTCTGAAACTAGTATTTATTTTCCTTCCCTTTTAAAAAATGTTGAGTGTCTGGTCGTGTATTAGATTTCAGTCATATAATTTATATGATTACATGATTAAAATTTTAATACACTCGACCTTTCATGTATTAACCTTCTGAATCCCGTGTTTCCTCCTAGATTAATTGTTCAATTTTGTCGTTTTAGAAATTTAGTATCGTAGCCTATGATTTTTGTAGCTTTTGATGATTTTAGATGGTTGGTTTGAATATAAGTTCTTAATCTTATAACCTTATTATTTATTCGATGGAAACCCCATTACAATAGACTGTTTGTTTCTAACTTATCAGGGCAATGGTCCCTTCTCAAATGATTGTTAAATTTTTGTTTCTTTTGAGACAATGTTCATAACTGAAGTATAACAGATTTCTTCTTAGATTGGCATGGTGGAAATTTTATTATAACTTAAGGGGTTGTTGGTATTTATAGCTTTGATCCAATTCTTGGAATAGAATGGTTCCAAGTTCTTGATATTGTTAGATAGTTGTTTATTGTTTCTACATGTAGTCTTATCTTGCTCAATTCTCGCATGAACTAACTCATGTTATTAATTGTTGCTGATGGCTTGTGTGAGTAGATGAGGGAAAGACTTTTAGAATATTGCATCGGTTCTCAGTTATGAAGTTCCTTCTGTACGAATACTTTTTTTTTTATGTTGTAAAACTTTGGAAAGGGTCCCGTGGGAAATTTTAGAAGAGGGTCATGTTCTTTAGTAATATGTGTTGTGGAGTAATTTTGTCTTAAACAATTCAAACCTTGAATTTTTTTTTCTATCGTGGAAAGTATAAAATTGGATCACCACATTGTTATGAGTGGTTTCAATGGATTATAGAAATTATAGTAATAGTATAGCATTGTTTGACCAATTTTGATATTCTCTTGTGGTCTGGTCTTAGTTCCATAGAATTATTTTTTCCCTTTGGGTTGTGGGTCATGTTGGAAATAATTGATGTAAACATGTATAGTTTTCACAAAATAATAATGGTAAACTTTGCTCTTGACACAAAATGTTGTGTTGTAAATCCTTGTAGGACATAGTTATAATGCAATTGTAAGCACAATAAAATTATTTGATGAGCCTTATAATATATATATATATATATATATATATATATATATATATGTAGTTCTGATCTACTTGATAACTTTTGAGCCCTTCACTGATCAAAGAGGAAACTATCTTTTGTAAGAAAAATAGATATACCTTGTTTTTCCCCAAGCTAATCAAATCGATATTACTATTTTCATGGTAATTCCTTAAATGATCTAAAGGTGAAATCAATGATTATATTTTAGAATATAATAAGGTCATAATAAGTAGGAGGAAACTCATTAAGAACCATTGAATCTCTCTCACCCATTGAAAACGTAATAAGTTTATTTTTGTCAAACGCGTCAAGTGAAGACTAAGTGAAACCTTTAATCATCCTAGATAAATTCTTAGCCCCAATAAAATCCTGGTTAATAACTAATTAGATCTTAAAGACAAATCCAATTTGATCTTCTTCCTCTAACTTCTGTCAAAGTGCTTTATAATCTTCTCTTAATTTTTGTTAACAGTTGATCCTTGCAAAAGGAGGTTATAGTGCCAAAACTAAATGGTACTTTCCCCTCAAATGGATCTTGTGCTCGTCATCTTGTGCAATGGAGTTAGGGAACAAGATTCAGTAGCTTGAGGATGAATAAGTAACCTTTTGAGAAACAGAAAATGCTCATTTTTTATAAACAAATTAAGCATATTATTGACAATTATATATTATCCTCTTCTAAAACCTTGATCTTAGCGGAATTAGTCAATAGTATAAAATAAAGAAGTTCATCTTTGCAAAAATAATTGTGTGAATCAAAACATGAATCTTCTAGATCGTAAATTCAAGTTTGAAAGACATTTTTGTAAATACATAACCTTAAAATATTTTACATTGTGGGATATCCTTAACTGTAACTGTCTATTGTGTTTGGACTATTATGTTGTGCTTTGTCAAAGAGAATAGTGAATTTTTCGTGATGGGTGTGGTATGATTCCTTCTTGCCTATGTGGTCAATATTTTTCCCAACCTATCGTGAGTAGTTTTGGCCCGTTGTGATCTTTTGTGGTGTCATTTAGAATTCAAAAAAAATTTACCCGACCTTTTGCATGTCTTCGTGTGTGTGTTTTATAGGTGTACATTGAGGTAGAAAACCTTATGCAATCACCTCTATTGTTGATCATAAAGGGATGAGTTCAAATGAAAGAGGGCTTGGTTAGGTTTTGTAATAAGGATAGTGGAAAATTCGTTTGAAGGAGCCAAGAGGTATAAAGAGGTGTGTAAGTATGTATGGAAGATGGTGTTATAAATATTTCCATTGAAAGTGAATGTTGAAATGATTATGCTTGACTGTTTTATGAAGAAAAATATATTCTTGTGTCTTGGATCCTAATAAAATGGTATAAATGGGTGAATTAGGTATTATTTAAATGATAAGAGTCGTGTTTCAGGAAAGATACCATGAGGTTTTGAAGATTAGTAATAAAACTATGCTTGCAAGGATGCAATGATTTAAATTGGGGCATCAGGTAAGCAATATGCACCTTGATTATTTCTTAATGAATAAAAATATTTTGACAAGATTCAATCTAAGAATAGTAATATTACATAGGGATGAAATGGGAGGTAATGCTAAGAAATCAGTCTTGTGATTTTTTTTTCTATGAATAAGATCTTATATTATATTAATAATGATAACATGATATAATATAATTCAACAAAAAAGAGGAAAGTATGAGGGCACTCCCCAAAACCACTCACAAACTAGGTCAATCTTTGGGAAATAGACAAAAAAAAATTTAAAATGCCAAATCTATGTGGCTGAAACAAAACATTGACTAGTAGATGGAGGATGATGGTCATCTGGCCAACCGAGACCATGAAGGTCTTCTCCAGTTGATGGAGGGGAATCATTACTAGGGTCATTCTAGTCAAGTAGGGATCAAATTTTTATCTTTCTATGTTTCTTACGTTGTTCTAGGAGTCCTTTAGGTGGTCATTTGAGTTCAAGAGGTTCAAAATGTAAGGACATTTCCCTTGATTTTGGCATAGTTTGAACATTTTGAATTCTTGTAAAGCCATTCGGCTACCCTGGCATTTGTAGGTACATTTAGATGTGTAGGTAGTTTCTCTAGAAGTTGTAGAGTCCTAATCATGGCTTGAGGGATCCATTTTCATTTAGATATAATATTGTAACTCCCCTTATTTCTAATGCCTTTTCATCATGAGCTCACTGCCACATGTAACTTCAAGTTTGACCCCATAAGATTCTTGATGCTCGAAGTCAATTACTAATCAAGGACTTTAGCTAAGGAGGTTAGAAAACACCTTGTAACTTTTTTTGTACTCATTTATCAATCAAGGAACCTAGATGGAGCTTCAAAGTAAGATTTTGCAAGCGTTTCTTGAATAACAATATTATGAAGGATGTAGATGTGTATGTAAATCTATGACGAGGTAAATGAAACATGCATTTTAATAAATTAAGGCATCAAGTCACCTGATATTTGTTGTAGTTGTTGATTTCAAGTAAGTTGGGATGTTCTAGTTCATGTTTATTTTGTGAAGGGAAGGAAATCTAGTAAGACATATTGAACAAGATACTATTTAAGGTTAAATAATGTCAATTCAAGTGGAGGATCCTTTGTAGGAATTGTTAAAATTGAGTTAGGGATTTATGAAGCTTCCATAGAGATTAATTTAACCTCCTAAATATTTTGGATTCAAAATTGGTAAAAATTCGAGAAAGAATCAATAAAATTAACCTCTCAGGTTTGTCATAGTCATTCAACCCTCACTTTAGGGCACCCGAGGAAGAAACTACATAATTGTCAAGATTGCATTGATGAAAAATCCTCAAATTTTGAAGTAATTTTTTTGATCAGGTCTGAAAAGGAATGTAAAATGAACTAGTTTGATTCATTTCGAAACGAGAAACAATTCCTTGATAGATATTTAGATAGTTAGGTAGGGTTTTAACAAGATAGAATATTGTTAAGGAAATGAAATTTTGTGTTAACTGTCAATAGTAGTAGCTTCTAGTTTAGTTTATTAATGGATGTGGGAGGTAGGGAAACATAGAATTTATATGTGAAGGTAAGTGCATGAGGGGATATTCTTGATAACATATAGGCAAAGATCAAAATTTGAGCTAGATTGTGACTCTAGATTGACAGGGAAGTCTTTTACTGTGAGTCCATGAACTTAGATCCTTTTATGCATGATAATACATCTTAAGGGGAGTGTTAAAATTTTATCAAAACTAGTGGAGTGTCTTAAGAAGATATGAAGAGATCATTTAATCTGTAAACTTGTATTTTAAAACCTTAGGAACATAGGAAAATCGCAAGCTTGGGATAAGGGTTAGTAAACTAATAATTTATTGGGATCTCAATGACCTAGATCATGAGATGAGTGGGATAAGAGATATCAAACATTATGAAGGTAGTGAATGAATGGGTTTAAGCTCCTTAAACAGTATACATGAATTTTCCATTTTCTAGGCTTGAAGGAAGAAGCACATTTTGCATGATATAGTTTGAATTGATGTATGCTATCTATGTAATGCCCACAATTTTCCCAAAAAAAGTCACTTTAAAATCCAAATGGAAAACATGTAAAATTATGGAATAATTTTTCTTCTAAAAGTACAACATTATCGGAGGTTTTATTTAATCCTGATTATAAAATTTCATGCAATTACATGGCAGTCGGAAATAAAATATCAACTAATTAAAATTGCCTCGATTTCAAAATTTAAATCCCAATTTAAAATAGCTTACCAAGCTTCAATATAACATTTAGTGTTTATCATCTTTCCTTTTATGCCTTGGAAATTGATAATCCCCTTTGAAATTATTTAATTAAGTTTGAATATCCGTTAGTTTTAAATCATGCACCTTAATATTTAGTTTATTCTTTAAAAGGTCAAGGTTACACATCTTGGACTAACCCCTTTAGGCCTCATTAAACAATTACTCATAAAATTAAATTCTTTCATTCCCACCAAATTCCATATCACTTAAGTGATGTAGGGTTGATTCTACACCATAGTATAAAATCTTCCTAAGCCATTAGATCTAGGTTAGGATAATGAAACCATAGAAATCATTATCGGGTCTTCCATATTCATTTCTTAAACATATTATTTCATTTTCTCTTGTTTGATTTAAAGGTTAAGGAAGAAGGTGAAGAAGATGAATCCATGGAGGTCATTAGAGAGGGTTGGAAGCTATGTTTTTGTTAAAATTTTGTTCTTAGCATAGGGATCTACCCAGTTCCATTTTGGGTATTGATTTCCCTTCATAATTTGTTGTTTTTTTTAGGTATAATATTTTACTTGTAGGTTGAATCTATAAGAAAAGTGCACATACCCATTTGGGAAATAAGACGAAGCCCTATATATTTAATATGTACATGTATATATATAAACATATATGTATCTAAAATGAAATTACATAAACTTTTTCTTTACATATATAATGTGCATTATATCCTAGCCCCAGGTTAGATGTTTCACAGAATGTGTTTGAAATTATTAAATATGACTGTATATTTAAACAATGGAAAATATAATAAATAGGCTGAGTTTTAATTTAAAGAAGTGGGGGTTTAGTGTTTGGGGGTAGGGGTGAGAACCCCACACCCAACCTTAATTTAAAAACATCAAAACATAGAGGCCACAACCCATATGCCCAGCCAACCCCACTTATAACTATAAAATTTGTTTATATAAAAATTTAAACATTCTTTTCAAAAACCAAATTGGTGGCGTTAACCCAAGATTGCTATATATATATATATATATATATATATATATATATATAAATTTATAAGCTTTAGTATATATTAATAATATATTCTATGCATTTTAGTATTGTGTAAGTATGTATATCAGTTAGATTTCTTTTTTTTAAGAAAGAAAATTGTAAATTGATGTTAAAATAACTCTTTCATTTTTGTAAATATAAATTTATATAAATATAACATTTATATGCACTTAAGTAGTAATGGTAATGTAAACTTCCCTAAGCCGATGGGGTGGGAGTGGTGCGGTCAAGTCACATGGTTGTGTGCTTGCCCACCCGGTTTCAAATCCCCCCGAGGCACGATCCTCCTCGGAGGTGGTTTCGCCGCTGGAGGCGGCATCTCTGCTCGTGCTGACACTGGTGTTTACTCCTCACTGCTGACGCTGGTGGCTGCTCCTCTCATTGTCGACGCTGGTGGCTCCTTCTCCTCTCGCTGCTGACGCTGGTGGCTACTCCGCTCACGGTTGCTGCTCTTCTCGCTGCGGTCGTGGCTGCTCCTCTCGCTGCTGACACTTGTGGCTGCTCCGCTTGCTGCTGATACTGGTGGCTGCTCCTCTCACTGCTGACGCTGGTAGCTGTTCTAAATTGTCCCACTCGCTGCGGTCGTGTTGACGGTCGCTACATCTTCACTTCGGTTCCATGGTTGCTTCAATTGGGTTCCTAATATGTGGTCCCCTTTCATTGTAACCAGGTTGTGGATCCTCTCTAAAATCCTCATATGTACAAGGATGTGGGTCCTTTCAAACACCCTCAAATTACCCTCAATCCAAAAAAATGTAAACTTCCCTAAGATAATTTTAAACAAATTATCTCATTCACATTCATTTGTGTCACAATTTAAAGGTAAACTTATTTGTGATTTTTTGTTTATTCATTTACTTGGAACAAGTCTCTATTGAAATAAAGGAAAAACTAGATCATAAAACTTATTCTATCTATTCCTTCTTGTACATCACTTGTGTAGGAGGTTAAAAAACATACTTAAACAACTTTGATTTCTCTTTTTTTTTGGTCAAAAGTTCCAAAATGACAAGGATAATTAATATTTTCCATCCATTTAAGTTCCTAACGTTTACATGTAAATTTACATTACCACTTAATCAATACTTAGATTTAACAGAGCTTTACTTTCATTTAAAACCATCTAAAAATTATCATTTCTAACGAAACAATACCAATCATAATAACTCATTTACAAGAACTATCCAATAAAATAAGAGGTTATATCCAATGTACTCTAGGTATAATTTAAAACTTATAGGATCTTAATAGAACAAGCTGCAACTCCACATGCCTTTCTCCAACAATAGAACTTCTTCCATTGAGCTCCACCATTTCAATCAAATAAAGCACACAACAAAATGGGGAATTAGGAAACACTCTTCACCCAACCATATATTCAAATGAGGGAGAGAATCCTTTTTCCTCATTGGCCCCCGAGCCCTAACAAGGAAGAAATGAGAGGTATGAGGCAACCATTGACAAATCTAAAAGGATTCAATAAACAACATACATTTCAAAACATTCAACATGACTAAAATTTCATACTCCGCAATATTACAAATTTCTCGAACAACAAAAAGGTTTGAAATCAAACCAAATGGAGAAAGGACTATGGTAAACCACCTCCTCTAGCCTCCCAAGTGAAGTGGGAGTTTCACCCTAAGCCTCCAAGTGTAAAAAAAAAACACAATATCTTTATCTCTTCCGTTTAAGTATGTAACAATATTACCATGATTTCCTTTTCACTCCCCATAGGTGAAACTCTCAATCACACACCCACTAAATGCATGCCTCACAACATTCCTTTTCCCTCCCCAATGATCACATAAGTCCATCTCCCACACCCAACTTAAGGCATACTACCAAACCATAAAAAAACACATTCACAAGACTCATACTTTATTAAAAAAGCACCATTTTCACATTTACAAACCTAAATAATAAAAATATAAGGATGTAGATCGTACCTATCCATCAAGCTCCCAAGAAATATTCACTTCATAAGTCTTTCACACCTCCAAGCAAAGAAAATTCCCAAAAGAAACTCCAACAAACTCTCCAATTTCAAAATTTGAAAAGGAAGAAAATGAAAAAGTAACCCCCATTCCATCAAATTCCATCAATAAATAGAAATGAAATGTGAGGATGATGAGGTGGCTCCTTGTAGGATGCGACTTCATCATTCCTCCATTCCCACACTCAAGTAAAAACATCATGCCTAAGGTAATAATTGAATTTACAAGACTATGAAAACCAAAACGACACTCAAACTTGCACACCATGCCTTCTAAGGACAAAAATAATTGAGGTAAGTAGGAAAGTGTAATTAGTTTCACCGTTTTACACTCCAAAATGTATAAATAATTCAAAAATTAGCTTCCCATACCATAGGTAGTGTTTTTGGGTAAATTTAAGAGGGATGACACAAGCTTAGCTTGTCCCACAAGCCTCTAAAAAGGCCTCCCAAGTCAAAATCCGAATTTAGAAGTTGGGGGTAGAGTACATCACACACAAACAAAAACTAATCTCACTAACATTCACAAGATTTCAAGAACCACCTAACCTCATAATTTTATATTTTTCACATCTTTATTTTAGTTAATAAATTAAGTAGGATTAGATAATTACGACACAATTATAAATGTTAATAAGGTGACGACAATTTCCTAAAAAATTAAATACATAATACAAAACTAAAACACAAAAAAAATTAAAAGAAGAGAAACATTACCCTTATGACCACACATGTGAGGTCATCCCCCATGGGAAACCTCCTAACTAGGAATGTAACAACACAAGATAACAATATATGAGTTAGCATGGTGACCTATTGCTAACACCCCACATTCCTTCGTTGTTGGTCTCTCATCCCTTGTAGTTTCTTATGCTATAATTTCCTGCAAAATAAAACAATAACTTTCTAGCCTCATGGCAACATTAATGATGTCGAGAAAATAAAACACATACATATTTACATAACAATTCACATCATCGAATATCAAAATAAAACCAATGTTAGAAAAAAGTAATTCACCAATTGCTCAATTTTGTAACATTTTGATTCTACCAATCCATATATTTGTACTAAAATCATAACATAAACAATCATCTAGAAATATCCATAAATCAAGTCCAATGTGTCAGTGCAATAGTAGCTCTTAGAACATCAATACTGATATGTAAATCAAGCATATAAACTCCATCGTATAAGTCACATCATGTCAAGAGTCTAACACCTGCATATTGTCTATCAAGTAGGTTAATCGAATTGTATACAGTAATGTACATCAAATTCCACACTACAACATACAGTCAATAATGATCAGAACACAACTGTAATCATGATGTCGTGTATCTTATCAGTATACTAACTAGAATACAATAGCAGGGTTCAATATTATAATCAACTTAAATTGAAATCATAATTCAATCAACGTTGAAGAATGGGAATTACAATCTAACTGATATTTTTGAGACTGTATGAGGGTATCATATACTATCCATCATATTGGTATCATAACTAAGAATAGGAGGAAATTGAAAGGAAGAGACAGTGAAGAAGAAAGAGTTTGAGAGAGAAGTGGAGAATTTGAAAAAATGCCACCAAGAAGAGTGGGTGGAGGAGGAAATAGAGAGAAAGATAGGGGTGTTGAGTTAACTATTATTTTAAGGTATATAGGGGTACTGAGTTAACTATTATTTTAAGGTAAATTTAAGACATGTTATGAGCACTGGAAGTCTCTAAAAGAAGAGGGAAAACACCGGATTATTACAGTGATGATGAAATAGATAGAGATGTGGGAGTAGCACAAGGAAAATAAGAATAAGAAAGAATAGAAGTAAAGATACTGAAGGAATTCATGGGAGCAGGAAATAAAGAAAGGATGAAGGTACCATAATATGGATGGAGTTTTCATTTAGAAGAGATGATATATTTGATAGAAAATATGGATAAACATTTTAAATTTTAGAACATTGTAGTGGATAAGAAGGTGAAATTTTCAATCACAAATCTTATACGACATGTTGCAATATGGCGAGACTTTGTGCAATAAGAAATACTAGGAAAAGGTAAGGAAAAGATCAAGATGTGGGAAAATATGGTGGAAAAGTTAAAAGGTAAGTTCATTCCTACATTCTATCAAAGTGTTTATTCAATAACTTACAAAATTCAAGATGAAGAAAACTAAGTGTAGCTGATTATACTAATGAATTAAACAAACTTGCTATGAGGTCTAGTCATATACAGGATGATTTTGAAGAAGTGGCAAGATATATGAATCATTTGAGGTTGAATACACAAGATGAAATTAGTTTATTTCATTTGAGATTGGTATAAGATGCATATCGGTCACCCTTAAATGAAGAGGAGACACTATCAAGAAAACAAACTCAATATTTGAGTGGTAGAGGATGAGGAGTAAGAGGAAGAAGTCAACAGTATTGAAGAGGAAAAAAAGAAAAGAAAAAAATTGAAAAAGAAGAGAATAGTTCACAAACATAGATATCTTCTAGAGGTGGTTACTTAAGAGGTGGATATAGAAGATGTAGAGGTGAATTCATTGGAAGATGTTTCAAGTGCAAAAAACCATTGAACATAGATATGTTAAATGTCCTGAATATCCTCAAGAGAGAAGTAGAAGGGCTAATGAAGCAATAAATTAAATACAACATCAGATGAAGAGGATATTTTAGTGTCACCATCATTGGTAGAGGAGCCTAAAACTAGAAAATCATTCATGATGAGAAGATGTTTGGTGAATGCAAGCAATCATAAAGAACAAGTGTAGAGGAGGACATTGTTTAGAACATAATTTAAGGTGATAGGTAAATGTTGTAAGCTCATTAATGATAATGGTAGGACTCATAATTTAATTTCCATTGAAATGGTAGAAAATTTTAATTAAAAGGTATTTTTGGTTCAAAGATAACATCAAGTGTTAGTGAATTAGTAGTGTTTGGTTGATTTTAAAATAGGTAGATATCGTGATCATATTTTTAGTGACATATTTCCTATGGATGCATGTCATATCCTATTAGGAATACCATGGCCATATAATATAATATCCATCTATGATGGGTGGAAAAATACATATATATTTATAAAGGGTGGAGTTAAGAGTACTTTGAATCCATTAAAGGATAGGTATGCATCACCTGAAGAGTAGTCAAGAGTAATTTTCCTGGGGTTGAAGTCATTCTTTCAGTACAGGGAAGAAAGATAAGTGAATGAGAGAAAATCTAACACAATCAAGACAAGGTGGTAGTGGCTAAATGGAGACATCTTACTAAAATAACTTGCAAAGGAGAGTGAATATGTAAGATGAAGATGAATATGCAAATAATGTTGAGAAGAAGGGTAGAGATGTAGCCTAGCATGGAAGTGATCCATATCATGAAGGAAAAATGTTGTTGTCATATGTAGAAGGAAGTGAACATAGTCTTAAAACATGCCCAGAACCAATCCAAAAAGACTAACTAGTGAAAAATAAAGAGGAGAACATGTGTGACAAGAATATAGAAGTAAAGTATGAAGGAGAGACTCAAATTTTGTAAGATAAATTTTCCTTGGAAGTTGTGTTTTCAGGCCAATCAATAGAAACCATGAATTTACAATTATATGGAAGTACATACTTTAAATAAAAACTATAATTTATCAATCTAGAAGGTGAAATGGATCAAAAGCATTAAAATGGAAGTGCTAAACACTGTGTAATAGTCACAAAATAAGGAAAACTATCAAAAATTAGAATAATTAGATATTTCTACTCCATCAAGGGGTGAAAAGAACAACACAATATCCAAATACAGTCAATTGGTTCATGGAGATAACTGATTGAAGAATGATAGAAATTATAAGGAGCATGGTAAATTAGGGAAATATGGACCAAGTCAAGCATACACTCAAGGAACATTCTTAGAAGGTTGTGTACAATTGGAAACAAGAAAATAAAGGGCAAGAACCAGCTTGCAAGAAAACCTCCATTGAATATTTTTCCCCCTTGGTAGTATGATGCAGGGTCATCATTACCAAGGTCAGTCTAGGTAGGTAGGGATCATGTTTTTGGCTTCTTATGTTCCTAAGGTTGTTCAAAGAGTCCTTTAGGTGGTAATTTGAGTCGAAGAGGTCTAGAATTTAAGTAAGGATATTTCCCTCCATTTTAGAATAGTTTGAACATTTTGAATTTTTTAAAGCCATCCATGACTACCTTAGAATGTGTAGGTGCATTTAGAGTTCTAGATATTTTATCTAGAAGTTTTAGATTTTTAATCATTGTTGGAGGGCACCATTATGATTTATGAAGAGTGTTGTAACTCCCCTTCTTTGTAACTCCTTCTCATCATGAGGTCACTGCTAAGTGTGACTCCAAGTCTTTCCCCCTTAAGATTCTTGATTCTTAAAGTCAGTTACTAATCAAGGATTCAAGATAAGGAGGTTAAACAACACCATGTAACTATTTTTGTACTCATCGATCAATCAAGGAACTAATTTGGAGCTCTAAAGTAAGTTTTTGTACACATTTGTTGAATAACAGTATTATGAAGGATGTAACTATGTATGTAAATATATGACAAGGTAATTGAAACTTGCATTTCAAAAAATTAAGGCATCAAATCACCTGATATTGGATTTAGTTGTTAATTTAAAGTGAGTTACAATGTTCTAGTTAATGTTTCTATTGTGAAGGGAAGGAACTCCATTAAGCTAGACTGAATAACGTATTGTGTAAAGTTAGACAATGCAATTAAAGTTGAGGATCATGAGTGGGAAATTTTCAAAGTGAGTTACGGATTTAGGAATCTTACACAAAGTTTAATTATCTCTCCTTAAGATTTTAGATTAAAAAATGGTCAAAATTCAAGAAAGAACCAAGAAATTTAACCTCTTAGGTTTTTCAGAGTCATTTAACCCCGAGTCTAGGACATTGGAGGAAGAACTTAGACTTTCTCGAGACTTCTTTGATGAAAATCCTAAAAATTTGGAAGTAATTTCTATGATGGGGTTAGAAAATGGATGCAAGAGGAATTAGTTTGATTCATTTCAAATTGAGAAATAATTCCTTGACAAAAATTTAGATAGTTGAGTAGGTTTTTAACAAGATAGAGTATTGTTAAGGAAATATATATTTGTGCTAGCTGTTAAGACTCATAGCTTCTAGTTTAGTTTATTGATAGATATGGAAGGTAGTGTTAGTGCAGAATCACATCACCCCTGAATGTCTACAACTAGATGAGTTGAGAACCTTAGTGTGATTGCACAACATGGGGCATATCTCAAAGTGTGGGACTTTGAAACTGAGAAAGCTCTCTAGATGAAGTCTTGTTCCTATTCCTTTGTTTAGGTGGACACAAATAAATTCTAGAGGATCTACTCTAAAACCTACTTTATCCTACCAAGGAGATAGGGTTGAGAAGATATGAGAAAGTAAACTTAGGCTAACAAGGTGATGCACCAAAGGAATGTTAAACACACATTTTGCAATCTAACGCATATCATAGAAATGTAATATAACCACCATGCATAGATAACCAAACATCAATGACAGATCATAAGACAACAATGAACACATGAGAGGGTTTAGAATCATTCAAAGACATATATTATTGCTCAAGAGTTGATACAGTAAATTATAGTAACCAAGAGGAAAAACGTTTTATTACAATTTAAATGGGAGGTTTGGAAAACTCCACAAATTCACTTGTAGACAAGGGAAGAAGAGAGGGTGCAACATAAAAATGTCCAACCCTTTACAATGAGCCAAAATACTACCTTTATAGATTCAGTGAGGAGAAGAGAAGAATTGAGGTAGTAAACCTGATTTGGAGCTCAACTACCAGTCATTAATGCCCCTACAAATCCACCCACAATCTATCGATTCTACAACTCTATGTCTGCTCGGTGTGTCAAATAAGGAAGAATGGTGGATAAAATCAAATCTGAGCTGGTTGTTGAAGCAATCAGATTGCATATTAATGGCATAAAGAAATTTTCCCAATTCTCACCCAACTAACCTTATTCAAATTAGGGTTTCAGGCCTTCATGGTGGAGAGGAGGTTGAGATCTTTTCGAAAAGTCCTCTCCCACCCAAATCTGGGATACTAGTAAAAATATATGGCTATTTGAAGGTCCTCGAGGGGGGCACTTAACGAGGGCTTACAACATGCAAGGTTCTGACCATATACAGACCAAGTGGCACCCCCTTTGTTCATTTGAGATTTAACCTCCTACATTTTCTCTTAAAATTGTGCCCATAAGACACATGGCATCATCCGCAGGCCTTTTCGAGTTCCTTATTGTATTCTGCTTTAAGCCCCTTTGGCTAGCCAAGGCACGCTGCTCAGACCCCGAGACACATGGAGGCTTCGTGATTCTTTGGAAACTACCCCAAGATTTTTCCTTTGGATTTGCACGGATATGACACGTGGAAGCCTCTTTAGGCTTTTGGACTTTTCAACACACTTTCTTACCTTTTTAGACTCTGGCCACGTGGCGGGTTGGCACTCGTTTGGAAATTTCCCTTTGAACTGTGCCTTTCAAATTACATTGAGTTGATGTTTGGCTCCCTCCATGACGCCTTTATACTTAGCTGACTAGGGTTTTATGAATACTACCTTTATGGGCGGGACCCTAATAGCCTTCCCCCTTAATTTAGGACAGCGAGACACGTGTCATCATCTAAGACCGATGTCATTTCCTTTTTGTTTTGGCTAAGTCTCTTTTCATTTGGTAGGGCCCTATGTTTGACTCTAGACACATGGAGGCTTAACGCTTGTTTGGGGCCTATCTCCAGAGTTGATTCTCGAAGTTGCATCAAGTCAACATGTGGTGCCTTCCACGGGCCCTGCCCTATTTAGACTTTTCAACGGCTGATGGGACCTTTTCTATGACCCCTGTCTATGTGGCAGAATGGCACTCATTTGAGGACCACTTTGTGGACCCACTTTGGTGTTGCGTTGGGATGACATGTTGAGGCTTCCGGTGACCTTATTATACTTATCCAATTCAATCGACCGACTCTATCTCCCTTTTGACCCTTGAACACGTGGAAGCTTCATGCTCATTTGAGACTGGCCCCTGGGCTGCCCCTTTTGAATTTGTTTCATTGAGGCACATGGCACTCTCTGCTGATTATGCCCCATCTTGAATTTTCAACTACCATTCTATCTCCCTTTTGAATCTTGAACACGTGGAAGGATAGCACTTGTCTGGGAGACTCAATTTTACATTTACCTTTGAAGATGCATTGAGATGACATGTGGCTCCTTCCGTGAGTCTGCGATACTTATCCGATTCAAGCCAAAGTCTTTCTCAAACCCTAGACAATTGGAAGCCTCATGATCATCTAATTCTCTGCTTTGCGTTGTGCCTTTTGAATTTGTGCCATTGAGACATGTGGAGACTTCTGCTAGCTCTCTATATTTAACTAATTTGGGTCTGATAACATTTGAATTCTGATGGACCTTGACCACATGGAGAAATGGTGCTAGTTTTAGTCTTAGCCTTGGGTTGTCATTGTTGAAATTGCAACTGAGATGACACGTGGTTCCTTCCTCTCATTTAGACTTTTCAACGACCGAACTCTATCCCTTTTTGGTCCTATGACATGTGGATAATTTGAGCTTGTTTAGGGTGAACCACCCTTGGCCTCAACCCCTGAAGGTGTGTCATTGAGAAACATGGTAGCTTCTATCATGTCTCCCATACTTGACCAATTTGATCCCACTCTGAATCGTTTGTGAAGCTCGAAGACTTTGATCCTTTCCCTGCTTTTCTCTTGAGAGCATCTGGTTTCTTTGACATGGTCTACCTCTTTTGCTGACCCTACTCATCCATTGTAGAGCCCACCTATAATATTTTTGTTGGATTTGAAATGTGGGCTCATGCGACGGAAATGTCCCTTGGATTTCTTCCTGCACAGGGTCATGTTTGATCAATTTCTTTGGGGGGAAAATTGAGATAACAATTTGGCAACTCACGAGGACATATACCTGCTAGATGAAGGGAACATTATCCTGGGAAGTATCCATTGGGCATGGATTCATGGGTAGTTTCCTGATGCTGGTCCTTTTCTTGAATCTTGAATTTGACATTGTCACTTGATGACCTAGAAGCTGCCCCACTATTTTGGAAATGGACCCTTCGAGACCTGATTTTAGTTACTCTGTATTTGTTCTATTTTGAAATTAGCTATTTTCATGGCGACCACGAGTCTCCCCGTTATAAATGTTGAAGGGCCTGGAACATTCACCTAGAGGCATATCAAACTATATAATGATGTGAACCTGGAGTAATAAAAAACTTGTGCCACAACACTTAGGGAAATAAAACCTATTCTACAACAAGAGGATGTGCATATGCAATTAGGGAAATTAAAGTCCTATGCTAATATTCACAAGGGTGGAACCTTCCTTTTTAGTAGAAATTTTTTATATGGATCCTATTGACTGGAATCTACAAATCTTCACCTTACAATTTATCCATCTGGAAAGAATTGCTACTTTTGCACCTTGTGATCATGTAGGGGCCACTCCAAATGGCATTAAACTTGGAATGTCTTCCTGGTTTTTCCCAATCTCTATCCCATTTTAGAACTAGGCCCCCCCTCTTAAAAGGTCCTTGTTCTTGCTTTCTTATCAAATATCTTCTTGATCAATGCTTGATCCTTCTCCAATATTTGCATTGCATGCTCTCTTTCCTCTCCTACTTCCATTAGCTTTGTATACCTAATTGTCACAGGTTTAAACTCAGCCAATTCTAACTGTTTCATGAGCTCCAAATTGGGAAAGTCTAATGATATGGGCAATATTGCATCTTTTCTATATACAAGCTTATATGGGGAGCTTCTTGTGACCCTTTTGGATGTGATCCTATCAGCCCATAGAGCTGATTTGAGTTTTGTATGCAAAGTTCTATGATTTTCATCAAGATTCCTTCTGATAATCCTTAATAGGTTCTTGTTTTTGGACTCTTCTTGGACATTACCTTGAGGGTAATAGTTTGATGAAGTGTTGAGGTATACACCATTCTTGATAGCACATTATTGTACCAAGGAATGCCAATGCATTATCTGATATAATAATGGCAGGGACTCCAAACCTAGTGACTATCCCTTCGTAGAAGTCCAAGATGCTGGATTCATTTTTGTCCTTTAGTGCCACTACTTCAGTCCACTTGGTGAAATAGTCTATTGCCTTAAGTATCCACTTGTGGCCCCTGGCTTGAATTTGGGTTGATTACTCCAATGAATTCTAGTCTCCACTGCATGAATGGCTGATCCACAGAAATTGGACGAAGGGGCAGAGCTATTAACTTCTCCTTCCCTTTGAATAATGCACACTTCTTGCATTTCTTGATCCATGAGTAGCAATCACTAAACACTGTAGGCCAATAATAACCACCTGTCATGATTTTAAGAGTTGTTACTTGAGGAGAAAAGTGACCTCCTGCTTCTCCATCATGGAACTTGTGAAACAACCTCTCAATTTTTCCTGTCCTAATGCACCTCAATAGAACACTATTGATATCTTTCTTGAACAAGACACCACCGATAAGCACATGTGGGATGACTTGTAGTCTAAAGTATCTCCTCTTTGCTTTTTTCCATTCTGGAGGACACCAACCTATTTGGAGATAATGCACCAAGGCTTGGGTCCAACATGGAATAGGTGCATCATTAGATGGTTGTTCTTGATCATTTTTTAGTAATAGGACATCCTCTTCTTCATCCACTGAGTTAGCTTGTTGCTTGGAGATGAGCTTCTCACACAGATCCTTGCCACGAACCAGTTTGGTGACTTTTTTCTCAATGTCATACTCCAATACACGAGTGATCCAAATGACTCTCTTCTGATTCAAGTCCTTGTTTAGGAGAAAATCCTTGATGCCAACATGAGATACTAACAGTTTAATATTATTGTTCGAGACTAATTGTCTAGACTTCTTCAAACTCTTAACGATCGCAAGGACATGCTTCTCAATGAAAGAGTACTTTACCTCGTAATCCTCCAAGCTATGACTGAAGAAGTCTATTGGCTGCTATAAAACTTCCCTGTTAGGCCAAACTAAGATAGTTGAGATTGTGTCTGACCCTCCAAATGGATATAGCATGAAGTCCTTTGAAAATTATGAGTTAATAAGAGTTGGGGCCTATGATATTATGAGCTTTATGGCCTCAAAACTCTCTTTTCCTTCTGGTTTCCATTTGAATGAAACACCCTTCTTCAACATCATTATTAAAGGCTTCACAAGAGTTGAAAAATCAGGCACAAACCTGTGAATAAAGTTTATTCTCCCAAAGAATATTTTGAGGGACTATTTGTGTTGTGGAAATGGAAGTGTTTGGATGGCTTCAACCCTTTCAGGATCAATTGTTAACCTTTCTCTTGAAATAATGTGGCCCAACAATTTCCACTCATGTTCTAAGAATACAAACTTATTTCAGTTTAATGACACTCCAAACCTTCTACACCTCTGAAATACCTATCTAAGGTGGAAGAGATGGTCTGCAACATTCCTTGAGAAGATGGTGATATCATCTACATACAACAAAACTATATTGTTGATTAATCCTTTGAATGCCATGTCCATAGCTCGCTGAAATGTTGGTCTATAATTTGACATTCCAAATGGCATCTTCTTATAAGCATATGTACCCCACTTGGTGGTGGAGGCTGTCATAAATTGATCTTCCTCTTTCACCATTATCTGATTATATCCCGAGTATCCATCTAGCAATGAAAAAATATCAGAGCTAGCTATAACCTGTAAGATCTATTCCATTGATGGAAGTTTATAATGATCCTTGAGTGATGTTCTGTTCAGATCATGAAAGTCCACACACAGTCTGATTTCTCCATTTCTTTTCCTCACAAGCACCAAGTTTACAACCCAACTTGAGTGCTTGATAAGGAAGATGATGCTGGCCTCAATTAGCTTGTTCGATTATTTCCTCATTAGAGTTCAATGTGGGAGTTTACTAGCCTTTGCTTTTGTCTGAAAGGCTTAGATCTGGGATCCATCTTGATAGTGTGTTGTGCCAATATTGGGTTGAAACCTCTTAAATCCTTGTAAGTCCAAACAAAGACATCTGGGAATTCTTGACAAAGTTGGACGAACTCAAATTTTTATTGTTGGGTACTCACCTTGCCAATTCACAACATTTTTTCTTCATTTATGGAAATGGGCTTTGAATCTTCACCTTTTACCTGAATATTTACTTTCTCCTTCTAGAATTGATGATTTAGGTTGAATATTGACTCCAAATTTACAAGGACCTTTTTTATTTTGTTGGTTCTCAGCTGCATCACTTGGTCACCATAGCGTTGTTCCAACTTGTCTTGGTTTCTGGTATAGGACTCATCTTCTTCTTTTAAAAAATAAGGAAATTACTGATCATTCTTGAAGACTTGCCAACTTGTATTATTATCTGGAATAGCTAGTCTCACAATCACTTTGATATGGGGCTGAGACTTCCCACTCTTGATACTCTCTACTACATGATATGCTGCCCCAATTGTTTCTAGTCTATCTGCTGCTTCATTTTTCTTCCTTGGGATGGAATTGATGTTGAAATATCTAAAGTACTCGATGAGATCCCATACCCTATTTTTATAGATTTTTAACAGATCATTCTTCGCAGCATTCTATCCTCGGACTTGATTTTCAACCAATTCACTATCGCTAAATACGTACAAGTTTTTAATCCTTATTTTTCTTTCCCAATGAAGTCCATGGATCAAGGCTTCATACTCTGCTATGTTATTCAAGAAAGCTAATTGGAAATGAAAGGCTAACTAATATTTCATACCTTGAGGTGAAACAAGCATAGGTCCTCCTCCGGCTCCTTGTCAACTTCTTAAACCATCGAAGAATAACTGCCATACCTCATTATTATCCTTGTGGTCTGGCTTAGTGATGCTAGGAAGAGGATGATTCTCCTCATGCAAATAATAAAATCACATCTTAGAATCCTCCATTTTCTTGTAAGGGTTAAAATCATGCCTCTTTTTTACCCATTCATAAAGATTCAAGTCTGGAATACACCCAACCTTGGTATCCACTTCATAAGTACTTGGGAGGTATTCCTGATCAAAGGATGACTAGTTCACATTGATTGGGATGGGGACATGAGGATAATTATAGAAATACACAATGGGCTCAGATCTGATCGTGGTCTTATCTCCATACCTTGTTCTAAGAAGCATGTGTGACCAATCAGTAGATAAATAGCCTCCAACTTTAGTGGTGAAGTCCCTTGACAGACACAATGCAAAATGCAGTGGCAAGTATATGGTTGATACGTTTTGTAATAAGGTCACATTAGGGCCTGCGTGAAATGTGAGGATAAAATCCTTGATGAATCCAACCATCATTACCGTTTTCCTTTCTAATTAGACTACGCCCTTGGAGATTACTTCGTATAGAAGACCCACCTGATCGGATATTTGTTTTCGCATCACAGAGCTACTTTCCCCTAAATCAATCATGTAATTATGTACCAATTTGTCTCCAATGATCAATGAAACATAGAATGGAGGGGGCTTTAAATTCTTACCTTGTTGTCATCCATGGTTTCCTTCGGGCCTAGCCACATTGGTAAGCACTTTCTCTTGTTGGTTGAGGGGTTAATTTGAGGTTGATCAATTGGACATAGCAGCTTGCAACAGGTCTCTCTACCCTGGGATAGCCAATGACTCCCACATTGAAATATTCACATTTTTTTCTTCATTTTTTCAATGGTGTTAAATGGGGATGAGCTATATTTTTAATGCCCCTTCCCTGGTACATTTTTCTCTTGCACATGGGTCATTACAACCGGTGTATGAGTGGGTATGGAAGGTGGCTTGGGTTGAATCTACACGTTGGGATTTGCACCTTGATTTCCAATACCTTGTGAAGTCATAGAGGGTTTTTGATTACTTGAGTTTGATGATTGTCCCTCTCCAATATTCCTTTTCTTGGACCGTGTATTGATAGCTATACTTTGATAAGGGGATTGGTTCATACCACAAAAATCTTCTTCTTTCCAATTGACAAGCATGGTATCACTTGGAGGTGCTTGTTTCTAGCTTTCTTATTGCTTATTTTCCTCTTAACTAGGCTCTTGGGATGCACCAATGGTCTGTACCATCAAGGCCTATTATAGAGCACCATTGAAACACATTGATTGGTTATGGGGATGATTTCATGGGAAACGCCAATCATATTCTTGAGCCATGTTGTTTTGTGTTGGAATCAAGGCCCTCAATGTTGAAACTACATTTGGATCAGACGGTCTGAAAGGCCTGACTGCTTGAGGTTTTCCTTGGTTCTAATTTTGATTTACAGTCTAGGTAGTGGTCTATTTTTCTGGTATGGGGGCCTAGCTTGATATTGAGTTTGAGGCTGAAATGTCCTAGAACTCTAAACTTGTTGCCTCTTGATAGTCACTAACTCATTTCCTAGGCTCTACAGCTATGTCATAACCTCTTGTAGCTCTTTTAAAGTTCTAGAGGATGAGGTGGAAGATTTAGATGAACTCTGATTCCTTGGAGTAGGTATGGGAGCTAATGTAGGTATTTGCCTAGTGCTTGGAGCTCCTAGTTCTAGATATAGAGGCATAGGTGGCCTAGGTCAAAGTTTACCATCATGAATTAAAAAAATTTCAGCTCTAATGGAAATGTTATAGGCCGCAGGTAATGCTATACCTCCCATGGATTGAATCATTAAGGAAATATCAAAATTTAAAGCTCTAAGGAAGTATAAGAAATCACCTTCATCTATGGGTATCACGGCCGATGGAATCCTATCCCATGTTCTTTGAAATCTGAAGTTGAAATCTGTCAACTACTCATTAGGATCCCTCTTGATGGTTGTCAATTGTTCCAACAAAGATAGATTATCTCCTTTCTCTCCAAATTGATTGTGAAGAGCTCGGAACAGATGGTCCCAATTCTGAATAGAGTCTACTGTTAGACTCCTGAATGATTACGAATCTTTACCCTTGAGTGAAGAGGCTGAAAATTTTACCACAATGTCCATCTCCATGATTTCATGAACTGCGCAGAAATTTGCAATGTCTTGAATGTGTTCACTAGTAGTAGTCTTGTTCTCTCTAGTGAAATATGGAATTCTTTTTAGTGTTATGATTGGGACTGGAATCTATGCATTGAGAGAGAGTGGATTACTGCTCTTGAAATTTACATAGGGGTTAGGTGGTTGTGTCATTATGATTGGCCTAAGAACCCTTGTTGATTGGATGAAAGTCCTACCAAGGGGAGGTGTTGACAATGTCCTATTTGGTGGAGATGGAGACCATTTGAGCTCTTTTCTCCCTTCTCTCTCTCTATCTAGGGACAAGTGCAGATAGAAAAACAATCCTTCTTCTCTAGTTCTTGATCTGGTTTGAATCCTTCTCATGAGTCTGTCGATTTCTAGGATTTTGAAATGAGTGAGCTCTACCTCTTTTGGAGTCACTAGATGTGTAACTTCAAAAGCTTCTTAAAAAGCTAAAAAACTTACAACTAGTGCACATCAATCTTGTTGTAATAAAATGAAGACCTCTTAGTCCCACCGATCATGCCAAAACTGTTAGTACAGAATCAAAACACACCTGAATGTCTGTAACTAGATGAGTTGAGACCCTCAGTGTGATTACAGAACATGGAGCATCTCTAAAAGTGTGGGAATTTGAAATTGAGAGATCTCTTCAGATGAGGGCCGGTTCCTATTCCTTTGTTCAGGTGCACACAAATAAATTACAGATGATCTACTTTAAAACCTACTCTATCCTACTAAGGAGACAAGGTTGAGAAGATACGAGAAAGTAAACTTAAGCTAACAAGGTGATGCACTAAAGGGAATGTTAAACACTCATTTTTCAATCTAACACATACCATAAAAATGCAATACAACCATCATGCATAGAATAACAAAAAATCCAATGAGAGATTAGAAGACAACAATGAACACATAAGAGGGTGGAGAATCATCAAAAGACAAATATTATTGCTCCAGAGTTGATACAATACATTACAGTAGTAAAGAGGCAAAACTTTGTATTGCAATTTGAATGGGAGGTTTTGAAAAATCCACAACATTCACTTGTAGATGAGGGAAGAAGGGAGGTTGCAAAACAGAAATGTCAACCCTTTACAATGAGCCAAACTCCTACCTTTATAGATGCAACAAGGAGGGGAGAAGAAAAGTGGTGGTAAACCTGATTTGGAGCTCAACTACTAGCCTAAATGCCCGTACAAATTCACCCATAATCTGTTGAGTCTGCTACTCTATGTCTGCTCGACATGTCAAAGAAGGAAGAATGATTGATAAAATCAAATTTGATCTGGTTGTTGAAGCAATCAGATCACATATTAATGACATGAAAAACATTTTCCTAATTCTCACCCACCTAACGTTCTCAAAATTAGGAGTTTCAAGCCTTCATGGCAGAAAGGAGGTCGAGATCTTTCCAAAATGTCCTCTCCTACCTAAATATGAGATCCCACTCGAAATATATGACTGTCTTAAGGTCCTCAAGTCAATCGCTTAACACAGGATTGAAACATGCAAGGGTCTGTCCATATAGGGGCTATGTGGTAACCCCGTGTTCATTTGATATTTCACCTCCTACCTTTTCTCTTAAAATTGCACCCATGAGACACAAGGTCATCTGTGGGCCTGTTCAGGTTCCTTATTGTATTCTGCTTTAAGCCCCCTTTGATGGTGGAGACACTGTGCTCAACTTGAGACACATGGAGGCTTCGCGCTTCTTTGGAAACTTCCTGCATATTTTTCCTTTGGCGTTGCATGGATACGACACGTGGAAGCCTCTACAGAATTTTGTAATTTTCAAAACCCGTTCTTATCTTTTCGGACTCTGGCCATGTAGTAGGTTGGCACTCGTTTGGAAACTACCATTCGAACCATGCCTTTGAAATTTCACCTAGCTGACACTTGGCTCCCTCCGCGATGCTTTTATACTTAGCCGATTCAGGTCCGATGAATAATACCTTTACAGGTGAGACCCTAGTAGCCTACCCCTTAATTTATTATAACAGGACATGTGGCATCATCCATAGCCACTGTTGTTTCCTTTGTGTTTTGGCTAAGTCTCCTTTCATTTAGCAGGGCCCTACGTGTGACTCTGGACACGTGGAGGATTAGTGCTTGTTTGGGGCCTATCTCCGAAGTTGATTCTCAAAGTTGTGCCAAGTCGACACATTGCACCTTCCGCTAGCCGTACCCTATTTAGACTTTTCAATAGCTGGTAGAACCTTTTCTCTAACCCCCAGCTACGTGGTAAATTGGCACTCTTTTGAGGACCACTTTGTTGACCCAGCTTTGGTATTGTGCTGGAACGACATGTGGAGGCTTCCTCTGACCTTCTTATACTTAGCCAATTCAATCGGCTGACTCTGTCTCCCTTTTGAATCTTGAACATGTGGAAGCTCCGTGATCATTTGAGACTGGCCCTTGAGCTGACCCATTTAAATTTACACCATTGAGGCACGTGGCACCCTTCGCTGACTCTACCCCATCTTGACTTTTCAAGTACCACTCTATCCACCTTTTGAATCATGAACACGTGGAAGGCTAGCGCTTGTCTAGGAGACCCACTTTTACATTTACCTTTGAAGATGAGCTGAGCTGACACGTGGCTCCTTCCACGAGTCTGCAATACTTAGTTGATTCAGGCCGATGTCTTTCTTGAACCCTAGACACATGGAAGCCATGCTCTCATCCAAGTCTCCACTTTGGATTGCACGTTTTTAATTTGTGCCATTGAGACATGTGGAGATTAAGTAATTTATCTATATTTAACCAATTTGGGCCCGCTACCATTTGAATTCTGTTGGATGCTGACCACGTGGAGAGCTGGTGCTAGTTTGTGTCTCCACCTTGGGTTCTCATTGTTGAAATTACACCGAGCTTACACGTGGTTCCTTCTACTCGTTTAGACTTTTCAAAGGTTGAATCTGTCCCTTTTTTGGCCTGGTACACATGGAGACTTTGTGCTTGTTTGGGGGGAAACACCCTTGGCCTCGACCCTTAAAGGTGCATCGTTGGGACACATGGCAGCTTCTGCCATCTCTCCCATACTTGGCCAATTTTAGCCTGCTCTGAATCATTTGTGAAGCCTGAAGACTTTGAGCCTTTCTTCGTTTTTCTCCTAAGAGCCTCAAGTTTCTTTGATGTTGTTTTCCTCCTTTGTCGATCCTTCTCATCCATTGTAGATTCCACCTGCAACCTATTTATTGGATTTCAAATGTGGGCTAGTACGCTGGAAACATCCATTGGATTTCTTATTGCATAGGGTCATGTTTGATCAATTTTTCTGGGGGAAAATTGAGATAACAGGTAGAAAAATATATAATTTTGATGTGAAGGTATGTGCATGAGGGGAAATTGTTGATATCATATAGGCAGAGAGCAAAATTTGAGGTATCTTATAACTCTAGATTGACATGGAAGTCTTTTAAGGTGAGTCCATGAACTTAGATCATTTTATGCTTGATAATAGATCACAAGGGGAGTGTTAAGGTGTTCTCAAAATTGGTGGAGTGTCTTAAGAAGAGATGAAAAAATCATTTAATCCTTGAACTTATATTTGAAAACCTTAGGAACATAGCTAAATTACAAGCTTGGGATAAGGGTGAGTAAAATAATCAATTTTTGGGATCTCAATGACCTTGATTGCTGAGATGAGTGGGATAAAAGATAGAAAACATAAAGTAGGCAATGAATGAATGGTTTTAAGATAATTAAAAAAACTACATGAATTTTCCATTTTCTTTCCTTGAAGGAAGAAGTAAATTTTAGATGATATAGGTTGAATTGAAGTAGGTTATATAACCTAGATTCTTGAGAGTGTGTGAAGGTTTTAGATGCTCTACATCAAAAGTGTCTGAGAATTCCCAACTAGACCTCAAGGTGTCTTCATTACCATTATCAATAGAAAACCACGTGGGGGATTAAAGAGGGTTAAAACCCATAAATGAGGATCACAAGTGACGATGTGCACATCAACGGACATGTGAAAAACAACGTGAAGAGATCTCAGGAGGAGAAAGTATCAACCGAATATGCATGCAAAGATTTGAAATACTGGCAGAACCTGGTTAAACCATAAAACTCTCCTCTATCTCATAGATCAAATGGGGTGTACATATAAGAGGTGCTGAGTAATCCCCAGTGCTACAATCATGAAAACTCGAGTAGAGAGGGGGAGTTACATTCCCAAAATAGAAGTGTAACTCCCAATGACGCATATGACACACTGACATGCTAACACACTGATGTGCTGACACACTGACGCGTAAGAGAATCTCATAATGATCCCTAAATGAAACATAGACCTATGATCTCACCTAAGTGAAATGAATCACCTAATGATGTGGAAAATACACACCAGCACCCCCCTTCATCGTAACTTAGGATGAGGTGGAAAGTCAGAAATGAGAAATGGATCTCGACATAAAGCTTGATGAGGTACTCATGCATAAGAAAAATTTCCCAAGTAGTGAAGGAAAACCTAGTGGGAAAAACATCCACCACAAGAGAACAAAACACTCTCTAATCTAAGAAAGATGCCAAATATGGGTCCCAGCTCTAGATGATCCTGAAAAGGTACCCATGTACAAAGAGGTAATCTCTCAGAAAGAATAAGAAGAGAGAAGAAGATGGAGAGGAGAGGAATGCAGAAGATGCCATGGATGGATATGAACTCTGCATCTCTAAGAGGTCTCCCCGAAGAATGTCGATGACGAGATCCTCTGCCTCTAGACTGAAGAAGAGCCACCCACAACGAACTGTGTGCCTGCCCTTAGGAAGGACGGAAATTACGTGTTGGAAGTGTTCCCACTCCACAAAGGAAACTGAAGGTAGCAACACGAAGAACTTTGAGTATGGTGCACGAAAGTGTGACATAGGTCTATCGAGTGAGTGCCAAGGAACCAAAGGTAATGCCACATGTGTAGAACTGTCAGAGTGAAAAAGAGGAACACCCATAGAAAGGATGTCCAAGTGATGTGAAGGGAATAAAACATCCTCCACAATAAAAAAGGGATCCACAACTGAGGGTGGATCAATGAAGGTCTCTAGAAATGTGGAAGTGACATGATTCTCGGAAGGGGCACTCCCAACAATAGAGATGATGAACTCCTTTGAAACACCTGTAGATGGATGAGGGACCTATAAAGCATCACAAGTGGACTCTGCGAAAAGATGACTAAGGTCAGGCACATACTTATCCCAATGAGCGGGCTCAACAAACAGAAGAGCGATGTAAGATAGGTATGAGTCATCCAATGAAGGAAAACGAGTGAAATGCACCTCATACACTAGAAGTGGAAAGGAGGTGGGTGTGATGACAGTATGAGGCTGAGTAGAAGACTTCTTGATATCTAATGAAATGTGGGATGTGCCAACACTCTCTAGAATAGTGAGAGAAAGAGGAGAGAATTCCTCTGTAATGCTCTCTGCATCAGAACTGGGTACACAATCCTCGTCCTCAAAAGTAGAACCAAGTGAGTCTATGTCAGTGGAACTGCCATCACATGAAGAAATGGAGGAGAGGACTGAATCAACAACAGGAACAACTTCAGTATGTGAAGGGTCTCCATAGAAGGACTAAAGAATGCTCCAGACACGGTGGGGTGGATCTGAGTTTGCCACGTGAAACCAGAGAGAACGAGAGACATGCATCATCATGTGACCAAAAACATGGTCACGAGTGTCAAGGAAGTCCTCTAGATGACGATTATCAGCGGGTGCAGGAACTGGCCCAAGCAAGAAGGGTAAAAGACCCTCGTGGGCAAAGTACCATGGAAGCACACCAAATTGAATAGTTCCCTCTCCCAGTGAGAAGTGGCGGAGGTTGTAAAGTGATCCTACAACGCTCAAGTCTAGGAGTAATCTTTATGATGCAAAATGAAAGATGCACAAAAACAAGACGTCAGACTCAGCTGATAATGCATCTGCGTGTGTAGGCCCAAGAGTACAAGCAACCCCCCCATAATGCAGAACTTTATAAAAGTAGTTTGTTTACAAAACTACAATTTCATCACGTAAAGTGTGAGAAATCATGTAACTTTGACTAAAGAAGTGCTCAAAAATGAGCTACGAGTCAAAAGTTATGGAATTAAAACAATTCCCGCAACTGATCTAAAAAGCCAATAAATGCTGCAAACACATTAAAAAATGCCTGAAATGGGTGTAAAGGGTGTTGTGTGACTACTCGTTGGAAATGGCACAAAATTTTAGATAGGGTTTGTTTTGACTGCGAGGGGGGATTAGCCTCCTACAACCCCGGACCTCACCCTCTATCTTTGACACTCGTAGGAAGGGATTCAATTACAAGCAAAAATAGCCTAAAATCCAAATTTTAAAATGTTACAAAGCCATGAAAACGTTTTTGCCTAAAAACATTAAAAAAGTGGGATTTTTTTAACCTTAAACAATTCTAAAAGCGAGCCAAGGGCCCATGTGGACCGATCGGTAGTCTAGCCATGTGTCAGAGGTGGTTCCACATGTTGTGTGAATAGCCGAAAGTGTAGGGGACACTGTGAAACACGTTGATTCATCACAGGTATGCAAAGTAGTGAAATGGTTGGAGAAACCGTCAGATAGATCTCAGGGCAGAGACGTGATGAAGCAATCCACATGTTGGCTAGGAGCCAAGTTGCAATCATTCAGCTAGGTTAAAATGACCCAGAAGAGCTATGTGCCGGAGTGGATCTGACAGGAAGGATTGAACCAACAAATTGCCACTTGCGGGAAAAAGGAGAGCCATTACAAAAGCTCCATCGGTCTCCACGGAAATGAAACCATCGACACAACAGACCAGTGCAGAGTTCACGTGCCCACTGCAGAGTGCACGTGCTAGAAGCAACAAGTAACAGTGGGCTAGTAGAGTAGCGGTTGAGGGAGCCGTTGGAGGGGTCATGCCAGGAGCTACGCTGGAGAGGTGTTACACTGGTGAAACTGAAACCGAGTCAAACCAGACCGAGCAGGGCTGAAACAAACTAGTACAGTGAAGCACAATGGTAAAACTGAGTCAAACCAGGCCGAGCAGGGCCAAAACAAACTTGTACAATGAAGTAGAGTGAGGTAGGAGGTCAGAGGACAATGCAAAATACTCGTGCAGCAATAGAAAAACATGTTGAGTGAAGCAACAAGAGCCCAAAAAACCAACGCACAAGTCAGTAGATCAATGCATGAGTTGAACACTACGCGGCAATAGCAAGTGTTTAACGAGGTATGAGCTAGTGAGTCGAAGACTAATGTAAACCATGTTTAAACAGGGAATAGCAAAGGAAAAACCCAAGTTTACGCCTTGAAACATAGTACACTTCATGAAAACACCTCCAAAGTCACATGCAAACCCGGAGAATCGAGTGGTCAAAGACAATAAACCTGAAAAACACCAAAAACTAGAACAACAACCTAACAAACCATGATCTAGCCCAAACAGAGGTATAAACACATCGAAAGCTGGAAAACACGCACAAAAACATCGATGAGTGAATAGATCCACAAGATCCACTCTGATACCATGAAATAGGGTTTAAAACCTACAAGCGAGGATCACGAGGGATGACGTGCACATCAACGGACATGCGAACGGTAGCGTGAAGAGATCTTGGGAGGAGTGAGCATCAACCGAATGTGCATGCAAAGATTTGAAACACGGGCATGACCTGGTTAAGCCATGAAACTCTCCTCTATCTCATAGATCAAATGGGGTGTACATATAGGAGGTGTTGAGTAACCCCCAATGCTGTAATCATGGCAACTTGAGTAGAGAGGGGGAGTTACATTCCGATAATAGAAGTGTAACTCCCAATGATGCATATGATGCATTGACGCACTGACATGTTGATGCACTGATGCGTAAGAGAATCTCATATGACCCCTAAATGACACATGGACCTATGATCTCACCTAAGTGAGATGACTCACCTAATGATGTGGAAAATACACACCAACAGGGGAGACACGAAGGGCTATTTTTGAAATCTTGTCTGATAGAAGCAAAGGTGGGGGTGGGATGTTTTATCTTTTGCGGGAGCACATATCGTGGGAAATAGATGAGCCCCAAAAAATTTGATGAGCTGGTGGGTGGGGTGAAACCATTTTGATGAGATAGGGGAGATAAATTTATCTACGATTGATTGTGTGGAGACCAATGAGAATGAATGAAAGAGTGACGTTAAGAATGGCTCCATCGACCATCATAGAGACTACCATCGCGGGGTGGGGAGCACCGAGAAGGTGAAGGTGGATCTTGAGAAATATTGTAGGGGGAATCCATCAACTGACATAGAATTGTATAGAGTTACTCCATAAAAAGGTCCTCCTTATTATCTTTCTCTTGAATCTATAGTAGCACATTGGAGATAACCACCCACTTGTTATAAATAAAATAATATATATCAACTTCGGAATTAGAAAATAAAAACATATTGCTTTCTTTCAATAGCATAAAAACAATTTCCCCTCTGAAAGCATGCCAAATATGAGACAAAAGGTGGGGTAATCTAGGATTATCTCCTAAAATAATATTTTTCTAGGTAAAACACTATGGATGAGTCTTGTGACATCGAATATCCTAAGAATCTTAAACCCTATTACACATTATTTTTTAAGCCTAAGAGATGAAATATTTGTAGTTCGAACATAATTCTAAAGATTGGAATGTAAGAAGGATACTTATAATGTTATGGAGGAGGTCACAATGAACCTATAAAAACATTTGAATCCTTGATATCATTTGGGAGGATAATAAAAATAATATATAGTTAAATATCCTAAGAAATCTTACATACAATGTAAGCACAAATTTTATGAGAGCGATGTTGGCGAGATTAGACTAAGTAAAGATGAGTGATTATGGTAATATGTTGATAGTGAAAAATGGTATTTTTATAGGTACTATACACTTTCAAAATGCCTCATGAACCAAAACAACAAAATAAAGCTAAAAGTTATTCATTATCCTGTACAACTCAGTCTAGGGTTTGAGAAAAGAAAATATGAGTAAATATGAGTTAAAAAATTCTAGAACTTTTCTGTAATGAGGATGTAGGTAAGAAAGAGGTGTTTATTAAAATTCAAGGATATTTCAATAGGTTGGATGGGTTAAAAGTTAGAAACTACAATCCAGATTGTTAGGAATAACCTGTTTTGACGGTTTTGAAGGAAACTTGATCAAAGCAAAAGGATACTAATTTTATAACTCATGAAAATTTTATTGTATATGGATATAAATCTAATAACCGAGATGAAATAGTTTGGAAATGAGAATAAATAATAAAGAAGTAAGGAAATAAAAACCCTATTCCCAACCCTCTACTTGCACAATTTTAGTAATTTTTGGTCTAGTACTTCTAAGAGGTTACAAAGAAAAAAATGGAAGATTTATTATAAGTGATTAGGAGATGAACAAGGTGAGACATACTATGTTGAATGGATTTTGAAATCATCACACTTCAAGAATGGTAAAATATTGGTTAAGAACCCATCTAGTTCAAGAAAATAGTAGAAAGAAGGAGTAACAATGGTGTTTAAGAGAGGATCCTTAGTAAGAAGTTGCAAAGGGTTTTTTAAGGAGATTAAGTAAGTTTCTTTAGAACTGTAATAAAAAAATGACCAATGAAGATTGAAATATTAGTTTAAATGGGTTATGTAGACCTATTAGGTCTTGTTGGAAAACGCTAGAGGTGAAATTTAAAGACATAAACTAGGAATTGGATCCTAAAACTTGAAAAGAATTACAAACTCTATAACAGGGACTCAGATATATTATTACATTCACAATAAAAAATTTAGGCTACCTTGGATAATAATATTTTCCAAATGACATGGCTATAAGGAAAAGAGACCTAATTGAGACACAAGATTGTTTCTTAAAGGAGTTATACTAAATCTCAGGGCATAAAACATGGATATAAGTTGTAATAGCCAAATGGGTGTCTAAAAATGTGTTTAATTTGGTTTGAAACCTAGTGATTCATTATGAGATAAAAGGTTTCCATGTTTTTAGGGATAAAAGAGCTCTTAAGAATATTCAATAACGTGAAGAAGTTGAGATAGTGTTTTGATTCTTTGATAATTTTTTAATCATGATTGGTGGATGATTCTAAGCATGTTATAGGTGATTATAGACTTTGTGACATCCAAGATGATAAATTTGGTATTTGTTTACATTTGAAGGTTTGTGATTTATTTTTCATATTGGCTTGTTTGATGAAGTTTATCTTATATTTGAAATTGTTGTTCTCATGTGAAAGGGGAAATTAATTCTTTTTTCATCATGGCCCTCGATAAAATATGCTAACTATTTTCTATTAGGATGATTATAATGATAACATGGAAAATCATGCTACTAGAATACAAAATGTTTGTAGGAAACTAATCATATTCTTTCATTACAATAGGCCCTTCTCAATATGGGTCTATTGGTATGGGTCCCTTTCCAGGTGTGACCAAGGCCTCTTTGCAAATTTTATAATGATTTTTTTTCTTATGGAGGTCAATTATGGGTTTCCTAAAGATCCTAGGAGTGTTGTCTAATAGATCACTTTGAGATGCTATAAATTTCCATGTAATTTATTTTTTAGGGTCTTTCTCTTTTGCATATTTTCTTTGGTTTGAGAAACAATATCAATAACCTTAGCCTCTTGTATTTCATTGGTATATGTAATATTCTAATGAAAATGCATCACAAATTGACTAAGAAGATCCATAATTTCACCCATGGATACCATTAATTGGTCCTACATGAATATCCTTGTGATCATGTCATATGAAAATATTTGAATTCTCCTTGAGATTACATCATACAATTGTGGTGTGCAATGTTGGAAAAAATTATTGTGTGGATGAATCCCCTACTTACCCCCCTACTACAGCCAAATCCTGTGATGCCAAGATTTTATGCTCAGCTCATCAGGAACCTCTGAAACTCATTCAATCATGGTAGGAAAACGTCCCTCACCTGGAGATCCTTATATTCATGGTGGATCGGGCTAAGGTTAGATATAAAAAAAATATGTTGGCAGGTTTTCTATACTCAAGCTAAATATTAATTTCATTAGAGAGTGGTGCAAGAGTAAATGGGTGTGTAAGCTAGATGTCAAGGATCTCGTGTGGTGAGATATCCTTTTCTTCTTTCAGGAAGATTCAAAACTAAATAGGGTGCTTCTGGGAGTGCCATAGTTTTATGGAAAATCATCTCTGAGCCTTTTTCATTGGAGGAATTATTTAACTTTGGAGAACACTTTCCAGGAAATCTTTGTTTAGACTCAGCTCCCAACTCTTCCTTTAAAATTTTGGGATCCAGAAGTTTTCTTCGACATTGCGAGATCAATGGGATGAAGGACAATTTAAGCACATATTATCACCATGAGATGGATGGTTAGACTGAGTGGGTGAACCAGATACTAGATGAATTTCTCTGTATGTATGTTATGGATCATCAGTCGTGATGGTAGGAGTACTTATATATTGTAGAGTTTGTGTACAATAATATTTTTTAGAGTTCCATCAACATGGAACCATTCCAAAAATTGTATGGAAAAGATTTTAGGAATCCATTGAGATGGGAAAGTATAGAGGACAGGGTTACTATTATGACATATATGTTAAAGGATATGGAAAACTACGTCACTTTGATCAGTTAGAGGCTATAGGAGGCACATGATAGGAAAAAATGGTATGTTGATGGGAGGATGATAAACGCTAGTTGTGAGGATGGATCAAAGTTTTTCCTGAGAATCAGACCTCATAAGATCCACATACGCTATTGAAAATTCTCTAAGATAACTTAGATATTTATGGGTCTATTTGATATCTTGGAGTGGATCAGACCTGTGGCCTAGCACTTAGCTTTACCACCCAACTTGTCTCACATTCACGATGTCCTTCATGTTTCTATTTTACGAAGATATATACTAGATCCATATCATTTCTTGGATTGGACCACCTTACAGGTGTAGGAGCAGGGGCATGTGATTTGTGAGCCCATGTGTATCCAAGAGCGCCGGAACCTTGCCATTAAAGGGTGTGAGATTAACCCAGTCTATGTCTAGTGGGATCGATATGATGAGTCATCAGGTACATTGGAGGAAGCCACAATTATTTGAATAGAGTTCCCACATCTAATCCGATGACTTCAAGGATGAAGTCAATTCTAAGGGGAGGGGGATGTAGTGGCCACTTCTCTTCAAATTTCATCATAGTTATGATCCCGATTATTTGTTGCATAGTAAAATGGGACATTGTTATGAATTGTACATAGATTTTTCTTAGACATTATGAAAATTTATATTATGATCTTGCTTTTTATTCTTATTATGGATTATGTGGGTTCATTGAGGACATTCATATATATTGTATTAGATTATGAGTTAGTGTTATTTTGCTTAAATGTTGACATCTCAGACTCTTGAAAAATGTGACTATGTTTGGATGATTTGAATAACCTTGTGTGTTTATTGGTGTCATGATTTATTAAGAATATGATGATAATAGGTGATCAATAGTATGTTAATTCATCTAAATAGGTGTAAGTTACAGTGAATGTATGAAGTGCGTGATTACCAAAAAATATGAGTTGTGATAGATGATTATGTAAAATCATAAGGTGATAGTAAAATGATAATGGGTTTAGTAGAATCATGATGGTTAGTGATTGTAAATAATTGGATTAGAAATGAGTTTTCTTAACTATGTTAATGATGCAATTATGTTATGTGATAAATGGTATATGTTGGTTTGGTTTCTTGACGTAAGGATATGGCCTTAAGGTCGAATGCGGTATTGTCTTGGTTATATGCATGAAATGAAATCAAAAACATAAAGGGGGGACTAGGAAGACTAACTATGGAAGAATATTGTGTGTATAATGTGGTCACTGTCATAACCCATGTGTGTTTGTTGTCATGTTTGCTTGTCATGTTTTCTATGAGGTCTCTAATGGGGAGAAACCTCATAAGTGACCATGTTTGTGAATGTTTGTATTTTCCTTCTATTTATTTAGTGTGCTCTATAGATTATGTTAAGTAATTTTTTGAATTATTATAATTATGGGATTTTGCAAATGGGGGTAATGAATGTACGAGATATTCCATAATTCCTTTATACTCTTTAGTAGAATTTAATGTGATCTTGGATTGTGTGTCATCTCTATCTTAAAAATTTAGAGTTAGGATTTGATCCAATTTTTTGAGATTTTTGGGAAAAGTTTTAACTCCTTAAACTCTCCCACCCACCTAAGCTATGGAATGAGGGGATAAATTAAGCCCTATTATTTTTTTTGATGGTTAATAGACCATGAATTCCACCTCTTGTACCTTGATTCTCTAGTTTCATTTTTGAATTGTGGATTGAGGAGGATTGTGTGTGTAAGTGAATGGGTCATATATGCATTTTCCATATTAATGAAGTCTTGATTTTTGTGATGGGATTGTGAGTTGGAATGAGGAGAAATGAGGTGGAATCCTAAATGGAGCCACCTCACCATCATCTCCACCACTTCTATTTAATGGGGTTTTGATTTATGTTGGGGGTTACTTGCTTTTGGAAATTTTAGAGATAATTTATTGTGGATGGATTGCATTTTGGAGAAAGGATTTTTTCTTGGTTAATTTAAGATTGAAAGTTATCTCAATGGAAAGGTAGGCCTCTTTGAACTAAGTTGTTATGAAATTCTTGTTTATGTTTGTAATGTGAATGTTTGGAAATCTTTTGTGGGATTGGGAGTAGATTTGGCCATACGAATTGTGTAGGGAGAGGGAAATGGAGCCATTTGTGGAGGTAAAAGGGAGATTTTGAGGATTTTATGGAGAGAGTGTGAGAAGGGAATCCACCTATGTGGAGCTAAAATGGATCAAGCTACTTTTTTGCTATTCATTATGGAGAGAAAAGGATTATGTGTGAGTTATAATATTGCACTTAGAAGCTTGGTTAGACCCGTATCCCTCTTGGGAGGTGTAAGGATATGGCCTCCAGATTATCCTCTCCTTTGGCTATATTTTGAGCCTATGTATGAACATGTTGTTACAGATTTTTGTTTGTTTTAGAATTTTGTTGTTGCAGATTTTTTTTGTGTGTTGTTAGTTTATGAAGCATTTTTATGTTGGTCTACCATGGTTGTAAACATCTTTCATTCTTCCATTGTTTGGGCTTGGGAGCCAATGAGAAGGTAGGATTTACCTTCTCATTGGGTTATGGTTGGGAGGTGAGTATGGACTAGCGCATTCCCTTTTTATTTGTGGTTAGAGTTGTAGATGGAGAAATGAAGTAACAGATAGGAGGAAATTCTTTGGGGTGCACTGTTGCATATTTCTCTTCGTTTTATACTTGTAAAATTGAGTAAATCTTTGTTGTTGAAAATAATTATTGGGAAGGGAATAGTGTAATGATATATTGAAGATTAATTTGTTAAATCCTTGTAATTCTAGAATATGTTTGACTTTGTTACAATCATTATAGAGTTGAGTAAGCTTAAGTTGGGATTTTTCTTATAATACAAATGAATCAATTTTGTTTGACGTATGATCCTTGGATTTGTAACATATGAGGAATGAAATACTTCTTTCATGAAAATATAAGTATGATTTGGTGTGGGTAAAAAGGGATAAATATTCTCTGTAAAATAAAAAAAGATTTCAGAATTATCCGGTGTGTTTATGTTGTGGAAAGTAGTAAGATATAGTATGGTGTGATTATTACTGTAAAAATAGTTAGTCTATGGAGAATTTTTTTAGTGCATTGTGAACTACATATCTTGAAAAGAAAAGGTTTCATTATTGAATGGTTGTTTTAAGTATTAAAGTAGTAGGATGAATCAAGATGTATAACTGCTAGTAAATAAATCTCTGAACTTGTACAAAAAGAGGAAAATTCATTAACCTGGATGGTCCTAAAAGAATATTTGGGTAGTTGTTGCTACTTTTCTTGAAATTATAGAATGGATCTGCATATGTATGTGTGAATTTTTTTACAAATGTATACACATGGATGTAAATCTACATAATCATTAAAGGCCTCAGACTTTTAACAAAATTGCATTTTGAAGTTGTCATACACAATCTTTAACCTTCTGAGTCAGTATATATATGCATGTATATGCACACACACACACACACAGATATATATATATATATATATGCATATATGTATATATAATTCACATATATAGCCCGTCGGAGGTATAACCCCAGTGAGGAAACAAAGGATTATCGTTGTCCCCCCTCCCCCTCATACTTCGAGGGAGACCCCCCTCGGGGGGTATTAACCCCAAGGATCCCACTTTGTTGTCTGGTCTAAAGTTTGTGTGTGTGTGTGTGTGTGTGTGTGTGTGTGTGTGTGTGTGTGTGTGTGTGTGTGTGTGTGTGTGTGTGTGTGTGTGTGTGTATGCACACACACACATATTATATGTTTGTGGTGTGTGTGCACATATATGTGTGCTTATATGCATATATATATATATATATATATATATATATATTATCTATATATATATAATCCATTAGATAATTTTATAAGTCCAGATCTAGACTAATGCATGGAACTTAAGGAGCCGATAAAATTGAGGATGAAGGAGTTAGGGTTTTTGATGGAGCAAGCTTTGAGGGCTTGTAACGACAATAGAGCCGAGTGGTTGGAGTGGGTGAAGGCATTAAGAGATTGTGGTGAGCTTGGACTGTCTTAGCTCTTTCTTAGATGAGCATTCGCATCGAAGGGTTAGTGACTCATTCTAGCCCAATCGTGGAGAGCTTTCTCGTTGGGTTGTTTAAGGAATACAGTCAGACTGTTGGGTTTTTTTTTGAGTCGGGATGTGACATTTTTTTTAGTTACTCTTTGGCTAGATTTTAGCCCTATCTCAATTTCTCATTTTTCCAATCGAGGAGGTTAGTGTCTACTTTCGTTAAGTTTTACCAATGTAGAAGGGACTCTGCATATGTATGTGTGGAGAATTGTTTATAAATGTATACATATAAATATAAATATACATAATTATAAAAGGGATAAGACTATTAAAATATGCATACACACACACACATATGAACTGTACATAATTATGAACCGAATAGATGGAGAGTTTGTAGATGTATCTTCCCCTGTTGTGTTTGTTTTCATTACTCTTTCCATTTCAATCTCATTGCATATATATTATGTCTATCTTATGCTCTTATAAGGATTCATTATCATTGTGTATGTATGGAATATTGTTGTGAATGCATTTGCTAGAATGTGGAGAGCTGTTATCACCCCTTCTACTATGCACTTTGCTTATACTTTCAACACATTGAAAATACTACTCTCACACTCTCCTTTTCTAGTGTATCACTGCATTAGTGTAGGATTTTATTTCATACACTCTCTCTCCTTGGTCTGCTGGGAATTTAGATTAGGATTAGATAGTTTTTCCTTACATTAGAGTAGATTGTGGCAGGTAGTTTAGGAGGAAAAACCATATTTTTTTTGGAGGTCTATCTCAAGTAGCAAGTCCCACAACTTGGAGATAGTACCCATGTTATCCACTAACACTGTGAGGTCAAGCACACACACTTATGAAAACCATAAGGTAAATTGATTTGGTGATAACAAGAACTTAAGAAGCCAGATAAACACGAGGATAGGGGATTTAGGGTTTTTGGATTGACCAAGCTTTGAGTGCTTGTAGTGGAAAGTGAAGACGAGTGGTTGGAGTGGGTGAAGCAGGTTAAGAGAGGTGGAGAAGTTGGACTATCTTAGGTCTTTCCCTAGCTGAGCATTGCATGGAATGGATACTGACTCGTTCCGGCCCACTCGAGGAGATATTGCTTGTTGGGTTGTTTAAGGAATACCATCAGAATGTTGGGTTTCTCTTTGAGTCGGGATGTGAAATATTTTTTTAGCTTACTGTTCAGCTAGATTCTAGCCCTATCTCGATTGATCCTTTTTCAACTGAGGATTTAGTGTCTACTTCGATAATTTTTACTCTTTTTTTATCGTTTACTGATTGTGTTGGCAGTGGTGCACCAACTTGAAGGGGTTTCATATGTTTCTAGGGATTTTTTCAGGGGTGGAGGCTATCATTATGGAGGTGGAGAAGTATCAGGATCCCATTATTCCTTTTTCCCTAGTTCTATATTTTCAAGATACTCATCCAAATCTCATAGGGGGTCCCACAGAGTAGTTCGACACTACTTTTGGTTAGTGATTGAATTATGGTTGGGGGTTTTGCTACCATAAGGGTGAGGATGTTGTGGGTGTTGTCCCTTCCATTTCCATTGGTCTGATCTTATTTGGTTTGTTTTTTCAGAGGGTATTGGCAGCGGTTGGGAGGAAGGGCCTAGGGCCAGAGTCAGGTTTCTATGTTTTGTTGGGGCCTTTTCTTTGATTTTATTTCCTTCCATCTTACGGATCAGTCATCCTAGTTTCCTAAGTATAGGACTTTGGATGAAATATTGGTCCACAATTGTTCACCCTCTGGTTCGGATGCTTCATCAACAAGTGAATGTGAGATATAAGGTTTTCTGGGTTGTTAAATTTCAGTTAATTGGTGGTTATTGAGTAGGACAATCCTCTCAGGTCCGCGTTGTTTTTTCTCCCCTTCACTCTGAAAGTGGTCTCGTTGTGGAGATGGGATGCATGTCGGCGGTGGATTGTTTATCGATGATGGTTGGTAGTGGTATGATGCCATTTTTTCTTGGTTTCGTGGTTTAGAGTGTGTGGGGGATTTTCTCTTTGTGTGTTGGGACATTCTGTGGCGATGTGCATTTTTGGTATCAGCTTTGTTAGCTAGGCTCAACTTTATTGTAAGTAGGATTTATTTCTTCGTTATGTCTAGAGTTGAGGGGTTACCTTTTTTTGTCATTCAGTGGATTGCATGCTATTGTTTTTTTCTTCCTATCATGCTCGATCCTCGCTCGCAAGGGAAAGATGTGAGGGGAAAGGTGGAATTTATTGCAGGAGAGCCCCATTCACAGTTGCGGTGGGTGCAAGGTGTATGGGTCCCTTTGGTTTGTATGTGGTCAGTTATTCTTGTGTTTATTTTGGTATCAGTGCTTATTAGCCTAAATATCTTGTAATTGGTGGTGTCCCGCAAACCTTCTGGTTCATAGTTCTAGTAAAAATATTTTAACTCTATAAACAAAACTTTACAAGCCCAGATCTGCTCGACATTTCAGGCTTGATATTTTCTTTGCATCATAATAAAAGAACTTTACTTGAGATCCAAAGGCATAGTTGTGTTGAAACCCATGTTAGCAATGTAAATTTAGTAGTAACTAGATAGTTATAGTGGATGAAATTTAGGGTAAATAACCCCTATACACAGATATAATTTTGTAACCCCAACATCCCCCATTTTATTGTATACAAAGAAAAGAAAAGAAAAAAAAGTGGTTTCCAATTATTGTAGATGCAGACCTCCTTTCCTCCATTTCCAGCTCCACTTCCCTCCCTGCACAACCGAAAGTAAAGGAAACAAAAAAACATTTCATTCCCTAACTTATGTGACGAAGCCCTAAGGGGTGATTGAATCAATATGTGGGAATGTGGATTAGGTTTAGTTTAGTTTTATTTTTATCTTATAATACTCAAGACTACAGTAAGATATTAAGGTAAGTGGTGGGATGTATTTAAGATAAAATATGTTATTATGATCCTATGTTAGGTTATGTTATGGTTAGATTTAGGTTCGGATATTGTATTTAGATATGATATTATAGGTATATTTTAGGTTAGGTTGAAGTTATTGTGTTTAATATTAGAAAATCCTCATGTGTAGGAAATCTAGGGTAGAATTATAGTTTTTCTTTAGATTATAAATATATGTTATAACATGAATTAATACGTGGTTGTGTATATAAATGAGATTTTAATATATATACTATATTATATGGAATACAGTTTATAATTTTCATATATATATATAATGCTATTAAAATGTCTAGTATTATAATATATTAGTATGTTAGTTTTGTAATGTTATCATTATATTCTAACGATGATAACACTTGGTACAAAATGAATTTAATGTTGTAATAATATATGAATATTTTGTTGTTGCAAACTAGAGTACTTAATAAAGTATATGTTTCTTCAGACACATTTGATAAAATTGGAACAATACAGAGAACATTAGTATAACCCATGTGTAATTTTTTGGCGCAATCATGAAAATAGAAAAAAAAACTCCTCATATTTGGCCAAAGTTTATTGGGCATTACATTTTGGTATTAGAGTCATGGGTTCAACACTTGGACCCTAGAAAAACATGGAATCACAACCAAAAATTTAGTGCAACATAAACTTAGAACACTTAACATTGTTTGATAACTTAAAATGTAGGAGCTTAGAAAACTAAAAATATGTAGATAATGATAGAATAACTCCCATTTTGGTCTGTGCAAGATGCACAAACTAGACGGGAGGCTTTTGGCCATTGAATTAGAAGTTACAACCCCACATCAAGCAGTTGCTTCTGTATTAGCATATATTTTACAAACCTTGAAGAAGGTCAATTTCGCCATACACGGAAGTTCATTTGGGGGATGATCTATCTAGTGAGAGAAGGAGAAGTCATAGGAGGTACAATAATCTCCACGACACAGGAAGGAGAAGAGGGTGGATAACTCCCATGTGGATGTTGATAGACGATTTTCACTACAAAGAGAGAAGAGAGATAGGGCTACGCGATAGAGGGAGAGATCTACGATCCCCAGGAAGAGAGATGGCCATGACCAGAGACCCAAGAGTAGATAGATGGAAGGGGCTGACCACAACCATGAGATATTGAAGCTCCATCCACCTCAATTCACTAGAGACACAGAAGGGTTCCAGGTTGAGCCTTGGCTAGTTGTGTTGATCGGATGTATCAAGCTATGTCCATGTAATATTAACACAAAGGAGTATGGTGGAGGATGGAGGAGAAAAATATCCTCTTGGATTATGAGACCGTGACATGGGACCTCTTTGAGGAGTGATTCTGGAATAGATATATATCTAAATGGTTCATTCCACAGTGGACTGAAAAGTTCCATGATCTATGTTATCACCGAATCACAGCACCCTTCTGTTTATACAAGCGCATATACTTGAACTCACGGTGTGAATGGATAACATGGGTACTATCTTCAAGTTGTGGGACTTGCTACTTGAGATAGACCTCTAGAGAAAGATGGTTCTTGCTCCTAATCTACCTGCCACAATCTACTCTAATGCAGGGAAACTAACTATTCTAATCTAAACTTCAAAGGGACTAGGGAGAGAGAATGCATAAAATGAAAGCCTACACTAAATCAGTGATACACCAGAAAAGGAGGGTGTGAGTGTAGTCTCCAAATGTGGGAAATACATAGGCAAAGTGCACACTAGAAGAGGTGATGACAGTTCTCCATAATCTAGCAAAATGCATTCACGACAATATCCCAAGCATACACAATGATAATGAATCCCTGCAAGAACATAATAATAGAAACAATATTCTTGTAGAAATATTAAAGGGGCAAGAAGAATGCAAGAAAACATAGCAGGGGAATATACATCCACAAACTGATATTTTATTGCTTCATGATATGCACAGTTTAATCTATTACAAGATAAGGGCCTGGATCACCATGCAAGGAGTCCACTACAAGGGCCTGCAGTACATTGGCTTCACAAAGAAATTTTGACAAAGCTTTGCTATCTGAGAACTCTCCCTTTACAATGAGCCCAACACTCCAATTTATAGAAAAATGAGAAGGGAAAGAGAAGGGAAGATGGAAATCCTGAAATTTCCCGCGCTCTGCCACCTAGATGACACGTGGCACGCGCTGATTGGATGCGTAATTCTCTCTCCTTCCATGCTCCATATTCCTTGCTCCATAGGACACGTGTCCTCTTCTGATTGGCTCGGGATGACCCTTCAAAAATCACCCTTTGACTTTTGGACCTTTTCCCCCTGTGACACGTGGCGTGATTTGATTGGCTCGCGGGTCTGCCGGCTTTTCGCACCCTTCGCGTCCTTCTGTCTCGGATGTCCCAAACTGTTTGGGACATAAACTCCCGATCCGCACGAAATGGGCTTCCTTGTTCCTCATTCGGCCGGTGACACGTGTCGCATTTCCATTCACTTTCGGCTTTTTCAGCTATCCGCGTCCCTCGCGTCCTTGTGGCCCAGATGTCCCAGTATGAAAGACCTCTGATTCGGCTGAACCGGCCAGTTCGCATCCTCACGGCCTAGATTTCCCACTTGCTCCCAGACTGTTTGGGACAAATTTTTCCGATTCGCCCGATTCGACCAGTTCGCGTCCGCCACGTACTCTTGTCCCGCTTGTCCCACTGAAAAAGTTCTCCTTTTCGGCCGATCCGAGCAGTTCACATCCTCGCGTCCCAGATGTCCCACACTATCCCACTCGGTAGTTAGTCGATTTTTTTCTTTTCTTCTTCAGCCGAACCAGCTTTCCGCGTCCCATGCGTCCTCACGGCCCGGAAGTCCCATTTGTTCGCGGATTGCCTGGCGGCTTTTCGGCCGATTCACGCCCAGATGTCCCAAATGTCCCGAATGTTGCAAGGACTAGGACTTAGCCATTTATCATGATTTTTTCTGGCCTAAGCTTGTTTTCTGCAACTTTTTCACCTTTTCTCAGAACTTGCTCTTTTCTTCTTGGACAGGGGAGTTAGAAAGAATCTGAGGGGACCCTAGAAACATGATTTTTGCCCTGAATCAATCTATTTTCTTGGGACTTGAGAATTTAATGCATGTTATCAAATTTTCCCTGGGGGTGAATTTTGGATAACAATTTTGGCGACTCAGCGGGGTCATCTGCCTGCTAGATGAAGAATGGCTAGCTACTTGTGGCAATCCATTGGGCATGGAGTCTATTTAATAATCTCTCAGCTGATCTGAAATTTGAAAACCTGTGTCCTTGAGCCATTAAAACACTCGTTGAGTTGGTTCTCTTGCGGCTGCAATTCTTTTCCAGGAGCTCGATGAACTGCAAACATGCACATACTAGAAGCAATAGGACATGTGCACAAGCACTTAGGGAAATAAAAACTACTCTAACAACAGTACAATGTGCATAAGCACTTAGACGAATGGAAATTCTAAACTAATATTTACAAGGGTGAAAAAGCTATCTTTCTAGTAGCAATGTTTGAGATAGATCCCATTGACCGGAATCTGTAATTCTTCACCATCCAACTTAGCCAGTCGGAAAGCATTTCTACCTTTGCATCCAATGATCATGTAAGGGCCACTCCAGATGGCATCAAATTTGGAATGCTTTCCCAGCTTTGCACGATTTGCATCCCATTTCAACACTAGATCTCCAATCTGGAAGGTTCTAGCCTTGGCTTTTCTATCAAAAGTCCTCTTGATCAAGGCTTGATCCTTCTCTATTGCTTGGGCTGCATGCTCTCTAACTTCTTGGAGCTCCATTAATTCTGCATATATGATTTCCATAGGTTCAAACTCAGCTAGTTCCAACTGGTTCATGAGCTCCAACACTGGCAACTCGAGTGATATAGGTAGAACTGATTCTTTCCCGTACACAAGATTGTATGGAGATCTTCCTGTAGACCTCTTGGGTGTGATCCTATTAGCCCATAGGGATGATTTGAGCTTTGCGTGCCAAGTTCTTTGATTTTCATCCAGATTCCTTCTGATGATTCTTAGTAGGTTCTTGTTTGTAGACTCGGCTTGGCCATTACCTTGAGGGTCATAGTTCGATGAAGTGCTGAGATACACACAATTCTTGACAGCCCATTCAGTGATCTTTGTAGTAAGGAATGCCAATGCATTGTCAGATATGATAGTGGCAGGGGTACCAAACCTCGTGACTATCCCTTCATAGAAATCTAAGATATTAGATTCATTTGCATCCTTGAGGGCCAATGCTTCGGTCCACTTGGTGAAATAATCCGTTGCTGTAAGTATCCACTTGTGGCCTTGACTCGAATTGGGATTGATGACTCCAATGAAGTCCAGTCCCCATTGCATGAATGGCTGATCAACTGAAATTGGATGAAGGGGCAGCGCTGCTAATCTTTCTTTCCCTGTAAAGAAGGCACATTTCTTACATTTCTTAACCCATGAGTAGAAATCATTGAACACAGTAGGCCAATAGTAACCAGCTTTCATGATTTTGAGAGCTGTCACTCGTGGAGCAAAGTGGCCTCCTACTTCCCCGTCATGGAACTCGTGCAAGATCTTCTCAACTTGACCTATTCCAATGCATCTTAATAGAACACCATGGATGTCTTTCTTGAACAAGATACCATTAATGAGTACATACGGGATAGCTTGTAATCTAAAGTATCTCCTCTTTGCCTTGCTCACTTCTGGAGGGCATAAACCTGTTTGGAGGTAATGCACCAAGTCTTGAGTCTAACATGGGATGGGTGCATCATCAGCTAGTTGTTCTTGATCATTCTGTAGTAGTAGGACAGCATCTTCTTCACCTTTTGAGTCATCTGGTTGTTTGGAGGTGAGCTGCTCACACAAACCTTTGCCAGGAACTAGCTTGGTCACTTTGATTTCAATATCATATTCCATCACCTGAGTGATCTAACCTGCTCTCTTATCGTTTAAATCCTTGTTTAGGAGGAAGTCCTTGACACCAACATGAGACACCAACAGTTGAATCTTATTGTTTGAGACCAAATGTCTGAACTTCTTCAAGCTCCTGATGATAGCAAGGACATTCTTTTCGATGAAAGAATACTTTATTTCGTAATCTTCTAAGGTTTGGCTAAAGAATGCTATGGGCTATTCTGAACCTTCTATTTCAGTTGTGTCAAGATAGCTGAGATTGTATCTGATCCTCCAATCGCATACAACATGAAGTCCTTTGAAAAGTCTGGGTTGATAAGAGTTGGAGCTTGTGATATTGCATGCTTGATGCTTTCAAAACTCTATTTGCCTTCTGCTATCCATTTGAATGCCAGAATCTTCTTCAACATCATTGTTAGAGGCTTCACAAGAGTGGCAAAATTAGGCACAAATCTGCGGACAAATTTTATCCTTCCTAAGAAGCTTTAGAGAGTTTTCTTGTGGTGTGGCAATGGAAGTGTTCAGATGACTTTAACCCTTTCAGGATCAATTGTTAGCCCTTCCCTAGAGACAATGTGGCCCAACAATTTGCCCTTGTGTGCCAAGAATATACATTTCTTTGGATTCAGCGACACTTCGAACCTTCTACATCTCTGAAACACTTACCTGAGGTGAAAGAGATGGTTTGCTGCATTCTTTGAGAAGACAGTGATATCATCTAGGTATACCAACACTATCTTGTTGATCAAGCCTTTGAACGCCATATCCATAGCTCGCTAGAATGTTGCTCTAGAATTTGATAGTCCAAATGGCATCTTCTTGTAAGCATACGTGCCCCATTTTGTAGTGAAGGCCGTCTTGAATTGATCTTCTTCCTTCACCATTATCTGATTATAGCCTGAATATCCATCTAGTAATGAAAACCTTTCTGAACCAGCTACAACCTGTAATATTTGTTCCATTGATGGAAGCGGATAATGATCTTTGAGTGATGCTCTATTTAGATCGCGAAAGTCCACACACAATCGTATTTCTCCATTTCTCTTTCTTACCGGAACCAAGTTTGTAACCCAACTTGAGTGTTTGATGGGGAAGATGATACTGGCCTCAATGAGCTTGCTTAACTCTTTTCTCATGAGAGGTTCAATATGGGGATTCACTGGTCTTTGCTTTTGTCTGACCGGCTTGGATTCCGGATCCAGCTCAATAGTATGTTGTGCCAACTTTGGGTTGAAACCTCTTAAATCTTTGTAAGTCCAAGCGAAGACATCTGGGAATTCTTGACAAAGCTGAACAAAATCAGATTTCTCTTGTGGAGTACTTACTTTGCCAACTTGCAATGTCTTGCCTTCATCTACTAAGATAGGTTCTGAATCTTCACCCTTTACTTGATTGTTCACTTTCTCCTTCCGGAATTGATCATTCGGGTTGAAGATTGACTCTAAGGTTATGAGGCCTTTTGGTAATTTGTTAGTCCTCAGCTACACCACTTGGTCACCATACTACTGCTCCAGCTTGTCTTGATTTCTGGTGGAGAACTCAGCTTCTTCTTGTAGGAAATTAACAATGTGTTGATCATTCTCGAAGACTTGCCAACTTGTGTTGTTATCCGGAACAGCTGGTCTCACAACCACTTTGATATGAGGATGAGATTTTTTACTTTTGATATTTTCTACAACGTCAAATGCAGCCCCAATTGCTGCCAGTCTGTCAGTGGCTTCATTCTTTTTTCTTGGGATGGAATTGATGCTAAAAGCTTCAAAATCTTCAATAAGATCCCATACCCGATTTTTGTAGTTCTTCAACATATCATTTTTGGCAGCATTCTTTTTCTTGACTTGGTTTACAATCAGCTCACTATCACCAAATACTTGTAAATTCTTGATGCATTTCTTCTTTGCCCAGTACAGTCCATGAATTAAGGCTTCATACTCAGCGGTGTTGTTTGAACAGGAAAACTGGAAACAGAAGGCTGAGTAATACCTTATACCTTGTGGTGAAATGAGCATAGCTCCTCCTCCTGCACCTTTTCTACTCCTTGACCCATCAAAGAAAAATTGCCATACTTCATTCTTGTCTTTATGATTTAGCTTGGTGATGCTGGGGAGAGGTTGGTTCTCTTCATGTAAACAATAGACTCCCAGCTCAGATTCTTCTATTTCTTGATAAGGATCAAAAGCATGCACCTTGCTTGCCCATTCATCAAGATTCAGATCTGGGATGCTTCCAACCTTGGTCTCAGCTTCATCAGTGCTTGGATAATCTTCTTGATCAAATGCTGAACAGTTGGTATTGATTTGGCTTGGAGTGTAAGGCTCAATGTGAAAGTTCGCAATAGGTTCAAACCCGACTGTGGCTTTGGTTCCATATCTTGCTCTGAACAACATGTGTGACCAATCCGCCGAAAGATAGCCTCCAATTTTAGCAGTGAAGTCTCTTGACAAGCACAATGCAAAGAGTGGTGTGAGGTCTATGACTGATACATCTTGTAACACTATTACATTGGGACATGTGTGCAGGGTAAGACTCAAGTTTCTAATCACCCCAACCGTTGTCACTGCTGTCCCTTCTAATTTCACTACACCCTTGGAGATGACTTCATATTGAAGCCCTAACTGATCAGCTATTTGTTTTGTCATGACTGAGCTGCTTGCTCCCAAGTCAATCATGTAATTATGTACCAACTTGTCTCCAATGATCAATGAAACATAAAACGGAGGGGGCTTCAACATTTTACTTTGTTGTCCTCCATGATTTCCTTCAGGCTGGGCAGCATTTGTGAGTACCTTCTCTTGCATTTGGACCTATTGATTCGAAGTTGACCAGTCCTTCATGGCAGCTTGTAGCAAATCTCTTTGTCCTGGGATAGATAGTGATTCCCATATTGATATGTTTACATTTGTCTTCTTCATTTGATCAATGATGTTGAATGGGGATGAAGTATCCCTCTGCTGTCCCTTGGCCTACAAATTCATTCCTTGCACATGGGTAGCAGCAACTGGCATTTGAGTTGACCTAGGAGCTGGTTTGGATGCTCCTTGCATGTTTGGAATTTGGAACTACAGTTTGTTTGTCAGCGGCTTGTGGAGTGGTAGAAGGTTGTGGATTACTCGAAGCCAATGGCTGTTCTTCACCCAAATTTCTCCTCTTTGAACTTGTGTTGGCTACAACACTTTGAGAGGGTATTTGATTCATACCACAGAAATCTTCAGCCTGCCAATTGACAAGAGTAGTTTCGTTCGGAGATGTTCCTTGTTGAGGTGCCCCTTACTGCTGATCTTCTTCGTGGCTGGACTCTTGTGACCCAACAATGGTTTGCACCATAAGAGCCTGATTTAATGCACCATTAAAGCACATTGATTGGTTATGTGGCTGACTGCACGGGAAACACCAATCATATTCTTGGGCCATGTTATTTTGGACTGGCACCAAAGCTTTGGATGTGGATGCAACATTGGGATTATAGGGCTGAAATGGTCTGTTGGCAGGAAGCCTTGCTGGATTCTGATTTGCAGCTGGATTGGGTGGTCTTTGAGGTTGATATGGCTACCTGTTAAGCTGAGCTTGAGGCTGATACGGTCTAGCACTTTGTGCTTGCTGTCTTTTGATAGTAACCAACTCATTTCCCAAATTTTGCAATTGTTTCATGACCTATTGGAGTTCATTTGAAACACTAGAGGATGAAGTAGAAGTTTCATTTTAACTTTGATTTCTAGGAGTGGGAATAGGAGCCAAAGTGGGTACTTGACTAGTGCTTGGATTTTCTAAGTTTGGATACAAAGGCATGACAGGCTTGGGAGTCAGTTTACCAGCTTGAAAAGATAGTTTTTAGCTCTAATGGCAATGCTATAAGAAGCAGGTAAGGTTGTGCCTCCCATAGATTGAATTAACATAGAAATATCAGAATTCAAAGCTTTAAGGTAATATAGAAAAGCACCTTCTGCTGTTGGCCTGACTGCCACTGGAATCCTATCCCAAGACCTTTGAAATCTGAAGTTGAAGTCAGTCAGTTGCTCGTTGGGGGCTCTCTTGATAGTTGTCAATTGTTCTAGTAGAGAGAAATTGTCTCCCTTTTCCCCAAACTGTTCATGGAGAACTATGCATAACTGATTCCAATTTGTGATAGAACCAGCTCCAAGGCTCCTAAACCATTGTAATGCCTTCCCTTTGAATGAAGACGCCAGCAATTTGACAGCCACATCCATTGCATTTATTTCATGGATTGCACAGGCGTTAGCAATGTCTTTGACATGATCACCAGGAGTGGTATGATTTTCTCCAGTGAAAAATGGAATGTTCATCAATGCTGCAATTGGAACTGGATTCTGTGCATTAAGGGCGAGTGGGTTGCTTCCAGTGAAGTTGACAAAGGGATTCGCTGGTTGTGCCATTCTGATTGGCCTGAGAACCCTTGTTGATGCAAGAAAAGGTCTACCAGGTAGAGGTGTAGACAAAGTTCTATTAGGTGGAGACGCAGATCTTTGAGCTCTTCGTCCTCTTCTTTCTCTACCTGGAGATAGGTGTAGATAAACAAACAATCCTTCCTCCCTAGTTCTTGACCTGGTCCGTATTCTTCTCATAAATTTTCCAGGCTTGGACTGCAGAAACTAGCGGATTATTCCTCTTTTGGAGTCGTCAGATGTGTGATTTTAAAGCTCCTTCAAAGTTAGAACTTACAACAAGTGCACATCAATCTTGTTGCAATGAAAGTAAAGACCTCTAAGGTCCCACCGGGCGTGCCAGAACTGTTATCACCAAATCACAGCACCCTTTTGTTTATACAAGCGCATATACTTGAACTCACAGTGTGAATGGATAACATGGGTACTATCTTCAAGTTGTGGGACTTGCTACTTGAGATAGACCTCCAGAGAAAGATGGTTCTTGCTCCTAATCTACCTGCCACAATCTACTCTAATGCAGGGAAACTAACTACTCTAATCTAAACTTCCAAGGGACCAGGGAGAGAGAATGCATGAAATGAAAGCCTACACTAAATCGGTGATACATCAGAAAAGGAGGGTGTGAGAGTAGTCTCCAAATGTGGGAAATACATAGGAAAAGTGCACACTAGAAGAGGTGATGACAGTTCTCCATAATCTAGCAAAATGCATTCACGACAATATCCCAAGCATACACAATGATAATGAATCCCTGCAAGAACATAATAATAGACACAATATTCTTGTAGAAAGATTAAAGGGGCAAGAAGAATGCAAGAAAACATAGCAGGGGAATATACATCCACAAACTGATATTTTATTGCTTCATGATATGCACAGTTCAATCTATTACAAGATAAGGACCTGGATCACCATGCAAGGAGTCCACTACAAGGGCCTGTAGTACATTGGCTTCACAAAGAAATTTTGACAAAGCTTTGCTATCTGAAAACTCTCCCTTTACAATGAGCCCAACACTCCAATTTATAGAAAAATGAGAAGGGAAAGAGAAGGGAAGATGGAAATCCCGAAATTTGTCCTTCAACCACCTGTAAGAGGTATTAAATGGATTAAAATGATTATATATTTCTTGAAAAAGGCTCCCCATACTGTCCCATGTGCTGCAGCAGAGAAAGAATGATGACCATGCCTCTTAATTGCACTCCCAACCACCAAATAAAACACTGTTGTAAACTCGGCCACGTTTTCTTAAAAATCTCAATCAATCTCTCATCAAATTCTGAATTTCTTGATTGTTGTGCATCGGTCTTGGAGTCACAATTCGAACGGTACCAATTTTGTGTGATTTCGTTGAGAAATGCAAAAGTTATGGCCTTCTGAGTGCGGGCAGCTATTTTGGGTCTGGCAGGCATTTTCTGTCATTTGACGGGAATGAGCATTAATTGGCTGGAGCCAAACATTTTTCTCTTAATTAAATATATCTACCCTCATCAAAATTAATAAATCTATTTTTTTGGCGTAGAGGACGTCGTTCTCGTTCCAGAAAGTCCAATTTTGTGAAAATCAGAGCTCGGAGTCAAAAGTTATGGCCGTTTGAAGTTTTAGGGCACAAAACAGGCGAAACTGCGTTTTGAAGATCTTTCCCGCGCTCTGCCACCTAGATGACACGTGGCACGTGCTGATTGGATGTGTAATTCTCTCTCCTTCCCTGCTTCATATTCCTTGCTTCGTAGGACAAGTTTCCTCTTCTGATTGGCTTGGGCTGACCCTTCAAAAATCGCCCTTTGACTTTTGGACCTTTTCCCCTGTGACACGTGGCATGCTTTGATTGGCTCGCGGGTCTACCGGATTTTCTGCCGGGGGTGAATTTTGGATAATAATCTATGACAATTTACTATGATAGTCACAAAGTATGAGGGTAGATTTTTGGACTTGCTACAATACATAAAGTATGAGGGTAGATTTTTTGACTTGCTACAATACATTAAATATATGCAGGATGAACAGGTCATAATTTACATGTTCATTAGGGGGTGGAATTTCAATCTTGGAGGGGAAGTGGACATACACTAGCCACAAAAACTAGATGAGGCCGTGGAGATGGCCTATATTACGTAAGATAACTAGGGAAGACACAACATGTGAGAGATAGAGTGAGGAGCTGCATTCAGTAGATACAAGATAGTCGGTCAAAGGGGGTTACCCCTCCTCCTCGTGGTGGACACACACCCTCACAAACTTCCTTCCAACAACAAAATCAGTGAAAGAAACACCCACCATTCAGGAATCTACCAAGATATGTTACAAAGAGATGGTGCATAATAGGGCCTCCTACAAGAGGACCCATTAGGACACAAGCACCACATATAGGTCAGTAAGTCTAAGATCATCTGTAATAGCCACAACAGTCTAGAGAAGGATCATCATGGTCTATAATGCAAACCACTAGAGCACCTACATGAGTATCCTCTCATTGGAGGGGACCTGAATGTTGTTATGGATGTGGTGCATAGGGACACCAGTGGAGATATTATCTGCAGAACCCCGGTAATAGGGGTAAGGCCCTTATTTCTGAGATGATAGTTAGAGACATGAAACAGAGTCACGAGATCTACACAGTAGTCAAGAACCACTAGGAAGAGAAAAATGGCACTATGATCGAGACCTCATGTAACATTGGTGGTATTCTTATATTTTTCCTATTTTATACAAGATCTTCTGATTCTTTCATTTCCTCATCTTTTGTAGAGCGATAAAGGATGGTGGTAGTTAGGAAGGCTCATAGTTGGGATGTAGAAATGGCTTTTAGATTCAAGCTCATAATGGAATCCTTAGTCAAGGAGTGTGTAGTAGACTTAGGAAACTTAACCACGACCTTGGACCTTCGCATCCTCCCCGAGGGATATTATGGGATTATTTTGGCTATAGATTGGATTTCTTAACATATGGCTAGAGTGGATTGCTATAGTAAGGTGATCCCTTATGCATATGATTTGGGAGTTGAGTCAGTAATTGCTTGGGTTAGGAGGCATATATCCATTCACTCTTTATATGTTATGCAACTTAAGCAGTGAATGCATAGGGGATGCAAGTTATGTGCTATTACAGTTAGTGACATGTCAGAGGATGATACTAGTGGTCCTTCACTCAATGACCATCACGTTTTCAGATATTTTTCATATGTCTTCCCTAGCAAGTTACCTGGTCTACCTCCCCCACATGAGATAGATTTATATATAGACTTGGTTACTAGGGTAGAGCCTATCTCACACGTGCCTTACATGATGACTACCTTTGAGCTTTGTGAGCTCAAGCTTCAACTGGAGGACCTTCTTGAGAAAGGGCCTAATCCATCCTGGTGTATCTCCTAGGGGTGCACTGGTGTTTTTTTTTTAAGAAGGATGGATCCCTAAGATTGTGCATTGACTATAGGTAGCTGAAGAAAATAATGATCAAGAATCATTACCCCATTCCATGCATTTAGGATTTGTTTGATTAGATGAAGGAGGATACTTTGTTTTCGAAGATATATATTAAGTTACGGTATCATTAGTTGAGGATTGTGATGGAAGATATCTATAATACAACCTTTCGCACTAGATACAATCACTATGAGGTCATAGTTGTGTCATTTGAACTAATGAATTCCCCCACAGTGTTCATGAGCTTGGTGAATGGGATATTCAGGACATTCTTAGATAGTTTTGTGCTCATATTATTTGATGATATACTAATATACTCATGCACACATGAGGAGCATGTGGAGAAACTTTGACAAGTTCTGTAGTGTCTCCGAGAGAAGAAACTATATGGTAACATGGAAAAGTGTGTAGTTTTTCAATCAGAGGTTTAGTATCTGAGTCACATCATTTCTAGGGAAGGTATCACAATCAATCCTTCTAAGATTTGAGTTATCATTGATTGGTCGATACCGACCAATGTGATTGAGGTACGTAGTTTCATGGGATTGGCATAACACTATAAGAGGTTTGTACATGATTTTTCACCCATTTCTCATCCCATAACTTCCCTGCAGTGGAAAGGGAAGAAGTTTATATGGTCAGATAGATGTGAGCAGGCCTTCAGGAATATGAAGGAATGCCTTACTACAACACCTATTCTAGCAATACTGGATCCTCACAGGGACTTGTTTTTTATACAAATGCTTCATTGACATGGATAGGAGGAGTATTGATGCAAAATGGACATGTTATCACATTTGATTCTCGAAAAATAAAGGAATATGAGATCAATTACCCGAATCATGACCTTGAGCTTGCAGAAGTGGTGCATGCATTAGTAAAATGGTGTAATTTTGTGTTGGGCAAGAGATTCATACTTAGGAAATATCATTTAAGCCTACGACACCTCTTCACATTTCATAATCACAACGACCATCAAAAAATTTGAATGGATCTCTTGTGCGAGTATGATATTGAGATTGAGCATGTGAAGGGGAAGGAGAATGTGGTAACAAACACCTTGAGTCAACATAGACATCTTGTCATGGCTACATCAATGGGTACAAACTTGAGGAGCTTGATTTTACAACAACTTCCACATGATAGGTTCTATCTTTCGGGTAGAGCAGAGATTGATTCACACAGGCCCCTTAAGGGGAAGTTTGAGGGACTATCACTTGAGTCAGATGTGCTTCTTTGACAAGAGGGTAAAAATATGTACCCAGAGATTGAGGTTTACGATAGGAAATTATAGCAGAGGCTCATCGTGCACCTTATTTAACCTATCCAAGGGTGAAGATGATGAACGCTACACTGAAACAATTATTTCACAGGATCATACTTTGGAGGGATATAGCTCAGTATGTGTCTCATTGTTTGGAGTGCCAAAAGTTCAAGGCCTAACATAAACATCAATTTTTCCTTCTTTATCCTCTTATTACACCAGAGTGGAAATGGAAACCATTTACATGGACTTCATTATTGGGCTACCTATGTCGAGATATCACCATGATGCGATCATGGTCACGGTGGATAAGTTGAAAACAGTGGCTCATTTTTCTCTTGTTATGACCACCTACATAACCAGTGTAGTTATGTGTGTTTATCTAGATGAGATAGTGAGATTACATGGGATTTTATGAAAGATCATCTGTGACCGCGAATCCTTGTATACTTCACACTTTTGGACCACCATGCAATTTGCACTTGGGATAAAGGTCAATTTCAGCACAACTTATCACATTGATACAAATGTTTAGACTCATCGGGTGAACCAAATACTAGAGGACATGATCTGGATGTATGTTATGGATCATTAGTCACAATGGGATCAGTACTTACATCTGGTATAGTTTTCCTACAATAACAATTTTAAGAGTTCCTTCAGCATGATACCTTTCAAGGCATTATATGGTAGAGACTGTAGGAATCCATTGAGTTGGGACAAGATAGAGAACATGGTTATTATTGGGATAGCTATATTATAGGATATGGAGGAGGAGGTCACTTTGATAAGGTAGAGGCTATAAGAGGCACATGATAGAAAGAAATAGTATGCTCATCAAAGGAGGATAAACTGCAGTTATGAGGTTAGCTCAAAGGTTTTCCTGAGAGTCAAACTTCAAAAGATCCCCATTCACTACAAAAAATGCTCTAAGATGAATCCCATATTTGTTGGTCCATTTGAGATATTTGAGTGGAGCGGTCCCATGGCCTACAACTTAGTTTTAGCATCCAATTTTTCTTGCATTCATGACATCTTTCACATTTTTTTTACAAAGATCTATACCAGATCCATCTCATGTCTTTAATTAGACCAACTTGCAGGTGTAGGATTAGGAGCAGATTATTGTTTAGCCCATGCGCATCCTAGAGTGTAGGACCCTGGCCCTTCGAGGGTGTGAGAATGACCAATTACATGTCTATTGGGATCGATATGATGAGTCATCAACAACATGCGAGGATGCCACACTTCTATGAGCACAGTTCCCACACCTGTTCAAGTGACTTCAAAAAGGAAGTCAAGTCTAATGGGAGGGGGATGTAGTTCCCACTCCTCTTTGACTCCTATCTTGGTCATGATCATGATTATTTATTACATGGTGACATTTTCATGGTGACATGGGACATTCTTAATTTTTTATTCTTATTAAAGAGATGGGATTCTTGCAAATTTCTTGCATTTCTGTATAGTCTATATTGAAATGCGGTATTCTCATAGTTACTTTCCATTGTGATGTGGTATTGAAAATAAGAATAGATCTATGGTAGTACTCATATTCGTTTAGGTATTCCTTGTAATACGTGCGCATCAATTCCTTATATGCGAACCTCCTCAATGCAAATTAAAATATTGTGGAATGAGTTTCGAAAATCCTAGTTTTATAAATTTTCCCAAAGTGTTTCCAATATCTTGAAGGGAATACCATTAATAGGGGGATGTCTAGAAAACCATATGAGATGAATAGTTAATGAATTTTTGTTCATTGATCTAGGTATTGTGGTAAAACTGTGAGAAACCATGAAAGCTGATGAATAAGAGGTGCCTTTCATTTGGATCGAGATCACAAGCCACAAGAATTTGGCATACCAAAAAAGTCGGGCATAGTACAGTTGATAGTGTCATTATGTTTCCTCCATGTTCACAATAAGGAAGGAATGCTGGGAAATCTTAATATGAACATGAAATATTAATATAGTATGGTTCAATTATTAAACTGAGAGGTGTTCCTATAGTGATAGGTAAGGATTATAATGGCACGCATTGACTGAAAAATCTTTTTTATTTTCCCATTGAATATTTAATAGTTAAACTAATTTATTTTTTAATGGTGAGTGACTCAATGTTTAATAAAGCCAGATCCACCAGTACATGACCTATGTATTTATACATGGAAATCTAAGTTATGCTTTCCCAAGCAAATGAAAGATAAGAAATGTGAAACGATAAATAATTGTCCAGAGCCTCCTTACTGAAGGAAGTCACCTACTTCAAGATTCCCCAAGCCATGGGGATATTAATTTTTATTGGAAGGACCATTACTGCCGAGTAAATCCTAAGTGAGAATCGTAAGGCTAACCTATAATATTATTAGATTGATCTAGATTATTTTTAGTTTTTTTACTTTTTGAATGTATTTATTTACTTTTACATGTAAATAACGTATATCCTATTTTCTCTGGAAGATCATTAGTGCGAATCCAGCATTCCTTTACCAACTCGTGACTCTCCCACAACTTAGTTGGTTCCCTGCACATGTATTTTACATGTCCCCTGTTACTTTTAGATGTATCTTCCTTCCTTTCATCGACTCTAACTTCGTACTCACATCTCTCACATTTTTATATTTAGATCTTCTTTCATGTGTTTTATTCCTGTAATCGTATGTCTTTTTCTCCATTGTCACCACTGTTAGATATAAACGCAATGTTTTCCATTCTGTAAAATTAAAATTTATATACATTTTGGACAAGTTTTCCAATTTAAAAACTAGCATTAGATATCTTAAATATATCTATCTAAACATACAGAGAGATATCAATCTCAAGGTATCCTATCTTGGAATTGTCACATAAATTAGATAGGCACTGCTTATGTGAGAATGGATCCAATTGTAGGCACCTCGATCATTGGATACCTCTGGTGTATTTGTTCCCATAGATGTCACTTCAGATATCGATGCTAATTCATCTATTTTACTAAAAATTTCTTTATGTTAGAGTGTATAGTGATTGTTGTTAGAACTATCCAAACACCATTCATTTACTACTTCCTTAGTATTGAGTGAGTTGTTTTGCAAGTTAAAAGGAAGGTTCAACTCAATACTATTCTTCTCAATGTGAATTGTCTTTTGCATTAAATGAAGCTTTCATTATGATTATGATATCTCCATATTGAATAATAAGTTTCTTTTTACATTCACTGGCATAGTGCCCAAAATTTTTGCAATAATAGCATTGTGTAACATTTGATTTATCCAATATGCACTCCATTGTGAAGAACCAGCTTCCGAAAGTGATCATTCTCCTAAAGAAGGTTTTAATCTTTACATTTCCACGCTCTTGATAGTGGTTGATTAATTCCACCTTCTTGCTGAATGTTAAATATTAAATCGTTCCTCTTGCTCTATTGTATGCTGGAGTATCCCCCTAATCCTCTAACATTTTTTTTTTGAATTCATATCAATCAACGAAAGGGAGTGAGCTAGAAGGCTGAGTCTAGGAACATTCATTATATTTCACTGGGACTGTAAAGAACCCACCAGTTCCCTTAAAACTCATTTGTTTTAAGTCCTTATATTTTAATATGTGCTACCACAATTGGGATAAATTCTATTTCCAGTTGGCTTTTTCTCCAACACCTTCTCTATTTAATGTTGTTGAGGTAAGTTCTCGATGCATTTCATTAAACCAACTTTTCTATAAAAAAATCTACATATTTTCTTGTCGTCATAGTTATGTGGTAGAAGGGTAATTCCTTTACATACAACACATATCATTTCATGAGAAGAGTCTTAAAACCCTTCATCCTTCGCATCATTGTAAATCTCAATGGAATTTCACTTTGTCACTACCTTGATATGTGTTGTTGTTCAAAGTTATTACCGAGCTTCCCTTGCCATTAATACTTGGGGAAATCCTTCGACCGCCATTCTAAATCTTTGAATGCATTCTATATGTATGCTCCCAAACTTCACTTTGTGGTCTCTTTCTTAGTATGTTCCTATGTAAATAATTGGTTTGTGCTTGAGTCAATGCATTGATCTACAACCTACTCTTACTTTAAAGGTATTGCCTCCTTCGATAATTTCCCATAGATTTTGAAAAGAGAAAAAAAATTCCTTTTAATGCACCAACAGGTCATAGCTAGCTGGGGTGCATATCTCTTCAAGGGGTTGTTGCCAAGATGTTGCTGTTGGAAGCCATGTCCTTTGCACCAAGGGGCTCACATTAAAACACAAACCCACAAAATATTGAGCATCCTATTGTCGTGGAGCATGGTGTTACCAAATTGTTGTGATTAATGTAGTGTCATAGGCACTACAACGACTAAGGGAAAGACTTCTAGAGCCTTTAAAATGTATCATTGTTCAAAGACACACACATTCACACAAACTGTATTATATTAATAGGGGAGCTATTTACAATCTAATAGTTTTAATTTTATGTTCTCTTATTTTTATCTTCTTGTGTCTAAATATATTTTTAGGTTACACTATTTCCTGATTGCTACATACATCTTTTCTTGCAAAATAAAAATTACTAGATTTCTCTTCTATTATATGATGGAAGTGTTGACCGCAGTTTTGAGACCTGGAGGTTATTGGATTCTCTCTATATCCCCCATTCAATTAGAAACAAAATTACAAAAGTTGCTGCAAAAGATCTTCTCCTCTCTCTTTAAGATGGAGCTTCTCTCTATATTTTCCAAGTTACTAGAAGAAATACATTTCATCACTTTCTATGCTTGGGCATAAGATATATACAAAATACATGATCTCTTGTCTATCTTTTAAAATTTACTTTAATCCTAATAGTTGCACACAGTCATGTCCTAAAATCCATTAAATATAATGTTGACGCCGCACATCTTGCCTATGAACCACGACAATCCTAATGAGGGTGGACCTGAAATATTAGTAAAAATGAATGAATTATGGCTCAAATTTTTATGTCCATGGGGAAGAAAATGAGTATAGGCTCACACTTTTTGGAAAATACATGGTATGGGCAAAGTGCATGGGCAGTTTATCTTGTTCAAAGAAAAAAGAGATTATGGAAAACTCATTATTTTTATGTTCAACATTTCCTACTTGGATATTGTTTAGTGCTTGAGGAAGCGGCCAAAAAGTTTGAAATATGTACAGGACACAAGATTCTGTGCCCATGTCTAATTTTGAATTTGGGATATATTACTACAAGGCCCTAAAATGATCGTAATAACCAAGCTACAAACAAGATTTGGATTTCACTTTGCATGCATTGCAGGGTTTGTTGTAACGAGGATTCAGTCAAAAATTTCCTTTGGAGTTTTGCTTTGTTATTGCAATAAACTCTTATATTTCCAGGGAAGGTCATTCTCTGGGGAGCCATTTTCTTTTGCAGATGTCAAATGTCAGCTTAGACAAGTCTAAATTGACTAGTGGGCCTCATGTCCTAATCTTCAAAGTAAATTTTCCTTATGGATAGCTCCACAAAATGAGATTATTGAATATGTTTTTTCTACCAACAAATTGAAATGTCCTTAAAAGGTATGTTTTATTAGATGACAAGGTCCTCATGTTCTATGACCAAATGACTTTGGGGACATGATTGTGATGAAAATCTCCATGACTGTGACATAATTGTGTCTTACAAACAATGTGGACAATATCAAAATAAGAATTGTTGCAATATATAATTATCTTTTATAGATTATCAACACGAATACTCTTTTAAAAGAGAATTATCCTCTCATGTAATTTTCAACTCATGTACAATTGCTATGTAAATAAAAAGGCCATTTCTTCTTGTATCTAGAAAATAGCCATCAATTACACAAATCCATTGTTAAGTAAAATGAAACACAGTAATGGTCCATATTGACATGTAACTATAAACTGAAGACTTCTCTGTTGAATAAAAAACAGTTCAGAGCTCGAAAGTTGGATGAAGTTTAACATTGGATCTAGTAGGTCCCATGATAGACTCCTTTTCCAAAAACACTGGCTCTATCCTTTCCGTAGAAATTTCAATGCCAAACTAAATAAATCATGTACTATTGCAAATATTATTCATACCTTTCAACTTGATTACTTTCTACTGGACGGAAGATAGATCCTCATCAACAAGGAAAATTATGAACTACCAAGCAATTGGGGACTTTTCATAATTGCTCATTTTCCCCACCCAAAATAGAGTCGTGTCAAACCCATTTCCTCCAATCACTCATATCCACATATTAGAGCTCAAAATTCAATACATGAATGAAAATGCATTCTCAAAGATATGAGTCTCGAGAACATCAAGGTATTTATCTCATTAGCTTGTGTGAATGAGTATGAACATATTACTGATTACAATCCTTATAATTGGATAGCAAAATAAAAAATAGGTCATTCGGTGAGTGTTAATTTGTTAGCTTGGAACAGTTGTTCGTCCATTTGCTAAGATTAGATAATAGTTATCTTATTGTTCACAATGTATTAATTATTTTCTAATTTTTGATTTCCTTTAGTGACACCTTGCAACCAAATTTGTTATGGTTATTAAGTTGTTATGTATCTCAGCCGTCGATTGAGAATCAATCTCGGTCATTGGTTTTCCAATGAGAGTAGTATAAAAGGAGGTCATTGGGTATTTTGAGAAACAAAAAGTTTTGTAGATTCATTTGAGTGCTAGCAAATGATTTTGGAAGTTTGCAGTGATAGCAAATAGTCTTGCAGTGTTAGCAAGGGCACAGTGATAGCGTTGGGGATAGCAGTGGGGAATATCAGCGGGAGAATTGGGAAATTGTTGGAGTTCTGCCAGTAAGAGGCAAGGAATATTTGTATCTCTTAATTTGCTGAAGTTAATATAATTTCTCATCTGTAGAACTGGTTTTCCCTTAGGGGTTTTTCCAGGGACAATTTTTCTGAAAATATTGTGTTCAGTTGTGTTATTTTTTTCCATATTTTTATTAGTGAATTAGTTGTGTTATTTTTCAGTTTTTGACAAAATAATATTTTAAGATAGGAGATTAATAATCAGTGACTGCAATAGAATTTTCACATGGTATAAGAGCTGTGTTAAGGGTAGAAAAGGTTTGCCCTAGGAAATAAATTGAGGGTTTCTATAACCTAGTTTGATCTCTTTAAATTCTTATTACTTTTATCCTTTGAGATGGCTTCAGCTGGTTTGAGAGATCAGGACAGATTAGATGGTGCCTCAAATTTTGGTGTCTGGAAGGCCAGACTTTCTTTATTGTAGGAAGAGAATGGTATAAAGGATTATGTTACCACTGTTGTAACTGTACCTACAAATGCAACACATCTTACAACATACAAGAAAGAGGATGCCAAGGCGAGGAGGATTTTCCTTGATGGTGTCAAGGATCATATTGTTCCACACATCTCCGAGTTAGATACGACGTAAGATAGATGTGGGATGCCATTCTGAATCTGTACCAGAATGCTACCACTAACTGGAAGTTGATTCTCAGAGAAAAGTTGAAGAATACCAGGATGAACAAGGGAGAAGATGTTACAAGTTACCTCACCAGACTTAGACTTGTCAAGGATGAGTTAGAAAGTGTTGGAGATAAGAAAGATGATGATGAGCTAGTAGGGATAGCCCTAAATGGGTTTACTAAACAATGGGATGTCTTTGTTCAAGTTGTTAGTGGACGAGACACCTTACCGAGTTGGGATCAACTATGGAATGATTTCACTCAGGAGGAGTTTAGACTAAGTCTTGTCAATGGGCCAACAAGAGGCAGAAAAGTGAGGGAGAATAAGAAAATGTTTCCCTAGTGGGAAAAGGGAAAGCAAAGAAGGGATTTAGCAAAGGATCAAATTCTCAAAGTGAGAAGAAGAAGGACATGTCTAAGGTCAAGTGCTATGGTTGTCACGAGTTTGGCCACTATGTCAGTGAATACCTACAAAGGAAGAAGAATGATAAGAAGGGCAAGAACAAGGTGGTAGCTTCAGCAAGTGCAGAGGATCTCTCTAGTAGAATGGAAGATGAGTTTGCACTCATAGCTTGTATGGTCAGCTCAACCTCACAGTGTGTTTGGTATATAGATAGTGGGGTGTCATTTCATATGACAGGAGTTAGAGAGTATTCTCCAGTTACAAGGAGGAGGACACCAATATCCAAATTTCTATGGGGAACTTGTCCAAGCTCAACCCAGTTGGGAAAGGGACTGTTTAGTTTTAGAGGGAGAATGGAAAGATAGTTCCACTTCATGATGTCTTGCATGTGCCAGGCTTAGGTATGAATCTGATTTCTGTATCTGTTCTTCAGGATAAAGGGTATAATGTACTTTTTAGAGGGACACATGTGTTGATTAAGCACAAGGATTGGAAATCACCCATAACTATTGGAGTTAGGAGTGGTCACCTTTATAGGTTACAGTTTGATACTCCTAAGGCACTTATGAGCAGAAGTAATATGAGATCATATGGCATAGAGGATGGGCCATATTCATCATGGAGCTGCTTATATTACTTAGTGACATAGTGACAGGTGTTCCAAAGGTGAGCACAGAGCATGATGATGTATGTAAGGGATGTGTGTTAGGGGAAGTTTGCAAAAGCATATTTTCCAAGGAGTGACAATAGATCTTAGGGTGTTCTTGATCTAGTACATTCAGATGTATGTGGACCAATGTCGACAAAGTATCTCAGAGGATATGTGTACTATTTTACATTTATTGATGATTTCTCTAGAAAGACCTGGATATACTTCTTGAAGACCAAGGATGAGGTTTTCAGTCGCTTCCAAGAGTTCAAGGCTCTTGTGGAGAACTTGACAGGAAGGAAGATAAAGGTTCTTCAGTCAGATAATGGAGGCGAGTACAAAGGAAATGACTTCCAGGATTTTGTACCAGAGAAGGAATCAAGAGAGAGTGGATGGTTCCTTACAATCCACAGCAGAATGGATTTGCTGAGAGGAAGAACCGTTCTATATCAGAGGCAACAAGGGCTATGCTACATGACCAAGACATGCCCCTCTATCTATGGCCAGAGGCATGTAGTACAACAGTTTACATTTAGAATAGGGTTCCACACAAGGTACTAGGGAAGATGACACCAGAGGAATATTTCACAGGGAAGAAGCCAGATGTAGGTCACTTCAGGATATTTGGGAGTTTGGCATATTGTCATATTCCAGAAGATACACGTACCAAGTTAGATCAGACTGCAGAGAAGGGGTACCTTGTTGGGTACAGTGAAACTTCAAAGGCATATAGGATTTTTATTCCAGGGACTAGAAGAATTATTGTCAGACGTGATGTCAAGTTCATGGAGGACAAAGCATTTAGAAGGTCTAGAGATTTTCTAGTAGATGATCAAAGTGAGCAGCCAACAAAAGCTCCAAGTCCAATTCAAGGGCAGAAAAGCTCAAGTACAGTTACTAGTACAAGCATAGACTCAGGTAGTGAAGATTCACAGAGTATGGAGCAACTGGTGCAGTAGGATATGCATCTAGAAGATTTAGAGGTTGATATTTCATCCTCTACAGTTGGCAGCAAGAACTCGTGAGGTTCAAAACACACAAAGGGATACTCACGAGTTTGTGGGAGCTCCTAGGAAGAGTAGGAGATAGAGGAAGAACTAGCCAAGTTCAATGACTATGCGGCATTAGTTAGCCAGTTGGTAGATAGTGAACCTTCCAGCTATCAAGGGGCTGCACAACATCAGGTATGGTAAGATGCTATGGTTGAGGAATATACTTCAATAATGCAGAATGATGTGTGGGAGGTAGTGCCTAGACCAATAGATAGGGTAGTAGTTGGATCATGTTGGATCTTCAAGATAAAGCACGGTGCAGATGGTAGCATCGAAAAATACAAGGAAAGGTTTGTGGCAAAGGGGTTCTCTCAGAAGGAGGGAATAGACTATGAGGAGACATTTGCTCCAGTGGCCAGGTATACTTCTATACGAGCTGTAATCTCATTTGCAATGTAGATGGGATGGCAGATCCATCAAATGGATGTCAACACAACATTCCTTAATGGTGAACTCAAGGGAGTTATACATAGAAAAACTAGAAGGCTTTGTAGCACACAACAAAGAGACCCACATGTGCAGATTGAAGAAAGCCTTGTACGGACTCAAGTACACTGTTAGAGCATGGTATGAACACATTGATTCGTACTTGTGGGAAATGGGCTTTATGAAGAGTGAGGCAGATGCTAACCTCTACTACTTGGTGGTTAGGGGCGAGTCTCTCATTCTTGTTCTATATGTAGATGACTTGTTTCTTATAGGTGCACTAGGGCTCATAGAGGATTGTAAGAGGGACCTTGCAGAAGAGTTCGAGATGAAGGACTTGGCACTCATGCACTATTTTCTAGGCATGGAGGTGTGGCAGAACAGATGGAGAGATTTTCCTTGGTCAAGGGAAATATTACATTGAAATATTGAAGAAATTTGAGATGGGGGATTGCAAAGCCATGTCTACACCTAGGATTAGTAATTGGAGGAAGGTAGATACATCTAAGGACAAAGATGTAGATCCCACCTTATACAGGTAGTTAATTGGTTCTGCTCATGTATTTGGTCAACACCAGGCCAGATATAGCTTTTGCAGTAAACTCTCTTAGTCAGTTCATGGTTGAGCCAAAGAGAGTGCATTGGACAGTGACTAAGCATGTGTTGTGTTATTTGTATGGTTCAGTTGAGTATGGAGATCAGTTATATGCTCGAGGTCAAGGAATCAAGTTGATAGGATATCCTGATGACAGATTGGGTAGGCAATACAACAAAGACAAGAGGAGCACTTCAGGGTGTTGTTTCAATTTAGGATCAGAGAGTTGTTTCTTGGTTCAGTAGCAAGTAGAAATATGTGGCTTTGAGTTCATAAGAAGTCAGAATATATTGCAGCTAGCATGGTGACATGTGAAACTATATGGCTTCAGAAGTTGCTAGTGGCCTTGTTTGGTTAGAAGGTTGAGACTACTGGTGATACACTGCGACAACCAGAGTTGCATCAAGTTGTCTGGGAATCCAGTGTTTCATGATAGGTCTAAACATATAGATATCAGGTATCACTTCATTAGGGATTGTGTATAGCGAGGTATTGTTCAAGTTACAATACATAACGTACAGAGGAGTAGGGAGCAGACATTCTGACTAAGGCATTGGGGAAGGAAAAATTTATCTTCTTTAGAGATAAGATGGGTGTCGTGCATAACAACTTCCTCGCTAAGAGGGAGTGTTAATATTAGTAGCTTGGACAGCTGTTTGTCCTCATCCATTTGTTATGGGTAGTTTGGATAGCTATTCATTCTGGCCTAGAATTTACAGAAATAATTGTTTTTGTCAAAAAAATATTGTTAGGAATAAGAACAATTGTTATCTAATATTGACTCCTTTTAGATGACACCTCATAACCAAGGTTGTTAATGGTTATTGAGTTGTCTTAATCTCAGCCGTTCATTTGTATTAATCTTGGCCATTGATTTTCAACGAGAGTAGATATATAAGGGGGTAATTGGGTCATTTGTAACAAGGAATTTTTGAGAGAAACTTGCAGTGTTAGCAAGTAGTCTTGCAGTGTTAACAAGGGCGCAGTGATAGCGTTGGAGATAGCGGTGGAGGAATATCAGCAGGAGGATTAGGAGATTTTCAGAGCTCTGCCAGTAAGAGGAAAGTAGTATTTGTATCTCTTGATTTTCTGAAGTTTAATATGTTTCTCATCTGTAGTACTGGTTTTCCCTACGGGGTTTTTCCAGGGACAATTATTCGAAAATATTGTGTTCACCTTGTTGGGTATTTTTTTATGTGTTTGTATTTGTGAAGTTACATTTGTGTTATTTTCCAATATTTTTTGATCAAATAATCTTACAAGATAGGAGGTTAATAATCAGTAACTGTAATAGATTTTTCACATGATCCAGATCTTGAAGGGGGTCTTACAGAGAATATTAGAAATTATTTGGTTAGTGAGTCGATTCAGGTTGTGAATTTCCTTACCGCTATGGCAAGGATTTTTTGGGGTTTGTCCTTCCACTCCACTAGTTAAATCTTATTTCGTCTATTTTTTCAGAGGGGATTGGCGGCGGCTGGGTGGAAGATCCTAGGGCTAGAGTCGGTTTCTCTATTTCATTAGGGAGTTTCTTGATTTATTTTTTTCTTCTATCTTAGGTATCGAACATCCTAGTTCCTTAAGAGTAGGATTAGGAAGAAATATTGGTCCAAAATCATTTTACCTTTGGCTAGACGCTTCATTGGCAAGTGAATGGGAGATAAAAGGATATTTAGGTTTTGGGCCTTTAGTGTAATTGTTGTTATTGAGTGGAACAATCCCCTAGGGTGCGAGTTATTTACTCTCCCCTTCACTCTGAAAGTAGTCTCGTAGTGGAGGTGGGCTGCATGTAGGTGGTGGGTTGTCAATTTTTCATTGGCTTCATGGTTCTAAGCATGTGTGAGATTGTCTCTGTATATGTTGGGACAATGTGTGGTGATGTGGTTTTTTCATATCAGGTTAGTTAACTAGGATCAATTTTTTTGTAAGTAACCTTTGTCTGTTCATTTCACCTGGAGTAGAGGGGCTCTCTTTTTTAGTCTTTTGGTGGCTCATGTGCTATTGTTTCTTCTTCCTATCAAGCTCGATCCCCACTCAGGATGAAAATGTTTGAGGGGCGAGGTGGTCTTTTTTTGCAGGGGAGCTCCGTTCAGAGTTGCATTGGGTGTCAAGAGTGTAGGTCCCTTTTTTTGGTATATCGTCAGTTTTTCTTATGTCTATTCTTGTATTAGTGCTTATTATCCTTTTTCTCTTGTAATTGGTGGGGTCCCGCGAACCCTCTGGTTCATAGCTCTGGTAAAAAACATTTAACTATCTAAAAAAATATTTACAAGACAAGATACACTTGGATTTTCAGTATTGTCATTTTGTTAGGATATTAAGGTAAGTGGTGGGATAGATTTAAGATAAAATATCTTATTATAATTGTATCTTAGGTCATGTTATGGTAAGATTTAGGTTAGGATATTGTATTTAGATATGATATTATAGGTATATTTTAGGTTAGGTTAAAGTTATGGTATTTGATATTATAAAATACTCATGTGTAGGAAATCTAGGGTTGAATTATAGTTTTTTTTAAGATTATAAAGCGATGTTATGACATGAATTAATACGTGGTAGTGTATATAAATTAGATTTTAATATATATAATATATTATATGAAATATAATTTATAATTTACACACACACACACACATATAATGCTAATTAAATGTCTAATATTATATTATATATAATATATTAGTATATTATTGTCGTAATGTTATAATTATATTCTAACGATGATAACATTTGGCATAAAATGGATTTTAATGTTGTAATAAAATCTGAATATAGTGTTATTGCGACATAACGTACCTAATAAATTATTGTTTCTTTGGAGACATTTGATAAAATTTGAATGATACAGAGAACATCAGTATGGTCCATTTGTAAGTTTGTCGCACAATCATGAAAACAAAAAAAAATGTCTCATATTTGGCTGAAGTTTATTGGGAATTACATTTCTGTATCATATATGTTGGGTTCAAGTCTAGGAACTTGGGAAAACATGGAATCACAACCGAAAATTTTAGTGCAACCTAAGCTTAGAACACTTAACATTGTTTGCTAAATTAAAAGGTAGGAAGTTAGCAAACTAAAAAAATATCTAGATAATGATAGAATAACTCCAAAATTTTTTTCTATGCAGGACGCGCGAAACTACACGAGAGGTGTTTGAATGTTGACTCAGGAAAGATAGCCTCAAATCAGGCAGTCATTGCCATATTACCACAAATTTTATATACCTTTCACGAGGTCAATATCATCATACTCATATGTACATTTGGGGGATGATCTAGCTAGAGAGAGTGCATGTAGTTAGATGAGTCACAAGAGTCTCCATGACATAGGGAGGAGAATAGGGAAGATAAATCCCATGAGGAGGTTGATAGATTAGGTTCATCATGGAGAGAGCGGAGAGATAGGGCTGCGTGACAAAGGGAAAGATATAGGATCCCTTGGCAGAGAGATGGAAATGAAGAAAGACCTAAGAACATATAGAAATTAATGTAAAAACCACATTTGTGAGATACTGAAGCTTCATCCACATCACTTCGCTAGAGACACAAGAGGTTTCCAAGATGAGGCCTAGCTAGTTAACATAAGCGGATTCTTCCAACTATGTCCATGCACTAGAACCACGAAGGCTCGTGTTTCTATAAATATTCTAAGCGATGAGGAAACACTATGGTGGAGGAAGGAGGAGATAAATATCCATTTGGATTCTGAGAATGTTAAATGGGGAGATATTTGAGGAGTGATTCCAGAATAGACATATATATATACGATTCATTCAACAGTGGATTGAAAATTTCTGCGATCTATGACAACTGAATATGATGGTGATAGAGTCTGAGGGTATGCACTATCTAAAGAACTAGCTGAGGTCACGGAAAAGGTCCATATTGTGAAGGAAAATAGGGGGAAGACACCACAGGAGAGAGACAAAGTGAGTGTTATGTCAGAAAATTAGCACCCTAATATTTGCAAATTATAAAACCCTACTTTTGACTAACATGGGATTGTCTCAAGGTGTGGGACCCTTGCAATCAAGAAAAACCTCCAAATAAGGTTGGTTCCTGACCTATTCTATTGTTAACTTATTCCTAAACTATCAATTCCAAGGGACTAGAGAGATAGAAATACATAAAATTAAATCCTAATCTAAGGGAGGAGATAGCACCAAACCAAGACTAAAGAGATTCCTAGTGAGTGAAAAGTGGAGGAAAATGGGGAAGAAGAGGGAAGATAAAGTTCACAGTCCCAAAATACATTCAAACCTCCAATATCGTGGGGGAAAAAAAATTTAATCCCTTCAAAAGAACACAATATGCACAATATATCTTGAAAAAATAATAGAAGGAAAGAAATGCAATATAATTCAAGCTTGGGAAAGAAGATCCATAAAACACTAATTTTATTTCTTAAAATGATGCAAAATCCTTTACAGTATAGGTACAATGAAAGAAACCCTTCACAAAAAATCATAAATTTGAGGCTTGCAGCTCACAAAAAGTGCTCGAACAATTTTGGCAAAGTTCTTTTTCAATTTCAAAAATATCTCCCTTACAAATGAGGGGAATTTACATATATATAGAAAAAAGGAGCTACCCAACCAACATCCTTCATTAAATTCCTATACGTAGGTATGGGAAACCATGATGATTAACTTTTCAATGGTACTTTTTTTACACAGTGAACAGGGGTGTTATACCTCATTAAATCGGTTGTTTGAGCTACGTTGTATGGTGTCATTAATGTCTCTCCATATCTAAAAATCTTTGTTATCTCCCAATGGAAATAACTAGTTGATGCATGTTAAGAAGGGAAGAATCACCGTCAACAAACAAAATACTTGACACACAAAAAGAAGAAATGTTGTCACATAACACAAAGGGGAGGTTGACGGGTGATAGGAGGCGACACTGACGTGTAATGAGAGGGTGACGGTGATGGGGGAACCTAGAATGACACACATCAAGGAGGAAGTTTGACACACGATAGGAAACAAGCACTGACATGCATCAAAAAGGAGTGGTTGTCATGCAACAAGAATAGGTGGTTGATCTGAGTCAATAAGGAGTGGTTGATGTGTGATAGGAAGAAGCGGTAGATGTGCAATAAGAATATGTGGTTGTTGCGCGACATGAAGAGGTGGTTGATGTGCATCAGGAAGAGGTGATTTTAACCTGAAAAGAAGAGGTGGCTTTTGCGCAATAGGATGTGGCAGTTGACGCGTGGAAGGAAGAAGTGTTTAAAACTCGTGAATAAGGTGAAAATCCTTAAATTTTTCCATTTTGACTATTAATGCAAATCCTGCTTCAAACCTTCACCGCAGGAAGTAATCCCCCCATTAGATACCTTGTAAACTTCTCCCATTAAATATTAATTGCCCAAACTCGTAGGTTGGTCTATTTGGATAGGGGGGTGCAGAAATGGATAACAATTGGAAAATTATGGGGCTGATATGCCTGTTAGATCTAAACGACAAATTATTTTGCATCCATTGGGCATGGATTCATTCTTATTTCCAAAACTCGTCTGATGTCTTAATCCTCTTGTTTCTATGGATCACTGCTAAGACATTACTTTATCATCGGATCTTTCTTGAAATTGGAAAGTGCAACAATAACAAAGGACAACCATGTACAAATAAAAATATCATACATATCCCAAAATGGAACATGCTGAGAGTGCACAAGCACTTACCTGAAATAAAAGATAGCTATAAGAGAACAATGTGTTGTAAGCACTTAGAGGAATTACAATCTATAGAAATATATTTACAAGAAATATATTCCCATCAGTAATAATGGTTGAGATAAATTCCATTGACTAGGATCTGTAATTATTCTCCATCAAACTGTTTCAAGTTGAAAGCATTATTTTCTTTGCACCCTCAAATCAAGTAAGGACCACTGCATATTTGCATCAAACTTGGAGTGCCTTCTTGGTTTGGCTCTTTCTACATCCCATTTCAGAACTAGGTATCCTTCTTGAAAATTTATTTCTTTGGCCTTTCTATCAAAAATCATCTTGATTTGACTTGGTCTTTGTCCATTGTTTTCATGGCTTATTTCCTTATCTCTTCTAGCTTCCATAGCTGGAAACGTGAACAAATCTAGCTGTTTTATAAGTTCTAAGGCTATTAATTCAAGGGATATTTGGAGCATTTCTTCCCTTCCATAATTCAAATTGAAAGGAGAATAACCAATTGATTTCTTGGGAGTGATTCTATTAGCCTACAAGGATGATTTTAATTTGGTATGCCGAGTCCTCTGATTCTTATCTAGGGTTCTTCTTATGATTCTCTGAAATTTCTTGTTCATGGAATGTAATTGTCCATTACCCTAAGAGTAGTAGTTAGAATAAGTGCTTAATTAGATGAAATTTCTAACATCCCAATTAGATATCTTTTCTCCAAGAAAAGCTAAGGCATTATCTAATATTATACTGGAAGGAACACCAAACCTTGTTGCAATACCTTTGTAGAAGTCCAAAATGATAGCTTCATTTTCTTTTTTATGTGTAATTGCTTATGTCCACTTAGTCAGGTAGTCTGTGGCTATAAGGATCCATTTGTGGCCTAGGAAAGAACTTGGATTGATCATCCCAATAAAATCTATCCCCCATTGTATGAAAGGTTGTTTAACTGAGATAGGACAGAGTGGGAGGGATGGTATCTTCTCTTTACCTGTGAAGAAGGCACACTTCTTGCATTTCTTGATCCATGAGTAGAAAATCACTACAAATATTAGGCAACTAAGAACATTCCCTCATGATTCTAATAGTTGTTTCTTTTGGGGAAAAATGACCACCTGCATCTACATCATGAAACTTGTGCAATACCCTCTTTATCTGATCTATTTTGATGTACCTTAGGAGGACACCATTCACATCCCTCTTGAACAAATCATTATCTACAAGCACGTATGGAATGCAATGAAGTATGAAATACCTCCTTTTTTACTTACTCAATACTTAAGGACTTTGACGTGTTTGAAGAAAATGTACAATATTCTGAGTCCAATAAGGAATAGGTATATCACCTATAGCTTGCTTTTGGTTATCGTGTAACATCATAACAATTTTTGCTTCTTCTCTTGATTCATCATGTTGTTATAAATTAGATTCACACACAACCATTTTCCCAAAACTAATTTGATCACATTTATATCAATATCATATTCCACGACCTTGGTTATCCAACCAAATATCTTTTCATTAAATTCCTTGTTCAAAAGAAAATCATTTACACCAACATGTGAAACTAATAGATGAATGTTGTTGTTTGACACTAGATGTATGAATTTATTTAAAATTATAATCACATCAAGGACATGTTTCTCAATGAATGAATATCTCACCTTGGCTGAATAATGAGATAGGTTGCTCCATTCCTTCTTGATTTTGTTGTACCATTATGGAAGATATTACATCCGCACCTCCAAAAGCGTATAAGATGAAGTCCCTTGAAAAATATGGATTTATGAGGGTTGGAGCATGTGTAATGGCCTAATTTATGGCTTCAAATATTTCTTTTCCTTCACCAGTCCATCTAAAAAACCATATTATTTTTCAACATTAGTATGAGTGGCTTGACAAGATGGGAAAATTAGGAACAAATCTCGTAAAAAAATTAATTTTCCCCAAAACTATTTGGAGAGCCTTCTTATGACTTGGAAATGGCAATGCTTGAATAACTTATACCCTTTTTGGATCAATTTCCAAAGCTTCCTTAGAAAAAATTTGGCCTAAGAGATTTCCTTCATGAGATAAGAATATGCACTTTTTTGGATTCAAAGACACTTCGCACCTCCTGCATCTTTGTAACACTTTCCTAAAGTTAAAAACATGATCTTTTTGTATCCTTAGAGAATACAATAATGTTATCTAGATACATAAGAACTGTTTTATTGATCAATCCTTTGAATGCCATATCCATTTCCATTTGGAAAGAGGCTTCTACGTTTGACAATCCAAATGGTATCTTCCTCTAAGCATATGTGCCCCACTTCTTTCACCATGATTGTCTTGAACTGGTCATATTATTTCACCATGATTTTATTATAGCCGAAGTATACATCCAGTAATGAGAACCTTTTGAAACTAGATAAAACCTACAGAATTTGATCCATGGAAGGAAGTGGGTAGTGGTCCTTGAGAGAGGCCCTATCCAAGTCTCGAACATACACACATAACCTGATTTCCCCATTATTTTTCCAAACCTAAACCAGATTTTCCAACCATGAAGAGTGCTTGATTGGAAAGATGATGCTTTCTTCAATGAGTTTGTTCAGATTTATTTTCATGAGAGGTTTGATATGAGGATTGACTCACCTTTAATTTTTCTTGATGGGTTTAGCTCTTGAATTCATTTCAATCATGTTGTAGACACCAAATTTGTGTCTTACGACCCCCGGGGACCTGCATCTCATTTCGCAACCTAACCTCATGACCTAAACCTTACACAATTATTTATTAATTACCTTGTAATTAATAAATCCACATCACCTTACCTGCCACCCTCATTTTGCCACCTCATCATGACCTAGTCCTAACCCTAAATTAACCTAATTAAGACCTATAACTTGGTCCACATCCACACCCATGACTAGTGACCCCTTTCTCGCACCCAAAACTAACCTTCTAGTCACTTGACCAAGCCCGCAACTAATCCCTTGGGAGAAAAGGAGGGAAAGTTGGCTATTTTACTAAAAATAGCCCACTTTGACCTGACCGATACCGGTTCTTACTCGACCGCCGTCGGTTACTTAACCTCCATCGGTTCCCTGTAAATGGGCTCCCCTAACCAGAAACAAAGGTCGAAGGATTTTTTGGGATCAATCGAGATCATCAGAAGCGATCAAGAGAATCCAGATCTTTACTTGGCTAAGTAGAGACAAGTGAAGAAACAAGAAGAGTCTGCAGTGAAGGAGATCAAGCCAAAGACTGCAACTGAATAACCAGAGCCCTGAGACACTCAGCTGATCATCAGGAGGGAGAGATCTCATCTTCTGGTTATCAAGCCATCCTGCCTGAGTTCTACCTTTGTCATCATAGTTATTGGACCTGCATTCTCATCAATAACCAGTAAGTTGTATCTTGCATGTCCTCTTTAACAACATTTATTAGAATTTTGAATCACAACCATCGTAAATCCATTCCTAGATCTACTACCCAGCAACATATTACATCTAAATATCATTCATTTACCTCTCATCACCCCGTTACCTAATCCCACTCATATACTAGCCTTACAAACAACACAACCACCCTACAACACAACCACCCTATAGTCCCAAAAACATAAATCCTATCGATATCGGTTAGCAGTAGCCGATATCGGTTATTGTGACTCAAAAACCAGAAACCAGCCTTTTTCCTCTACCTGTTTCAACGAAGCAATTAAATTGTTATTTTACAATCTTTCGTGTTAATTTATATTAGCAGGGGAACTGACCACCTTCGAAAGGAAGTTCTATATTTCCTGGGCCTAAGGCAGTTCCCTCATTTATTGTCTAATCAAGATCTTGTGGTCTTGTGTTCTTATTTGCAGGTAGTCCTTCCAAGACAAAAAGGAGTTCTTCGCAATCAACCTGATCTCTCTCTACGGTACGCGCACACCATCTCGACATTCAACAGGTATTCCTCCTAGCCCTAACCCTTATCTGTTTCTAAAAAGGAATGAAAGGATAGAAGCAACTCTATTCCCAAAAAGCTGAAACCTTCCGAGTGAAACATTTTGGCACGCCCGGTGGGACCCATTTTGGGTTTCTTTCTTTCTTTCTTGCTTTCATATAGGGAGCATACTTGTTGTTTTCTTCTTCTAAAGATATTCATAAGGTATTTTGTTATTTTGGTAAAAGAACTTGCTTTGGTTTTACATCTTTGCATTAGTGAAAGTCATCTCTTTTGCTTCATCGAATATCATTTTCGATTTGGGTTTAAAACACGTGCATCACATTCTTGCTTGTTGTTTTCAATTCTAGTGAACATAGATTAAGTAACAGGTCGTACACGTGGGGGTGATATCCACGGTATTGACAAGAAATTAATCTTACTTTCACTGCACAACACATACCGAATCACTTCACAATTAACACAATAGCTCAAACATCCCCTTTTTTTCCGCGGTATTCCTCCGCTCGATTGAGGTAACCTTATAAGCCAAAACAAACTTGCGCCTAAGTCTTTTGTTTAGGATTCTGATATCATTCTACGTCTAAAGGCATAAGCCCACGATAATTAAAATTAACCCAAGGGTTAGTATCTGGATTTGCGTGTGCATCTTGTTTGTTTTCAGTTCTGTTTTCTCTGTCATACTCTGTCTTCTGTGATCACCTCAGAACGATTTGATAAGTGTACTAAACGTTGTTAAAAATCAAATTAGCAGCTTCTTATATCTTCTTATACCAGTCTTATTACACCGACATCAGTTAACTGACCGACGTCGTCTCTGCTGTGACCAACATCGGTTATTAGACCGATATCGGTTACTGTCTTTTATAGTTCCTGACAAACTAGCAACCTACCAATTTCACCCTTCTGAGGCTGTTTCTATTCCTAATAGATTGAAGCCCTACTATGTACTCTTTTCCATGGTCATTATCACTCGGAAGCAAGCCACCGCCATGGTTTGACATGCCTGCTCTGTTCCTTTGCCTGAATCACCCCCTTCACATTCTATAGGGAACCCTACGGACACCAGTGAGATCCCCAAAATTCCCGTAGGAGACAAGGAATTTGTCAAATTTCTGGATGCTAATCCTAGCACTGTACAATACTATTTGTCTCATGCCCCTGACTGTACGCCCGATGGTCAACTCCTTGTTGGCATGCCTATTAGTATAGCTGCTCATTTAGCTCCCACTCCGCCTGATAACACCGCCTTGCTTCCTGCATCTTTAGCCCCATCTCCCAATCCGATGGATTCAGAGGTTCATACGACACAGATTGGCTTTCCTTTGGTTAATCTTGGACCCCACATGTCATTACCCGCCGACTGCTCCTACCTCATCCCTCTTGCAGACTGCTCCGTTCATGACTTGCTCTCTGCCGCCTATCCACACAAGCTTTCCTTCTCAAGCCCCGCCTACCTTTTCATTCCCATACACGTATCCTGTGACCTCAACATCTTATATGGGACATCCCTGTTTGGTCGCCTCAACATATTCATCCTCCATACCTCATCAACACTTAACCTCACCGTTGTCTAGCAGAGGCCCTTGGCCCAATTTGCCTCCGTTTACCACAACCGCACCATCATCTCATCCAACCACGGATTTCATCAAACAAATGATGGACAAAATGTAAAATCTGGAGGCTTCTGTTTCGGGAAGTCGTAGCGCCTTGACATACGAGCAAGTTTGTCGGGAGCCTATTCACCCTTCTGTCCCCCTTCATTCATATCCTCCTCAATGGGAATTGCCGAAATTTACTCGTTTTAATAGTAAAGAGGATCCTCAACAACACTTGCGATCATTTAGACATGCTTGTTATTTGATTGCTCATGATGATGCTTTGTTACTCCGCACCTTTCCCATGTCCTTATCAGGACCCACCTTGGAGTGGTACAGTGCTTTAACCCAGCACTCAATCTTCTCTTTTAACCAACTAGCCAAATCTTTCTTAGATCATTTCTCCATTAACATTGCCAATAAATTATCTATCACCAACCTTTATGTCATCTGAAAATTTGAAGACGAATCTATCGCAGATTTCGTTGGATGATGGCGCGGCCTTATCAACCAACTTACATATGCCTTGCCTCAGGCTGAACTTATCGAACTTTTTACGCGGGCATGTGCTAAGCACATTTCTCCTACCCTTCAAATTCAAACTTTCCGCACATTTGACGAGGCCTTTACCATGGCTCAAAAACTAGAAATTCGAGCCTTAGAAGAAGAGAAATTGCGGTTGCACAAAAAAAACCCAATTTCCAAACTCTAGATTCTACCAATAAACCAAACACCACCACTCCTCACACATCCACTTCTTCGAAATCAAAAGGAGCTGTCCACGTGGTGATGGTCAAATCTCAAGCACCGTCTAATACCCCAACAAAAACCACCTATAAATATAAAGCCGAGCCCATCAATTACACTCCCTTGGGAGAAACTTATGGTGTCATCTTGGAAAAATTGCTCAAAGCCGGTGCTATCACCTTACCTCTTGTTAAACCTCACTCCGGGTTTGACTCCACCCGCGCTATACCTTCCTGGTACAAAGAGAATGACTTCTGTAACTTTCACCGCGTAAAAGGACATAGTCATGAAAACTGCAAGATGTTGAAAAACATAGTGCAGGAAATGGTTGATGCAAGGGATATAACCCTCGATAATCCTAATGCCCCTGCCAACTGAAATTTGAAAATATTCAACAAACCATTCCCAAATCACTCTTCTAACAGTAACACAAACAAGGATATCTTAGCCGAGGAGAGTATTCATGAAATCCATGCAGTCTTCGACTCCCAGCCAAAAGCCTCTATCAAGAAAATTTTGAATCAAGCCTCTTCACTGACTCAGGGGCCCGAATCTCCTTCACCACCATCAAGCCAAAGCGAAATCATTCCTTTACCCATAAAGGAGTTAACTGCCCAGAGTTCTCTTCTCATAGATGAGTCTTCTTACACCACATCCCTACAAGACTGTGAACGGATGTTATCTAACCTATCTATTTCCCAAACGTCTCCCTCTACCGCTCTTGCTGCACAAGAGGAAAGCTCACTACTCCTTTTGTCATCCTTAGACGAGAAACCTCTTGCACCGACATCACCAAATTCTTTAACCATGATGGATCCTCTCAAACATGCCCTCCTACCTATTAGTTATTCATCACCTAAATCTTCTCAGCGACCAGTTGACCTCTTAACACCTATTGATATAGTGCCCCATCTACCCCCTGTATCACACCCACAGTGGACCGGAATCACAACCCACCCTTCTTCCATATAGAAATTCCAATCCACACCTGAAGACTGTCATTCTCTAGAAGATAGACAAGTCCTATGGGAACGCTTGAGTACCCCCTATTCTACTCAAATGCAGATGACCGATCCAGACACCTCTACCATATACCCGAAGTGTTTACAGAAACTCAAAATGCCTATGTCCTCATCTCCATCCCCCGCATCTCTACCAATTATCTCATCCACCTTTGTCAGCTTAACCAAATCTTCCCCTACACTTGGGACCTCACCAATACCCAGTCTAACACACCCGCCTAAGCGACTAGATTTATCTAAAAATAAATCCGCCCCTTCACTTAGGAAACAAACTCAATCCGTGCCTCTATCACATTTAAAACCATCATCGTCACACCTACCTTCCATATTGGGACCTCATCCCTCCACCTTGCATCAATATATCATACCTCCTGCGTTTTCTCTAAAACGACCTATGCCTTCAGCACCCATACAGAGATCTAAGGGTATATCAACATTGTCACCCCATGTATCTTGTCCACCCATCAACTCTAAACCAATTTCATCATCAAAAGACTTGTTGGCCGTCACTCCTCTTTTGTCGCCATTGTTTCTGGATACCATGTTATCTGGAGCCTCATCATCTAACCAGCTAAATGTAGCTCTTGCACCAAAGAAACCACGTTTAGTTAAAACCACATGTCGACACCCCTTGGCTAAACCACCACCCGTACAAACCAACCATGCCCAAACATTACTGAAACTTACTCAATCAATACCCTCATCCTCCTCCGATTTGGACCCACTCAAAGGATCTTACGCCAAAATCCTTGCTATGTTGGTGGAGAATGCGACCATTTCCCTACCCCCACTTAGACCTTATGACCCGTCTAAACCTTGACCTATAGGTTATGATGAGTCTAAAATCTGCGCTTACCACCACACACCAGGACATGATGTGGAGGGATGCAAAGCTTTAAAAGCCATCCTTTGTCAGTCACCTCTCTCAGATAGAAAGATTAAGAAAGACAACTTACGGAGGGAGAGACCTTTTGCTTCCATTCCCTCTCATATACCACCTGTCCCTGCCTCACCAATATCTATCATTATTACAACCCCACCTCTCGAAGCCCATGATTCATCCCTACCATCTTCCTCATCTCAGGTCCACGAAATCAATATGATTAGTGTTGCTACTCGAGCGCAGAAAAACAACGAGAAAGTGAAAGAAAGCACACCTGCGTCCTCTCTTTCTCCGCCCACCATCCTGATTGCACCACCACCCAAAGTGGTTATTCGTGGACCCGCTTACCCCATCTCTAATGGAGTGGCCCACCGAGCCATGATCAAACAACTTCACCAATCACCTGTAAAAATGACACTATATGATCTCATTCAGACTTCTGAATCTCATCGACAAGCTCTCGTTGAAATCCTTCAAGGGATTGAGGTCTTACCTAATGAAACCCTACCTGTTACGTCCATTTTAACACCCAATCACATTGCTTCCCTCGCCAAACAACCTACTACCCCAACCACTTCCTCTGTCTCTGTACAACACGCTGTTGCAGTCAGTTTCTCCGAAGACAAAATTGTTGACTTTGGTACAGAAGATCCTGACCCTGCTCTTTTCATCTCAGCTTACGTCCAGGACATTTGGATATGTCGTGTTATGATTGACGGGGGTGCTAACCTAAACATCATCTCTTCAAAAGCCTTCCAACAAATGAATATCCCTTCTAGCTACATGTGTGCCAACCCCATCATGTTGCGGTCTTTCAATGGTGCTATTACCTCTACCTTAGGCACTGTGATCCTTAACATTCGTGTAGGACCATGTACTTTACCTGAACTCTTCTATGTCCTTGAGGGAGATTTCCAATACAATATGTTGTTAGGCCGCCCTTGGATCCGGGCTATGGGATGCGTTCCTTCAACCTTACATAGATGCATAAAATTTGAGTACGAGGGGAAGTCCTACACCGTAAAAGCTGATCCTCCCCCCTTCAAAACTTGCAATATGTTATATCGCCCTAATGATGTGCTTGTACCAATCAAGACACTAGTTCATCCAACCCAACCATCCACTTCAACCACACCTCTACCATTCACTCCAACAGCACCTACACCTTCAACCCATGAAATCACCGTCGCAAAAACCACTTCCCTTCCCGCAGCTAACATCCCAACCGCAGACCCTTTAGTAGATGTTTTTCAACGTCTTACACTGGGGGAGTATCGCCTATATAACATTAGTTCTTTCCACACCCCACAGGAGTACGGACAGGTACATGCACATCCTACCTATGACCGTCGTGTGGGGGAAGTAATCCCCTATGGACCACCTCATTGCCGCACCAACCTAACATATGGGGGTGTCCACGCATCTTCCGTAACCCCTGAACCTCCTCTTGGTGTGGCTCCTTTCCAATCCGATTTTCGATACCTAACAAATCATCGTTTTTCCCTCACCTTCTTGACTAGCTGTGCTTGGAAAGGCTTTGGTTTTGGTCTTTATGAACAAGGCCGACATACTATCATCCCTGTAACTACACGCAAGTACAATGATCGCAGTGGTCTCAGATTTCCTGGTACACTTACACCGAAGGAACCTTGTGTCAGTTGTCTTCTGGAAGATGACGACGTCACCCCTACCGAACCATCATCACCCATTTTTCCTTCGTCACCCACAGAGTCGATGGATCCTGAATCTATCCCTCCTAACTTTTTTTTTTCATAAATGCTATCTTCTTAGGTCCTCTCACTTATCAACGCGATAATGAGGACCCCTCTTCTATCCCCCTTCTGTATCCAGACATGATTGAAGAAGACTCACCTTCAATTAACATTGTTGAGTGCCAGGATGATGACTCCATCCTCACTTACCTTGGTGCGGACGACTCTTATATTCAACGCGCCTTACCATCGGAAACTCAAACCATGTTGAACGAGTCTACTATAGAAATCAACATCCACACAGAGGAAGATCCTCACATTGTGAAGATCGGACAATCCCTTAACATATCAGAACAATTCGCCTTTACTACCTTTCTCCGTGCTCGCAACCAAGCTTTCGCTTGGTCCTACGCTGACATGCCAGGAATTGATCCTGACATTGCTGTCCATAACATTACCCTGAAACCTGATTCCAAACCAATTAAATAGAAATTGAGAAAAATGCATCCACGCATTGCCCTCTTGGTCAAAGAGGAGCTTCAACGACTCCTTTCTGTTTCCTTCATTCTGCCTATTGACTATCCTCAATGGATTTCCAACATCGTACCTGTCACTAAAGCGATGGGGGGACTTCGGATATGCACCGATTTCCGGGATCTTAACCTCGCTTGCCCTAAGGATGACTTCCCCCTACTAGTATTGACCAACTTGTCGATCTCACTGCGGGCCATGAGATGCTCTCTCTCATGGATGGATTTTTAGGATAGAACCAAATTTTGGTTGCCCCTGCCGATCAACATAAAACTGCCTTCATAACTCCTTGGGGAACCTTCTGTTATCGTGTAATGCCATTTGGCCTTAAGAATGCTAGTGCAACCTATCAACGGGCTATGACCTACATTTTTCATGACATTATGCACACTATCCTTGAAGATTACGTCGATGATCTTCTTGGCAAATCTAAACATCGTAGTGAACATCTCGATGTTTTAACCATTATTTTTGATTGCCTGTTACAATATTCTGTCCGTCTTCAACCAAAGAAATGTGTCTTTGGTGTCCTTTCAGGAAAAATTCTTGGCTTTATCGTCTCTTTGCGTGGCATTGAGGTCGACCCATCTAAAGTCAAAGCTATCCTAGAAATTTCCCCACCGACTAACCTCAAACAATTGCGTAGTTTACAAGGTAAGCTCCAATCTATCCGACGTTTCATCTCCCAACTCTCGGATCGATGTCAACCTTTCCATCACCTCCTTAAAAAAGACATTGACTTTCAATGGAGCGAAGAGTGCCACCAAGCCTTTGAAGCTCTCAAAGCTTATCTCTTACAGCCACCCATGCTTATCCCACCTCAAGACGATCACCCCTTCTACCTTTACCTTTCCGCCACCGACCACGGTGTAGGGGTTATGCTTGCACATCGTGACTCGGAGAACCGAGAACAAGCTGTTTATTATATAAGTCATACTTTGGTGGACTATGAGACTAGGTATACACATGTAGAAAAGTTGTGCCTAGCCCTATCATTCGTGGCCACCAAACTCCGACACTACCTCCTGAATCACAAAACTTTCGTCATCACCAACACGGACCCCATCCATTATATGTATGCCAAGCCCCATCTAAACCAACACATCGCCCGATGGCTCATGCTCCTCGCTGACCTCGACCTTGAGTTTTTCCACCAGAAATCAATTAAAGGACAAACCATCGCAGACCAACTTGCAGAAGCCCCTTTACTTGGAGAACAATTTACCAATTTTACATTCCTCGACAAACTCATCGCCACTCTTTCACTCCGAGAGGAGTCGTATCCAATGACCCTCTTCTTTGATGGATCCAAATGCCAGCGCGGCGGAGGAGCCGGCGTTGTTCTCATTCCTCTCAACGCTGAGCCTATGCCTCTTTCATTCTGACTCGATTTCCCCTGCACTAATAATACAGCAGAATACGAGGCCCTTGTTCTGGGTCTCCAGGTTGCGTTACACTTAGGTGTCAAATCTATCAATATTTTCGGCGACTCTCAATTGGTAGTCAATCAAGTTATGGGCATCTACCAATGCAAAAATGAGGAACTTCAAAAGTATAAACACTACGTGGATTCACTTCTAGCCTTATTTACTCACTATTCTATCCAAACCATTCCTCGCTCCACTAGCAAATTTACAGATACTATGGCTTGCTTAGCCTCGCAAATTCCAGCTTCATCAACTGACTCGGACGTTTTTGTCTTGGTCCATCAACTCTTTGCCCCATCTTACTCAGCCCCGGTTGTTTGTATGATCAATAATGTGTCTGCTAATTCGCAGGATACCTTGTATCACCAATTTCACGACTACCTTACAACCTCCGTTCTCCCACCTGACCTTACTAGTACCAGCAAATGCGCTTTTCTTAAATGCGTTTCTCGTTATATCGTCATGGGGGGACTCCTTTATAAACGTGGCTTTGATGGCATCCTCCTTCGATGTCTAACCACCACGGAGGTCACCTATACCATCCAACAGGTCCATGACGGTATTTGTGGTGGACATTTTAGCGGCCTTGCTGTGGCTAAACGAATCTTTCGCCTAGGTTATTATTGGCCTACTCCCAATAACGATTGCTACGAATATGTTAAGCATTGTGTTATGTGTCAACAACATGCCAACCTTCAACATATTCCTAGCCACCCGCTACAGGTCGCCCGAGATCTTTGACCTTTCTCACAATGGGGTTTAGACCTTATTGGTGAGATTCATCCATCCTCTTCGCAATGTCATCAATGGATAATCACAGCAACCGAATATTACACAAAATGGGTGGAGGCTATTCCGCTCATTTTCAACTAAAAAAGAAAAAATTATAGAGTTCATTAACCACCACATTATCTGTCGTTTTGGTGTTCCTCATCGCCTGATAACAGATAATGGAAAATCTTTCAAAAATAAGTTGTTGCAAGACCTTTGTGACAACTTTGGTATAAAACTTAGTTTCTCATCACCCTATTATCCACAAGCAAATGGAAAAGCCGAATCCTCTAATAAAACTCTAACCAAAATCCTTATGAAAGTTGTCAATGAGTCCAGAAGAAATTGGCATGATCACATCCCCTTTGCCCTCTGGGCTTATCGTACTAGCATTTGTACCTCCACTAATGCCACAACCTTTTTCTTTGGTATATGGTACCGAGGCTATCTTACCTCTCGAAATACAAATACCCTCCCTCAGAATATCTCTTCAGGATATTCTCACCAACGATGATTTCCACCAAGAGCGGTTAGCCCAATTGGAGCTTCTTGACGAGTGTCGTCTTACAGCTCTTGATCACCTTCAAATCTATCAAAAACACATCAAGCGTGCTTATGATAAGCGACTTCATGAGTGTACCTTTAAGGTTGGTGATCTTGTCCTCAAAGAGAATCAACATGTAACCAAACTAGAAAAGAACAAACGTGGAAAATTTGCTCCCAGTTGGATTGGCCCTTACATAATCACTCACACTTATGGATCAGGAACTTATCGTTTAGCTTCACTTAATGGTAAACCTGATCCTGAGCCCCTTAATGCCTTGCATCTTTGACCATTCTATTGTTGAATTTAGTGTTACATCACTTCTTATCTACCTACAGCTCGTCCCTTGAGTTCACTTACCGCCACATACACTTTTTTTCCTACATCTCAAAATAAAAACCAAGCTCACATAGTTTGATTCTCACCTCCCCTTTGCGATGCCTTCCCTTTTTAGTCTAGTCCATGACTTCAAAGTATTAAAATGACACATTCTTAATTATATGCTTATGGGATTTTCTTGAGTCAAACTTCCTACCAAACTAGATGCTTCATGCTAAAAGGACATCTAGCTATATAAATTATATATAGACTGCTCCCTCAATGGACAGTTATATGCCAAACTATTGCTGCTATTATATATAGACTGCTCCCCCGAAGGACAGCTATGCACTAAAATCACAGTTGCTACTATAAATAGACTGCTCCCTTGAAGGACAGCTATACACAGTCAGCCTTTATCCGAAGCTTCTTGCATTGATTAGCTTCGTGAAGACCTCAAGAATAATACAATCAATATCCCTTGTAGACTTCCCGCATCGATCAGTCTATTTTCAGTAAAATAAAGCCACATTCAAAAGAACTTTTGAGTCATGGACTTGTCTATTTAGGTTAGTTTCTCTTTCGTCAGAACACTCACTTTGTAACAAGTTCTCCGTACCTCAGCTATACCATCCACCTCACCTCACCATTTGTTCAAACAACACAACTCAAGGGACGTGACGTACACCCGATATATTGTGATCATACAACTCTTTTCACGTATTGATTTCTTGTCTATGCATGGTACCTAAGGGTTCAAGCTCATCCTGCATTAATATGTGGTTTGTTTAGCTCTTTTCAACTACGGAGTAACTTTTTCCTCTTTGACTCAAATCTAGGATTATGTGTTGATCTTAATTAGGACATGGTTACCTACCACTTGGGTAGGCTAACTTTTGCTTCACTTCTACCTATTTCAAAATCACCAATTCATTACCAACACCAACAACATTACCCTACCAATATCAATATCAATATTTTTACCAACCAACAAATTGCCTAACCATACCTAGATTGCCTGAATTCACCTCTCCCTGATCCTAAGGGAGAACTACATCGGTCTGAGGCCCCTCCTTGCTTTGTGCAATGGGCTATGTAGGCAGCACTTCAGAGACATGGGGTCTCCCAAGGTTAGCTCGACCATCCCCTACCATAACCTATCATGTATGGAAAATATAAATATTTTTGTGTATTTCTATTTTAATCACATTCCTCTTTACTGACATCGGTCGCTGTAAAATTTCAGAGCTGAACCCCGGCCCGCCCCAAGGCCACAACCAACCATTTGGCCCGACCCAAGGCCACAACCAGCCATTTGGCCCGACCCAAGGCTGCAACCCAACAATTTGACCCCCACCCATTTGGCCAGACCCAAGGGCTCACCGCAACCATTTGGCCCAACCTAAGGCCGCAACCCAATAATTTGGCCCCACCCAAGGCCTCACCCCACCCATTTGGCCTGACCCAAGGCCTCACCCCAACCATTTGGCCCAACCCAAGGCCGCAACCCAACAACTTGGCCCGACCCACCGGCCCTCACTCATCAATCAGCCCGACCCAAGGCCGTACCACTTAACTACCTCGCCCAACATCAATAATATACACTTTTATCGACCCATCACGTAGCTTTTTATTCAATCGAGCTCACGTGTTCGTGTTTTAGCATGACTAGGGTCCTTGACTTGATCTGTCGACCAACTTTTCCTAGACCTAGACTGTGACGTTTATCTCAACCAAACCAACCATTTTGTACTGCCGAACATGCCTAAACGTTCCTGTACCTTACCCGTTATATACCCTGGAGCTAATTCCTATGCCTTGAATACCAGGATTATATCACCCTTGTTTGGATAAACTATCAAACTTTGCCTATGCATTGCTGGTTTGCTCGTCAAATCATGTACCCTAGTTGCACTAATGCATTTCAACGTGCGTCTGCTTCCTTGGACCTACCCCACCATCTCACCATCATCTCTACACCATTTACCCTTTATCAACCCTATCCCTGATTTCACGCGATCTCAATCTGTGATAGATTTGAGGGGGATTACCTATACCCTTAACAGGGGAAACCACTTCATATTATTTTCCGTGCAGCTTCACAAAACAAACTACACGACAATAAGGGGCTAATGTAGACACCAAATTTGTGTCTTACGACCCCCGGGGACCTACATCTCATTTTGCAACCTAACCTCATGACCTAAACCTTACACAATTATTTATTAATTACCTTGTAATTAATAAATCCACATCACCTTACTTGCCACCTCATTTTGCCACCTCATCATGACCTAGTCCTAACCCTAAATTAACCTAATTAAGACCTATAACTTGGTCCACATCCACACCCATGACTAGTGACCCCTTTCTCGCACCCAAAATTGACCTTCTAGTCACTTGACCAAGCCCGCAACTAATCCCTTGGGAGAAAAGGAGGGAAAGTTGGCTATTTTACTAAAAATAGCCCACTTTGACCTGACTGATACCGGTTCCTACTCGACCGCCGTCGGTTACTTAACCGCCATCGCTTCCCTGTAAATGGGCTCCCCTAACTAGAAACAAAGGTCGAAGGATTTTTTAGGATCAATCGAGATCATCAGAAGCGATCAAGAGAATCCGGATCTTTAGTTGGCCGAGTAGAGACAAGTGAAGAAACAAGAAGAGTTTACAGCGAAGGAGATCAAGCCAAAGACTGCAACTGAATAACCAGAGCCCTGAGACACTCAACTGATCATCAGGAGGGAGAGATCTCATCTTCTGATTGTCAGGCCATCCTGCCTGAGTTCTGCCTTTGTCATCATAGTTCTTGGACCTACATTCTCGTCAATAACCAGTAAGTTGTATCTTGCATGTCCTCTTTAACAACATTTATTAGACTTTTGAATCACAGCCGTCATAAATCCATTCCTAGATCTACTACCCAGCAACATATTACATCTAAATATCATTCATTTACCTCTCATCACCCCGTTACCTAATCCCACTCATATACTAGCCTTACAAACAACACAACCACCCTACAACACAACCACCCTATAGTCCCAAAAACATAAATCCTACCGATATCGGTTAGCAGTAGCCGGTATCGGTTATTGTGACTCAAAAACCAGAAACCAGCCTTTTCCTCTACCTGTTTCAACGAAGCAATTAAATTGTTATTTTACAATCTTTTGTGTTAATTTATATTAGCAGGGGAACTGACCACCTTCAAAAGGAAGTTTTATATTTCCTGGGCCTAAGGCAGTTCCCTCATTTATTGTCTAATCAAGATCTTGTGGTCTTGTGTTCTTATTTGCAGGTAGTCCTTCCAAGACAAAAAGGAGTTCTTCACAATCAACCTGATCTCTCTCTACGGTACGCGCACACCATCTCGACATTCAACAGGTATTCCTCCTAGCCCTAACCCTTATCTGTTTCTAAAAGGAATGAAAGGATAGAAGAAACTCTATTCCGAAAAAGCTGAAACCTTCCGAGTGAAACACATGTGTTGTGCCAGCTTAGGATTAAATCCTTTAAAATCCTCATAGCTCTAAGAATAAACATCTGGAAATGCTTGGGAAAGTTATATAAATTAAAGTTTTTCTTGTTCAGTGCTTACCTTGCCAATTTGAATTTTTTTTCTTTCTACAACTGAATTTGGCTCTGAATCCTTTCCTTTGACCTGAATGTTATCTCTTTCCATCTGGAACTAATCATTAGGATTGAATATTGACTCTTGAGTCACTAAACCCTTTGGTATCTTATTTGTCCTTAGTTAAACCACATGATCACCATATTGTTGCTCCAATTTATCTTGATTTCTAACCGAGAACTCGGCCTCCTTCTGCAAGAAATTAATGATCTATTTCTCATTCTCAAATACCTATTATCTCATGTTATTATCTGGTACAACTGGGCTCACAATTATATGAATATGTGGTTGCACTTTATCTTTCTTAATGTTATCCACCACATCAAATGTTTCTCCAATTGCTGCAAGCTTATTTGCGGCCTCGTTCTTCTTCCTTAATATGGATTGAATATTGAATGCTTCAAAATCATCAATTTTATCCCATACCCGATGCTTGTAGTCTTTTAATAGATCATTCTTAGTAGCATGTTTTCCCCTAACCTGGTTGAAAATTAGCTCAATATCCCCAAACACTTGTAATTTTTGTATACCCATGTTTCTTTCCCAATTCAATCCATGTATCAAAGCTTCATATTAAGCAATATTATTTGAACAAGTAAACTAAAATTGGAAAGTTGAGTAGTAGTTCATATCTTATGGAGACAAAATCATTGCTCCTCTTATAGCGCCTTTCCTACTCCTTGAGCCATTAAAGAATAATTTCCATACTTCATTATCACCCTTATCATTCAGTTTGGTGAGGCTAGGAAGGGGTTTTTTTTCCTCATGTAAGAAATAAAATCCCAACTCAACCTCCTATATTTACTTGTATGGATCATATTCATGATTTTTGTTTTCCCATTCATCAAAATTAAAATTTGGGATGCCCCCAACTTTAGTATCTTCTTCCAGAGTGTTTGCAAAATCCTCTTGATCAAAGGCTAAGAAATTTATGTTTATTGGGCTTAGATCATGAGGCTCAATATGAAAATTTGTAATAGGTTAAGACCGAATTGTAGCCTTACCAACATACCTTTTTCTTAAGATCATATGTGACCAATCAATTGATAAGTAGCCTCCAATTTTGGCAGTGAAGTATCTTGACAAGCATATTGTAAAGATCGGTGGATAGTCAATCAATGATATATCCTTTTGAACTGTGACATTAGGAAATGTGAAGAATGTAAGGTTTAAACCTTTTATGATCACAAAAGTCCCCACTATTGTCCCATCTAACTATACCACTCCTTTGGAAACTAGGTTGTATTTCAAGACCAAATGATTTGTAATTTGTTTTGGCATTACTGAACTCCTATCCCCTGAGGCAAGCACACATTTATGTACAATATTGTTCCCTATGACCAAAGATATATTGAATGGAGGAGGCTTCATGATTTTACCTTTCTGACCTCCATGAACTCCCTCTTTTGGAGTTGCGTTAGTGAGAACCGTCTCTCTATTCCTGGACAACTCATTTGATGTTAACCAATTCTCCATGGTTGCTTGTAACAAATCCCATTGGCCTGGAATTTTCAATGATTCTCACATATAAATGCTTACATTAATCTTCTTCATTTGATCAATAATGTTAAAAGGAGATGGATTCTCCTTTTGTTTCCCCTTACTTGGCATGAATTTATCCTATGCATGGGCTACTATAACTGGTACCTGAGTTGGCTTAGAAGGAATTTTGGGATGATTTTGAACGTTTGGGGTTACAATTGGATTGCTAATACCCTGAAGTGTGAAAAAGGCCGAGAAGTACTTGGATTAGATGAATTCATTTCCTCTATATTCCTCTTCTTATACCTCATGTTAACTACCACATTTTGAGAAGGGAATGATTTATTGCACAGAAATCCTAAGCTTACCAATTCAAAAGTGTTGTCTTGTGTGGAGGTGCTTCCTGATTAGATACCTACTACCTACTTTCTTCTCTATTTGGTTCTTGAGGAACACCCACTGTAGACACCATCAATGCTAGATTTAAAAGCACCATTGAAGCATGTTGCTTTATTATGTGGTTGGCTACATGGGAAACACCATTCATATTCTTGTGATATGTTGTTTTGAGTTGAAACCAAGGCCCTAGATGTTGAACCTGGAGTAGGGTTATATGTTTAGAATGGCCTAGGAGCTTGGGGTTGTCCTTGGTTGTGGTTAGAATCTTGAACAGGTGGTTTGTTTTGCTAATATGGATTTTTATTAGGTTGGAAATGAGGCAGATATGGTCTAGAATTTTTAGGTTGCTACCTCTTAAGATTTAAAAAATCATTTCCTAAGTTTTTCAATTCTTTCATAACTTCTTGGAGTTCCTTTGAAGGACTAAAATAAGAAGTGGAAGATTCATTTGAACTCTGATTTCTTGCAGTAGGGATGAAATCTATTGTAGGCATTTGATTAGGTTTAGGATTCCCCATATCTAGATAGAGAGACATAGGTGGCCTAGGTGCGCATTTTTTGGCTTGAATTAGGAATTATCATCTCTAATAGTTATGGAATAATTATCTGGTAGGGTTATTTCCCCCATAGGTTATATCATAACAGATGTATTAGAGTTTAGATCTTGAAGAAAATAGAGAAATGCACCTTTAGCTATTGGTCTGACCGCAATTGGGATCCTTTCCCATGTTGTTTGGAATTTGGAATTAAAATCTATCATCTACTCAGCTGGTGCCTTTGTTATTGTATTTATCTACTCCAAAAGGGGTGGGATTTTCAGTCCTCTCCCCAAACTAGCCACAAAGAGTTGTGCATAATTGATCCCAACTCTGAATCGATCTTATTCCCAAGCCTCTGAACCACTACAATAGTTTTCCTTTGAAAAAATAAGCCAACAACTTAACCACAACATCCATCTTGACAATCTCATGTATGGAACATATATTTGCAATGTCTTGAATGTGGTTGATGGGAGTTGTGTGATTTTATCTAGTGAAGTATGGGAGTTTTTTTAATGTTGTTATTGGGACCATATTTTGTGCATTAAGGGCTAGTGGACTACTTCCCATGAATTTTTCATAGGGGTTTGGAGGTGGCTGATTCGGTTGTTTTAGATCAGCCATCCAGAGCAGCCTAAGAACCTTATTCATTTGAAGAAAGGGTCTGCCTAGTGGAGGTGTTGATAAATTTCTATTTGGTGAAGATGGAGACCTTTAAGTTCTTCTTCCCTTTCTTTCTCTATCTAGGGATAAGTGTAGACAGACAAATAGCCCCTCTTCTATAGTTTTTGACCTTTCTTGATTCTTCTCATGAACTTGATAAACTTGGGCTGCTAAAACCACTGGATTTGATTGACGGAGTCACCAGATGTGTTACTAAAAAGCCTCCAAAGGATATAATTTTACCAAGATACACACCCAATCTTGATAAAAATGAAAATATTAACTTCTGTCCCACCCGGTGTACCAGAACTGTTATGTTAGAAAAGTATCACCCTAGGATTTGCACATTACAAAACCCTACTTTTAACTAACACAAGATTTTCTTAAGGTGTGGGACCCTTGCAATTGATACAAACCTCTAGAGAAGGCTAGTTCTTGACCTATTCTAATGATGACCTACTTTGAAACTATGAATTCCAAGGGACCAGAGAGAGAGAAATACATAAATGTAAATCCTAAGTTAAGGGAGGTGATAACACCAAAACAAGACTAAGAGATTCCTAGTGAGTGAAAGTGGAGGGAAATGGGGAAGAAGATGGAAGATAAAATGCCAAAATCCCAAAACACATTCAAACCTCAAATCTCGTGGGGGACAACAAATCTAATCCATTGAAAGGAATGCAATATGCACAATATACCTACAAAATATAATAGAAGGCAAGAAATGCAATATAATTCAAGTTAGGGAAATAAAATCCATAAACACTAATTTTATTTCTTACAATGATGCACAATCCATTATAGTATAGGCATAAGGAAAAAATCCTTCACAAAATGCATAAATTTGAGGCTTGTAGCTCATCAAAGTGCTAGAACAATTTTCGTAGAGTTCCTATACAATTTCAAAAATATATCCCTTTCAAATGATGGAAATTTACATATATATGGAGAAAAGGATATGCAAACCAAAATATTTCAATAAATTCTTGTATGTAGGTATGGGTATCCATGATGATTCACTTTTCAATGGTAATTTTCTTGCACAGTGAAAAGAGGTTTTATACCTCATTAAATTGTTTTTTGAGCTACCTTGTACAGTGTCAGTAATGTCTCTCCATATCTGAAACTCTTTATTCTCGCCCGATGGAAACCACTTGCTGACACACGATAAGAAAGGACGCATCACCACCGATGAGGAAAATAATTTTCACATGAAAAGAAGAAATTTTGTCGCATGAGAGTGAGGAGAGGTTGACATGCAAGAGGAGGTGACATTGAAGTGCAATGAGAGGGCGGCAACGATGGGAGAAGGCATAATGACACGCATCAAGGAGAGAGGTTGACACATGGAAAGAAGCAAGCATTGACATGCATCAACAAGGAGTGGTTTTTACGTGACAAGAAGAGGTGGTTGATGCACATCAACAAGGAGAGGTTGACACTCGATAGGAAGAAGCGGTTGACGTATGACAAGAAGAGATGGTTTTCACGTGACAAGAAGAGGTGGTTGTTATGCGATAAGAAGAGGTGGTTGATGTGCATCAGGAGGAGGTAGTTGTCATGAGAAAATAATAGGTGGTTGTTGTGCGACAAAAAGTTGTGGTTGATGCGCAAATGAGGAAGCGGTCGACGCTCATCAACAAGGCCATAATTCATACATTTCTCCAATTTGACAATTAATGAAAATCCTACTTCATACCTTATCTGTGGCGAGCTTGAATACTCCCATTAACTATCAATTCCAAGAACTGTAAGTTGATCCATTTTGCAAGGGGGATAAAAAATGGATAACAATGAGGAGGCACATTCAACACATATAGGACATTTGGTCGAAGGGGGAGACCCCTCCACCTCATGGTAAAAATAGATCCACACAGTCCTCTTTCAATACCGAGCAATAACCACAGTAGTTGCATAAGACCGACCCACCATTCTAGATTCTACCAAGATATGATGCACACAGAGGGTGGAGTATGTAGCCTCTTGCTAGAGGACCCGTTTGGACATAGGTACCACCTAGATCTTATTCAATTGGAGCTCTTCCATAACAGCCACAACAGTTTAGAGTAGGATCATTAGGGTCTATAGAAAGGACCACTCGAGAACCAATAGGAGTCTCATATCATTGGAGGGGATTTGGTAGTTGTTACAAATGTGGATCATAGGGACACGAGTTGTGAGATTATCTATAGAACCCCAGTAACATGGGTAAGGTCCCTATTTATGATCCACCAATTAGAGACATGAAATGAAGTTATATTATCTAAGCAGTGGTTGTGAACCTATAGGAAGAGCACTAGGGAGTTATGATTGAGACATCAGGTAGTATTGGTGGTATTCCTATTTCTATCCTATTTGATTCAGGCTCTTCTAATTCTTTCATTGCCCCATCTTTTGTAGAGTAATGCAAGCTAGTGGCTGTTAGGTAGGGTAAAATTTAGGCCATATACATGGCTTCTTTGGCTAAGATCACAATGGACTTCTTAGTTAAGGAGTGTGTAGTAGACTTAGGACCCTTCACCATGACCTTGGACTTTTACATCCTCCTAGTGGGTTCGTATGGGGTTATTCTGGGTATAGATTGTGTTTCACCACATAGGGATAGAGTGGATTACTATAGTAAGGTGATCTCTTAAGTAGATGATCTTGGAGTTGAGTCAATAATTATTGGGGTTAGGAGGCCTATATCCATTTTCTATATATCTGTTATGCAACTTAAGCTATGTATGTGTAGGGGATAACGGTTATATGCCATTACAGTCAGTGATAGGTTAGAGGATGACACTATTGGGCCTTCACTTGATGACCATCACATTTTATGAGATTTTCTGGATGGATTCCTTAGTGAGTTACCTGGCCTACCTCCTCCACATGAGATAGATTTCCATATAGACGTGATTCATGGAGCAGAGCCTATCTCATGCGTGCCTTACAAGATGACTACCCCTAAGCTTTGTGAGCTCAAGATTCAGCTGGAGGGATTTCTATAGAAGGGCCTAATCTGTCCTAGTGTATCTCCTTGGGGTGCACCGGTGATTTTTGTGAAGAAGGACGGATCCCTGAGATTGAGCATTGATTATAAGAAGCTAAAGAAAGTGATGATGAAGAATCGTTACCCGCCTTAAATGCATTGATGATTTGTTAGATTAGATGAAGGGGACTAATATGTTTTTTAAGATAGATCTTATGTTGGGGTATCAATAGCTAAGGATTATACAGGTAGATATCCATAAGACAACCTTGCGCACTAGATACAGTCGGAATGAGTTCACAGTTATGTCTTTCAGACTAAAACATTCTCCTGCAGTGTTCATGAGCTTGATGAATCTTGCATTAAGGATTTTCTTGGACCGTTTTATGCTTGTATTCCTAGATGATATATTGATATACTCATGCACAAGTGAGGAACATGAGGAGAACCTTCGAAAGGTTCATAAGTTTCTTCAACAGTAGTAGCTATATGGGAACCTGGAGAACTGTGCATTCTTTTAGTTAGACATTTAGTATCTGGGTCACAAAATTTCTCTGGAAGGTATCAAAGCTGATCATTCTAAGACTTGAGTTATCATTGATTGGATGATACCACCCTATGTGACTGAGGTACGTAGTTTTATGGGATTAGTAGGATACTATAGGAGGTTTGGATAGGATATTTCACATCCCATCACTTCTCTGCAGCGGAAAGGGAGAAATATATATGGTCAAATAGATGTGAGCAAGACTTTAGGACTCAAAAGGAATGCCTTACTACAACACCTATCCTAGAAGTACCCAATCCTCATATGGACTTATTTCTTTATACAGATGCTTCGCTGGTAGGGGTAGGAGGATTACTAATGTAGATTTTCCGAGTTATCACATTTTAGTCTCGCAAAATTAAGGAATATGATATCAATTACCCAACTCGTGACCTTGAGCTTGCAACAATGGTGCATGCATTAGTACAATGGTGTAATTTTATTTTGGGAAGGAGATTCACACTAAGGAAAGATCATTTGAGCTTACGACACCTCTTCACATATGCCAATATCAACACCCTTCAACAGCATTGGATAGATATCTTGGGCAAGAATGATATTGAGATTGAGCATGTGAAGGGGAAGAAAAATATGGTAGCAGACACCTTGATTTGACAAAGACATCTTGACATGGCTACATATGTGAGTATAGAGTCTTATCATGTACCTTATTTAACGTGTCCAGGGGTGAAGAAGATGCATGCTACACTGAGATAGTTATTTCATTAGATCAGAATATAGAGGGATATACCTCGGTATGTGTCTCGGTATTTGGATTGTGCAGAGGGTGAAGGTGAAGCATCAACATCCTGTCAACCTTCTTTATCCTCATGCTATACAAGAGTGGAAATGTGACAACATTCATTTGCATGGACTTCATTGTTGGGCTACCAATGTCGAGATATCAACGTGACGTTATCATGGTCATGGTAAATAAGTTGACAAAAGTGGATTATTTTTCTCTTGTTGTGACCTCCTACAATGCCAATGAACTTGTGCATGTTTATTTGGATGAGAAAGTGAGATTACATGGGATTCCATGGAAGATCATATGTGACTGTGACCCCTTGTTCACATAACACTTATAGATAGCCATGCAGTTTGCACTTGGGATGAAGGTCAATTTCAGCACAACTTATCACTCTAATACAGATGGTCAAGCTGAGTGGGTGAACCAAATACTATAGGACATGCTCTGGATGTATGTTATGGACCATCAGTCATGATGGGTGGAGTACATGTATCTAGTAGAGTTTGTATATAGTAATAGTCCTCAGAGTTCCATCGGTATGGCACCTTTCTAGGAATTGTACGGTAGAGAGTGTAGGAATCCATTAAACTTGGACAGGATAGAGAACATGGTAACTATTGGGCCAGCTATATTATAGGATATGGAGTAACAGGTCACTTTTATTAGGAAGAGGCTACATGAAGTAAAGGACATGAATTAACAGTATGCTGATTGAAGTAGGATAGACCAAAATTATGAGATTGCCTCAAAGGTTTTCCTGAGAGTCGAACCTCATAAGAGCCCCATCTACTATATCTCTAAGCTAGCTCCAAGATTTGTGGGTCCATGTGAGATCTTAGAGTAGATCGCTCCCGTGGCCTATGAATTATTTTTTTTACCTATCTTGTTTCACATTCATGATGTCTTTCATGTTTCTGTTTTATGAAGATATATACCAGATCCATCTCATGTCTTGGATTAGACCAACTTATCAGTGGAGGAGTAGGGGCAAGTTATTATGGTTCCCATGGGCATCCTAGAGCACAAGACCATGACCCTTTGAGGACATGAGAATAAACAGGTGCACATCTAGTGGGATTGATATGATGAGTCATCTTCTACATGGGAGGACATCACACGTCTACAAGAACAGTTCCCACATCTATTCCTATGAATCCTAGGAGGAAGTCAAGTCTAAGAGGAGGGGGAAGTAGTTCCCACGCCTCTTCGACTCCTATCTTGGTTATGATCATGATTATTTTTTGCATAGTGACATGGGACATGGTTATGACTTTTGGATAACCTGTTGTTAGACATTATGTGCATTCTAAGTATATTTGTACTTTTGATTCTTATTATGGATTGTATGGGTTCATAGAGGACATTGATAGATATTGTAGTACATGATGATTTAGTGTTATTTTTCTTACATGCTAATATCTCAGATTCTTGACAGATGTGACTATGTTTAGATGATTTTACTAACCTTGTGTGCACATTGGTGTCATGATTTATTAAGAATATGATGATAATAGTTGATCTTGATAATATGTTAATTCATCTAAATAGGTGTATGTTAGAGTAAATGTATGAAGTGCATGGTTACCATAAATCATGAGTTGTGATATATGATTATGCAAAAGTGTAGGGTAAAATGATAATGGGTATAGTATAATTGTGAAGGTTAGTAATTGTAAATAATTTAGTAGAATGGAGTTTTCTTAACTATCTTAATGATGTAATTATGTTGTATGATGATTTTATGTGGTAAATGGTATATTTTAGTTTGGATTCTTAACGTATTGATATGGCCTTGAGGATGAAGGTTGTATTGTCTTTATTATATCCAGGAAAAAAAAAAAACGAACAAAATGGGATGAATAAGAAGACTAACTATGGAAGAATACCTTGTGTTTAAACCGTGGTCACTATGGCAGCTTGTGTGTGTGCGTGCATCATTCTGCTTGTTTCTCATGTTTGCGAGGAGGTCTCCAAGGGGGGGAAACCTCATAAGTGACGATGGGTATGAAGGTTTTTATTTTCCTTCTATTTATTTGTTATGGTTGATTATGTGGTTTTATTAAGTTTTGATGCCTTCTTATTTCTTGTGGTTATTTTCTGTGCTCTCTAGATTATGTTAAGTAATTGTGTGATTATGTGAATTGTGTGATGTGGAAAATGGGGGCAATGAATGTATGGAATATTCCTTAATTCCTATATTCTCTTTGGTATATTTTAATGTGATCTTGGATTGTGTGCCATATCTATCTTCAAAATTCAGAGTTGGGCTTTTAACCCATTTTTGGAGACTTGTGTGTGTAAGTGAATGGGTTGTATATTTTTTTTTCCTTTTAATGAATTATTTATTTTTGTTATGGGATTGTGAGGTGGAATGGGGAGAAATGAGGTGGCATCCTACATGGATCCACCTCACCATGCTCTCCACCACTTTCATTTAATTGGGTTTTGAATTGTGTTCGGGGTTACTTGCTTTTAGCATTTTTGGAGAAAGGTTTGGTGCTTGGTTACTTGAATATTGAAATTTCTCTCAATGGAAAGGTAGGTTCCTTTGTACTATGTTGTAATGTAATTCTTATTTATGTTTGTAATGTGAATGTATGTAAATCTTGTTATCCAAAATGTGCCCCCTACTCATTTTTGTGGAAAACTCCTCTCATTCTTCCCTCTCTTGTGCCTTAGTCATAATTTTTGCTTTTCAGGCACTCAAAACCTTCTAGAAATGGCACCATTGGATAGAGCTCTTTCTCAGCTTTCCAGAAAGGTAAATTTTTCCTCCTAACTCCATGTATATTTGAAGTTATGGCTCAGTGGAGTTTTTGTGGGAAATTTTCCCCTCCAAGGCCCGCAGCCAATGATATGCTACCACATGTCCAGGGAGGTGGCGGTGGTCGGAGAGGAACTTGGTTTTTTGCCAAGTCTTTTAGAAAAGTTTTCAAAGGGAAGATTTTTTCCCACAGGCCCGCCAACGAATAAAAACATGCCACGTGTCCAGGGGAGCAATTTGAAAAATTTGGCTAAGTGTTGGTGCATGGAAAATTTGGAAGGAAAGCCTGAGGCCAATAGAAACATGCCACGTGTCGTAAGGATCCGGAGTTTCAGAGGGCGGAGGAGAAATAGGATTTTTGACTAAGTGTTTTGCCAAATTTTAATGAAGAAAGTTTCGACCCACTGCCCCCGCCAGCTAATTATATGTCGCCACATGTCCTTGAGTGGCAGAGCATGGGGAGAATTTGGGAAATTTTCCCAAGGAGAAAATAAAGGAAAATTCAGAGAGGGAAGCCTGGCCCCCTTATTGTGAGCCAATAGAATCTCGCCACGTGTCAGCTAACGGCAAAAAACTCAGGTCAAGCCCGCAAGGAAATTTTTGAAGGTCAAACCCACATCGAATGGGGTTTCAAAATGTGTCCAGGTCAAAAATTATCAAAGCAACCCACGGAAAAATAAGGAAAGATGGGCTCACGTCTAATCAGCGCTTGCCACGTTTCCCAAGCTCATCGGCCCCGCGGGGAAGTTTTGGAAAATTTTCCAAAGTGTAAAGTGAAGGAAAATAGAGCAGGATGGGCCCACGCCCACTAGAAACATGCCACGTGGCACCTGGAAAGGCAGAGCATGGGGAAATTTTGGAAATTTTTTCCAAATGCAAAAAGGTGAAAAAATTCAAATTTTTGCCCGCTGACCTGATTTGGCCCTGTTTTGACCTAAAACTTCAAATTGCCATATCTTTCGATCCAGAGCTTAGTTTTTCATGTTATTTATATCAATGGAAATCTGGTGAAATTATCTACAAGATTCCGGGGTCAATTTTGCATTTTGGTGGATTCTAGAGAGAGAAAATTAAAAAACGCCTCTAGCACGTGGTTATGGATAGAAATGACGTTTCAACCACCGTTTTTAATGAAGAATGGCTCGCATTTTCTCCCAGCATGGTTGAAAATGTCAAGAAATGGGTCTTTAAGGACACCCATGTTGTTTTGAATGTGTTTTGGTCAATGGTTGAATCCCTTCAATGTTTTCCCACGTTTCTCTCTTTTGGGCTCGTCCCTTGCACTGTAAAAGCTAGTTTTGGCTCATTTTCAAAGGGTTGAACATTTTTTGTGTATGGCAAGTCCCCTTTCTCTCCTTGAAGATGATTTTGGTGGAATAACAGACCTTTTCTAGGAACTTCAACTTTATTTTTCCTTTCAGGTGTTGTAATGCAATTGATTTTGATTGTAAAATAACAATATAGGCCCTATGATTAACATTCCATCCTCTGCTGGTGTTGTTTGACTAATTTATAATTCTTCATTACATTTATCAGTTTGTGCATGAGGTTTTGTTTCATTTTATGAAATTTTTCAATCTACAGTAGTGAGAAATTCTCACCACGCCCTTGGTGCATCACCTATTAGCATTAGTTTTAGCTCTTTTTGCATTCTCTATCTCTGTCTTCCTTTGGAATTTAGAGTAGAAATTAGGAATATAAACCTATGCAACTATGCAAGTGATATATCTGATCAGAGGAGTTGAGGAACCAGCCTCTAAACTAGAGATTCCTCTTCCATTTTACAAGTCCCACACTTGGGGAGAGGATTCAATGTTGTGCAATCACACTGGATGCTTAGGATGATCAAACTAGAAGCTTGATCAGCATCCAAGGGTGCTGCTGATTTGCAACAATAGTTATGGCACGCTCGATGGGGGTTAGATTTCTTCATCTTCATTGCAACAAAATTGATGTGAATTTGTTGCAAGTTTATTGCTTTAAAGAGCTATAAATTACACATCTGAAAACTCCAAGGAAGAAGAATCATCTGGTTTTAGCAGTACAGGCCTGAAAACTCATGAGAAGAATCACCACAAGGTCAAGAGTTGGAGAAGAAGAGGTGCTTTTTGAGTATCTGTAGTTATCTCCAAGAAGAAGACAAATGGGGAGGAGGATTCAAAGGTCTCCATCTCCACCAAATAGAACTCTTTCCACTCCTGCACCTGGTAGGCCTTTCATTCAATCAACAAGGGTTCTAAGGCCAATCAGAATGGCACACAACAACCCCTATGTAAATTTCACTGGCAGCAGCCCACTTGCTCTCAATGTACAAAATCCAATCCCAGTTGCAGCATTGAAGAACATCCCATACTTTACTGGAGAGAATCAGACCACTCCTGGTGATCATGTCAAGGATATTGCTAACATTTGTGCAATCCATGAGATCAATGAGATGCAAGTTGCTGTCAAATTACTGGAATCTTCATTCAAAGGGAAAGCTTTGCATTGGTTCAGGAGTCTTGCCTCAGGTTCTATTCAAAATTAGAACCAGCTATGTATAGCCCTCCATGAGCAGTTTGGAGAAAAGGGAGACAACTTGTCCCTTTTGGAACAACTGACAACCATCAAGAGAGCTCCCAATGAGCAGCTGAATGATTTTAATTTCAGATTTCAAAGGACTTGGGAGAGAATTCCAGTGGTAGTCAGGCCAAAAAATGAAGGTTCTTTCCTCTATTACCTTAAAGCTTTAAATTCTAATATTTCTATGTTTATTCAATCCATGGGAGGCAAAACTATCCCCATTGCTTATAGCCTTGCTATTAGAGCTGAAAATTATTTGATTCAAGCTGGCAAGCTAGCTCCTAGGCCTGCAATGCCACTATTTCCAAGTTTAGAGAGCCTAAACACTAATCAAATGCCTAATTTAGCTCCTATTCCCACTCCTAGAAATCAGAATTAAAATGAAGCTTGTACTTCATCTTCTAGTGCCTCAAATGAGCTTCAGGAAGTCATGAAGCAGCTACAAAATCTAGGCAACGAGCTGGTTACTCTCAAGAGGCTTCAAGCCCAAGGTTTTAGACCTTCTTTCCAGCCCCAAGATCAGCCTAACAGGCAGCCATATCAACCCCAAAGACCACCTAATCTAGCTGCAAATCTAAATCAAGTGAGGCCTCCTGCCAGTAGACCATTTCAGCCTTATAATCCCAATGCTACATCTGCATCTAAAGCATTAGTGCCAGTACAAAACAATATAGTTCAAGAGTATGATTGGTGTTTCCCATGCAATGAACCTCATAACCAATCCATGTGCTTCAACAGTGCCTTGAATCAAGCATTAATGGTGACAATAGCTGGTGTGGAGGGTGAAGGTAGTCAAGGAAATGGCCAGCAACAAGAAACATTCCAGCAACAATCAGCTCCAAATGACACCACACTTATAAACTGGCAGGCAGAAGATTTTTGTGGCATGAATCAAATAGTTTCCCAAAGTGTTGCAGCCAACACAAGGTCAAAGAGGAGAAATTTAGGTGAAGAACAACCATTAGCTCTAGGAAATCCACAACCTTCTGTCACTTCACAAAATATTGGCAAACAAAATTCAGCTCCAAGCACGCAAGGACTGCCTAAAACAGTTCCTAGGCCAACTCAAATGCCAGTTGTTACTACCCATACATAAGGAATGAATGTGCAGGCCAAGGGACAACAAATGGATACTTCATCTTCATTCAATATCATTGATCAGATGAAGAAGACAAATGTAAACATATCAATGTGGGAATCACTATCTATCCTAGGCCAAAGAGATTTGCTACAAGCTGCCATGAAGGAATGGTTAACTTCAAATCAGAAAGTCTAAACGCAAGAGAAAGTGCTCACAAATGCTGCCCAGCCTGAGGGGAATCATGGAGGACCAGCAAGGTAAAATTTTGAAGCCCCCTCCATTCTATGTTTCATTGATCATTGGAAATCAATTAGTACACAATTGCATGATTGATTCCAGAGAAAGTAGTTCAGTAATGCCCAAGCAAATAGCTGATCAATTGGGGATTCAGTATGAAACCATATCCTAAGGGGTAGTGCAATTGGATGGGACAACAGTGACAACAGTTGGAGTGATAAAAAACTTGAGTCTTACCTTGCATGCATGTTCCAACGTGGTTGTTTTGCAAGATGTATCAATAATAGACCTTCCACCACTCTTTGCCCTATGTTTGTCAAGGGATTTCACAGCTAAGATTGGAGGTTACTTTTCTGTTGATTGGTCACACATGTTGTTTAGAAAAAGATATGGAACCAAAGCCATAATCAGATCTGAACCTATTGCAAACTTTCACATTGAGCCTTATACTCCAAGTCAGATCATTGCCAATTGTTTAGCGTTTGATCAAGAAGATCACCCAAGCACTGATGAAGCTGACACAAAGGTAGGAAGCATCCCAGATCTAAATCTTGATGAATGGGAAAACAAGGTACATGCTTTTGATTCTTATCAAGAAATAGAAGAATCTGAGTTAGCAGTCTATTGCATGCATGAAGAAAATAAACCTATTCCTAGCATCACCAAGCCAGACCACAAGGATGAAAATGAGGTATGGTAGTTGTTTTTTGATGGATCAAGGAGTAGACAAGGTGCAGGAGGGGGATCTATGCTTGTTTCCCCTCAAGGAGTGAAGTATTATTCAGCTTTTAGATTTCAGTTTGCATGCTCTAATAACACTGCTGAATATGAAGCTTTGGTGCAAGGACTGCATTGGTCAATCAAGAGAGGAATAAAGAATTTGCAGGTCTTTAGTGATAGTGAGTTGATTTTCAACCAGGTTAAGGGGCAGCATGTTTTCAAGAATGATCTATTCAAGTGCTACAAGAACAGGGTGTGGGACCTCATTGAATATTTTGAGGGTTTCAACATAAAATCCATTCCTAGAAAAGATAACCAAGCTGCTGATAGGCTTGTAGCAGTTGGGGCAGAATTTGACATTGTTGAAAGCATTCAATGAGACAAGCTACAGCTAAAAATCCATGTGATTGTGAGGCCTTCAGTTCCGGACAACAATGTAAGTTGGCAAGTGTTTGAAAATGATCAGAAAATCATCCATTTCTTGCAAGAGGAGGCTAAGTTTTCAGCTAAAAATCAGGAAACGTTGGAGCAGCAGTATGGTGAACAAGTGGTACAGCTAAGAACCAACAAAATACCAAAGGGACTTATTACTTTGGAGTCCATTTTTAATCCTAATGATCAATTTAGGAAAGAGAAAACAAACATCCAATTCAAGGGAGAAGATTCAGTGTCCATCTCAGTGGAAGAAGGTAAATCACTCCAAATTGGAAAGATGACAACTGAGCAAGAAAGGTACGAGTTCATCCAACTTTTTCAAGAATTCCCTGATGTGTTATCTTGGAGCTATGAATATTTGAAAGGTTTCAATCCTGAGTTAGCTCAACACACCATTGAGTTGGATCCAAGCACTAAACCCGTCAGACAAAAACAAAGGCCAGTCAACCCCCACATGGAGCCTCTCATGAGAAAAGAATTTAACAAGTTGATAGAATCAAGAATCATATTCCCTATCAAACATTCTAGTTGGGTTGCCAACTTGGTTCCAGTTAGAAAAAGGAGTGGGGAAATCAGATTGTGTGTTGACTTCAGAGATTTGAATAGAGCATCTCTCAAGGACCATTACCCACTTCCTTCCATGGAGCAGATTTTACAAGTTGTGGCTGGCTCTGAAAGGTTTTCACTACTTGATGGCTATTTAGGGTATAATCAGATTATGGTAAAGGAAGAATATCAATTCAAGACAGCCTTTACAACCAAATGGGGAACTTATGCATACAAGAAAATGCCATTTGGGATGTCCAACGCTAGAGCTACCTTCCAAAGAGCAATGGACATGGCGTTCAAAGGTTTGATTAACAACATTGTACTGATATATCTTGATGATATCACTGTTTTTTCAAAAAATGCAGCAAACCACCTCTTTCATTTGAGACAAGTGTTCCAAAGGTGTAGAAGATTTGGATTCTCCTTGAATCCTAAAAAGTGTGTTTTTCTAGCTCATGAAGGAAAGCTCCTTGGCCACATTATCTCTAAAGAACGATTAGCAATTGATCCAGAAAGAGTTGAAGCCATATGAGCACTACCATTGCCAAGCCACAAGAAGGCCCTTCAAAGTTTCTTGGGGAGAATAAATTTTGTTCAGAGGTTTGTCCCAAATTTTGCAGCCCTTGTCAAGCCTATCACCAAGATGTTAAAGAAAAGCATGGCTTTCAAATGGATAGCAGAAGGCAAGGAGAGTTTTGAAGCAATCAAAGAAGCCATCTCTCTCAAGAACCAACTCTCATTAACCTAGATTTCTCCAAGGATTTCATCGTTTATGCATTTGGGGGTGATGATATTATTTCTGCAATTTTGGTACAGCAGAACAAGGACAATGATGAGCAGCCAATTGCTTTCTTTAGCCAAAGCCCGGAGGACTATGAGGTGAGATATTATTTCATTTAGAAGCATGTTCTTGCATTAATCAGGAGCTTGAATAAATTCAAGCATTTAGTCTCAAACAACAAGGTTCAGTTGTTGGTTTCTCATGTGGGAGTTAAATACTTCCTCCTCAACAAAGACGTGAATGAAAAGAGAGTAGGTTAGATTACTCGTGTCATGGAGTATTACATAGAGATTAAAGTCACCAAGTTGGTCAGAGGAAAAGGATTGTGTGAAAAGATAATTTTGAGCAAACAAAAGGAAGCATGCAATGAGAAGGAGGTTGTTTTGGCGTTGCAAGACAGCCATGAGCAAAGAAGCACTCAAGAGGAAAATAATTGTGCCCCCATCCCTTGCTTGACCCAAGGCACAATGCACTTCCTAAGCATAGGTCTATGCCCTCCATAAATGAACAAGACCCAAAGAAGACACTTCAGATTGCAGGCTGTCCCATATGCCCTTGTTGATGATGTTTTGTTCAAAAGAGATGTGAATGGAGTACTGCTGAGATGCATTGGTACAAATCAGATTCATAGGGTGTTGGAAGAGTTCCATGGTGGACCAGCTAGTGGTCATTTTGCACCAATAGTGATAGCTCTAAAGATCATGAGGGTTGGCTATTATTTGCCCAAGATTTTCAGTGATTGCTATGCATGGATCAAGAGGTGCAAGAATTGTGCATTCTTCACAGGTAAAGAGAGGCTAGCTGCCCTTCCATTGCATCCAATTTCATTTTACCAGCCATTCATGCAATGGGGTTTATAATTCATTGGAGTTATTAATCCCAATTAAAGCCAAGGGCACAAGTGGATTTTAACAGCCACATATTACTTCACCAAATGGACTGAAGCAGTAGCACTCAAGGAGGCAAATGAATCTAGTATCCTAAACTTCTATGAGGGAATAACAACTAGGTTTGGCATACCAGCTACAATAATATCAGATAATGCATTGGCATTCATTGGGTCTAAGGTGACTGAATGGGCTGTCAAGAATGGGGTCTATCTAAGTACTTCATCAAACTATTACCCCCAGGGTAATGGCCAGGCTGAGTCTACAAACAAGAACATGTTGAGAATCATTAGAAGGACTTTTGATGAAAATCAGAGGTCTTGGCATACTAAATTGAAATCAGTTTTATGGGCTGATAGGATAACTCCCAAGAGATCTACAGGTAACTCTCCATTCAAGCTTGCTTATGGGAGAGAGGCAGTTTTTCCCATGTCTCTTGAGTTGCCAACATTGGAACTCATGAAACAGTTAGAGTTGTTGTATTTTGAGCCCATGGAGGTTAGATATGTAGAATTGATGGAGCTCCAAGAAATTAGAAATCAAGCATCCCAAGCAATGGAGAAGGATCAGGCTTTGATAAATAAGACCTTTGATAGAAAGGCCAAGAATAGATCCTTCCAAGTTGGAGATCTAGTGCTAAAATGGGATGCAGATAGAGAAAAACCGGGAAAGCATTCAAAATTTGATGCCATTTGAAGTGGCCCATACATGGTCACAAAGTGTAAGGACAACAATGCTTTCAAATTGTCTTCTTTGGATGGCGAGGAACTACAGATTCTAGTCAATGGAATCCATCTAAAGCATTGCTATTAAGGGAAAATTATCCACCTTGTACATATTATCTTATGTTTCCATTCCTCCAAGTTCTTGTGCACATTGTTTTGCTATAGGTTAGTTTTTCTTTCCCTAAGTGCTTTGGCATAAGCTTTCTATTCCTGGAATGTGTTTGTAGGCCTTGCTCCATCAGGTGATATTTCATCTTCCTCCTTATAGTGTTCTAGTCAGTTGGGGTATCAAACAGAAAAAATGATGACTCCATGCCCAATTGGTTGCTTCAGGCAACTGGTAACTTCATCTAGCCGGTAGATGACCCCTTTGAGTCGCCAAAATTGTTATCCAAAATGTGCCCCCTGCTCATTTTTGTGGCTAACTCCTCTCATTCTTCCCTCTCTTGTGCCTCCGTCATAATTTTTTCTTTTCAGGCACTCAAAACCTTCTGGAAATGGCACCATTGAATAGAGCTCTTTCTCAGCTTTCCAGAAAGGTAAAGTTTTCCTCCTAACTCCATGTATCTTTGAAGTTATGGCTCGGCGGAGTTTTTGTGGGAAATTTTCCCTTCAAGGCCCGCAGCTAATGATATGCCACCATGTGTATAGGGAGGTGGCGGGGGTCGGAGAGGAACTTGGTTGACGGGAGTTTTGCCAAGTCTTTTAGCAAAGTTTTCAAAGGGAAAATTTTTTCCCACAGGCCCGCCAACGAATTAAAACATGCCACGTGTCCAGGGGAGCAATTTGAAAATTTTGGATAAGTGTTGGCACATGGAAAATTTGGAAGGAAATTCTGTGACCAATAGAAACATGCCATGTGTCGTAAGGAGCCAGATTTTCGGAGGGCAGAGGAGAAATTGGAATTTTGACTGTGTTTCGCCAAATTTTAATGAAGAAAGTTTCGGCCCGCTGCCCCCGCCATCTAATTATATGTCGCCACGTGTCCTAGAGTGGTGGAGCATGGGGAGAATTTGGGAAATTTTCCCAAGGAGAAAATAAAGCAAAATTTAGAGAGGGAAGCCCGCCCCCCTTATTGCGAGCCAATAGAATCTCGTCACATGTCAGCTGACGACAAAAAACTCAGGTCAAGCCCACAAGGAAATTTTGGAAGGTCAATGTACGTAGCCAAAATTGTAAGGTACTGTACTATGGAACGGTGTAATAAGTGCCCCGATGATGATACAGGTCTCTTCGCAAGGTGTTCGGGATCCAGAGAAGCTTTACGGATATGCGTTAACATCCCGCATGCCCCGCTTAGCCCCCGCGTGCTTTGTTTTCCCTATTTTTCCTCTTTTCTTGGCTTTTTGGTCTTCAGTGACGAAACCGCCGCCCGGAAGGGCGGCGGTCCTGTAACCGCCGCCCTGAGTAGGGCGGCGGTCCTGTGCGCGTTTTCCACAACGTGCTTTTGAAAGAATGCACGCAAAAACCAACGCTTTACCAGCTTTTCTTGCCGACTTGAGCATGCATTTATGTTTTTGGTCCCCTGGAATAGTGTTTTTCTTTTGTTTAATGTTTAGGAGTTCAGTTTAGATTTGATCTTTGCATGTTTGGATTCCTATAAATGCATGGTTTGTGCACATACAAATGGCCCCTGATTTTAGTTCTGAATTTTGCTCCAAAGTTTTCTTTTAAATTTCTTGTTGCAGTAGATTTAGTTTTCCTTTGCTTAGAATTCTTAGGTTTCTCATTGAGTGCTTTGGTTAGTTTTGTATTGCAGCTGGTAAGCCACATATCCAACTTGTGCAAGTGCAAACATTATTTGGGCCACCATTTTCACTCCAATTTTCATGTTTTCAGTGCTATGGTCGTTTTAGTTTGCTTAGGATTGGTAGCATAGTTTGTTGCAGGTTTGTTTTAGCTTTGTGTTACTGTTGGTAAGCCACAGATCCAACTTGTGCAGACAGCATTATTGTTTTGGAGTAGAATGGTCTAGGCAGCCATTAAAGTTGCAGGTTTTGCTCTTCATACAAACTAGTCTCAGGTTCTGGACGCTCTTTGTTGCATGATTCGCAGTAGACCCCGCTAGGAATTGCATAGGCCAAGCTCTGTACTCTTGTGCTATCCCTCTCCTATCCGCATTCTATTCTGTCTGCATTTTGAAGGCTATCCATTGATCCAAATATCTATTCCTATTGATTCAAGCATTTCACGCTTTTCTGGATTCACGTGAGCACAAAGAACGAAGAGATCATACTGAGAGGACAAGAACACACACACCATCGGATTCGCCACTGTTCTTCGAAATCCAGGTTCCATCTTTCAAAGTTTTAGTTAGAACTTATCAAATAAAGTAGTTAATCACTTTATTTTAGTTATTTCCATTCTCGATATTGCCAGGGAGGTTGTGGGGATTGATAGTTTCTGAGAAACTATGATTCATTCCTCACTTCTGAGGTAGGATCGAGAATCTTGCAGATAGATTAGTTATTTCATTGTTTAGAATAGATATACAAAATCGCACAGACAAATAGCTACACTCGGCTATTTTGTTTGTTTTACATTGTTAGTTTAGTTGTCAATTTTAAATATTTTAAATAGCTACTCTCTTATATATTTCCGGAAAATACAAAAAGAAATTATATATGCTAGAAGTGCACTTAGATTTTACTTTATTACTGTTTGTTTCATTACTGCTTTTGTATGACAATTACGGGACCTAGGGAGCCCAGGGAATACATTTTCGAGCCAATTGTGCCTCAGCCCAATACCGTAGTAGCAATAACTGACATTGATCAAAACCTTAGGATACAAGTCTTCCAAACAACAACAGACTTCCAATAGATCAGGATACAGTTGAGAGGGTTAAACATCGAAGACGACCAAGCGCATCTATTTTGGTCAAAACAGCCAAATTACAGATTACCCTAGAAAATACCCACATGACTGTAGAAGGGCTCGAAAGAGAACAAACATTCGGGTGTGATCCTTTAGTTCCACAGCCAGACGCTGGAGACACCCTAGTAGATATAGATACCAGCTTAAGAATCCAAGTTGCGAGAACGCCTGTAAGGTATTCTGAGAAGATCGCACAACTGTTGGTTCTAAACATAGAAGCTGAAAAAGCTTACGACTACTGGATACTAGGGATTAGGACTTGATCTCCCGTATGACCATCACGGGACCGCAACAACCAAGAGTCTATGGTTGTGATCCGCAGATCCCACAGCCTAACGAATCCATAAAAGAATTTGACATAGACACTGGCCTACGTAAATTAGTATTTCAGTTTACTCCGATTCCACCTCTCATCATTCAACAGTTATCCCTACTAAATACAACAGCTAACGAAGCTAGAGAATTTTGGACTAGGCCAGAGAATCATCCATAGAATCGACCATATTTACCATATGACCCTATCAGGAGAAATACGCGAAACCATCCCGGGTCATTTTCCACGCATCCCACAACCCATAGATTGAATCACGCCAGAGCTCGATATTGATTGGAGCCTTCGAGCAGTCATCCTCGTTGATTGATCTATCACACCAGTCCAAGTTAGAAGGGCCTTCTTTGCCTTAGATTCGCAAATACCATTAGTGCGTGTTGAAGACATTAGACTGCCTAACTAGTTTGTCTGCACATTCTACCCCCACCGGCTGTCTCGGCACGACCTCGGGAGGTCGGGTACGTGGAAGAGTCACTTGTTGATTCTCACGCTTGCCTGTTGCTTTTCCGACGTACAAAATTGGTGAACCCAACGTGAAACAAACAACTATTTCACCTTCTGTACCTCATTAGCCTTCACATCAGCTTCACCTACAAAATTGGTGAACCTGACGTGAAACAAGCAATTCTTTCACCTTCTCTTTGAGAAGTTTCATCTTCTCCACATCGCCTTTGCTCCTTCCCATTATTCTGCGGGTATTCATATACCCCCCGAATATGTCGGGATTAGATGCATACGGCAGACCCCTCTTGGGTCTTGAGGCATACTACGCCCAACAGAATAGGCAGTCATCACCCTCACTCTCAATATGGGGTGAAAACTATTCAACTAATCAATTGTCAACACAAACACCAAGGACTAGATATAACTCATCCTACCAAATAGAGGGGTTGGAGCAACTTGATCAAACACAAACAGAGCCTTCAGGCTCGAACAATATGACATTAACTGGAGAGTCTGCTTCATCTCCTCAGGTATTATTCCGACCGCCTATTAGTAGACAATCGGATCCATACTTGGTCTTAGACGATGGACAATCAATACTTTATCCTAGGAGTGAACAACGCTCTCAAGGCATGTACCCACCTGTAGGAACTTTGCAGATACAGCCCGAGTTCTCTCCTCAAGAAAACTCCCCTATGCCATCACGTATGGAAAATACTCTCAGAGAAACTTGGCAAGATAGCAATCAGTTCATGACAGGCTATCACATGCCTATACAACACCGGGATATACAACAAACGCCACCAAGGCACGATATCATGGCTTCACCAAACAAAGTCATTTCAAATCTAATGGAAAAGGTTAGAGGATTAGAACTTGCCTAAGCAAGTCAAAATTCAAGAATCATACAAACAGGGAGTTCCAATCCTCCACACCATCCTAGCCAAGTAGATCTCCTCACAGGAGTAGGCACGTTAGGTATGACTCCTCAATATTCACAACAAGTGCCAACTAGACCCACTATCGCCAGTACTGTTCCTCTTGGTCCAGTACAAAGCAATCCATTCCTGGATAGTACCCCTTCGTACTTAAACATGTACTCCAAATCACCACAAGGGGATATGTACTCATCCCCCGGCATGTTTACTCAAATACAAGGATTGCCTTATGTCCCTGCTAACGTCTACATTACGCCATATCAACAACCCATTCCGTCACCGCCTCCTCAACAGGCACCATCAATGGTTGAGACGTATGCGATAGGGACTTATTTAGAATATTTAAAGGAGCCCTTAGATTTCGCCATACGAAGCGTTATGCTTCCAAGGCCTCTTCCCGATTTGCCTAAATACAAAGGAGAAGGAGATCCGAATGTGCATATCAAAGCTTACGCTACAGCCATTCGTGAACTACTCCCATGGGATGGGGTTGTTACTAAAATATTCCCCAAAACGCTGGAAGGCGTTGCCCTCGATTGGTATTACAGAATACCCGAGGCTTCCATACATTCATTCAAACAACTCGTGTCTGAGTTCATCAAAGCCTTCGACATGAACAAACTATTAAGGACAGGAATCAGGGAGTTCTTGCACATCAAGCAAGAACATAACGAGTCTGTCGCCCATTTCATCCAAAGGTGGCGCACAGTCCTTTATTCCTCGGCAAGCGCTCCAAACATGGATCAGATGGAACTATGCGATTTATTCCTTCATTCTCTTAGCAGAGAGGTGAAGGAAGAAGTCCAGAAGTTCCCACTAAGGACTTATGACGAGGTACTTGAGAGTGCTCTGCGAATTGATCAAGCAGCAATAGATAGTGGCCATAAGACGTATGGAGCAAACGGGAGGTTAATCACCCCTACTCAAAACACTACAACCACTACAAGCGTCAATCAAGGACCCAAAATCCTTAACAAAAATTGTGGGGTAAGAACAGATGGAGTAACTGACCAGCCCAAGAGGATAAATGTCATTAATACTCCGTCACAAACAAACAACCAAAGAAGCAACAATTTTACCCCGACGATCAATACAGTGGATTTTAATAATCCACAACAACAACAACGGCGAAATCCCATACAAGGACCAAACCAAAACTCCTTTGGTTATCAAAACCAAAATCAAAACCAGAAACAACAAAACTTTAGTCCTAATAGGCAACAGTTTGATCGGAATGTTAGACCACAATACACACCAAACCAACAAAACAGGAATTACAACCCCAATTCTTATTGTGGTTTCCATAAAATTCGGGGTCATGACACTAGAACGTGTCGTGATTACAACAAATTCATGCAACGCTTGCCAAGTGAACAAAAACAATTTTTTATGGATATGTTCTTAGCAGATCCTACGTCACCAACGGCAAGTACCTTCGCAGGGGCAGTTTCCCCTCAGAATTCCCCTCTCAAGATCTTTAATGATCCACTCCCAAATCATGATAGCGATAGGTTGAAACCAACTGGAACAAACAAAGGTGCAATAACGGGAAACAACGATCACGAGGCCTCAACCTCACTAAATCCGTTAGTCGCGCCATAACTAGGAAGTCAACCACGACCTAAGGTAGTTGGATTAGTAGAGTTAGACTCCGAATTACCCGTTGAAGCAATTACGAGAACACGAGAGTATTTCTCTCAACCAAGTCCAAGCCACCTGCCGGAAACAGATAACATCCAGCAAACCATAGCAAAACCCATGGGTGCTTATGATCTAATTAATGATCTAACAAAAACCTTCTTGCATATTTCATTCCTTGATTTACTAAAGAATTCCCCTGCTCATAGGGCTGCTCTTTTAGAGGTGTTAGGTTTGGGTCATTTAGTTAGTATCACTCCACCACCGGAAGCGCAGGTAAATCATATAGACTTTGATGTTTATCCACCGGGACAGGCGGATAGGGATGTTGAATTCATATTCGAAATAAGTAAAATGCCTACAGATGCTGAGATCGCACGCCGAGGCGATCCAGCCCTACACTTGCAAGTACAAGTTTATAATAACTATGTAAAACGGGCAATGGTTGATGACGGAGCTGCGGTTAACATAGTTCCTTTCTCTTTTCTCCAAAAATTGGGATATGGAGAAACAAACTGTTCTACTACACGAAATACCTTGAGAGGCTACGACAGCCTTAAAGCCACATCGATAGGAACTATAATACTACCGGTCACCTTAGGACCTAAAACAATCCTGACTGAGTTTTATATTATAGATCGGGAAACTAACTATAATATGATCCTCGGCCGGCCCTGGATACACCGAATGAAGGCAATCCCTTCCACGCTATTCCAAGAAGTAAGATTCCTGCATCTGGGAAAGGTATTTGTAGCCAAAGGTGATCCAAAGCCATTTGACGTACACCTAGCTGATTTAAAGAAGAGACCAGGTGTACACTCAGAATTCGAACTGCCAACAAACCAACTTAACAAACCCTCTGACCCAAAGCCAGAGGAAAAGTTGATACCTACGACGGATCTTGAAACTACCAACATAGCCAAGACAATTCCAACCCCTAAAGGTAAAACTAAAGAAATAGTATCATTAGGGACTACTGCGAAGATCGTTGAGCTGATAGAACAAGATTCACCAATGTTCTTACCATTCGATTCAGTAGGCATAGGATTTTCCTTAGGTGTTGGTTCCTTGCCAGCAGAAGATCTCTGTATGGTAGAAGTAGAGTATGCAAACACAGCAGATACACCTACATCCATACTCCCAGCTAAGTATTGGACTCTCCATTTCGATGGAGCTAAATGCCGTTATGGAGCGGGGGCAGGTATAATTCTTACCTCGCCCGAAGAGAAGGTCCTCCCATTCTCTTTTAAATTAAACTTTGAATGTACAAACAACGGCGCTGAATACGAAGCCCTCCTCCTTGGCCTTACCTTAGCCAAAAGAATTGGTATCGATAATATCAGAGTTTTAGGAGACTCGCAATTAGTTGCAAACCAAGTTTCAGAGGTATATGAAACTAAAGCCGAACACTTGCAACTTTACAAAAACGCTGTAGTAGATTTAAGCAAGGCATTCAACTTCATATCCATTGAAGCAATCCCGCGAGAAAAAAATCTTCTCGCCGATTCAATAGCAACCTCAGCATCACGTTTTACTCCAAACAATGAGCTAGAAGATACTCATTTCACGGTATCCATTCGTAACGAACCATTAATAAAAACAATGATGGATCCTCTTTCAAACGGAAGTAAATCTACCGTCCTAGACCATGTTGGAAATGATGCGGCTACTTTGGATTACTTAAATGCCTTTGCAGCACTACATCTCTCCTATCACACGCTAGATTTATCTCTGATCTCGCATTCATCTTCCTACTTCGGAAATCCCGTAATGAATCTTCCCTCACAAAAAGAACCTAATATATACGTGGTGGAAAATGGGGATGATATAGATCTACCTCCGGCACCACCTGAGTTCGAAGAGGGTAATGCCTCTTTAATTGAAGAAACAATCGATGTCAATATTGGAACGGAAGATGAACCAAGAATTTTAAAGTTAGGTTCTTCGTTAACCCCAGAGGAAGTGGAAATACACACTCAAGTTCTCAAAGAACATCAGAAGGCATTTGCATTTAATTATAAAGAGATGACAGGAGTCGCACCCCACATTGCGGTACACAACCTCGTCACTAGGTCAGATGCGAAGCCAATTAAACAAAAATCAAGACCCATGAAGCCCAAAGTAGCCCTCATGGTAAAAGAGGATGTAATAAAACTCCTTCAGGTAGGATTCATCAAGCCAGTTGACTACTCCCAATGGGTATCCAACATCGTTCCCGTTCTCAAGAAGAATGGAAAGATACGCATCTGCATAGATTTTCGAGATATCAACAAAGCTTGCCCTAAGGATGACTTCCCATTACCATCCATGGACGAAGACGCTTACAGAGAAGCACGTCTCTCCCAATTAGAAAGCCTGGATGAAACTAGGTTAAATGCTGAACAACGACATAGAGTCTATGCCGACCGGATGTGCCGGCAGTACAACAAGAAGGTCTATGAACGTGACATATACGAAGGTGACCTAGTTCTAAGGTTAGACAGCCGGATCGACAAGAAGACCGGCGAAGGAAGGAAATTCCGGCCCAAATGGTTGGGCCCATACCGAGTCATGAAGGACTACGGAAATGGTGCATACCTCTTATGCACGCTAGAAGGAGAGGAGTTTGGCGAAACAGTCAATTCTCTCCACCTCAAGTGTTTCTACGCGTAAGCAGCTAACGCTACCCATATAACTATCTACATTGCATTTTCATACAAATTAGGATCATTTTGTCCACTTGTTCTTACACAAATTGTGATCAGGGAATCTATTCTCAAAGTAATCTATTTCAAACTCGTGATGTTTCTGGCATAAAGTTCTTTAATCATACTTCTCCATCTTCGACATTATCAATCAACTCAGAATCTTTTATCAAACAAAATCAGACATGACGAAGTCCTAACGGTAACCATACCAAGATCTGCACAGTTTGTTCTCGCTTTGATTTCTTCTTAGGATAGGTGTCTTGCCTATGGTCTGTTCTAGAAGCTTCATAGTGTCACATCTATCCCATATACACATCTCTTTGGAAATAAGCATATACTGACATTTTACTCAAATAGACAAGTCAAGAAGTGATTAAACAAAAAATTTTATTTTACACATTTCCTTGCCCCACCAACCTTCGGTGATGAGCTTGCGTCTCTTACTAGTGACGTAGGGTTGGGAAAGGATGGAAATGCCCTTACTCGCCTATGCCTTGCCCACGGTGATAAACCCATGCTTCTTACAGGTAGCATGGGGCAAAGTGTAGGGGGTCCTCTAAACAAAGTAAATGTTAAAAGGTCATAAACAATCAATTCAAACTTTGAGTCAAAAACGAATGAATCAGATATTCAAAAATTCCAAGAGAGTCAAAAATCCTAAAAAACCAGATTTTGTCTACTATGTGGCCATCTACGGGTCTAAGTCTGGATAAACCGCAAAGCAAGTTGCATCCAAAACTATGAAGTCATTCAGGTAGAATAGAGCTTGTTGGTTTTCTTTTGGTTCCACCAAAGCTTCGTCTGTCTTTCACCACTATCACTTCACCATATTCCATAACTTGCGCCCTTCTTGGCTCTTGGTGATGAGCCCTCGCATCCTACTAGTTGCGTGGAGTTAGGAGTGGGGCAAGTTAGTCTATTCATCATACTGATTATTTTCATCACTTTGCCAAAACAAATCATGAGGTATCCAAATTGCTCACAGAAACTAAGATTTAAGATCACAATATATCTACAATATCATGTATCAGCATCATGAAACACAAAAAGAAAGCAAACATTTGCACCATCTGTTTCCCATTGCATACATTCTAGAAAGCATATAAAACATACATCGTAGTATACACGAAGCAGTTGGAAATAAAGAAAGTAGAATACAAATGACAAGTTTTGATCCAAAACCGACGCATATATATAAATAAATCAAGTTTATATACAATGCCATCATGCACTAGGCATGGTCAAAACGCTCAAAGAGCCCGTAATACACAAAAGCATATAAGTACAAATACAGAAAGCCAAGTGGCCTCTCAACCCCTGCGCGATCCCGCTGAAGGTGCGCGCCCCTCGCCTAGGACTCCGGCTACGCTGGCGCTCTGAATGGACGGAGGGCTCAGGGTCCCTAGGGGCAGTCGTAGTCTCGCCATGAGAGCGGCTCCTCATAAGACGCTCGGCTGTCCTATAGCCGGCCAACTCTGTACGGAGAGTTGACACCATCTTGGCCACATGCCAAACGGGAGCAAAGACGTCAGTGTGCCTGCCGGATGCTGAGGGCTCTCCGGCATCCACGGATAACTCTGCACGGGTCTTATCCATAGGGATCATCAAAGAATCGACGCAAACCCTACGGATTAGATCCCGCCACTCATCAACAGTCTCTGCAAAGCAAAGAAAGAAAAACGAATTAGGAACTAGGCAAGAGGTTAAAGTGTACACAATGCAAATATAAGGAGAGTTAACATTCGAAAACAAATCCTAAAACAAACAAGCATTGAAAGGAGGAGAGGATAACTTACTCGGATCACCAGGCCTCCAAGATGGGTCGCCAGGGCCAGCACCTGCTGCTGATGCCGCTGCTGACTGAGGGGCTGCTCCTGTGGTAGGGCAACATGGCGCTCCGCAACGGACTCATCGTCTCCACCATGGCCTCGGGAGAGTGGCTCCTCAGAAGCCACGGTCTCTCTCTCTGCACTCTCCTCCTCCCTCTCTGCCCGCAGAATATCCTGAGTATCATGCTACTCAGGATCGCTCTCGTCCGTCTGCTCCTCTGACCCTCCCTCTGTGTGCTCCTCAGAATCGGAGTCAATATCTATGGGGTCGTCACTGCTATGAGCAGGACCTGCAGCAATCTGAAGTAATGGTGCCTGAGGCGCACCAGCTCTCCCTCTGGCCCGAACTATCCCCCTGGCTGTAATAGGAATGCCAGGGGTAACCGCTGTCCAACCACGGCCTCTAGGCCCCCCTCTAGCCTCTAGGATTGATCTATAAATGGGTGCTACTGGAGGAAGCATAGCCGCGTATGAGAGGCCAAACTACTGAGGAACCCTGCTGAAGGGATGTACCTCTACCCCGGCCCACACGATCAATAAGCTGCCCTGTGATGGGAGCAGGAGATCAATGTCGTAGTCTCCTCTCCCCATACACCGGCCATAAGCTGGTACGGTGTAGCCTCCATGTCTGCCGTGGTAAGGGTGGCTACTGGCTGGTGAGGTGCTCTGAGCACTGACATACCTGACCATCGGGCTGCCCTCACCGCCCCGGGATCTGCCACCTCCACGCCTCTACCATACGGAATGAAACGCTCATACACCCAACTCATGACTAGAGTGGGGTGGCTCAAGGACTGTCCCTGCAATCAGACCACCCTGTATAAGTCATGGTAGGTGGTCCCCAAAATGTCCGCGCCCCAGGCGTATTTCCGGCCATGTCCCTCTATCTATGCAATAATGGGGCCCCAGCAGTATAAACAATGTATCCCCTCCCTTGTCCCCAATCAGTCTCGAGGCAAGGATCCCCATAATGGCCTGTCGAAAGATAGGGATGGGCAAAGAAGGAATGGATCTAACTCGCACTCCCCTTCTTCGGCCCCGTAGAAATGGCTACATCCCCCATATAACCAGCCCACTGAGCTATCTGTGCCCTGGACCCTGCTGTCTCCAGTGTGAGTCTCCGCCCGATGATCGGGACCCCCCAAAATGCGGTAAACATCCTCCAAAGTGATGGTCCACTCACCACGGACCCCCTGGCAATCGGAAAGTGTTCCGATCCGCGTCCCAATATGAAAATAGGTCACAAAGAATGTGACTGGATGGAGCAACGTGGGGCACACGCGATATACGCAATATGCCGGCCCTCTGCAATGTGTCCTCCTCATCCGCTGAGAGGGCATCCAATACCCCGGGCAGCCAGTCGCACTCTCTCTCCCCGGCTCCATCTAATGTACTCCTCTTTTGCCTGCATACACCCAAAAACACACAAGGAAGAGTAAGTTAGTATCTAAGCAATATCAAGAGAAGCATAAAAACACGTACAAATGCTAAAAATACAAGTAAAAGCTTTTAAGTAAGGTTCTTTTGCATTCTGTGCAAAACTGCCGCCCTGAGCAGGGGGGGCGGTTTTCTAACCGCCGCCTTAAAGGCGGCGGTCTCGTGACCGCCGCCCTGTACAGGGCAGCGGTCGTGTAACCGCCGCCCTGTCCGGGGCGGCGGTCGCGGTCCGAAAATCCGCGCGGGTTTTTTAAGCTTAAAAAAGCCCAAAAAAAATGTGAAAAATGACTATTTTAATCAAAAATGGGGCCTACCCAGTAGGCGCCCCCCCTAGATGGACCCTTTAAACCCAAACATTTTTGAAAATAACCTCCCCCCATTGCAACAGAATTTAGCATTTTAAAATCAGAAGAGGGAAAAGTACAAAATTGAAGAAAACCAACCTGTGATCTCGCGGGGTGGCGTTCCGCACGTGGAGGCATGATCTCTATCTCACTGTGGACGTTTTGACTCTACTCGCGTAAGAAACCGTCACCGTGGGTCCCAGAGCTCAAAACCTATCAAATCGACTCGCGCAAATGAATAGGAAAATGGGCCCACTTTCATATATATAACGCCCCGATTCGTTTTAAATATCTTTTTCACAGGTTCGGAGCGCCGACGGAGGTAAGTTTCTATCCTCGCACAATTGGTATGTCCTCTTTCTCTATTATTTTAACGTTTATTTTTCAAATTATTGTATCTATCTGCATTTGAGTTCTCTTTTCATTTCGCAGGTAGCGGGAATTTTGGACGGTGTCAGTTCAACACACACGGGCGTGTAAGGTATAACTTCTAACTTCCCATTTCGGGACGGCCATACTCGGACCCACCGTTTTATGCCTCTTCATGGCTAAAACGCTTCTCCGAGGGGGGCAATATGTACGTACCCCAAAATTGTAAGGTACTGTACTACGGAACGGTGTAATAAGTGCCCCGATGATGATACAGGTCTCTTCGCAAGGTGTTCGGGATCCAGAGAAGCCTTACGGATATGCGTTAACATCCCGCATGCCCCCGCTTAGCCCCCGCGTGCTTTGTTTTCCCTATTTTTCCTCTTTTCTTGGCTTTTTGGTCTTCAGTGACAAAACCGCCGCCCGGAAGGGGCGGCGGTCTCGTGACCGCCGCCCTACACAGGGCGGCGGTCCTGTAACCGCCGCCCTGAGTAGGGCGGCAGTCCTGTGCGCGTTTTCCAGAACGTGCTTTTGACGGAACGCACGCAAAAAATCAACGCTTTACCAGCTTTTCTTGCCGACTTGAGCATGCATTTATGTTTTTGGTCCCCTGGAATAGTGTTTTTCTTGTGGTTTAATGTGTAGAAGTTCAGTTTAGATTTGATCTTTGCATGTTTGGATTCCTATAAATGCATGGTTTGTGCACATGCAAATGGCCCCCTGATTTTAGTTCTGAATTTTGCTCCAAAGTTTGCTTTTAAATTTCTTGTTGCAGTAGATTTAGTTTTCCTTTGTTTAGAATTCTTAGATTTCTCATTGAGTGCTTTGTTTAGTTTTGTATTGCAGCTGGTAAGCCACATATCCAACTTGTGCAAGTGCAAACATTATTTGGGGCCACCATTTTCACTCCAATTTTCATGTTTTCAGTGCTATGGTCGTTTTAGTTTGCTTAGGATTGGTAGCATAGTTTGTTGCAGGTTTGTTTTAGCTTTGTGTTACTGTTGGTAAGCCACAGATCCAACTTGTGCAAACAGCATTATTGTTTTGGAGTAGAATGGTCTAAACAGCCATTAAAGTTGCAGGTTTTGCTCTTCATACAGACTAGTCTCAGGTTCTGGACGCTCTTTGTTGCATGATTCGCAGTAGACCCCACTAGGAATTGCATAGGCCAAGCTCTGTACTCTTGTGCTATCCCTCTCCTAATCCGCATTCTATTCTGTCTGCATTTTGAAGGCTGTCCATTGATCCAAATACCTATTCCTGTTGATGCAAGCATTTCACGCTTTTCTGGATTCACGTGAGCACAAAGAACGAAGAGATCATACTGAGGGGACAAGAACACACACCCACCGTCAGATTCGCCACTGTTCTGCGAAATCCAGGTTCCATCTTTCAAAGTTTTAGTTAGAACTTATCAAATAAAGTAGTTAATCACTTTATTTCAGTTATTTCCATTCTCGATATTGCCAGGGAGGTTGTGGGGATTGATAGTTTCTGAGAAACTATGATTCATTCCTCACTTCTGAGGTAGGATCGAGATTCTTGCAGATAGATTAGTTATTTCAGTTGTTTAGAATAGATATACAAAATCGCACAGACAAATAGCTACACTCGGCTATTTTGTTTGTTTTTACGTTGTTAGTTTAGTTGTCAATTTTAAATATTTTAAATAGCTACTCTCTCATAAATTGCCAGGAAAATACAAAAAGAAACTATATATGCTAGAAATGCACTTAGATTTTACTTTATTACTAGTTTATTTCATTACTGCTTTTGTATGACAATTACGGGACCTAGGGAGCCCAGGGAAATACATTTTCGAGCGCCAATTGTGCCTCAGCCCAATACCGTAGTAGCAATAACTGACATTGATCAAAACCTTAGGATACAAGTCTTCCAAACAACAACAGACTTCCAACAGATCAGGATACAGTTGAGAGGGTTAAACATCGAAGACGACCAAGCGCATCTATTTTGGTCAAAACAGCCAAATTACAGATTACCCTAGAAAATACCCACATGACTGTAGAAGGGCTCGAAAGAGAACAAATATTCGGGTGTGATCCTTTAGTTCCACAGCCAGACGTTGGAGACACCCTAGTAGATATAGATACCAACTTAAGAATCCAAGTTGCAAGGACGCCTGTAAGGTATTCTGAGAAGATCGCACAGCTGTTGGTTCTAAACATAGAAGCTGAAAAAGCTTACGACTACTGGATACTAGGGATCAAAACTTGATCTCCTGTATGGACCATCACGGGACCCGCAACAACCAAGAGTCTATGGTTGTGATCCGCAGATCCCACAGCCTAACGAATCCATAAAAGAATTCGACATAGACACTGGCCTACGTAAATTAGTATTTCAGTCTACTCCGATTCCACCTCTCATCATTCAACAGTTATCCCTACTAAATACAACAGCTAACGAAGCTAGAGAATTTTGGACTAGACCAGAGAATCGTCCATAGAATCGACCATATTCACCATATGACCCTATCAGGAGAAATACACGAAACCATCATGGGTCATTTTCCACGCATCCCACAACCCATAGATCGAATCACGCCAGAGCTCGATATTGATTGGAGCCTTCGAGCAGTCATCCTCGCTGATCGATCTATCACACCAGTCCAAGTTAGAAGGGCCTTCTTTTCCTTAGATTCGCAAATACCATTAGTGCGTGTTGAAGACATTAGACTGCCTAACTAGCTTGTCTGCACATTCTACCCCCACCGGCTGTCTCGGCACGACCTCGGGAGGTCGGGTACGTGGAAGAGTCACTTGTTGATTCTCACGCTCGCCTGTTGCTTTTCTGACGTACAGTCAAACCTACATCAAATGGGGTTTTGACACGTGTCCAGGTTGAAAATTATCAAAGCGACCCGCGGAAAAGTTTGGAAAGATGGGCCCGTGTCCAATAAGCGCTTGCCACGTGTCCCAAGCTCATCGGTCCCGCGGGGAAGTTTTGGAAAATTTTCCAAAGTGTAAAGTGAAGGAAAATAGAGCAGGATGGGCCCACGCCCAATAGAAACATGTCACATAGCACCTGGAAAGGCAGAGAATGGGAAATTTTAGAAATTTTTCCCAAATGCAAAATGGTGAAAAAATTCAAATTTTTGTCTGCTGACCTGATTTGTCCCTGTTTAGACCTAAAACTTCAAATCACCATATCTTTCGATCCAGAGCTCGGTTTTTCATGTTCTTTATATACATGGAAATCTAAGGAAAGTATCTACAATATTTTGGGGTCAATTTTTCATTTTGGTGGAGTCTGGAGAGATAAAATTAAAAAACTCCTCTGGTACGTGGTCATGGAAAGAAATGACGTTTCAACCACCATTTTTAATGAAGAATGGCTTGCATTCTCTCCTAGCATGGTTGAAAATGTCAGGGAATGGGTCTGTAAGGATGCCTATGCTGTTTTGAATGTGTTTTGGTCAATGGTTGAATCCCTTCCATGTTTTCCCGCATTTGTCTCTCCTAGGCTTGTCCCTTGCACTGTAAAAGCCAATTTTGGCTCATTTTCAAAGGGTTGAACATTTTTTGTGTATGGCAGGTCCCCTTTCTCTCCTTGAAGGTGATTTTGGTGGAATAATAGACCTTTAATAGGAACTGTAACTTTATTTTTCCTTTTAGGTGTTGTAATGCAAGTGATTTTGATGTTAAAATAACAATACAGGCCCTATGATTAACATTCCATCCTCTGCTGGTGTTGTTTGACTAATTTCTGATTCTTCATTACATTTATTAGTTTGTGCATGAGGTTTTGTTGCATTTTATGAACTGTGTCAATCTGCAGTAGTGAGAAATGCTCACCACTCCATTGGTGCATCACCTATTAGCATTAGTTTTATCTCTTTTTGCATTCTCTATCTCTGTCTCCTTTGGAATTTAGAGTAGAAATTAGGAATATAAACCTCTGCAACTGTGCAAGTGATATATCTGATCAGAGGAGTTGAGGAACCAGCCTCTAAACTTGAGATTCCTCTTCCATTTTACAATTCCCACACTTGGGGAGAGGATTCAATGTTGTGCAATCACACTGGATGCTTAGGATGATCAAACTAGAAGCCTGATCAGCATCCAGGGGTGCTGCTGATTTGCAACAATAGTTATGGCATGCCCGGTGGGAGTTAGAATTCTTCATCTTCATTGCAACAAAATTGATGTGTATTTTTTTCAAGTTTATTGCTTTAAAGAGCTATAAATTGCACATCTGAAAACTCCAAGGAAGAAGAATCAGCTGTTATTGCTGCTGATTTGCAACAACAAATCTTCTGTGGGATTTGGATTAGATTTGGCCAAAGGAATGGTGTAGGGAGAGGGAAATGGATCCCCTTGTGGAGGTAAATAGGAGTGTGTGAGGATTTTGTGGAGTGAGTGCGGGAAGGGAATCCACCTATGTGGAGCTAAAAGGGATCAAGTTACTTGTTTTTTTAATTTGTGGAGAGAAAAGGGTCATGTGTGAGTTGTGATAGTGCACTTGGGGGCTTGGGTGGACCCCTATCACAGTTGGGAGGCATATTGAGATGGCCTCCACATTATCCTCTCCTTTAGCTAAATTTTTAGCCTATGTATGAACTTGTTGCATATTTGTCTATTTTTGTGTTTTTAGTTTATGAATCCTTTTTGTGTTGGGCTGAAATTTTTGTAAACATATTTCATTCTTCTATTGTTGGGGCTCACAGGACAATGAGAAGGTAGGCTTCAATGTCTCATTGGCTTATGGTTGGGAGGTGAGTAAGGACTAGCACCATCCATTTTTATTTTTGGTTAGAGTTGGAGATGGAGAAATGAAGTTGTAGCTAGGAGGATATTCTTTAGGAAGCACTATCAAAGACTTCTCTTCCTTTTATACTTGTAAAATTCTTGAAATTTCACTATTGAAAATAATTATTGGGAAGGGAATAATGTAATGTTGTATTGAAGAGTGATTTGTGAAATCGTTGTAATTCTGAAATATGTTGTACTTTGGTACAATTATTGTAGAATTGAGTATGTTGAAGTTGGGATTTTTGTTATAATGCAAATGAATCAATTGTATAATCCTTGGATATATAACATATGAAGAATGACATCTTTATTTCTTGAAAACATAAGTTTGTTTTGGTGTGGGTAAAAAGGGATAAATATCCTCTATTAAATAGAAAATGATTTCATAATTTTCTGGTGTGTTTATGTTGTGGGAATTAACAAGATATACTATGTTGTGCTTATTACACTAAAAATAGTCAGTATATGGAGAAGATTTTAAGTGCATCGTGATTTAAATATCTTGAAAAGAAAAAGTTTCATGATTGAATGGTTGTTTTAGGTATTAAAATAGTAGGATAAATCAGGATGTATAATTGTTAGTAAAATAATCTCTTGACTTTAACAAAAGGAGGACAATTCATTAACCTGGTTGGTCCTAAAAGAATATAGGAGTAGTCGTTACTACTTTTCCTGTAATTGTAGAATGGATCTGCATATGTAAGTGTGAATTTGTTTACAAATGTTTACATATAAATGTAAATATACATAATCATAGAAGGGTTAAGACTAAAAAAAATAATTTCATATTAAGGTTGGCATACACAATCTTTAACATTCTGAGGCCCCACAAACACACACACAGAGATATATATATATATTCAATTCATTTGTAAAATAAAAAATATATTTATAAAATACCAATACATAAATTTATAAGCCCATATCCACTCGGCCTTTCAAGTTTGTCATTTTCTTTGCATCATAATACAATCCTTTTATTTGAGATCCATAGCCATAGCCACATTGAAACCATTGTTAGCATTGTAAATTTAGTAGTAACTAGATAGTTGCAGCGGATGCCATTAAGGGTAAATAACCCCTGCAAAAAAAGATAAGTCTGTAACCGCAACATCCTCCAATTTTATTATATATAAAGAAAAGAAAAAAAGAAAAAAAAAATAAAGTGGTTGCCCCATCGTAACCTCCAATTCCCTCCCTGCATAGCTGAAAGCAAATGAAACAAAAAAAAAATCATTCCCAAACTTGGGTGATGAAACACTAAGGGGCACTAAGGGGTGTTTGAATGAATATGTGGGAATGGAGATTAGGTTTAGGTTTGTTCTATTTTTATTTTATAATATTAAGGTAAGTGGAGGGATAGATTTAAGATAAACTACGTTATTATAACCCTTCCTTTGGTTATTTTATGGTTAGACATAGGATATTGTATTTAGATATGATATTATAGGTATATTTTAGGTTAGGTTAAAGTTATTGTATTTAATATTACAAAATCCTTATGTGAAGGAAATATAGGGTAGAATTATAATTTTTTTAGATTATAAAAAGATGTTTTAAAATAAATTAATATGTGGTAGTGTATATAAATTAGATATATATATATATATATATTATTATTATATGGAATCTAGTCTAATATTTACATATCTATAATTTTAATTAAATGTCTAATATTATATGATATATAATATATTAGTATGTCATTACTGTAATGTTATTATTGTATTTTAACAATGATAGAACTCCGTGTAAAATGGATTTAATGTTGTAATAAAATATGAATATAGTGTAAATGTGATATAACGTACCTAATAAAGTATATGTTTTTTTTTTTGTAAACATTTGATAAAATTGGAATGATACGAAGAACATTAGTATGGTCAATGTGTATTTTTTTTGTGCAATCGTGAAAATAAAAAAAATTGCCTCATATTTGGCCGAAGTTTCTTGGGCATTACATGAATGTTTCTTCTTATAACGAAAGACCTGTAAAAGAGAAGACAAAAATGGTATTCAAAGTGAAGTATATGAAAATTCAATCTAAATGAGTGAAATGTATGTAAAAAGTATGTAAAAATTCAAAAAGGAACATGTGCACTTGATCAGTTATGATTGTGTAGAGTAGAGAGGATCCTTAAAATGTTGTAGGAGAACAATTTTTTTGGGTGATCTTACACCAAGAATGATTTTTCAAGTGGATCTCACGCAAATTGCGCCAAGTGTGATTTTTTTTGGGAAATCACACGCCACGATAGAAGATGCGTAGGGACAAATGTCTAGTGTTATTCTTCAACCTTTGATTTCTTCCCGAAATGTAAATTCCACTGCATATGGTGTCTTCAAATTTGATCCATTTTGATGCAGTTTGATCCAGCGCAAGTAAAAAAGGAAAGAACAATGTGCAACCAAGATATACAATATACTACGAGTGTGAAATTGAATGGAATGCAGTGTGAGGGTGACAGGGGCATCATGCCCCTGAGTAAATGTGGATGAGTATACATGAGATGAGGTTCATTTATAAAAGACCCCTCAGTAGTTAATAATGAACAATAGAAAATAGTGCATCATTGGGAAATGGTTTGAATTGTGCACCAGAAATATATGCTTGAGAAATCACAGAGTATTGTGAGTGAGTGAGTGTGATGAGGTTCATTTTTTTATTAAGACCCTCAACAATTGATTATGAACCTTAGAACTAGAGTGTGTCATTGGGAAATGTATCATGGTGAATATGTTATAAAAAGATATGTCATGAATGTGCTGGGTGTGTATGGTTTGAGGTTCATGAATGGAGTATGTCCTCAAACATCAATTGTAAACTATAGCACCAGAGTGTTTCATTAGGAAATAATGATACAAATGTATCAAGATGTTCAAAATGCATGTAAAATACTAGATGCAAAGCTAGAAGTGAAATAATATAATTGTAAGACGGATGATGATGTTGTAAAGAGGGGAGAGAATTATAATGATGCCCCCAAAGTTTATGAAGAGAATAATGATCAAATAACATCATTTAAGAGATCGTAAATGTCATGGTCAAAATCGTATTGAGATGCATCCGACACTTGGTAAGTAATAATATGTGTTTGATCAAGTAAGAAGCCATTGTTTCATAGATTGAACATTCCCATTGCATATTCTTCATTAGTGAAAGGTGGTATTGGACATCCATGTGTATACAAATGAGTAATTTTTTTTGAATAGCCAAGAAATGAGTCACTGTGAATGGAAATAGGGATAAAGATCAAGGAAAATGAAATGTCGATACGATTAGGATATAAAGTGCCACCAATGTAATCAAGCCGTGATTTTCCAAGAGTAAGTGGTGAAATGCATGGAGTGTGTGCAACAAACACTAATAGATGAAGGACATAGGAATTAGTAATGAAAACATATCCATGATAAATATGAGGAAACCATGATGCAATGATGTGATCATCCAACGTGAATCCAAGCCAAACTAAGTCATCATGTGCATAAATAGTGTCAGAGCATGTGGGATCAAATGAAATATGCAGTAAACAAGAATTATTCATAAAGAAAGTGCATTTGAATGGAGGAATTATAGATGAAAATTACTCATGAGAATACAATGAAGGTGGTATGATGTTCGATGTAGGGACAAACCCCTAATAACACAATATCATTAGTAGAATGATGGGGTGATACTGGAGCATATGGAACAATGTATAATACAAAAATGGTTCCCTCGAAATGGAATAATGTTATCTGGATAGTCTATGGGTTATTGATTAGCACCATGATGCATAGTAGCAAAAGTTGGAATAATTATTGCAGTAGTTTGGTCAAGGTTGCAATATTGGAATGGGCTAATATCAATGAGAACTTAATATTCAAAGCCCTCGTATAATAATTTGACGCACTAGTAAAATATAGAGGGTAGAAATTGCATTTTATTGAGCCATGACCGATCGAGTAAGAAGTTATACTAAACTGGAAAATTGATGACAGAGAAGACTATCAGAACAATTCTTTGCCCAACTGTGTGAGGAAAAGCAATAGTTCCAATACATGTACGTGGAGTAGAATCATATTCCTAGAGATAAATAGATTTTAAGTTAAGATTAGCTATAGAAAGTCCTATATCCTGAATGAATGATAAAGGTCAAAGATTGAGCTCAAATCCGTTATCAACTAATGTTAGTTTAACACCCAATTTTCTAATGCATATTCTTATATATAGAGGAGGATCATTCTCATGAATGGAAATATTATAAACTATACTAGATGGATAAGCTACTAAGAGAAGAAATCCACAAATGTTTGATAAAATATGTTTGGATTTGTAGGAGAAGGGATAAGAGTAGTATCCAAGAGAGTAATTTTTCTAGCTCTACACTCCATATTGGCTAGCAAGAAATCATGAATTGAGATATTCATGATGAAAAGATCCTAAGAAATTGAGGGAAATGAAAGTATAAGGACTCTAAGCATGAAAGAGAGGGGTTCACCATATAATTAAGAAAATATAGAAATAAATATGATAAATCTTAATTAAGTTACAACATAATGATAAAGCAATGAAATACAAATTTTAAACAAACAAATAAGTTTAAAACCCTAATTGAAAGAGAAGGGGTAAGATACTTAGTTGATTTTGTAAGAATATTGAAGTTGTTTTGTGCTGGAAAATTGATGGAATATGAAGGAAGACTATTAAAAATGAGCCCAAAAAATTGTGAAAGCATTATAAATGTTGGGACTGAAGTGCCTAAATTAGGTCAAGGGTACCTAGGCGCTGTATACCACTACTAGGTTCTTGTTACTACTCAGAGCCTTAGAAAGTGGATTTTGCAGTGTCTCTTCTATTCCCCTTCCTTTTTATTTTGATCATTTGTATTTCATACTAAGTATCTAAGGTTCTACTGTAACTTGTAAAGAGAAAGAGAACCTATTAAACCCAAAACACATGAATTCCTAAAAGAAAAATATGCAAATCAGGAGATGGAATGACCCTTGTGTTCACTCAATAGATTTTTATTACAACCGATTGTTGCACTGCATTTCAGACTCCATGTAGTTCTACGTGCGCATGTGTGTACAATCATGCCCTCATTGGATCTTTTGACAGACGCACTTGAACATCGACTAATATCTAGATATAACAAATGTAAGTAGATGTGTCCATGGAAAAATGAAATAGCCCTCCAATGAAGTGTATGCAGAAGAAGGTAGTCCCTTGTCCCTTGAATGGATGCTAGATGGATGGTTTGATGATCTTGAAATCCCTTTGGAAACAACCTTAGGTGATAGTAATAGATGTTCAGTTCTTGGTCCTTTATTATGGTCACATAACTTTGTAGTTATATGATTAACTAAAATTAACTAAACTAAGAGAAGTATAATGATAGTTAACCTAATATTTGAGGAAATAAACATTCTAAATGAATGCACTAAAAGAGTGTGAAGTAATTAATTAATTAAAATAATATAAATAAAAAACCCTAATGTGTAAGAATAAAGTGAGGAAAGAAATCAGCTGATTATATATGACTATTCTATAGTGTCGCAGGTTTGACTGGAAATTCCAGAAGAAGGAACGGATGCATAGAGGTCCCATGAAGGGTGGATTTCAAAAAATTTGAGAAAACAGGAGCACCCACGAGGGTTGTGGGGTGACCTTGGGTGTCCTGACATGCAGGATTATGCTCCCTAGTCTCAAAAATTCTTAGAAAATGACCTGTGACCTTCATTGTCTTTTGCATGTGATTTTTGGAATTGCACCAAATGTACCAAATGAAGCAAGATGATGTTGGAGACATGCAAAGGAAAAAATAGCTATAAATCTCTAAAAATAAAATATAAAAATGAATGTGTTAGACTGAGTTCAGTTACCACAACAATGGACTTACTAAATTGAACATTGCACTAGATTTTAGACCCAAATATAGTTCTGGTGTGTGTGCATCTCATTCTCTAGGTGCTTTGTGTGCCAATTACACTATGTGAAGTAGCAAGAAATAATCAAATGTTGAAAGTTTAATAGTATGTGTACATGAAATAGAATAGAATCACTTCCCCTATGAAGTGTGTGTTGATAAAAATCTCCTAGCCTTGATGCATGGAAATACATAGATACAAGTGATGTAATGGATGCAACTCTAGATAGAGTGATAGTAGTAGATGATGCTATGACCCTCATTATGGGCTCATAAATTTATATTTATAGGGTTCTCTTGATCTAATTTTTTAGTTAACCCTCACATGGCCAACTAGAAAAACAATAAGGATGAATAACGACTAAAAAGAGTTGAAAAAGTTACAGAAAGATACAAAAAGGATTGAGGCACCCTGGGTGGGACTGGGGTGCTTTAGTACATACCTAGGCCACCCTGTTTAGGTTCAAATGATGAGAAAGTGCCAAAACAGACTGGGCATGTATTTCCAAATGTGTAGGAATGAAGAAATATAAGGTAAAAAAATATGGGGAAAAAGTTGGGATTAATTAGTACTTTCTTCACTCAAGAACCTTATAAATAGTAGTATGAGACCGGGCTAAATAATGCTTAAAGTGTGTGATTTTGTGACTATATTTTTCACCTAATTTACGTTGGCAAGCTGATACATCTGTACAAAAAGTAGATAGAAGTGCGTAGCCGATATCCATGGAGAGTGGAGTAAAAATGCTCTGAAGGACTAGACTCAAGTGTGGAATGAAAATAAGACGATGGAGGGGAGTGGAATCTAAAGATGCAAAATGCAAAAATAAAAAGTGATCTGAGTGGACTTAGGGTGGAATGCGTGTGTAGCTACTACAGTGTGTAATTTACCTGCATGGTTAGTAAAGCATGTGTTGTCATAGAATGTTGTTGTTAATGCTATTGTTGTTTTTGTCATTGTTTTTTCCCCCAAGTTTACTACTTATTTCTCATACAACACAACCTACAAGGATAAAATGGTCAAGTAGTCAAATATTTACGTATATAAAATATGCATGTGTATAGATATGTGTAAAATATGTTAAATGGAAATGTAAATGGAACATGTGCACCTGATCTATGATGAGAGAAAGGGTGTAGAAGGATATCTTGTATTGCTATGAGTTTTTTGGGTGATCTTAAACTACAGGTTGGCTAAAGAAGTGTAGGAAGGAAATTATTTTCGTCCTCCAATCTCTAACTGATTTTTCTAAAATGTGTAAAAAGATCTCTGTAGCATCCTAGTTTTTTGGGGAATCCCACGCCACTAGCTGAATTAGTGTAGAGAAACACACCCAATGTAACCCCTAATCCTATAATGGTTTCCTAGAAATTCTAAGGACACTATGTCCTATAAAATTTGTTGTGTATGGGGTTCATAGACTGGGCTAAACACACTTTTTGTATGTAAACCCACAATTCCAAGGGGGGTAGTGCATTATACTGAACTCGTGTAGTTGTGTTATGTTAGAATGTAAACCCCCAAATGATTCCCCCCCTCTTTGAGGGTACATTTGATGCCACTCATAGGAGAATGTGGCCCTAAAAGAGGAAAAAACACACTTTGTACTATGTACCTTAGAAAGTGCTAGGTAGAAACCAAGGTACGCACAAACAAGAAATATAACCAAAGACAAGTGTAAAGAAAACAATGCATGCATATAGAAAACATGCGTAAGCTACGAAGACAAATACACAAGAATTTAAGTAATCTACAAAAAGTGGATTGCAAACATGGGACATCACTCACGATGTCGCAAGACACGCAAGGTCGTTATGGCGGAAAAAAACAAACAAGTGTGCACACAAACATAGGGAAAAGATCATGTACAATGGAAAAGAATTATAGAAAACTACAAACAAGAAAACAAGTAGTCATCAAACATGAAGTAATATAAAAAAAGTGTTGCACATGGAACACCCGTTAGCATTTTAGAGTAATAACCAATATTTCAAAGCATTTATGATCAAATAATGTAATATGCTATGTACAAATTGAAACAATAACACCTAGATGATAGAAATGTGGATGCCTCCAGTGACTAGTATAGGAAGGGTAGAAGGTGAGCATCCATGCCACATGTAGGAGTATTGTATATATGATTGCACTAAACAAATGTGTGAACGTGCATGCGTGAATGATATAGATAATGAAATATAAGAAATCAATCTAACCTGTGTAGTAAAGTGATCATGAAAAACACTGGCCAACAAGAGTAAATACCATCAAGACAATTCATTATACTGTGGATGGATGGAATGGAATGCAATATGGAATAATAGGAGCCACGTGCCCCCAAAATATATGGAAGTGTATGAAATGAGGTTCATTTTTTTCCCCCTCAGTATTCAAGAATGAACCGCAAACGAGAGTACATCATTGGGAAATAGTCGAGTAGTATTTGTTGTGTCTAGTGAGCTGTGATGAAGGCATATGTGTATTGATAAAATGCAACACGTTGAAAGGATAAGTATGAACCCTATAGCCAAAGCATATATCAATAATTGTTGAATGTATGAGTGATGATTTGGCCTAAGCGTATATCACTAGAATATGAAAACATGAGTGATGATTTAGCCCTAAGTGTATATCACTATATGATGAAAGGATGATTGATTATTTATCCCTAAGTGTATATAAATATAAGATGACTAGATTAGTGGTGATGTAACCTAAGGTGTATACCACTATAAGATTATATGGTGGAAGTGGTGATCTAGCCTAAAGCATTTACCACTACTAGATGAAATTAGAGTGAGTGACGATTTATCCTAAAGTGTATGTCACTATCCTAAGAATGTCGCATGATGAAATGTTACATGGTGAGTGTAAGGTCCATTTTATTTTTAAACCCTTGACATTCAAGTATGGATTGTGGAACTAATGTGTGTCATAGGGTGGTGAGTACAGTGTGTAGAAGAAAACGTATTATAAATGACCATGTGATGAATGGGGTATGTAAATGCGTGGTATGTATAATGGAATGTAGGAGATGTAATGTGTGTAAGATGTGTCACATGTAATGTGTGAAAATTTAGAGTGTATGGATGAAATGTAAAGATAAGATCATTTATAATGTAGACTAGCAAATTATGTAGAACTTCGATGATGTATAAATGTGTCGTGTGAAATAGCCTAATGGCATATATAATGTGTAGAATGAATAATATGTGCATGATGATAATGTAGTATAATGTAGCATGTAGACTAATTATATAATGAATGGAGTATGATGCACAATGTGTGTGATAAAGTGTAAATGTGTAGTGCCTATAGTGTAGTCTGTGGGGTTCAATGTAATTATAATCCCTCAGTAGTCAAGTGTGAACTGAAGCACAAGAGTGTGTCATTGGGTAATGACGGTGCGAGGAATTGTGATTAGTATTCCTATGTAGGAAGATGAATAGATGGTGATCCGCATATTCTATAATGGGGGGGGTAAGATGTTATGCTCCCAAAGTACGTAAAATAACCAATGAGAGTGAAATAAAGAGCTCCTCCACCCAATTCCTACGAGGATGAAAGTGGAGGGCCACGATCTAAAAGTGGTGGTATGGTAGATAAACACAGTGATAGTGAAAGAGATATATATGCATGTTAAATATTAGTGTATGATGAAGAATCAAGTGTAACAACATGTGGTGATAATGGGTATGGTGGTAGTTGTCACGGTGATAATATTGATGACTTATTAGTAGGAAACGGTGAACCAAATTTTTTATAGGATTGAATTGGCAATGTTTGAGAAAGAGATGGGGAATGACTTGTGATATATTATTTATTACAAAGTGCGTGAGAAACACTAACTTAATGCTCACTAAATAGAAGAGCCTGATAGGATTTATCATTAGTATTAGAGTGTTGTGGAGCGAATGAAAGGAGGGATAAATGTTTGAGATATTTGATTATTTGTGACATAGTACAGAAAACATTATCACAATGTTCATTAATTCAATTATAATGGCAATATGGATGAACGTAGTATTTTTCTAGATGTGAATAAGATTATTAATGAGTAGGAGATAGAGTGATAAACTGATGATTAAGAAGTTGAATAAGAATATCATGTGTCCTAGAATTATGTGCAAATATAATAGGCATAGGAAATGGTATCCTTTGAGGTTCAGTTATAAAGTAGGTAGTGCAAATATATTGGACAGGAGAAGTACAATTATTAAAAAAATGTGATTGAGAATCATGGTCAAGTTGTTGAATTTCAGCGGTAATGGTGGTAATTGACAATTCCATAGCTTGAAATCAATCTCGCAAAGAATGGATTGAGTCCAATAAAAGTGTATTAGATTGATGGTTATGAGGTCCAGAGCTATCAACTAAGTGTGTGAATATAGGACTTATTTTGTGTGGTGGTAAGTTTTCATCCATAAAGGGAAGTGATGGGCAAGAAAATCCTTCTAAAAGATCATCATGAGAATTGTCAGAAGCATATTAAACTGCATGGGAATCTTGATAAGAAATGGTGTGTGGTTCGTCATCTAAATAGCTGTGAATGTATAAGATCTACATTGGCATGGCGTATTCTTCATCAGTAAAGAGAGAGAAGGGACATCCATGAGCATATCAAATAGTGAAATTAGGTGAATAGAAATGAAAGGATCTATTGCAAATGCATACAATACAAAATGGCATGGGAAATTTTGTATCGATGTGAGTAGGAAAAAGTGTGCCACCAATATAGTGTAACGAAGACTAGCCAAGAGTAAGTGGATAAGAAGTATGATAACATGCTAGATGAACCAAAACGCGAAGGCCATATGCAAAAATTAGAATAATAGAGCTATGATACAAATGTGGATCATTTAGAGGACAATAGAGGTCCTTAAAGTAAAAAATAATATGAAGGAGACCATCATGTAAACATTCACTAGCTTGTAGGAAGTATTGAGTGGCATATGCTCCCAATAGAAATTATTCATAAAGAGAGTATAGTGAATGGTGAGTGTTATCCAATTTTTTCCCTGTGGAAAAATTGATCAAACACGACCCTGCACAAGAGATAATCAAGGGGTCAGTTTAGTCATGCGAGCCCAAATTTCAAATCACACAACCAAGCGACATGCATGCTCGACAATGGAGGAGCAAGGTCAGAAAATGGGGGAAGGCTTGAAGTTTTCAGACTTCGTGTATGAGTCAACTCAAGGTAAGACAAAGTAGAGTCACGGAAGGCACCACGTGTCAGCTCAGTGTAATTCCAAAAGATGCAGCACGAGAAGGTCCCCAAATGAGCGCAAGTCCCCCACATGTATCTTTGCACAAAAAAAGTTGCGGATGATTCCATGTGTCAAAGGGTCAGTAGATGCCCCACCTATCTCTTCGGTGTATCTTTAAAAGGAAAATCTGGAGGTAGTCTAAAAACGTGCACCAATCCATCACGTGTCTAGGTTTTAGAAGGGGTCTCATTGGCCGTTGAAAATTCACAGACCTGCAGAGGGTGTCACATGTCACCTCGACGTAAATTTAGAAGTGATACCCAAGGAACAGTCCCTAAATGAGCATAGGATTTCCATACATACATGGCCCAATGGAGACAAAGTCGATAGTTGAAAAGTATTAGGGCAGTAGAAGCCTCCACGTGTCTAATCGATGCACATCCAATGGTTAGGTCCAAACAGGGTCTTCAAATGAGTGAGAAGCCTCCATGTGTTCTGGGTTAAACATAAAGCCTTTTTCAAATAGAAAATACTTGGGCATAAGATGAGGAAGGTAGTGCAGAACCACGAAGGATGCCATGTGCCTCATCGGTGCAACCCCAATTTTAGAATCTAAGGAGGGGTCCCCACGTGTATGTGAGCTTGCCATGTGGTTAGAGTCCAAATGGCAGCAGAGTCAACTGTTGAATCAGAAAAGGAAAGGAGAAACAAAGGAAGCCTCCATGGGTCCCAGTAGTGCATCTCTAAAGGTTAGGTCCAAATAGGGTTCCCAAACGAGCATTAGCCCGCCACATGGTCAAAGTCAAAAGGACAAAGCTGACCATTAAAAAGTCCAAGGATGTCGAGAGGAGCCACACGTCAGCTCAATGCTCCTTGAAGAGAAAAATTTGGGGGCCAGGTCTCAAATGTGCGCCAGCCCTCCATGTGTCCAATGTCCAAAAATGGGGACAACGACCATTGAAAAATCCAAATCTCAGGACAAGATGGTAGAAGTTTCCACTTGTTGGCTCAGCACATCTTTAGGGGCATGATATAAGTGGAGTATCCAAATGAGTGTTGGCCCTCCACGTGCCTCGGGTCAGGAAAAATGTCTTTGCTAATGGGAGGGGATCCAGGAAGAACAAAAAGGAAATAAGCAGGCCCACAAAAGCCACCACATGCCAGTTTAGCACAAATATAAGAGCAAGAGGAAGGGACTAAATCTTAAAAATGTGCAGGGCTTCCATGTGGATGTTGTATGGATAGACCTTTTCAAATATTGTGAGCTCGCATTAAATGCCTAAAACTCGACCTTCAAACAGCCACGTATTTCAACAAGGATCTCAAAATTGAGTGGGAAAGGACTTTTAGAAGAGCTCCTAACACATGCTACTTATCTACCACCATTAATGATTTGGTCTACCATTTTCAAGGCTTTAAAGTCTCTCACTTATCGCCATTATGAAGAACGAACTCCTTTCTTTCCCAACAAGGAACAACACATGGAGGCATGGGTCTTGGAGTGAAGCCCATCATTGTTGCAGGTAGATTTCAATGCTTTTTAGAGTGGTTGGAGTAGTTGGATTCAATACATTATAGGGGTGGTTGAAGTAGGGTTTGAATTTTCCCTCTCTCCTTCTCTCTTTCTTCTATATATTGTAAAGGGGGGGTATATTTCAAGTGGTTGGTCATCTTTTCTCTCTTTCCCCCTCTATCTTTCTTCCTTAGGGTAGAATTTGGATTATAAGCCTCCTCCCTTAGATCTGTAATGGAATTTTCTTACCCCTTTCCCACTAGTGATGTACCATGTGAACTCTTGGAGCAATAAATTTTTTTTTGTGATGCATTTTGTCCATCCTTGCTTATTTTATCGTATGTTCTCACTTGTCATCGTTGTAGGGTATACTATGCATATCTATGATGTCTATTGAAGGATTTGGGAGCTATGTTTCATGGGTTGAAGTGATGTTATGTGTGAATCCTATCCTTGGTTTGTGATGCATCTACCATCCTATCCATTGCTCACCCCTCTCCACTTCAAGCAGTTAATATTGTGACCAATAACCTCCTTCTCTGGTGTATCACCATTTTAGTGTAGGTTTTATATCTCATGCTCTCTCTCTCCCTGGTCCCTTGGAAGGTTAGATTAGGATTAGATAGTTTTCCGGCATTAGAATAGCTTATGGCAGGTAGTTTAGGAACAAGAACCAACCTTCTCTGGAGGTCCATCTCAAGTTCTCAAGTCCCACAACTTGAGAGATGATCCAATGTTATGCAGATCACTTCAAATGCTCAATTAAAATCCGAGGCCATTTTGGGGTGTTGTGATTTCACACTAATATTTTTGGTACACCCAGTGTTACAGGTTTGAAGCACCTTACCACTTCACTTCATCATGTTTTATGTGATCTTGCTGAATATTTCAGCCTTTGGAGGCATTTTTAAGCACATTGGGCGACTCCATCTAGTTAAAAACCCATTATTTGAGTTACAGACATCCCTTCCATCAATTTGCATCCATCATTCCTTCCAAATGTTCCATTTTCTCCCATTCCATGAAGTTGTGCAATCATGAATTCATTTCCATCTTCGAACTCATGCTTGCAGTAATCATGGTGCAGTCCACCTCCAATGTATTTCTCAACTCCTCTAGATCAACACTATGATTAAATCCAGAACCATTATGCTTACCCATATGAGTAGTGTCAGATCCAGTTTGGCTATTGAGCCTATCAAGAACAAGGAGACACATTTAATGCTAACAGTTATTGGAGAATGTTGATCTACTAGAGAAGATCCAAAGAATGAAGGCTAACATGGTGAATTCTAGGGCTACAACAGAGATGAAGGCATTTAGGATTGGTTGCAAGGCACCTTGTCCATGGGAAGGCCCTTTTCCAAGACACTATATCCCTCAGGATAAACTTCACTTCATGGTCAAAATTCTGCCCCAACTTTCCCAGTGGATTGAGGAGATTAAGGCTTATCAGTTAGATGTAAGGAAACCTTTTTAATGGGTAACCCACCACCTCATAACTTTTATTTTCCTCTTCCTTGATCAACATCATCACAGCAACATCATGTATCTAGTTTCCCACTTGCTGCCCCAAGTATTGATTTTCTTTCTCCATCCCCTAGTCTTCCATCTCATCTCATTTCCTCTTCCCTTTTCCCTTTCAAATCTAATTCCTCTCCACAAAACCCAAAAGCAATTCCTTCCCCTCCACCAGAATGAAACAAGCAACTAGTGGATACCCCATCCACCACTCCTCCTACTCTCCTAAGCCCATGTAAGGGATAGACTCCAGAAACCAGTCAAAGAGAGCCAAACAAAGAAAAAATAGTCAAAATCTTGTTGTTTAAATGCATGAAGGAGGTCGGGGTCAAGATAGAAGTAGTGGAAGATTCATTTGCGGTACAAGAAAAAGAAGAAGGTGTGACTCCAAATCCAAAAGAAGAGGAGTAAATTCCGGATGTGTATGAGAACCATACAAATCCCATAGGCTTCAAGTGCGGAGCAGGCCACAGAAGAACTTTCAGTTCTTCCTCCCACCTCATCCCCTTCAAACTCTAGTGTTGAAGAAGAGTTTGAGGTTTCAAACTTCATATTTGAAGATGAGGGGAACCATGGCGAGAAAATTATAGATCTGAGGGACACCATGGACGAGTTCGAGCACACGTAGCAAGAAAACGAGGAGGTAGATTATCTGTATAACTTGGAAGATTGCTTTGACGGAGAGGATCCCAAAGAAATCACATCATTTTCTTCTCCATAATACACATTCCAAGAACATTTGTAATATCCCCTTCCCATTCGAAGACCTTTGACCTATTTTGTCAGCCCGACGGCCTAAGGAAAAATATAAGGGTGGCTTAAGTTATATTTAATTATTATAAAGTGCCATTAATAAAAGAAAAAAAAATATAGAGCACTTATAATAATTTATGACTTAATAATTTTTAAATCAAGGATGGAAAAGGCCCAAATATAAATTGTTATCCATCCTAGGTGAAAAGGTGACTTGCCTTAAAAAGGGGAATGGGAACATAGAAAGGATAAATGCCCATTTTACTATGTATTTCCCCTAGAAAAATGTGACTTGCATTAGGAGGGAAAAAGTTGTTGGGAAAAACATTTAATATGGGAAAATATTAAATGCTTGCATAGGGAAAATCCTTGGGAACTAATTGGATATTTTATAGGTTGTTTTTGGTCTCTTCTTCCTTTATAAGGAGAAGTAAACTTGAAGGGAAAAAAATTCCATACCATTTGATATTTTCTAATTTGTGTTTTAAGTTTGTAGCTTATGCATATTCTTTCATGTGCAACTGTTGTTTACAAATATCCAGCTTGTGGAGTAAGATCCCATGGGAACCCTAGTTTTGGTGGTGAGAGATCCATCCCTAGCTAGCAAGGCATTCTTCGGTAGTGAGAGATCTACCCTAGCTTGTCAATTTTGGAGCTGAATTGATGCCCTAAATGTGTTGGGAGACCTACTTTTTATGGAAAAATTAGGGTTTCATGTTTTTTGTGTGAAAACTATTTTTGGAATATTATTCTTCATATTTTTTTGGCCCAAGATCCAAAGTTTCAGCTCATTTGGATTTCTCTAGCAAAAGATATTAATTTTAGAAGTTTTCAGTTGTTTAGGGCACGCTGTAAATTTTTGGCAGCATTCTGTTATTCAAAAAATTCCAAAAATAGTTCTATAATATTTGTTATTGTATTAGAAAGATCCATTTAAAATTTCAAGAGATTTGAGCAAGTATTTTTGGAGTTATTCATTATTTTCTATTTGCTGCCCTAGATTTAATTTTCTGCAAAAATCAGTTTTTTGTTTGGCTGCAATTTGTCTATATTTTGCATATTTAAAGTTGGGATTGCCTAAAATCCGTTTAGGGGTAAAATAATGTCCAATGGGGACATTACAAATGGTATCAGAGATGTTGTTCCTCTAGCCTGTGTGGGTTAAATATGGTAGTTTGGAAAGATCTCAATGTGGGTTTTATGAAGGAAATGTTCACCAACATGGTGAAACAACAGGAAGCCACTAACATTTATTTGAGTCAGCTCACTCAGAATTTGAATCAAAGAATATTTGGGGACAATAAATAAAATGGTGGGAACAATGATAAAGGGCAGCCAATAGAGGTGATTGATGAGGATTCTTGTTGGAGGAAATATCAATCTTTGAGTAAGGGTTTCAAAGATAATATGTCATTTCCAGATTATTGCATGATGAAGATTGGTAGCAAGCCCAAACGAGGTCATCATATGCCGGTACCTCAATTACAAAAGAACTCATTTGAAGAAGAAGAAGCTTCTAGAGAAAAAGGTATGATTTTCATTGAGCAAAATAATTGCCTTAGTGAAACTTTGGTTGTTAGAGAAATTATTCCATCTCAGGAGAACAAATTTGTATATGCAAGCAAAGGAGGATGTAATGGAAACTATAAAAAGGTGTGAGGAGTGGAATGGCAGAGCTAGAGATGCTAAATTGATAGCTGCTCAATCAAGACAACACCTACAAGAGTTCAAGGAAAAAATGTGGGCGAATGATACAAGGAAATCTACACCCACAAAAAAAGTCTTTATAGAGAAACTTGCACATGAGGAGGAGCCTCACATGGACACTTCTTTGAAATTACAACCTGCTGTAATTCCCAAACCAGAAACTTTTGATCAGCTTTTAGATACTTTTAATGGGCACTCAGGAAACAATGTTGGGGGCAGCTCAACATATGTCTATCTTGAACACACGGAGGACATTGATGGCATGGAAAGGTATGAACAACATAATAATGTGTCTTATTTATTGCTGCCTATTCCAATTTATTTCCATCATGAGATGCATGGTATGGTAGATGATGAAGTCTTCATTATGGATTTTGTTGAACCATTGCTCCAACTATGTGTATATGAGCGTCTTGTGGATGATATATGGTGGCAAGTTTTAGCTCACTTAACAGGTACAGGGGCTCGGATGGTAGAACACTTCAGCATGTTTTGTCTCTTGTGCATGGCTCTTGGACAAAAAAAAGATGCAATTGCTTGAGGGCAAGCAATTTTGGGAAGGGAGGATTGTAATATCCCTTTCCCATTCGAATACCTTTGGCCTATTTTGTCAACCCAACGGCTAAAGGAAAAATATAAGGGTGACTTAAGTTATATTTAATTATTATAAAGTGCCATTAATAAAAGAAAAAAAATACATAGAGCACTTATAATAATTTATATGACTTAATAATTATTAAATCTAGGATGGAAAAGGCTCAAATATAAATTGTTATCCATCCTAGGTGAAAATGTGCAACTTGCCTTAGAAAGGGGAATGGGAACATAGAAAGGATAAATGCCCATTTTACTATGTATTTCCCCCAGAAAAATGTGACTTGCATTAGGAGAGACAAAGTTGTTGGGAAAAGCATTTAATATGGGAAAATATTAAATGCTTGCATAGGGAAAATCCTTGTGAACTAATTAGATATTGTAGAGGTTGTTTTGGGTCTCTTCTTCCTTTATAAGGAGAAGTCGACTTGAGGGGAAGATATTCCATACCATTTGATATTTTCTAATTTGTGTCTTAATCTTGTAGCTTATGCATATTCTTTCATGTGCAACTGTTGTTTGTAAATATCCAACTTGTGGAGTAAGATCCCACGGGAACCCTAGCTTCGGTGGTGAGAGATCTATCCCCAGCTAGCAGGGCATTCTTCGGTAGTGAGAGATCTACCCTAGCTTGTCAATTTTGGAGTTAAATTGATGCCCTAAATGTGCTGGGTGACTTACTTTTTAGGGAAAAATTAGGGTTTCATGTTTTTCTGTGTGAAACACTATTTTTGGAATATTATTCTTCATATTTTTATGGCCCAAGATCCAAAGTTTCAATTCATTTGGACTTCTCTAACAAAAGATATTAATTTTAGAAGTTTTCAGCTGTTTAGGGCATGTTGTAAATTTATGGCAGCATTTTTTTATTCGAAAAAATCCAAAAACAATTCTATAATATTTGTTATTGTATTAGCAAGCTCCATTTAAAATTTCAAGAGATTTGAGCTAGTATTTTTGGAGTTATCCATTATTTTCTGTTCGCTGCCCTAGATTTAATTTTCTGCAAAAATTAGATTTTTGTTTCAGCTGCAATTTGTCTTTATTTTGCATATTTAAAGTTGGGATTTCCTAAAATCCGTTTAGGGGTAAAATAATGTCCATTGGGGACATTACAACATGATTCCACTGCCGTGGAGGAGAGCATCCAAGGAAAATAGCTTACATCTCACAATATCCCCCTGGAACCAAGGTTGGAGGATCATGATCTTCCATGTTCTTCTCAGGAGGAGGAAGGAAAAGAGAACGAGGATCCCATATCTCCCATCTGTCTCACACAATCCACCCAAGAAGGTCCAAAAGAAGACTCTATTATTTGAGTTGAATTTCAAAGCAATGGGCACATCCATCGGATTAGACCATGCCCAATCAGGTACTTGGCTTCATTGGAGCCAAAGGAGAAGCTGAAACTGGTCATGCTTACTCCTGAGCATGAGGATGAGCTTCAGAGTAACAAGGATAAGCTGCAATTCCTCATCGATCCAAATGTAGAGAAAATAAAAGAGGAATTTTTATTGTTTCTAGTTGATACCTTGATGATATGGGTGGGACATCAACCTTTTGTCTGAAGCTATTTCTCCCTTCCCGTAGCATGCTTTGTTTATATTTTCTTTGATAGGGTTAGTGTAGGAGTAGGTTTACTTTCAGCAGAAGAAGTGATTTTGCACACTCTGCATATCCCACTTGGGGTGTGTATGATTTTCATTTTTGTACACCGCGGTGTTGTGGTGTTTTGTTGCTCCAAGGTTGTAGCTCTATGCAGTTCAATTTTCCCATAGTCCATTATAAGAACAGGTAAAATCCCTAGGTAAAGACAATTTTCTACTCTCAGAAATCTCATCTCCATGATTTTCATGAAAAAATTGAGAGTGCAAATACCGAGGCGAGTTCAGGATCACCAAGTGCAAGCAGTCGAGCTCACAGTTTCAGAAAAAAGATCAGTACCAGGCTCTCATTCGTGACTCCATGCCCAATGGATACTTGCAAGGCTATTGGTATCTTCATCTAGCAAGAAGATGTCTTTCATGAGTTGCCAAATTGTTATCTATTTTTTTCCCCATGGTAAAATTGATCGAACATGACCCTGAAAAGGAGATAATCAAGGGGTCGGTTCAATCATGCGATCCCACATTTCAAATCCAACAACCAAGGGCAAGCACTCTCAATAATGGAGGATCAAGGTTGGAAAATGGGACCAAAAAATTCTAAAGGAGACCAAAGACTGAATAGGAAAGAAAATGGGGAAATGCTCAAAGTTTTGAGACTTCGTATATGATTCAACTTGGGGTAAGACAAAGTAGATTCGCCGAAGGCACCATGTGTCAGCTCAATGCAATTCCAAAAGATGTAAGAGGAGCAGGTCCCTAAATGAGCGTAGGTCCCCCATGTGGTTCTCGACATAGAACAGGCTGCAGACAATGCCAAGTGTCTAAGGGTCAACGGAGGTCCCACCTTTCTCTTTGGAGCATCTTCAAAAGAACGATCTAGAGGTAGTTTCCAAACATGAGCCAACCTGATAAGTGTCTAGGGTCTATAAGGGGTCTCATCAGCCGTTGAAAATTCATAGACCCATGGAGGGTACCACGTGTCACCTCGACACAACTTCAAAAGTGATACCTAAGGGACAATCCATAAATTAGTCCATGCTTTCCACGCGTCCAAGGCCCAAGCGAGACAAAGTTGACAGTTGAAAAGTATTAGGACAGAGAAATCCTCCACGTGTCTAATTAGCACAACTCTTAGGGTCAAGTCCAAAAAAGGTATTAAAATCAGTGGGAAGCCTCCATGTGTCCTGGTTCAGACATAAATCCTTTTTCAAATAGAAAGGACTTGGGCAGAACACAAGGAAGGTAGAGAAGAGCCGTGGAGGGTACCATGTGCCTCATCGGCACAACCCTAAGGGTTTAATCCAAGGTGGGGTCCCCAAGTGTGCATGATCTCGCCACATGGTCGGAGTCCAAATGGGGGTAGAGCCAACCATTGAATCAGCTAAGGAGAAACAAAGGAATCCTCCACGCGTCCCAATGGCACATCTCTAAAGGTTAGGTCCAAATAGGGTTTCTAAATGAGTGCTAGCCTGCCACGTGGTCAGAGTCAGAAAGGGACAAAGCTAGCAGTTGAAATTTCCAAGGATGGCGATAGGAGCCACCAATTATCTCAACACTCCTTCAAGAGAAAATTTCAGGGGGCAATTCTCAAATGTGTGCCAGCCCTCCACGTGTCCAAGGTCAAAACAAGGGGACAACAACTGTTGAAAATTCCAAAGCTTGGTACAGGTTGGTGGAAACTTTCACGTATCAGCTCGGCACATCTTCAGAGGCAGGATACAAGGGGAACCTCCAAATGAGCGATGGCCCTCCATGTTTCTTGGGTCAAGAAGATCATCTCCATCAATGGGAGACACTCAGGTAGAACACAAAGGAAACAAGTAGGCCCATGAAATCTACCATGTGTCAGTTCGACTTAGCTACAACAATGATAAGAAGGTAATGAATCTTAAAAATGTATGGGGCCTCCATGTGGACCCTGTATGGATAGACCCTTTTGGATTTTTTAGGCCTGCGTTAAACGCCTAAGCCCCGACCTTCAGATAGCCATGTCTTTCAACTAAAAGCTCAGAATTGAGTGGGAAAGTTCTTTTTAAAGAGCTTCCGGCACCTGCTACTCACATGCCACCAATAATGATCTAGTCCACCATTTTTGAGGCTTTAAAGTCTCTCACCTATTGTCATAATGAATAATGAACTCCTTTCTTACCCAAGAAAGAACAAAACATGGAGGCATGCATCTTGCAATCAAGCCCATCATTGTTACAAGTAGATTTCAATGCATTGCAGGGGTGGTTGAAGGAGGGTTTGAATTTTCCCTCTCTCCTTCTCTCTTTCTTCTATATATTGTAAAGTGGGGGCATATTTCAAGTGTTTGGTCATCTTTTCTCTCATGCCCCCCTCTCTTTCGTCCTTAGGGTATAATGTGGAGTCAAAGCCTCCTCCCTTGGCTATGTAATGGAATTTTATTTCCCCTTTACCACTGATGATATATCGTGTGAACTCTTGGAGAAATATAAACTATTTTGTGATGAATTTTTTCCTTCCTTGCTTATTTTATTGTCTCTTCTTGCCTCTCATCATTACAGGGTATACTGTGTATATCTCTGATGTCTATTGTAAGTTTTGGGAGATGTGTTTAATGGGTTGAAGTGGTGTTATGTGTGAATCCTATCCTTGGTCTATGCTGCATCTTCCCATCCTCTCCACTACTCACCCCTCTCCACTTAGGGCAAGTGAGATTGTGACCAGAAACCTCCTTCTCTGGTGTATCACCATTTTAGTGAAGGCTTTGTTTCTCATGCTCTCTCTCTCTCTCTGGTCCCTTGGAAGGTTAGATTAGGATTAGATAGTTTTCCTGCATTAGAATAACTTGCGGTAGGTAGTTTAGTTGTAGGAACCAGACTTCTCTGGAGGTCCATTTCAAGTTCGCAAGTTTCATAGCTTGAGAGATGGCCAAATGTTTTTCAGATCACTTCGAATGCCCCAATCAAATTTGAGGGCATTCGCGGGTGATATGATTTCACACTAATAGTGAGAAAACTGAGGGGGATGATATTGGTATTGATAAGAGAGTGAATTCCGTGGACTAGAAAGGCCCCTGATATGTAATGATAAGAGTCATAGTAACATGCAGTGAGGAGGGAACTGCATCTATCATGCAAATGGAACCATCAAATGGTATCTTGTGTATAAAGGGATGTGGTGGAGGGATAGCTAAAAAATATAGTATTATGGATTATGATTTGTATACAATACCATAGCTTTGGTAAGATAAGAAGTTAGTGACTAATCAAGGGGCACTGTATCAACCATAACAATATTAGGGAAAAATTCATGTCAATAGTCAACAGATTGAAGTTCAACTACAAAAGGAGGAGTAGGGAAAACTATTGTATAGGGAGAATCATATATGCATAATGTAGGAGAATGAACAAGTGACTTTGAATAATATTTTTGTTCTACAACAATGGGATTTTCAATTATGGGATAAGGTGATGTATTTTTTTCCTCTATTGTTTGTGCTAAAATAGTGGGATCAATAGTACATATATAAGCAAAAACGGAAGGATAGAGAGCTTTAGGATACAAATTAGAAGATGGAAGTTGAATAAATGAAGGAAAATGTCTTTAACTAGAAGGATCAGTATCAGAATCAACAAAGACATGCCTACAGGTATCGAATTTTAGATTGAGTGGAGATTCAGAAGTATTATGTTTAGTCATGATGAGAGGTTGGGTTCACCAAAATGATTAACTAAAATTAACTAAACTAAGAGATGTATATGGATATTTAACCTAATCTAGGAGGACATTAACATTGTAAATGAATGCAATAAAATAGTATGAAGTAATTAAATAGTTAAACTAATATAAATGAAAACCCTAATGTGTAAGAATAAAGTGAGGACAAAACTTAGCTTATTATAGACAAATTTCATGGAGTGTCGCATGTATTATTGGAAATTCCATGAGGAACACCTACAAAAATATCCCAAAAAGGGTGTTTCTAGAGGATATGAGCATACTGGAGCACCTAGGATGGTATTGGGGTGCTTCGGGGTGCCCTGGTATGCAAGAATATGCATCACGATCTCTAAAAAACTTAGAACTTGATTCTTTCAGGGTCAGACGATGACTTGTAACCTTCATTGTCTATTACAATAGATTTTTCGAACTGTGTTGAATGTACCAAATAAAGTAATATGATGTTGGAGACCTACAAAAGACAAAATAAGTATCAAATTCTTAAAAATAAGAAATGTAAATGAATGGATCAAACTGAACTCAGCTGCCACAATAGTGGGCTTACTAAACTGAGCATTGCACTACATTTCAGACCCAAATATAGTCCTGGTGTGTGTGTGTGGATGTCATGACCTAGGTTTTCTTATGCCAATCGCACTATGTGAAGTAGATAGAAATGACTAAATGTAGAAAATGTATTAGCATTTGTGTATGAAATAGAATAGAATCCCTCCGCTTATGAAGTGTTTGTTGATGTAGATCTCCTAGCCTAGATGCATGGAACTACGTAGATGCAAGTGATGCAATGGATGCAACACTAGATGGAGCGATAGTAGTAGATGACACTAGAAGCCTCATTATGATCTCAAAACTTAATACTTATAGGGTTCTATTGATCTAAATTCATAATTAACTCTGAAAATTCTGACTAGGAAAAATATAAGGATGAAAAATGACTAGAAAGATCCAAAAAAGTTGTAGGAAAGTAGAAAAAGAATCGAGGTGCCCTGAGTGGGACTAAGGCACCCTGGGGCACCCCAGTACAGGCCTTGACACCTTGGTTTAGGCTAAAATGATGGGAAAGTACCGAAATAGATTGGGCATGTATCTAAAAAATGTGTGGAAATAATGAAATAAGAGGTAAAATAAGATGGCCAAAAAGATGGAATTAATTAGTGTTTTCTTCACTAAAGAAACTTCTAAATAATAGTATGAGACTGAGCTAAATAATTCCTAAAGCCCATGATTTTGTGACTACATTATATGATTCCCTTGTTTTAATTTTATTATTAACCACTAAAAGGCCAACCACTAAGAAGATAAAATTCCCAACAACTAGAAAGGACGTAAAATATGTGAGCAAGATACGAAGAGGTTGAGGGTACCTAAAGGGGACATGAGTGCCTAGGCACTAGCATCCTGGTTGGGTGTTGGTTTGTAGACTCATAATTATTGAAGATTCATAGGTTATATTGTGTAAGAAGGTCTGTAAGACCAAGAAGGAAATCAGAAAGAAAGTAAAAAGCCCAAATGCAATGGTCAAAATATTCTTTTCTCGCTTTGGAATCATCTTAATAGTGGTATGTGTCTAAGAACTACAAAAGTACCTAAAGTTCATGATTTTAGTGTCTTTACATTTTTATGCATGACGTTTTTTTGTTAATGACTATATTATTTTATTCTCGAAAAGTCTTGTCAATTCTTTTTATTTTCAATTTTTTTGTTAAAAACATCATATAGAGAAAGTAAGTCCTCATCTACGCCATTAATAATGTTATCAGAGACTATGACCTTTTATGTCAATTCTTCTTATTTTCAATTGTTCTATTAAGAACATCATATAGAGAAAGTAAGTCTTCATCTACATCATTAATAATGTTATCAGAGACTATTACCTTTTATTGTGTTTCTAGCTCCTTGTTTCTTTCCTGCATTCCTTGAACCCTTTGAATTTCCACTTCTACTGAGGCTTATATTAAAGAAACTCAGTGTTCTTGGTACTAAGTTACTTGATAACATTTTCTTTCATTTTCTTGGTAAGAGAGAAAATTTACTCATAAGTTTCATACCATATAATGGCATGTTGAGAAGATATTATATTCCTTATCACTCTTCTTAAAGTACTAGTCATCGAGTAAAACTCCATGTTAATCATAGGTTCTTCTTGGGTGACCTAGCCTGAACACTCCCTATGTATAATAATGGAGTTTCTAATTCAATCTTGTTGAGGTTCTTGTATAGGTGAACTAGTAATGGATGTCTGGATAGGTTCACCTCAGGTTTGTTCCACCCCTTTAACAATTTCGTTTGTAATAACTTCAATAGTAGCATTCTGGATTTCCTCATCATATCAAGAGGATACTTCATATAAAAATAGGGAAGGGATTTCAAATGGCTCTAGAATAGGTCCTTAAACCTCATTTCAATTCCTAGTTCCACTAGTTTTGGATGAGTGGGAGAACTAGGGCTTTGTGACTTCTTTAGTGGCTCCATGTAGCAATGTTCTCCTCTTCTAGTGAACCCTCTGATAATTATACCTATAGGTGGAGAAATTTATCACATGTTCTTCATGTTTTTTTATATGAGATTATCCTCCTCTTGATTGATCTATACCTAACCATTTACATTTGAATCATGGGAATATTAAATATTTATTTTCTTCTTGAGTGATTATAAATGTCTTTCTATCCTTTTCCTCGGATCAAAAATTATGGAACGATGTTTGGGTAGATTGGAAGAGTTTCAATGGGTAGCTATAGCCTTAATATTTGACAACTAAAAGCTTAATTCGCTGCATCCCACTATTACAAACAAGAGAAGGTGAATTATCATCTTCTTTTTCTTTAGTTACTAGTGAAACCATTGAAAATTTGATATAAAACGTCCTATTCAACTAATTTTTCAAGTACATGATAAGGCATCTGTAATGGCGGAGTCAATAATCCATCAAACATTATTTTTGTGTACTTGGGGTAAAATCATCTCCCATCTCTCTCATGGATTTGAGCAGGTTGGACGAAATTATAGGCATTGGTGGTTCAAAACTTATCTTGTACATTTGATGGTAGAAGGATGTACAAATATATTAAATGTGATACTTGAACGTATGAAAATATAAATCTGAATATACTTCATTCACTTCCATAGGGAATGATGGGAGCTAAAAAGTGCAAAATTGAGGACATTTTACAACACCACATATTGTATCTACCAAACAAGAGGCCGTAAAAAAAGTTTCTCGTTATTGGAAAAATAATATATTTGTGATAATAAATTGGATGTAACAACATGTTCTAATGAGGGGATCTTATTTTTATCTATGATGATAGAAAGAAATGGAATCTAGGCTATATCTATCATTTTTATTGAGGGGTTTCCATACAATTGATTCATTAATGCCTTACCAATTCTTACTCCATCCCTAAATCCGCAGATCAAAATGTTCTTTATTCGGTAATCATCCATGCTACCAATTAGGTATCTAGATTTTTTTGTAAAATACCTCTTATTTTGCATGTAGCCATCCATAATTTTATGGTTGCTGATTTATAAATAGTATCTTCCTCAGGATATTTATAAAAAACTTTCAAAGTATAACCATAATGAAAGCTAGTCTATTTTTCTGTAACATTTATAAGAATGGGAGAAAGTAACCATGGGCATGGAAATACTTCTAGTTTAACCATAATTTAACGAATTTCATTTTTATTCAATTCCCTAATGTCATTGGCTCTCTGTGCTTGATTTTTATACTTCTCTACTTCATCTATGGAATCCACATTCAGTATTTCCCTTTAGATGGTTGAGAAGATAACATAATAGTGCAAGAAATTTTTGTCAAGAATAGAAGGATAAAAGATGGTGTTTGTCAATATCCTCTAGTCTAAGTAAGAGTATGAAAAGCATCTACATTTGATGGCCCTAATTTTCCTTCAATAACTGGATGAATTTTTCATGCAATATTACTATGAATTAATGAAATAGAACTAAGCTAAAAATGAACTTTGTGGATTCAGATCTCCAAAATGGGTTTGGAAATTATGGATTGTAATGAACAGTATCGATTAATGCAATAGCCCTCAATATAGGGAAATATTTCATCCAAGTTAGTGTACTAATGCATGACTTCATGTTTTTCTGCATTAGAGAATGGTTTCTTATGATTTGATTTTCCTCTTCAATATATGCCTTACACCTATGCATGTTAGGTTTAATCATACATGATAATTTTGATTATCCCTCATTTTGACCTCTAAATGCCACATCTCGTGTAATATAGGGATTGGCTAACTATTTTTAGTGCTGAAGTGTCCTTTTATTTTATTTTTTCTTTTGAATTTGACTTTTCTCTAATTAGTGAAGTGCGAGTCTATGCGAGCATGAAGTGTGATTTGTGAAATAAAATTCTGTAGTTTTTTCACCCTTGGAGAGTGATCTTTTAAATTCTCGTACTTGGGAAGTTTGAGTTTTATATACACATATTATTAGCAAGTTATTTATTTAATAAAAATTTACTCTTATGAAGTCTCACTTCTCAATTATTTAATTATGAAGAAAATTCAAACTTGAAGTTTGTTAAAAAAATTATCATTGAAGTCCAAGTTAAAGAAAAGTTTGATATGCTTACTTTTTATGACATGCTGTAAATACAACTTAAAATGTGAGTAAACTTTTAAGCACAAGTGCGAGGACTAATAAATAGATTAGTGTGAGTGATTTCACATATGAAGTGTGACTATAAAATTTTGATGTTTGCACCAATTTTTAATTAAGAATAAAGAGTTAATCTAATTTAGTGCGAATACCAAGAAACTTCAAAATAAGACTACTAAACAAAAATTTAGGCATAGAAGGGTCATCTTGAAAATCAAAGATAGACATTTAACTATGACCTATATGTTTCAAAACAAAGAGGTTCCCTATTTTGAAAGGTAATCATTTTGAAAATAGGGATGTTATAAAATAACAAATATAATAGTTGTCTTATATCAATGAAGCTTTATTCATTAACGAGAATGTATTACATGCATTTTAAATGTACTTATAAACATTTAAGTATACACACCGTCAAGATACATGATTTCCTTTACAACCCAATGATAAGGATTGTTTGTATGGTGGATGCATTAGTGTTGAAGGACATAACTCCAATGTCAATGAAAAATAACAACGATGCGTTGTTTTCAAGGGCTACATGTGAATTTAGTGCAAGATCGGTATTATTGATCGTCTATGGCTTTCTATAGCTATTGGATCCCTACATGATCATTTTAAGTGCTGTAAACATATCAAAATGTGTGAAGTGTTATAGAAATATGGAAAATGAAAAGGATTAGATAATATACATAGTTCTCGAAACATTAAATATAGAGGATCCACAATGAGGGATTTCATATCTTGCTTGATATAAGTATATTAGAGACTATTTTCAACACCATATATCTTCTTTAGGGAATTGTAAGGAGTAAAATTTTCCATATTTTTGTCTCATCGCAACGAATTACTTACATGAAGTAAAATATTAATTGACCACTAATACACTTTTCAATAAACACATATAAGAACGATACAAGTAAATTGAATGCATGGATGTCTATATTTAACATGAATAATTTTTCATATAATGCATAATATATATCTATTATTGCAACTATCAACTTTAAAAATCATATTATACGAAGGTGGCAAACTGTATCCATTTTAATAGTTTTAACTATAATAAGTGTACAAAATGGACCATGACATCATATTAAGAAACATCCACCTCTAGGTTGACTACAAGAAATGTTTTTTCCAACCTCAGACAATATTGTAACTATATTAACACTATTTTCACCATTTAACAGGAAAGTTGTAAAGAAAATAACAAACATACTAATAATTGTAGAATATAAAAAACTTAAACTAAAGCTATTAAATTTAATATCTATTGACAATACTCAAAAAAAATCATATATGTGTTCATGATTTATTATTCTATAACAAATAGAAAATAATGTACAATCACATGTATAAATAAAATTCCTATCATAAACATGAAAAAAAAATGATGAAAATGATATTATCTTATATTAATTCAATACGATATAAGATAACTTTCAGCAAAAAAGTGGGCCATATGAGAGCACGTCCCAAAACTACAAACAAAGTTAGGTTGATCCTAGAGCAATGCAAGTCAAACTAGGTCAGTCCTAGGAGAGTAAAAATTATAGGCATAGCCTAAAAACATACAAAAAAAATTCAATTAAGTAGCAACAAAAAACATGCCTGAGGTAGGCGGATCATGATCGTTCGACCACCCTGAACAAGGTAAGTATTGTTATCCAAGTTTTCCCCTAAGGAAAAATTAAACATACATGACATTGCACAAGAAAATAATGGAGGCCCAGGCCTGAAATTTTGGAGTTTTGGCATTCGACATTTCAGAGAAAAAGCACAGAGAAAAGGAATGACCAAAGTCTAAAGTCCTGAAGTCTGAAAGTCCAATTTTTGGAGTTTCAGAGATCTCAGTGAGCGTGGGAAAGGAAAAAATTATGAAAGGATAAACATTATGAAATGGAAAGTTATGAAATTCTGAAAGTCTGAAATTTTAGAATTTCAGGTTTTAAAGATTTGAAACTCTCAAGGAAATTATAAGGATGAACAGTAACAAAAATGTTGAAATCGAAATTCTCAAAATTCTAAAAGTTTGAAATTTAAGACTTTTAGGTTTCCAAGTTTCAGAATTCTCAAGGTGATTTTAAGGATGAACAGTAACAAAAACTCCGAAATGGAATGTTCTGAAATTTTGAAAGTCCAAAATTTTGAACTTTCAAGTTTTAGAGTTTCAGAGTTTTTGTGCACCAAAGCAGATGAAAAGTAACAAAAACTTCTAAGTCAGAATGTCTGAAAGTCTGAATTTTGTGATTTCAGAGGTTACATGCATTTCGGACTCCGGAAAAGGAAGATCTACAATTCATATTTTATGTCATATGGTACCCCAATATTTAGATGGCCATAACTTTTAACTGAGAGTTTAGATATGCACAAGAAAGGAATTTTTGGAAAGCTTCTAGTCTTATCTACACAACCAAGTTATTCAGAATGAAGAAAAATAGTCCGCATTTTTTAGGATGTTTTTTTTCTCACCTACCATAATAATGAAGGTATGTGCTTCCTATCTTGCCCACCGAGGAAAAGTACATGGAGGCATGGGTTTTGTAGTAGAACCCACCATTTTTAAAGGTGAATTCAACTCATTTTAGGGTGGTTGGAGGTTTTTTATTATTCTATATCCTTCTCTCATTATTCCTCTATATTGTAAGGAGGAGCATCTTTCTAATGGTGTATAATTTTTCTTTGCACCCTCCCTTCTTCTCTTGTTTGTAATTGATCTTATGGAGTTCAAACCTACCATCTAAACTATAAATGCAATCTTACCTCTTGGCCATTGTAATGCACTGTATCAAACTTTTAGAGCAATCATAAAATTGTGTGGATGATTTTTAACCCTTTCTTACGTTCATTGCATCTTCTTGATCTCTCATTACAATCCTGGTTATCTATGCATGGCGGTTGTATGACATTTTTAAATGGTTTGTGTTTAATAGAAAATCAGGTGTTCATCATTCCTTTTGGTGCATCACATCTGTTAGTTTAAATTTAGTTTATTACAATCTTCTTAACCTAATCCCCTTAGCAAGTCAGAGTAGGTTTTAGACTAGATCCTCTACAATTTGGATGTATACATCAGAATAGAGGAATAAGAACCAACCTTTATCCAAAGAGCTTTCCCAATTGCAAACTCTCACACTTTGGGAAAAGCTCCATGTTATGTAATCAAACTGAGTGTTTCAACCCATTGATTTGCAGACATTCGCGGGTGTTGTGATTACACATCAACAAGTACTTACCAACATCTGCAAGTTCCCAATTAGCAACAAATTCTTCTTATGATTCCACTTCCGTGTGAGTAGGAATGATGCAGTTGAGGCGGTGGGTGCCAAGTATCATGATGTTTAGTAGAAGAAATAGGATAGCCCCACCCATACTAATGAGGTGGCAACTCCCATCCATATTGGTGAGCTGATGAAGGTGGTGGAGAGCCTTGATGACAATGCCAAGCTAGGGAGCAACTATGCTGATGTAATAGGCCCGGGGAATGGTGAGCATGAATGAAAGCATGATGTTGAGACTAGCTGTGCCGACCACCACACTATTAGATGTCAATAATGGTTAAGAAATGTTTTAATATCCAAAATTTAGGTAAAATATCCATCATACTATTGTAGTATCATGAGTACACTATTATTTCCTATTATCTCAAGATAGTAAACAATTATTCTCATAATTTTCCCAATGCACAAGTTAATGTTGACTAGATATTTATAAAGTTACTTATAATACTGTAAAATGGTTCTGAGTTAAAAAAATACTAAAATAACCATATCTATCTTACAACTAAGTTTTATCTAATGTAACATAGAATATAAATTTGGATTATTTAATTTACATAAAAAAACATATGCTTGGTTGTGTAAATTAGTGGTCATCTAGAATATGAACATATGAACAAAACATTTGGAATAATTAAAATATAATACGAGTATATATATATATATATATATATATATATATATATATATATGTACACCCTATGTTCAATGGTGGTTGTGGGTTTCAAATATGAAAAGGATCAAGCCGCTCGACTTCAATATTTACTTAAGACTCGAGTGTTGTGCTCGTATCCCACACAATTAAAAATTGTTATATTTCATGTGGAAGGAATATCTCATTTGATTAATTTTCAATAACAAGAATGATATTTTATTATTCATGATTTGCTTAGATATATCACTTTGGGTTCATTTCACATATTCTTTACAGATCCTCAAGCAAAACACAATCTCACAATCACTAACCTTCTTTCCTTTTGGTCGTAATCAAAATCTAAAAAAACACTAAATTATCCTCATCACACACACACACACACAATGACAAGAAATTATTTTTGTCTAGTGTGAACATTAGTAATAATATTATTTAACTATTAAAATGATTTAGTGTCATAAAATAATGACTTGGATTTACATGTCATCCAAATAGGAACTAGAAGAGTGAGACTAGGATGTAGATGAGAGATAAGAAGAGAGAATATTATACTTGACTCCTCTATAGGATCAAGAAATTGTATTTACATCCATCTCACACATAAATTAAATATAAAGAGTGTGGCTTTATTTCGATCAATTTTTTTCTCTACAACATTTGTCTCATCTCTTTTTACTTATTATGTGTAATTATTTTTAATGTATATAAGTAGAGATCTTAAATTTATAATATTTGGTATCAAAGTGGGTAAGAAAAGCCATGAGATTTGTTGAAGGGTTCATTTGTAGTCATTAACATGCAAATATTTATCTTTTAAATCTTCTATATGCATATTTGAAGTATGTATTCGACACAAAGGGATGATCATCAATCACACTAATTGGAATCAATTCCTTGGAATGACATCAATCTTGGCTAGAACGACATTGATCATGTTACATTCCATATAATTGGATGTGATTACTATGTAAACATGTCAACATGTTTTTCAATCATTCTTATTAAGTGTTTATAATTTTTCAATGGATCCATTTTGATTCCTCTACATAAATTTAGTGGTCTCAAATTTCATACATTGAAGGTAAAGATATATATGTAGCTAATGAATAAATACGAGTGAGTAATAGTAAGTGAAAAAGAAACTAAACCTACTCATGTAAATAAATAAGTGGAATGGGAATGTAGAGATGATAAGACTAAAAAAATCATAGGACTTGCATTATGAGATTTTAAACTTCACCATGTTGATTTATAAAAATCATCTAGTTTCATCTGGGAAGAGTTGAACAAAACATTTGGTGGAAACTTTGTAAATTGTAAATTCACTTTAACATTGCAATTTTTTCAAACATAAAATGAATTATGGAGTTATTATGTCATGTCATGTAAATGATCTGAGATCCCTCATAAGACAATTGAGTGAAGTAAAATTAGAAGTAAATGAATAGGATTACAAACATTTTTTATTAAATAGTTTACCTCCTAAGTAGTGTAATATTGTTTTTACCCTTGTTAAAATATCTTCAGATACACTAGATTGCATGATTACAAATATTCTAGCTGAGGAGAAAATAAATAAACAATTTATAGAAGAACAAAGTACACTATATGTAAAAAAGAACCATACAAGCTTCTCCAAGCAAAAAAGGAAGTTGAATGTTTCTATTGTAATAATGAGGGGCACTAAAAATATTCTTTTTATATTATTCATGTTAAATATGTTATAAATGGTAAATTCAAAATAGATAAAGTGAATATACTTGTCGAGGATCATCATGAAGAAGAACTAAAAAAAAATTGGTGGGTATAATTTTGATGAATACCTATACTAAGTAATGTTTCTTTAGAGGATGGAGGAAATAAAGGAAGGAGGAATTTCAATGTCCTTTCGTTATTCACCAATGACAGGGATGCACATGAAATTGTGGATTATTTATTTCCATAAGTGTGTATAATTTCTTGTTTTGTATTCTTATTTAGAATAATACTTCATCTTTGCAATGTAACATGATATTCGTATGTAATCCCCATTGTATAAGTATGTTGTGAGATAAAAATTACGTTGATATCTAACCTTTTATGGTTATCCATGTAACAAATTCTCTCTATGGTTGTTGGTTTTCCTTGAGAACCTTCTTCGAAGGGTTTTTGGTTGTCCTCAAAAAAATTATATATAGGGTTTCTCATTGTCCTCAAAAACCTTCCTATGGTTAGTGGTAAAAAAAATTGTAAAACCATACTTAATCATGAGGAGGAACAAGATAAAGCTCTACCCATGTTTACATTAAAGGGTTGATTGATACGAAGTTATTATGTGCTACATGTGTGAACAATAATCATAGTGTAGTTTTAAAATAAACATGATTTAATGTGTGCAAATAATGAGTTGGATTTATAACTCATCTCGATAGGAATTATAAGAGTGAGACTAGAATATAAATGAGAGATAAAAGGAGATATTATAATATTTTTATTCTTCTCTATAGGACCAAGAAATTGTATTTAAATCCATCTCACACACCAAAAAAATCGAGAGAATGTGGCTTTTTATTAAAATTTGTTCTCTTCAACATTTATCTTATCTCACTTTTTTTATTTTGTGTAATTTTTGTTAATTTTTATAACCAGATTTCTAAAACATATAACCTAAAAATATTATAAGGGATACTCTATATTATAGGATATTATGGAATAATTATTAATAATAATTACAATCAAAGGTGTAATGACCATATCTAACAGGTATAGGTGTAATGGTTCTTGGGTATGCTCATAACTAGGAGGTCCAAGTTTTGAATCTCGTCTCCACGATAAGTCAGACTACTACCAACAATTTGGATACTCTAGTGATAGGGCTCCATTGTAATGTGGTTTAATTTGTGGCCTAGCCGAGATCTTAAACCTTCCATCCTTAGATAATTCCATCTCAAGTGTGGGTTGGTGATTCCACAATGGGTTAGGGCCCTCTCCTTAGGTAACCAAAACAAAAAGTATGGTGTATTAGACATGTTGACATGTTTGTAGAGTTGACATATGCTCTATGTTGTAAATTTATTGGATATATGGAATGGAAATTGTTGTTTATTTTATGGATCCAAATTGGTATTCTTATTTATTTTTTATTTTTAATATATGGGTGCTCGTGAAGAAATGAATCTCACTTCATTAACAAAAATGTATTACATGTGTTATAACTGGACACGAAAATGTGGAAGTACCTACACTCTCAATATATTATTTAATTTACGTTAAAAACATTCTCTTAGTTGCATAAATAAGGTGTCATCTATAATATCTAGAAATATTAAGAAAATGTTTGGAATAATTAAAGTATAATGCCATTTTCCCTGGGTTTGTAATATTCTCCTCATATTAATAGAAGAGATTAGTTTTTCTTGTTTAGAGTTGTGCATGTAATATTTCTCTCGTAAGATCTAACTCTTATACGAGTTGTGGGGTCTAAGGAATTCTTTTAATTTGGATCCATAACCATGACAACGTCAACATAATATTAGAACAAGGTTTTTTCGTGTTTTGTTGAGAATTTAAAAACATGAATATGCAAATAAATTAGTATTTAGAAAATATTAATAACTTATGAAAAAATATAAACGATGTGTGTGTGTGTTGTATGTATGTATGTATGTATACATACATACATACATACATATATACATATATATATATATATATATATAGAGAGAGAGAGAGAGAGAGAGAGAGAGAGAGACAAACACACAAATAAAGACATATATATATATATATATATATATATATATATGTATATATACATATATATCTATAGATAAGTCTTTATTTGTGTGTGTGTGTGTACATATACATATATATGTATATGTATTTCTATCTAAAAACATATATGTGTATATAGTTTTTTCTATACACACACACGTGTGTGTGTGCGCGCGCGCGCGCATTCATGCATGCGTGTGTGTGTGTGCACATATATGTGTATGTATATATACATACATCACACACACACACACACGCGCGCGCGCGCGCGCACACACACACACACACAAAAATTGGTTTTGAACAGTTTATGAAACTTAAGTTGTGTAACACGCACACATAAACAATTATAATATTAAAACATTATTATGGAAATTTTTTTAAAAAAATAGGCTGTACAATTCGTAATGGAGAAGAAATGTGGAAGACTACCCTACATAGTTTTAATATTTTCATATATTTATGCTATGTGTAATAGGATAAAATAAAAATAGGTCATAAATTATTAAATTTAAAAATATAAAATGGACTGTAAAAAAATTGCAAAAAGTAACTAGATATATAAATTTTTTTTTTTGTTTAATTCCCCTATCAATAATTTATCTTATAATGGATGAGAATGAGAAATAAAGGGTAGATGAGAAGGAATTTTTTTTTTTAATTTCCTACAGAGGCTCAAGTTTAAAAATCTTGGGTGGAGCAGGCAACTGGTAAGAGTGAATGTCTCCCACCTCTCCCTCCCCTTAATCCAACCTAGAAATAGGAAGAACCATCCCTATTTGTGTAAGAGTACATAATTTTACGGAATAGAAAATGATATGTACTCTCTCTCTTTGGTTGGTTTGTTGGCATTTAGTCAAATGTGGATCTTGTTAGGGCCTAGGATAGCAGAAAATGGGCTCCTAGAGGTGGTATCTTTGTTTGTTCCATTGTTAATCAATATTTCTTATTCCACTTTGATAGGGAAGATGAGTATCTCTTCACCATTAAATGGGGTCTTTGGCTCTACGGGAAGACCATGTTGCACCTAGAAAAATGGTGACCTAGGTTAGACATGAAAAGTTTTTCTCCCAAATCCTCTTGAGTGTGGGCGAAGCTCCAAGATCTGGTCGTTGAATTTTGGAAAGTTGAGGTTTTGAAAGGGATTTCTAGGGTCATTAGTGAGTTTTTGGTCATCAATTCAACCAATCTAGCTAGGACAAGGATGACCTCTGCCAGAATGTGTGTGAATGTACAACCAGGGAAATAGCTACCTTCTCTCATGTGTCTCATCTCTAGCCATGGGTTGGTGGAATAGGAGATTTTGTATGAGCACTCCCCTATGGTTTGAAGTAGATGCGTTTTTTTTTGGTCACACATTTCGTGCTTTCTCTGGAAGGTGGATGAAGGCTCCTGATTTTGCCGAGAGTGATGCTGAATGTTTGAAATCTAATCCCTTTTTCTTTTTCCCAAATGGTGGAGAGACGCTAATTGGAGGGCCGGAGTTTATAAGATATGTGGTGGCGATGGGTGGGTCGGTTCCTCTTTCTTGTTTTCCTGTATCCCTAGAGAATAAGAAAAAAATACCTATTATGGAGGCAGTGTATAGGGATAAGATATTAGGCATGGTGGGGTTACAGGTTTATTTATTAAAGAATGTGAAGTTTAGTTCTTGAAAAGTCTCTAAATTGGCTATTAATATGAATTTAAACTAAAAGCTTCCAACTTAGCAGGATAATGTGATTGAAGTAGAGGACAAGGAAATTTAAGCAGAGCACATAGCTAGCAGTGATGAGGAGGAGGAATATACAAAAAATAGGTATATTATTGGGATTAAGGGTGAGAATGGTTCCTCCTCTGGGTCCAATACTGAGATTGAAATACATGTGTTGTCCCCTACCCCCGTGTTTTTGTATGGGGATTACTTCGAAGAAGATCAGTGGAAATTTTATGAGCAAAAATGGATAACTAGATTAGAATCATCACCAATGGAAATATCAAAATACTTCTCGATATGGAAAAAATATTGAAACAAGGATGTTAATGGGTTTTTAGATCCCAATAAGCTAAAATTTTTGGGTTTTTGGCAAAGATCTCACTATAATAAATATCTTCTTGAAACTTTCGGTTTCATAAACCATGCCGATCTCATTAAGCATGCTTTGGAGGATGAGGGATGGATTGTAGTTCTTTTTAGAAAATCGAAACAATCCTCTTCTCTTCCAGTTGGTAGGAGATAACTTTATCCTCCTTTGTAGTGCCTTTATACCCAATACGAGTTCGTCGTTTGTAGTTTGGCTTTTCCCCTTGGGGTTGGTCAAGTTTTTTTGGCTGCTCCGTCTTGCAGTTTCCTTTCTTCCTTAGAGTTCTCCTATTTGGGGTTCTTTGGCTATTCATTTTTTTCTTCTTTGGGCCTCTTGTGCAATTTTTTTTGTTGTTTCTCTCTTGTTCCTTGTTGTGTATCTTTCGTTTGTACAGGGTTCTTGATCCCTTCAAAATCTACTTTTTACCGTATCTTATAAAAAAATATTTCAGCATGTTTAAAGCCACACTAACTAAAGGTATATTTTATTTATTAATGAATTTAATATATATATATATATATAGAGAGAGAGAGAGAGAGAGAGAGAGAGAGAGACATATATATATTAAATTCATTAAAAAATAAAATATGCACAGATAGAAATCTTTAAAAATGATAATGATACACTACTTTTAGCAGGAACTTGAAAAGGTCATAACTTGTGCTTTGGGTCTTCGTTTTAGTATTTTTTTTAAACCACATGTTTTAATGTGGAAAACACATTGGTAAACCCACCCTTCTGGTTGGAGCATGTTTTGGCACATTTTTAGGCCTAAAATATGCCATCTGAAGGCCTAAAATTAGGATCTACGTTGTAATTCATTTTTTTTCCTATTTTAGGGAATTACTAAAGTTTAGTCTGTTGAATGCATATTAGATTAGAAAATTTTCAATTCCTATAATTTAGTTATGTAGAATATGCGTGGAATTTTTTTTTCTGTACGAATAAGCATGCGAACTTACTAACAATAGCAGGTTCTATTAAGCTGCTAAAAATAATAAATTCCAGCACATAGACTAGATTTAGTCAAAGTTAGTCAAATTTTTTGTGACAAATCTAGTTGGGAGTTGTTTTTCCTATTTATGAAGCATTGTAATTCATGATTCAATAACAAAGAAGAAGATTTATTTTTTGCGAGTTCAAGATATTTGCATTATAATGAGTTTGTGTTATAGTTGGATAGATTAGATAAGGAAGTACAATTCTTGATGTATAATAAACGTGTAAAATGACCTGCATAATATTAAAATTTTCATATGTTTATGTTGTTTATAATTTTATGTAATGTTTGTGAATGTTCAAAAAAATTCAAAAATCTTTATCAAAATGGAACATAACTATATAGTTGTTTATTTAAAAATTTATATGATGTGACATATTTTAATTATAACATATTAATATGTAAGACCATAACCTAATTTAGAATAGAATATCACTCTTCCTATGCCATTCCTAAACTTTATAAAAAATTTCCCAAAATCAAGGTAAAATCATAATTAAAATCATTCTTTTACCTGTGAGGTTCGGTAAGGTTATCATTATGGTAAATGTGTGGGGTGATTGTGAGATTATTTTATTTCAATACCATAAGGGATTTTTTGAAAGTAGCTATACACATATTTGAACACTTTTGATTGTCTGGAAGAAGGTGTAGGTGAGAGAGAGTATCTTCTTATTCAGTAAAGTAGAGATGGTATGCATATTGAATATTTGTGCTATAGTAAATGAAGAACCTACATTAACACACCTAGAGCATAGGATGACATGATTTCAACCCTATTTTTCGACTATGGATACTCTACAACACACAAAAGTTCTCATTTATGAAGAGATAAATAATTATTAATGTGGAGAGAGAACACATGAGGACCATAAGGCTAAAGAAGAGAATGTAGATGAATTAAAGGAAAAATTATTTCACAGGATCATAATAATTAGAAGAAATTGAAATATAAAAGTTCCAATTCATTCTAAGAACTAAGAACTTAGATCTAGAGAAATCATTGAATGGATTACATAAATGGAGAAACAATTCAATTATAAAGGCATACTCACTTGTGAATATTAAAAAAATCTATCGGATATGCTGGGTCAATATTTGTGTAAAGTTTACTTCAAATTTGTTTATAATAAATATCTTATAAATTGATCAATCAAGGTGACATTGAATTCAAAATCAAATATGGAGATCTTTAAATCAATGCAAACTGAAGGCATCTTATAATTTTCAATGTGTACTACAATATAATTTCTAAATCTCTTACCCTAAGAAATAGATATTATATTGTCATCATCCAAAACATAACGAAGAATAGTTTAATTTGTAATATGGTGAGCCTTGATAAAATTGTTATTATGTTTAAGGGCATGGAATGGGGCACGATTTCACACCCACATGAAATTTTAGAAAGACTTTACTTATAAAAATCCATCGATATCATTGAATGTTCCTTCATTTTGAAAATCATATGGCATAACCACTTTAATTTTTCCCTAAGTTTATCAAAAAGGTCAAATGTATATCATGATTTTGGGCCATGCATCATCATTAACAATGGTGAATTCAAGTTGTTTGGGATATTTGAATCCATTTTAAAATGTTTCCCTTTTCCTCTTATCCCTATATTTTTTTCTAATGGGATTAATTATCTCCTTGTGGACTACACTTCTAAATGACTCACCAAAGGAATATATGTTCCATACTCTATGAACTAAATGGTTAATGGCCATAAATTTAATGATTTATTTCTAGTTTTTCTTGAGAAAGAATCACCTATTGACAATATAGTTAGTTATTTTCAAACTTTATATTATCTTGTCGTTCTTCTATTGTTTTGAAGAAAAACCAATGATATTGGAAATTTTGTACCCCTCCTCCTAAATGGATAAAAGATTTAAGTGAAATTTAATCCAATTGAGTTATATATTTAAGTTCTATTAAGTAATTTTTCCTTTCTAATCCACATCATTAGAGCTATAGTTCTACATGTTCCATTATGATGAGAAGAAAATTTTTCTATGGGATTCTTAACTGTGGTATCTTACTGTTAAATTCTAATTTTTTCATAACATCTTAGGTTCTAAACATGTATAATAATTCTTTGGTTGGAATAAAAGTTTTTTGGGGAAAATAGAAATGCATATTTAGAAGTTAACTATTTGACACTTTTGGCCTTGACAATGCACGCTTCTAAGATAAGTAAAACCTTTTCATTCCTAGTTACAATATTATGAGGTCTCTTGTCTAGCTTGTTTATCCTTACACATTGACATGCTGTCAAATTTTGAGAGTATGATTAAATACATCCATATAAAAGCATTAATTGATAAGTTACAAAATTTAGATTGTATGTTTTTCATCCATAGGAAAGGCCACACTACTTGGTCATGATGTTATATCTGATCTTGAACATCATTTATAGTCTTTAACTAGCATATTATAAATAAAATCTTTAAATTTAAGATTATTTATTCGTTTTTTTAATCCATATGGGTTAACCTTTCTTCGATAAATTACCTATGGAACTCTATATAAGTAATTAAACACTTCCTCATTGACTAATATGGAAATCCCCAATAGTCAATTAATGTCATCACTTCCTAAACATGTCTAAGGAAACCATGACTACCTAAATATAGCAAAATCACATATATAATCATCAGGGAAATAATCTATATACATATGAATCCTCTTACAAGGCCAAGGACTAAGTATTTTTTATCCACAAGTACTCAAACATCCATTCTACAAGTATTTTAGAAAGATCAAAACTTATTTCAAGAATTTTTGAAGAATTTTCAAAATATTCTTGCATTCATTAATATATCATAGGCTCAGTGGAGAATGACATGCATTTTGAAAACTCTTTATAGTATTTCCAACATTGGAAGTACAAAAGGGTACACAAGACCTAACTAATGTTTTCTTCACAAGGTTTATTAACCATGGATAAGGTTTGATAACTTGTTCATAATTTTTATAGGGATTTATCGCATGAAAAAAAAATATTGTTTGACATCAACTTACATTTATAATAATGATCAAGACTGTACAGATGGTACTAGGAAAAGTGTATAGTCATACCCTATGTAAGTTTCTACTATCAATTTGAGGTATGAAGCATAATCAATATCATACATCCCTTTTTACGAAGTATGCACACCCTAGACATCCATATCCATATATAAACAATGAAGTGTTCTCATCCTTTCATCAGGATAAATTTAAAGACTCATCCTTAGAAACCTGTAGCTATTTTATGGAAAACATATGAAAATGATGTTCAAAATTTTGTTGAATGTAAGGGAAATTTTTTTCACATAATTGGCAAAAGTTTTAAGCGTCACAAGTAGTTCATACCAGATTGTATTTAGTAGAACAATATAGGAAAGTAGTATGTAATTTTCACCCTCTAGCATTCTAGTATAGGTTGGTATAAAAAATCATTATAATAAATGGTGAATGTTCCTAGATATTAGGATAAACATGATATCATCCCCAAATATAAACATGTACCAGTCAGTTAGCACATACATATTGTTAGTTTGTAGCATGTGTTATAATATTGTATCTTGCAACATGTTTCACATGTTTCATTTTATTGATTGGTAGTATGAACCATCCTACAAATTTTTGAATGCTACCATTTGTATGTATAATAAGACACATGTACTAACAAGTAGCATAGGTATTACTATGTGGCTAGGTTTTTCATTCTCTATAAATAGAACAATTACACATTTTTCATTGTTTGTAGAACCTCTTACACATATATTAATAACTAGATGTCATGTCGTTTCCGTAAATCCACATATATTATTATTCACAAACAATATCCTTTACTATTACATATCACTACTAAAATACCTCTATAAACGAAAAGGAAAACCCCTATCACAACATTTTGTGAATTCACTTGAAAATACGTAGTATTTCTACAACTAATTAGGATTTTATAAGATCTTGATTCCTTTTCATAGTGGATCCAAAAAAATAGTTTGAATGGGATAGTATAAATGTCTTTTCAAACAAACACCAAAATAGAAGGAACTCTTCGCTCTTAAATTCTAATAGTTTCGATGGTCTTTTTCATGTAAACTCCCCTCTCACACTCTCTCCTTTGGTATTTCAAAAGAAAACATCCACTGTTTATCTAGAATTCCACATAAAGGTGTGGATCTTGTCACCATAAAAGTATTAAACTATTGGCAACTTTTTAAACAAATCTTATTGCAACATATTCTTATTAGGTTTCTAGTCATGATTGAATAATTTAAATTTTTTATTTTGATTATTTCAACTTCCCCAAATAATTCTAAGAGGCGAATTAACAACCATAAATTCATAAACCCATTTATACATGCAATAGTGTAATTTTCCCATGTCAAGATAATTTTACACCTCGACATTTATATAAATATTCCAAATTGGGCCTTGTTTTACATCGTGCATATCCTTGGTGGTAAAAAAAATGATTGACAAACTTGTTCTCCATGATAAGAAGTGACCTAAATAATTCTACTATGAATGACATCATTGTCATAACTTTCTAAAATTTAATACTTTGTTTATATTATGAAGCTTTACATGGTTTTTGCGACACTCTAGTTCCCACTACACTCCACATAAAATTTATCTCTTTTCATTTCTTCTTAAAGAGATAGAGGTTGGTTTAAACATTACCATTACTTAATTCATTGATCCAAACTACTATCATTCTCTTATTTTACTATAATTTATATTAATATTTAATATTCAATTTAATTTCGATGGAACAAGGCCATAAAAACTACTCAAAAAAAGAAGCAGGTATAAAAAGACATTACCCAGCCAAGGGGTCTATATATATTTTGGGGATGAAGTGGAATCAACACCACAATTGAACAAAACTTCCAAATGCATGAATATCTCTGTAACACCCACATTTTACACACATAATACAACAAGAAAAAATATCTGAATTTTTGTTTTTGACTTAAATTGTAGTACACATGACAACACATGGGATTTATTTAGACAATGCATAACACATGACACATTTTCAAAAACATTAGCCCACATTGAAGATATGAAAATAAATTTTGCACATCAACGCCACCTTTCCCCAAACAACAAGGAATAACAATTAGTTGAACTACAATTTAACTCCCATATAGGCACCATCCATGACACAACACTTTCTTGGTTTATAATTTTTCAACCTCTATCTTTCGTTATTGGCCTTAATTGTTGAAAATATCTTATCATGCAGTCCTTCATATTTATTAAAAATATAATATGTTGTCCTTACTGTACTTAACATTTCACTTGTAGTTACTCCCTCTAATTTTGATTGTTTCCACTATTGGAATAGATGATGTGGCCTGATTGTTGATAGGAACATATTTTCCCGCATGAGCCACTGGTGTTTTTTACAAGGATTTTTCTCTTAAGTTGCATGTTTGTTTTGCTTTTTCAATTTATCTCAATTACCACAAGGAAGGTTCACATGAAAAAAGCGAGGTTTATTATTTCAAGAGTGAATATATTACACGTTATTTTCCTATAATAATTTAATTGCTAAGGTTACTCGATTTATGTTTTAAGTTATAATATCTAAGCATATATTCAAACTAATTCACCTAAATGTTTAGTCCTTAAGATCAAAGGGGTATGATTTCACCCTCTACCAAGTTTGGATTCCTAGGAAATTAAATATTATATGCATGTCATGGGGAGACATACAATTATAAGTTTTACACTCCTTACTAAGGTAACACTAGACTCCTTGAACACAATTATTTGCAAAAAAACATCCTGTAACTTTAGGTACATTCAATACTTCTTGTCCAGCTGACACTCTTGTTTGAGAGGGGTTAATATGAATTCACACTCAATATTATCATATTTGGTTAAATAAATCATAGGATCCACTCAAATAATTTACATTCATCTTAAAACAATATCACTTAACTTGATTTAAATAGCATTTGAAATTAGTTGTGTCAAGCATTTGTTAATAATGGATACTTGTATGCTCGTTAGAGTACTAGCACTCGTCCAAGAGAATTTCCTCAAGAACATGATTACATGGTTTCACATAGTGCATTCATTACACACAAGGAAAGGTGGGAAAAAAAGAGTTAATTAATCCTTCGTGTAAAATATTAAGGTTCACATTAGAGTTTACACAACGTGGATCCCTTTCTTTTTTTTTCACCACAAGGTGGTTTAAACACGTTATATGAGTGATATAAAATTCACATTTATCATAGCACACCATATCATGGTTACATTCCCACAAAAAATCATAAATTAAAATTTTGTTAAGTTTTTCAATGAACTCTTAGTATTGTACCATAACAACCAAACAATTATAGAAATTGGGTATGGAGTTCATTTATAATCCTAACTCTTGAGGTGAGTTGTAAAGGTAGTTTAAAATCCTTTCCGCCCAACACCAATCACTCTAGACATATTTTGGGCCAAGAGGTTTTTAGATCATGTTTAAAGTTAGTTTTCCATATTTAAATGACTACCAATCCTTGGAGGGGACCACATACTCAAGGAAAAGATTAACCTAGTCATTCCTAAGTGTTGGGTTCACGAAAATGTCACTAAGTATACTGGATAGGATGGAAATATCAGCTTCGGCTCTTATTTACTTAAGTTATCTAAGGTGTCATCGAGTGTAAACATTTTATTTTACACTAAGGTTTCTATTTCTATGTCAAAAGAAATAACACAGAAAGGGTAGTTATGCACAAGTTTTTACTAAGGTTGATTGTTATATTTAGTTTTCTTTTCTATAATTTCTAGTTACATAATGCAACACTGTATAGATTTCATCTCAAAACTTCACAATGAGAATGCACTCTAAGATGTCAAATTCAGTATCATTTATCATATTTATCCAAATTTTACAATAGAAAAGTTTGGGATCAAAATAACACACATGTTTAGATGAAAATATCCATTAAGTGCTAGCATCTTAAAAATATTACAAAACTTCAATGATAAACCTTTGAATACTTGAAAAAATGTTAAATTGTCCTCTACAATTTCATTTAACATGCATATCCAGCCCCCTCTTAATACCATATGTAAATCTGATTGAAAATGACACCTATGGTTGAATGTACATTTCAAAAAGAACTCCTAAAACTAGATTCTCATACACATTACCAAATATCAATAATAAGTCTTTTCAATACATCAAAAAATGTTGGTATAGCCTCTACAATTACATTGTTTCAAATAGCATGTAAAATGATATTTTTTGTGACACTTCACCTCCTCCAAGTCTCGATACTTACAACCACTGCACAATCAACAAAATGTTGTATGACATCCACCTAAATCTAGCATAATTAATGTTATTCATTTTCATTTCTATTATAATAATAATACAAATGGAATGAGTTAGGATTAGGGCATATATTCATTTCATTTCTTAACTAAGGGAGGAGAGAGAAAGAGATAAGAGTACTACAACTTTCTTTTACAAGTTCCAATAAGTTTCCAAGATGTTTTTCTAACTTGAATGGGCATTGGGGTCCTACAATTTTTTTTTTTACATTTTCCTACTAGTTGCGAAAACACCCAATTTAGGCTCAGAGCTAAGAAACTACATTCAAAAGATTCTTTCTGTTGGGTGATGCACAATGGTTGAATTCCTATGTGTCCTCCTATATACCAGGATTTCATAGGAAATGACCTAATTCAAAATTGGTGAGTATTTTTAAATTGGTAGATAGGTTGTTGGAGCCACCAGTCATAATCAGTCTAGTTGCTACAGTAACCAATTTTAGCTCGAGGACTAAGACAAACTCATCCAAAAATGAATATTGATATATGAACATGGAACAAAAATTTTCCTACGATATCTCCTATATATGGATAATTCACCAAGGTTGAAGGAACTGAGAATTGGAAAATGGTTTGCAAATAATGACAAGTTTTCCGGAGCCACCAGTCGTAATTGGTCCAGTTTGACCTAGTCAAACTATTACTGGAGCCCTAAAAACTCCCTTGGTGAAACTATCTAGAAGAGTGTTTTTTACCCGAAATGAAGGTTGTAATTAATTTCCTAGTAAAAATACAAGAGGTTTGCAAAGGTGGGTTAGAATTTAATTTCTCAGGGTCCAAATGACCAACATAAATGAAATAAAACTCTTAAGTTTAGAAACTTCGTAAAAGTTCAAAATGGGGAAACATGGCTCCTAAAGAAATAATGAAGAGAGTATAAACGGTCAATTGGGGTAAAATTTATAGCTTGATGTGGATTTCCTCATAACAAGGAACACATACGACGCTTGACATCTCTTTTATGGGGCAAACTATGTTATTTTACATGTGTCTTGAAATTACATTTTTCTAACTTTTCAAGGTAGATAGAAATGGTTATTTGAGATTAATCTATCTCTCACCAATACCACTGGACACAAGCAATAATTTTTAACACTCTGGGTTTAGGAATGCATAATTTTTATGGGTGTGACATTTTTTAGAGTCAAATAGTAGATTGGTAGCATAATTTATGAGGTTTTGTTGTATTGATTTCACTATTCATCAGGTTAAAATATCCAATTGTTTGAGTATCTAATAGTTTCATTTTTCTATAATATTGCAAATGAAGAACCAATCATACAAAAAATTATAAAATATTCAGGTAAGGATACCATTCCTGGAGGAACAAATATAGTCAAAATTGTGGGATTTGGTTTTGTATCTAAACTAGGAATTTCATCAAGCGTTTTTACACACATCCACCATTCCACCAATTTACATTTGTTCGAAATATTCGATACTCGTTCCATGAAATGATTTGAGAATTCTCCTCAATGATTGGAACCCTTCATACCACATTAGGTTGAGTCTTCCCCCCTTTAAAATTTACCATTCTATATCCCCCATTTGTTTAAAGATATCCTCCTTCCACAACTAAACCATAAATCCATATAATGTGATCTACACGGGGACTTTTAACAAAAAAAATTCTTGGGATCAAATCCTTCATCCCATGTATGGATATAAAACTTTCCCTACCCATAACCAATGGGATTCCATAGAATGTTTCTTCTCTTTCTTTAGCTTAATTGAAAATCAACATGAAAATCCACATGGCAATAATCTCATGTTTTTGTAGAATCAATATTACAATGATGTACCAGCCAATTCTCCAAATCTACTGCATTTGGGAAAAAACATGCAAGCTTGTCCTTTTGATTTCTCATTCTTGGTTGTCATATTTTCGAGCTATCACATGAATATCCCATTGAAATCCCCTCCATTATGCTTTGATGGCACCCAAAATCTATTCATCAACTCCCATTTAGGCGCAGACAGGGAGATTATAAGGAAATGTTTTTGGAAGTTGGTTTTACACTTGCCAATTGCATTTTCATGAAAGATTCTTAGACTTTTAAACAAACCCATTTTTTGCATATCCTATAGTCAATGTTGTCCACAAAACCATGTTTTTATTTTAATTTTTAAATACATTTTGTCAAACAGTTCACCTACCTTGTGTAAGGTTCCACATTTTTGCATACACGTCTACCAAAGCATTTACAACTACAATATTTAACAAAATTTCTCCATCTTTTATGCTTTGATGGATGCACACACCTTATTCCAGAGCTTGTATTTTAGTATAGGCTAGGAGTACTGTCATCACCAATCCGGCACCATGATAATTCTTCACCGGGAACTCCTCGTGCTATGATTATTTACTAATGCACAGCCTTTAGTTTGGTGGATGTAATCTGGAAACAAAACAACAACATAACAAAAGAATACCATCGACTATGATAGGACGGAATGATGACAAATCTGAAATATCAAAGTAAATTATAATATTAACATGAAATTGTTACAATCCTCACCCATGAGGTACTTCAAGAGTTATTGACTTCACTTGCCTTTCACCAAGACTATGGGAGAAACTTTACAATTACACCTCTTAATGGCTTCTTCAACACACCTTTAACTGATGGCTTCCTTCGCACACTTCCTACAATATTTCTCACTACTTCTTTTTATCCTAAATGAGGGGTGTGGCCTCTCTATTTATAGAACTTACAGGCTTATCCATCTTATCTCTAAGATAGGATAAGAAATCCACTCTGACGAATCATATTCCATACCTTAACTCTTATCTGTACATGTAAGCTTATCTTTTAAGATAAGATAAACCTTATCATTTTACATGGGTTCCACATTTTTAGACTTTTTACAAATAAAATACACAAAATATTTATGACCTCACTCCTTGTCCTTATTACCAATATAATATTTCTAATTCCTAATCATGTAGACCCTACTTCTCTAATTACCCAAACTTTGACATTTTAACATTACCGGACCACTTACGACAAATATTTACTTTTTACAACATTCCTATTGTACTTTGACTGTTACCGTACTCCACATTATTGGCGGCATCGTACTGGCAGTGCCGTTATCTTCTATCAGACGCTACTACTAATTACACTTAACAACATCCTATTCCTAATACATACATTAATGAAATAGAAATTATAGAGGAAAATTTTAGTGTCGACATCTTCCCCCTTCCTAGCTTGTACTCCGTCCTTGGAGTAGACTATTCTGGTGCTTGGAAAATCTTCAACTTGTCATGGTTGACTCATTTCGTAATGGGAGTGCCATCTAATTCCTCCAGTCGGTACGTACCATTTTCATGTACAGCTGCTATTTTTGTAGGGCCCCATCCATTTTGGAATAAATTTCCTTTGTCTTCTTTTTTTGTATCTGGAATCATATACTAGAACGAAGTCATTCACATGAAATGGAGACCAACGGATCTTTTGATCAAAGTATTCCTTCTACTTCATTTTATTCTTATGGCTTGTATCCTTTGCTATTTCCCTCATTTCCTCTAGCAAATGAAGATGTACTAACCTTTCTTTTACTAAATCACTTTCATCCATCCTTTCATTTTTCATAACTCTCACAGTGGGAATATCAAACTCAATAGGAAGAACTAGATCAATGTCATAGGCTAACTAAAATGGAGAGTATCCTGTTGCTGACTTTGATGTAGCCCTATATGCCCACAATGCTGCATGAATCCTTTTATCCCATTTATGTACCTGTAAGGCTGCATCTTTTGCTAGAATTTGACACAACACAAAATTTGTTCGTTCCACCTGTCCATTTGTGCTTGGCTTGTATGTTGTTGCCCTCCTATGCTTAATAGAAAACTTATTGACTAGGGATTCTACCACCTCATTAATGAAGTGGCTTCCTTGATCTGTTACAAATTTCTAATGGACAACCAAATCTGGTGACAATGCATTCATATATGAACATTGCCACTTCATCCATGGAAGCTGTTTTCAATGGCCTAGCTTCAACCCACTTGGTTAAATAATCTGTCGCAACTACAATATAATAATTTTGGCGTGAGGTAGTTGGAAGTGGACCTACAATGTCTATTCCCCACTTTTCAAAGGGACCAAGTGGAAGAATAAGGCATAATGGAGCTGATGAAGTCTTACGGTTTACCATGTGTTTGAAAAATATCACATGTCTTACAATAATTATAACAATCTTTAAAAAGAGTAGGCCAGTGATAACCTGCATCCAAGATCCTTCTTGCTGTAAGTTGTCCAGAGAAGTGCCCTCCACATGTACCATTATGGAATTCTTCTAGCAGTTCCTTCCCTTGATCACGTCCAACTGCCCTCTTGTACTGTACATCAGGGTCCTATTCGAAATAATACTCCATGCAGAATAGAATATGGGACGACTGGCTTGAGTAATCTTTCTCTTAGTCTTTGCATTGACACCATCAAGAAACTTGAATTCATTCAGATAATTCCAAATATCTATGTATTTACTAGGGATTGTGTCAAGGGATAACAATGCTGCATCAGAGAAATCATCATCATCACAAGATGATCGTAAACCATCATAGGCTCAAGAGAGTGCATCTGCATTGACATGCTTCTTTCCGGGCCTATCTATAATATCAAATTCAAACTCTTGTAGCAAAATTATCCATCTTCCTATCCTCCCTGATGGGTTAGGCTTATTTACAATATATTTTAGAGCCTGATGATCTGTTACAACTAGAATTTTTTTCCCTAGCAAGTAATTTCTAAACTTCTTTACAGCAAAAATGATAGCCAGAGCCTCTTTTTCAGTTACAGTATAATTTACCTCAGCACTGCTCATTTGTCTACTCCCTAAGTAAATTGGATGTTCATTCCCATTTTCATCCTTTTGGCTCAAAGTACTTCCTAGTGTTGCATCTGAGGCATCAGTGTACATAATGAATGGCTTGCTCCATTCTAGATTCTTCAAAATAGGTGAAGACACCAGGGCTTCCTTTAGTTGTCTAAAAGCTTCATGCGCCTTATTTCTTGGTTCATAAGTAACATCCTTCTTCAAGAATTGGGTTAGTGGCTGTGCAATCTTTGAGAAATTCTTGATGAACCTTCTATAGTAACCCACATGGCCTAAAAATGATCTCAACTTACTTCTATTAATAGGAAATTGTAAATCTTTGATTTTTGAAACTTTATCAAGATCAGTACCAATACCATCTCTGGATACAACATGCCCTAACAAAACACCTTTAGAACATCCAAAGACACACTTTGTAGGGTTTAGTGAGGCTTGTGCTTCATCTAACCTTTGAAATGCTGTCTCCATCTGGTGCAGGTGGTCCAACTTGCTCCCATAGATGCAAAAATCATCCAGGAATACTCTGATGAAGGTCCCAATGTAGGGTTCGAACACCCTATTCATCAAACGCTGGAATGTTGCCGGAGCATTAGACAACCCAAAAGGAATAACTCTATAAGAAAACGTTCCCCAAGGAGTGGTGAACGTGGTCTTTAGCTGATATTTCTCTACTATACGAAATTGGTTTTAGCCGCTATATCCATTATCAAAACTATAGCACTCCTGGCCAGCTACTTCATCCAGGATTTGATCTGAAAATGGAAGAGGGTAATGATCCTTCTTGGTTGCCTTATTGAGCTTCCTGTAATCAACACAAATGCATAGCTTCCCTTTTTTTTTTTTATTGAGATCACAATGCAAGAAACCCATTCTGAATTCTCCACAGCAAATATGAATCCTACATCAAGCAACTTATCTATTTCTTCTTTTACAGTCTTGGAAAAATTAGGATTCATTCTATATGGCATTTTCTTTATGGGCTTAGCACCATCTACCAGCTCAATAGAATGTTCTACCCAACTTACTTGACGGAGTTCCTTGTAATCAAAAGTGAATAGGTGTATGTACATTCGAAAGAGCTGGAGGTAGGATTCCTTCTCACTCTCCATCATAGCATCACCAATCTTTATTTGTTGGAGACGATCATCAACTTCTTCTTCAGATAATTTTATGGTGTCATGAGTTGGTGTGACTGGAAGGATATCCATGACTGAAACATCAACCTCACTTTCTTCATCTTCAGTGTCCACTTCACTGGTACTAGAGTAATCAGAGGATGTCCAATCATCAGTTTCATCACTTGAATCCACAGGTTCTGTTTTATGATGTCGAGGGATCACGTTTATCTTCACCCTCTCTCTACCACGTCCAAGTGTCATGAAGCCTTCATTCTAGTAGTTTCTTGCATGAACTCTCCTTAGCCATGGTCTTCCCAACAGCATTGGGTACGCAACAGTACCATTTTTCATCACCTGAAAGTCTACCACACATACAACACCCATAACAGATATTTCCACATTTGAAACTACACCTTCTGGTTTAGTTTTTCCTTTATTTAATGACCTTAACATAATTGTTGAAGGGCGATCAATTTTTAAACCCAACATATTCATTACAGACTTGGTCATTACATTAACTGCAGCACCTCCATCAACTAAGACATCATGAATTGAAATACCATTACATAATACCTCAGCTTGTGGAGCATAGGGATCTGCCTCTGCCTCCAAAACAGGGACCTCAACCTCCTTTCTTCGTCAAGCATTGAGTCCACTTCGCATCTCCCGCCTCTTCTCTAAAGACATAGCCAAGATTTGACCATATATAATATTTGTAGGCCTTTTAGATAGATCTTCCAAGATGGAGTATGGTCCTTGCCCCTGTGAAATCAAAAAATCCTGCACACCCGAATTTCTTCTCCTATGTTTCTTTTCTCCTTTCATCTTCTTAAGGTCATTTCCATCTTGATTATCTTTTTCTTTCTTTCTTTTTGTTACAAACACATCTACTTCATTATTTTTGCTCTTATCTACTACATCAAAAGAATTCACAGGTGCTTTTCCTTTATCATTATCTCCTTTACCAGATGTAGAAGCTCTATCTGGACAATTATACTTATAATGACCCTTTTTATAACAACCATAACATACAACTTCAGAAATATTTCTTTTTGGACCTCTATCTCCTCCCTGAGAACTAAATTCCTTTCCTTGAAGAAGATTAATAGTTAACTGACCCATCTTTTTGAGAAAATCTTCATACTCAGTAGATGTACTAGGAGAAATATTTTTGCTCACCGGGAGTGGTTGTGGATTCTGGACCAAAGGTGCTGGTGTAGGCTCTACTTTAGCAACAGTTCTTTGGGCTCCTCTTCCATGCTTTCTTCTTTCCTTCTTGCAATCTCCTCTGCTTGTTCAATGGTAGCTGGGTGGTCATATTTCACTCGTTGTCTAATCTCTGGCTTCATCCCAAGAATGAAGTGCTTACATAGGAGATTATCCACGCCATTCATCAACCCATCCGCTAATCCTTCCTTCCGGATCTGGGCGTCGAGCTTCCTCCTTAGCTCTAGAACACGAGCATGATAATACCTTATCTTCTCCTTCTCTCCTTGGGTTAGCTTTGTGATATCGATCATGAGATCTACATATTTCTGTTGTTCACCAAATTCTTCAAGAAAACTTTCAGTTAATAAATCCCATGAGTTTTTCACATTATCACCTAGTGTTTCAAACCACTTAAGTGCTGAACCATCAAAAAAGGTAGGAAAAAATTCATTCCATTGTTCCCTTCTTATGAGGCCATTACAAATACAAGATCGTTTAAACTCTTGAATGAAAGAGGAAGCATCTTCATTAGATTGGGCTGAAAAAATAGGAATCTTCCCCATTTTCAAAAGTAACCCCCGTAAAATACCAACCCACAAGTACAATCAACAAGACTTATGTGCACAAATAATTGGAATCACTGTAATAGAAAGTGACTTTACACCTTTCTACAATAAAATAGAAATGACCACGGTAACTATGGTAAAACTTGACTTACTGCGGTAAATACTATTCATGGTAAAAAGTGGCTTTACTGTGATAATTACTATTCACAGCAAAAATGACTTTATCATGGTAACTACTATTCACGGTAAAAATGACTTTACCATGGTAACTACTATGCACATTAAAAATAAGGTTACCCTCAAATTGATTTTTGACTAAGTGGGAATATCTCTCCAGAAAATCCACTAACGAGGAATGGTCCCGGCAACGGAACCAAAATGTCATCACCAATCCGACACTATGATAATTCTTCACCGGGAACACCTCGTGCTATGATTATTTACTAATGCACAGCCTTTAGTTTGGTGGATGTAATCTGGAAAAAAAACAACAACATAACACAAGAATACCATCGACTATGATAAGACGGAATGATGACAAATCTGAAATATCAAAGTAAATTATAATATTAACATGAAATTGTTACAATCTCACCCATGAGGTACTTCAAGTGTTATTGACTTCACTTGCCTTTCACCAAGACTATGGGAGAAACTTTACAATTACACCTCTTAATGGCTTCTTCAACAAACCTTTAACTGATGGCTTCCTTCACACACTTCCTACAATATTTCTCACTACTTCTTTTTATCCTAAATGAGGGGGGTGGCCTCTCTATTTATAGAACTTATAGGCTTATCCATCTTATCTATAAGATAGGATAAGAAATCCACTCTGACGAATCATATTCCATACCTTAACTCTTATCTGTACATGTAAGCTTATCTTTTAAAATAAGATAAACCTTATCATTTTACATGGGTTCCACATTTTTAGACTTTTTACAAATAAAATACACAAAATATTTATGATCTCACTCCTTGTCCTTATTACCAATATAATATTTATAATTCCTAATCATGTAGACCCTACTTCTCTAATTACCCAAACTTTGACATTTTAACATTACCGGACCACTTACGACAAATATTTACTTTTTACAGCATTCCTATTGTACTTTGACTGTTACCGTACTATACATTATTAGCGGCGTCGTACTGGCAGCGCCGTTATCTTCTATCGGACGCTACTACTAATTATACTTAACAACATCCTATTCCTAATACATACATTAATGAAATAGAAATTACTGAGGAAAATTTTAGTGTCGACAGTTCTCTACCTAATATGTGATATCTATATGGATGGAAATTTGATCACTTAAATATGTAGGAAATTTCTTGGAGTTATTTTCTTGACTTGGATCACATGCTCTCTAGTTTAGGCACTGTGAATCGAAACCCCACATGAGTGTGCTTCAAAACTGTGTATGGGATACTCCTTATGTGTGTTGTTTCTTTAGTGTGATTTTGGAGATCTTGGAGTACTTTATGGAATTATATCCTCCTTTTAATTCTCTCACTGAAAGTTCTAGGTCCAAGCAAATGAGTGCATTGAAAATTTGCAATATGAACTAGGGGTTTCATGGGTGGTGCTTGTATCTTTAAGTCTGAAATAAAGTGATTGAATTACCGACGCATAAAGTGATATAAAATTTATAGTATCTGAACATTGGTCCTCCGGATGTGCCATGACTCTACCAGACCACTTTCAACATTAAACCACTGTCAATTAATGGTTTGATGTCATCTATTAATCACTCATTCCCACTAAATGAAATTTACATGAGCCTCTTAGATCAACTTATTTTTATGCACGTATACTTATTTTTAGGTCAAAGTATTTTTATGAACATCCATGGTTTGAGAAGACATGTAATGTAAGGAGATGAAAGTTGGGGCATTACAACTCCCTGGCCTTAGAAATATCGTAATCCTTGATGCAACTTATAATGTATGGTGGAAAACGGGATATCGACTTAAGGAATTAGATCCAATGATGTACAAGTTCCATCAAGTGAAAAAATAATTGTCTCTAGACATGAGGAGCCAATAAAGTTCAACAATTTATTACCTTTTAATGTTTAGTGAATGACTTTGCACGTTACAGTTCTAAGATAAATTCCCCATCAGTTAATTCTATTCCTATGAAATATATTGATCTAAAACTCAAACCACTTAGTCACTTCATAGTCCTTATAATTTTATGTAGTTCCCAAAAGAATTATGATCATCTCCAATACTACACCAGGGATGAGATTATTCTAGATTGTTCACAAGACATCATGGATATGGACATGTCAATACAATATTACATGGACCAAGAACTCAACCTTACTGTTTGGAAATAATATACACGACCCACTAAATAGTGGTACTCTGTCACACTACATGCCAGTCAATGATCAATTACTTGCAATTTGATAAGATTTTATTAATTTGTAATTTCATGATGGGTAAACCTAAATCATGAGACTATACATAGAGTTACACCTAATATCAAACATGTGAAATCACACTCATACCCCATTTATAAGCGATCAATCCTCAAGATAACTACAAGAACACATTCCATTCCAACATGAGCACCCATAAAATCTCCTAATTCACCTTATAGACATATTCCCAAAATATCCAGGAGAAACACCTTCAAATATCTTCAGAATCATCACTAAAGAACTCCCTATGCCTAATAGATAGGATTTCACAACTGACTAGATGTACCTCCTAAGTAAAAGTCACTAAATAACTCCACATACCTCCCAAAGGCATCACATTTCAACTACATATACCTCCCAAAGCATGATGAAACAATTCCATATACCTCCTAGTTGCATTTGTATATATACTCACATATACCTAGGTGAAACATCACTATGTAACTGTTTGTGGCATCTTAAAGTTTTGGCCAACATCTCTATATGATGTCCCGAATTGAGCTTCAACCAAACCATCTGCCCTATACTTGCTGATAGCACCAAAGAGACAGGCGCCATGTACCTCCCAAATATTTGAATGTATTATAAATGTAATAATAGTATAAATCCACCATAGATGTCAAGTACCCTGTAGCCCTATGCAGATACAGTTTCTAGGAGGTTGGTTACCCAAACTGACATACCTAATTCGTGGATCAACCATCAATCCAATCAACCATATTCTTCTTCTTCAAGGTGTATTCACCATACTTGTTGAAGTCATGACATGTTCTTTTAGCTATCCTATGGAGAGGACGTCATGTCCCTAGCACAACACATTGAATCATGGTAGAACCAATGTGCTCAAGATTTTTACAAGATTGTCCAGATGGCATCAGAGGTCCATCCTCAGTATAGTCCATGCAGTGAAACATGGATTAAAACTCCTGAGGGATAATTCGATCTCATGTTCAACTTTCAACAACATCATAGTCTTAATTCATGATTTGCTGTGGCTAGTGTCTAAATTTCATATAGTTCGGTAACAAAAAAAAATGCTTACAATTGCAACATGACTCAATCATGTAGTTAAATATCACACATTTTTCTATGTCCTCGAATTACAAGTTTTAGAAGATAATTCATAATCAATGCATAGTAGAACCACTTTTCGGAAAATGTCACATCACAATCACTGTCGTTGACTTTATGTGGCTACTCAAAAAATGCACTTATCGAGTTAATGGTTGTTTGCAGATAGATCCTAACATCTCCGGGAATGATTACATATCACATTGAGATTACTACACGGGATCATCCATGATTGAATTTATAGGTCTCGCATACTCCCACAAGGGTCAATATAGTTATTATCATACACCTTTATATCAAAATTCGATGGACAACCCACATAGGAAAGAATGGGGTTTGACACTTTTGTTTGTTCCAATTAATTTGAGGAATAGCTACCACATGTCTTCTGATCTAGATACAAGTGCATTTTAGGTCTAGGGAAGATTCCACTTGCTAACTGTTGGTCAACTCAAGATCATGCCAATTGTAATGCCCACATTTTACACACATAAAAACAATAGTAAAAATACTAGGATAATTTTTTTTTTTGACTTACATTGCTCACTACACACAACACAACAAGGGATCCAAGTACAGAAACTCAACTCACACACTAAGTCATCGACTCACAAAGGCACATGAAAACAACATAAGCATGTCGATGCCACACTTTTCCCAATGAACGAATACTAGAAATGCCCATACAACAAAAAGAAGACTCAAGGATATGGCGAACCCACAACACATCATTTCTTTAATTTTATTTTAGTTACGATTAACATTCCAAGAACATTATTGTACAAAAATTAATTCCTCTTTTGTCCACCTATAGAAAATTTAAGTTCATTCCACATTTAATTTGCAGTTCGACCATTTTAAGTTCGCGGCTTATCCTTTACAAAACTTTCCATAACTTGCATACTTATTTGGCATAATTCGAATGCATTATAAAATACTTAATTACCTTGTTCTTATGTTAAAAAAAATCTTCTTCTCGAACACACATTTAGTGTCTACCTTTTTATTCTTACAACTCAAGTGGATGTGACTTGGTGTCCATATAGTGATATTAGGTTTTAACGGAGATTGAGATGCAAGATAGCTTATTTACCGAAAACATACCTCAATCACAGATTAGTTATTTCCCTACCATAGTTATTCCAATTTAATGACTAGAGGAATACCATTGTGATTTATATATGTATTTTGTTTTCTCAAAGGTTGCTCACACCAAGAACAACTCATATTCTTTGAAACAAAAGATTATGTTTAATTGAGTCATAAGGTCTTCAAGGGTGGCATTATTCCAAACCTCAAATCTCGTCTTTACTCTTATATGCTTTATTTTCTAGGTCACATTATGGTCTTATTTTTAGCATTGTCTTGAAAAGGAGTTACGAACTGTTTGTCTAACCTCTTGAATACATAAATGATAATAAGACTTGAAGCTACACACGAACCCAAGTTAACATCCGAATCAACTGAGTTTTAGATTAATTCCAACTTCACCTAAGGGTCTACCCCTCAACTCTAAATTCGTTTTTAAGCGAGAGGACACACTTATGCTAAACCACCTTCACGAAAGGACCAAGGTGTTATGTTGATAGAAACCAAAGTAACACATTTAGCCATATGGAGCTAAGGGGTTCAATAACAAGAGTTTAAGACCTAGAACAACTAAGTCATAACCTCCATCTATGTCATCTGGATCCAACAGAGATTGCATTCGACGAAGAAAATAAATTTTTAGATCTATCTTAGGATGCAGATGACAAGGTAGTCCACTAGTTGATACGAAGGAAGAGCTAGTTTTACTTAATCCAAAAGAAGTTTGACTGTGTCACTCCTATCAGACGGGTTTATGACAATGTCACTAAACATTCTGACAAAGATGATAAGCCCATTCTTGGGCTCTGATTTCCTAAATTAGGATGTTCCATCGAGTGCAAAGTTTAAGTTCATACTACGGCTTACAATGTCTTCTAGGGTAAAAGTAACACACCTGAAAAACAAGTTATGTCCCGATATTGAACGAGGGTAGAGTGTTTCGATTTAATTACTCTTTATTACATTTACAAGTATGAATGCATAAGATGACACATTAATCATTTATTGAACACTAAATATGCACTACAAGGTATTACTTCAAATTTCATTTACCTTATATAAATATCAAACCTTTTTACCATGTATACTATAAATAAAATTGAATCTATGATTAAATGCACATTTCCTAGATGTCCCTAAAAACCAACATCTCATACATATCGACAAATTATCAAATATAACCTTTGTAACATGAGACAACATTATACATTTATTCATTTAACAATGAACTATATAAATTACAATGATAAATAAATGAATTACACATCACCTTTTCGTCATCATTCTTTCATCTTGCAAAACCATGTGAGCATGATATCAGCAATAATTCGCTGGCATGGCATCCACCCTAACCTAACATAATTATCATTTTTTAGTTTCCCATTTACATATGATAATAATTACAATTTTCAATTGAAATAAAAAGGTTTAGAGACATGTATTCATTACATTTCATTTTATTTCATTTTGTAACCCAGGAGAGAGAAAGAGAAGGGAAGAGAGAGAAAACACCATTTATCAAAAGTTCTATATCACACAAAAAGTTCCACTATAGAGTTTTTAACAGTTATTTACATGAGTCCAAAGTTTCCACGGTGGTTTGACAACCCGACGAGGGTTTCACAGCTTTCTATTTTTACATTTTTTTACTAGCTACAAAAACATTCAAAACGGGCTCAGCGAGGCTAAGAAACCACTTCCAAAATTTATCTTCTGATGAGAACGCACACCACAATTAAATTTCTATGTGTCCCTAGATATACCAAGAGTTCATAGCAACTGACAGAATTGGGAAAAAGTGAACGGTTTGCATTTGGCGGCTAGTTTTCTAAGGCCTACTGGTCATAGCTGACCTAGTTGCAAATGAACAAAAGTTAGCTTGAGGGCCCAGAAAACCACGTCCATAACTGACGTTTGATGGATGAGCACGCAATGAGACACTTCCTACAAGTTCCCCTATATAAGGAGAATTCATCAAAGTCCATCGGACTGAGAACTAGAAAACCTATGTTCACACGGGGACAAGTTTTCTAGAGCGACAACTCCTCAATTTTTCAAGTTTGACACTAGTCAAACTGCGACCAGAGGCCTATACAAATGGCTTTGCTAAACGAGTCTCCAGAAAAGTGCAAAAATTAATTATCCCTAAACCAGGAGATGATCAACGGTATTACTGGGAAGTCAATTTCGTCTGGTCGATAGAACACTAGATGTTATAGCGATTCAGTTGGGTAGGACATTTCTCTATCATCACCTTTCAGAATGAGGGTGGAAGTTCATGTTTTAATGCAAACGGGTTATTTTGACTTTGTGAGTTTCGACATGACATTTCATTATTGCTATACAAGAAGTTGAAATAGGGCATCCTATAACGAGTATTAAAATCCTATCATATGTTCTAAAATGGGGTCTATCTAAAGATGCAAAAGAGAACTAAAACATGAGACATTATGAGAGGTACAGGGAAGATGAACCATGCCTAGAGAAATGAAGTCGGTTTCAGAAGTTCCCAGGGTTCGGTTCAACATCTCACTAAGTCCTTACGCCAAATAGTTCGTAAAAATTGACATAACTCCATTTATTTAGGAGATGATCAAGGGTGCGGTTAGAGGAGCAAAACCCATTGTTCATTTTCCTTAGATGTCGTTTCCAAACAACAACAGGGGGGTCCGATCATATGCAAACTTAGAAGGTAGCTGAAAAACATTGTTGGCCAAACATCATTCCCACCCACAACCTCTCATTCTACACAGGTTGAGGCGTGTAGATCTGCCACAAAAGGTAATTTTGCCTCTAGTACAGCCTTCATACAGCAATATATTTGAATGTGCAGTTTAGATTTTTCCCCAATAAGGTTGGGCGGCCACACAATCACACGGCATTAAATATCCTAATATCAGGATCCATTATGTGCATATCCATGAAACTCATGGCATTTACATGAGACAACTCCAACTTTGATGGCATTCTAACAAACAGTTCGCGACGCCTTTTCAAGAAAATCCCCATTTTGTGCACAGAGCTGGAAGCACGCTGGAAAACTTGTAAACTGATTGGGTATGGAGAAAAGGGCCTGTGAATGGCACTAGACTCATACACGTCCCTTACTAAGCATTTGCAACTACAACATCTGATCAAAATCACGTCTATCTTTTATGCTTTGTTGAGAAGTCCATGCAAGAACTAGAGGCTCGTTTTTTTTTTACACAAGCTGGGAGGTTGCTGGCATAGGTTGGCAGCAACCATGGCACTCCATGAGATGACATCTGGTGAGGCATTTCTTTTACAAAAAGATAAAAAACACCTAAAGCACGATTGATTTTTGTAAAACCTGTGACCATAGCAATCACACAAAACCACGTTTCCTTCAGGCGTAATTTTCCCAACAGTACACGTACCTAGTTTTTTTGCTTTGCCGCCACCCACAAACTCCAACCTGGGTTTGCATTGCCACTGCCCCCCCAACTCGCCCATTCCAAAAAGTAGCGACAAACCCTAACTGAAACATTTTTGAGCTTATTTTCAACCTCCTCCATTTAGCTTTATTTTATTTTATATTAAATTATAAATATATTTTTATTGGATTAAGTGACTATGGAGAAACACTTTTACAAGCATCAATTGGGAGAGGTGGTTGACATTGGCATGTATATTCAAAATTGAATAGGAATGATGGTTTTCTTTGAGTCATGGTTGGAGACCCATCATAAACAAATTAAGGGAGAACCCCTCAGTTTAGTATATGAGCATTTCATGTTTTAAAGGTAGTAGGTTACAAAATAATATTAAATTTTTAACAGCTAATTTTGCATTTAATATGTCTCCTATTGCGAGCCCAATGGGGCATCTTGCACTACACTAGAGTTATCTATAGCAAAATTAAAAATCGAATAGGGATGATGATTTGGGTTTCAGTTATGCTTGGAAACCCATCATCAATAAGTTAAGGTTGAACCAGGTAAGATTGAAACCACGCCCTAGTGATTCTTGAGGTCTGGAACTTGAAGAAGAATGTGGCATCCGAGAAGGCAATGAGAATAAGGGGGCACTACATCTCCCTCCCCTTACAAGAGCATCGTCCTCGATGCGACACAACACCAAAGCTTGGAGGGTATGTAGGCAAGAAGCTAATAATGAAAAACATTGGGTAACAAAACAACTAGTTGTTAAAACATGACCACAAGGAAGAAAACTAATTTTTGGCAATATCTTAACTTATAACGTTCTGTGAAGATTGGTAGTCCCAGTTTACCATATTACTTAGTTAGCATTTTCTTTTACCGTATTTCTTATCTCAAGATTATAATATTCATTGTTTAGAATTTTTCAGTTGTCTTAAGTTCGTGGGTGCCCCAACAATAACTAACACCAAGATGTCACACAAAACTCCACACAACACAAACATCCCACGAGACATCTTGCTACCTACTTCCATGACTGTATCATATCACAGGGTCTTTTAATTCCTCCATGGAATGACAACAAGTAGTCCACATAGCAAATAATTTCCAACAATTACGTCCTAGACATAGATCTAGTACACACATATGACTGACAAACATAATCATCACACTGATACATATACAACGAGTATCACAAGACCCAAAGAAAACCATGACTGTACCAACATAGTGCCAAGACAATATCCAATAGTCCATACCAACCAAGGGAAGAATCAAGCCTCAAACATAACAAGGTGTCAAAAAGACTCACACGAGTACACATAACTCACTATACCAATCTCCACACATCTCAAAATATCAAGAATTAACACCATATATCTCCTGAAGTATCATAAAACAACTCCATATACCTCCCAAACCATCACCAAATAATCTCCATATAGATCTCATAAAGAAAGAATCATAGTGTCAAAAACAAGCCAGGTCACTCCACCATAGAGTGCCATAAAGAATAACAGGTCACTCAACCATAGAGGCCCGTCTCCTTTCTCCTTTTAATGAGGTTGGGTCACCCTATGGCCCTGGGCACATAGAGCCCCATCACCCCCAACCCAAGTGACATAATAACTCATGGTTCAACAACCCGCTAGTTATCTGTAACTCCTTGGGGTGTACCCCCATACAACAAAGTGGGTCCATAGGTTCAACCACTCCATGGTTAATCCCATGACCCTATTCCAACACATTACGACATTAGAACCAGCATAACAATCCATTCAAATGCCAAGTGGCAAAATCAAAAGCCTTGGGCTAGGCTACGAAACTTTTAAATATGAAAAGAAAATTTTAAAACTAAGAAAAACAAATGGCTAATTAGCCATGGTTAGTGAAAAATCCAAATGTTAATGCAACAATCAAATAAATGCCCAAAATATAAGAACATGTCAATCAAGAAAACAGTTGGTTCTAGCTAAAAGAGATAATGATCAATTTACGAATAAAATACGTATAGAGAAAATAGCACATTACAATCACTATGTGGCCTCATACCACCACCAAAGGGGTACTCATCGAGTTGCTAGCACTCGGACATCGAGCCTCGTCTCGTAAGAATATACATGTAACTAGAAATGAGTAAATCAAATAATGTATCTGTCATCATCTCTGCCAATCATTCCTCCATACTCCCACAAGGATCAACATAGTCAAAATCACATAGGATTATTCAATGAACAATCCAATAGGAAAGAGCAGGGAACTCTAGTTGCATAAGTTGAGCCTAAGGTGGTGCGCACCCACAATATACTGAGCAATCTCAAAGTATACTAAACAGATAGAAGTGGGTTTTCAGTCTATATAAGACTCCACTTCCTCACTCGTACTCAACTCAAGATTATGAAAACCTGGTCCACACCTCCTCTCTCCACACATACACTCTTGACAGTTTATCCCCTTAGGGTCTTCTAGTGTAAGGTTCACAACATACACATAACTACATCACTAACACAATGGTGATTCATGCACATTAACCATAACGTCTTATGCATGGTATATATATACAGGGTATAACACAATCATTACTTTCACAGGTTATGATACATCACATTACCACATCCTGCACCCAAAGTGCAATCACTGTACACTAGGGATCATACTCACCATATGCCCCTAAATCATGACATGAACCATCACATATTACATGAATTATACGTATGAGGAACACAATGTCTAACCTTACCACATATAGTCAATTGCGATACAACATGATGATGCACACAACTCAACACAATACGGTGATGACATCATGATAAAATTCCATTCACTTTACATCAATTTTATCATGCAATACATCAATACACCTTCATATCACATAAAGCCAAAATGTTTAACACTCTGCAATCCACAATAACATTCCATTCACAAACAACAAGGCAGTACATCACACCTGGATTCCTCATTGAATCAACAACATAGAGAGTGAATACTCTCATCATAAGCACATCAATATGATAACAAATACGCACTAAGTGACATACACCACATGTGCGTTCACAAGGTCACAATTACGACATAGTTCACATAACAACATATATCACATTACTCTTCCAATATCCACCACCATCATGCAGAATCATCACAACTCCAATCCATCCCAGAGGTTTGAGAGCATGAACCTCTGCTCTGATACCATATGTAGTGCCCACATTTTACACACACAATTACAACAGTAAAATACCAGGATAATTTTTTTTTTGACTTACATTGCTCACTACACACAACACCGCAAGGGCTCCAAGTACATAAACTTGACTCGCATACGACAATCACACAAGTCATCGACTCACACAGACACATGAGAACAACATAGGCATGTCGATGCCACACTTTTCCCAATGAACGAATACTAGCAATGCCCCAACCACAGAAAGAAGACTCAAGGATAGGAAAACCCACAACACATCTTTTCTTTACTTGTATTTTAGTTACGATTAACATTCTAAGAGCATTATTGTGCAAGGATAACTTTCTCCTTTTTCCATCTACAGAAACTTTAAGTTCATTCCACATTTAATTTACAGTTCGACCATTTTAAGTTGACTACTTATTCTTTACAAAATTTTCCATAACTTGCATTCTTATTTGTCATAATTCAAAAGCTTATAAAATACTTAACTATCTTGTCCTTATGTTAAGAATATCCTTCTCAAACATATATTCAGTGTCTACCTTTTTATTCTTATAACTCAAGTGGATGTGACTTGGTGTCCATATAGCGATATTAGGTTTTAACGGAGATTTAGATACAAGATAGCTTTTTGCCGAAAACATACCTCGATCACGGGTTAGCTATTTCCCTACCATAGTTATTACAATTCAATGACTTGAGGAATACCATTTTGATTTATATATGTATTTTGTTTTCTCGAAGGTTGATCACACCAAGAACAATTCATATTCTTTGAATCAAAACAATATGTTTAATTGAGTCATAAGGTCTTCAAGGGTGGCATTATTCCAATCCTCAAATCTCGTTTTTACTCTTATATACTTTATTTTCTACGTCACATTATGGTCTTATTACTAGCATTGTCTTGAAAAGGAGTTACGAATTGTTTGTCTAACCTCTTGAAGACATAAATGATAAGAAGACTTGAAGCTACACACGAACCCAAGTTAACATCCGAATCAACTGAGTTTTAGATTAATTCCAACTTCACCTAAGGGTCTACCCCTCAACTATAAATGTGTTTTTAAGAGAGAGGACACACTTATGCTAAACCACCTTCACGAAAGGACCAAGGTGTTATGTTGATAGAAAACCAAGTAACACATTTAGCCGAGCGGAGCTAAGGGGTTCAATAACAAGAGTTTAAGACCTAGAACAACTAAGTCATAACCTCCATCTATGTCATCTTGGATCCAACAGGTATTTCATTCGATGAAGAAAATAAATTTTTAGATCTATCTTCAGAAGACAAGGTAGTCCACTAAGCTACGAAGGAAGAGTTAGTTTTACTTACTCCAAAAGAAGTTTGACTATGTCGCTCCTATCAGAAGGGTTTATGACAATGTCACTAAACATACTGACTAAGACGATAAGCCCATTCTTGGGCTCTGATTACCTAAATTAGGAGGTTCCATCGAGTGCAAAGTTTAAGTTCATACTACGGCTTACAATGTTATTCTAGGGTAAAAGTAACACACCTGAAAACAAGTTATGTCCTCGATATTGAACAGGGTAGAGTGTTTCGATTTAATTCTCTTTATTACATTTACAAAGTATGAATGCACAAGATGACTCATTAATCATTTATTGAACACTAAATATGCACTACAAGATATTACTTCAATTTCATTTACCTTATATAAATATCAAACCTTTTTACCATGTGTACTATAAATCGAAATTGACCTATGATTAAATGCACATTTCCTAGATGTCCTTGAAACCAACATCTCATACATAGCAACAAATTATCAAATATAACCTTCTGTAACATGAGACAACATTATACATTTATTCATTTAACAATGAACTATATAAATTACAATGATAATTAAATGAATTACACTTCACCTTTTCATCGTCATTCTTTCATCCTGCAAAAACCACGTGAGCATGATATCAACGATAATTCACTGGCATGGCATCCTACCCTAACCTAACATAATTATCATTTTTTTAGTTTCCCATTTACATATGATAATAATTACAATTTGCAATCGAAATAAAAAGGTTTAGAGACATGTATTCATTACATTTCATTTTATTTCATTTTGTAACCCAGGAGAGAGAAAGAGAAGGGAAGAGAGAGAAAACACCATTTATCAAAAGTTTATATATCACACAACAAGTTACACTATAGAGTTTTAAACAGTTATTTACATGAGTCCAAAGTTTCCAGGGTGGTTTGACAACCCGACGAGGGTCCCACAGCTTTCTATTTTTACATTTTTTTACTAGCTACAAAAACATTCAAAATGGGCTCGGAGGCTAAGAAACCGCTTCCAAAAGTTATCTTCCGATGAGAACACACACCACGATTAACTTTCTACGTGTCCCCAGATATACCAAGAGTTCATAGAAACTGACGAAATTGGGAAAAAGTGAACGGATTGCGTTTGGTGGCTAGTTTTCTGGGGCTACTGGTCGTAGCTGACCCAGTTGCAAATGAACAAAAGTTAGCTCGAGGGCCCAGAAAACCACATCCATAACTGACGTTCGATGGATGAGCACGCAACGAGACACTTCCTACAAGTTCCCCTATATAAGGAGAATTCATTAGAGTCGACGGGACTGAGAACTAGAAAACCATTTTCACACGGCGACAAGTTTTCTGGAGCGACAAGTCAAAATTGGTCCAGTTTGACCTCATCAAACTGCGACCGGAGGCCTACAAAATGGCTTTGCCAAACTATCCAGAAAAGTATTTTCCCTAAACTGAAGGTTCCATGCAATTTTCTAGTATAGAACACTAGAGGTTTGCGAAGGTGGGAAGTAATTTCTCTATCCAGGTTTCAAATGGCGGTTCAAAACGAAAGCCAACTTTCTAGATTTGACAGCTTTCTACTACTGTAAACCAGTGTAACAGGGCTCCTATAAGAGCGTCAAAAAGATCTCATATGTTCGTTCGGGGTCAATCCAAAGGTCAAGGTGACTCCTCACACAACAAGGTACACGAATGAAGCTTAACATCTCATTTTCAGAGTTACGAAGGGTACTTAATGAGTCTCCGAAAAGTGCAAAAATTAACTATTTAAACTAGGAGATGATCAATGGTATTACTGGGAAGTCAATTTCATTTGGTCAATAAAACAATGTTGTAGCGATTCAGTTGGGTAGGATGTTTTCTACATCACCTCAGAATGAGGGTGGAAGTTCATGTTTTATTGCACACGAGGTTATTTTGACTTAGTGAGTTTCGACACGACATTTCATCGTTTTTGCAACGAGTTGAAATAAACATTTAACAGTATTAAAATCCTAATATTTTAAAATTCTATTAAGTTGCAAAAGAGAACTAAAACACGAGAATTATGAGAGGTAAGGGAAGATGAACCATGCCTGGAAGGAACGAAGTCGGTCGAACCCGCAGGCTTCGGTTCAACATCTTGCAAGCATTTTGTCGAACTGATCATGAGCCTCTGCAATTTTTACCATTTCTCCTTTACTCATAACTCCTCACGCTTTAACAAACTCATTTTAAACCAGCAAAAGACAATATTCAGAGGCATGCTTCAATTTTTGAATTTGATTCAAATCAGCCAACTCATTGAGGACCCCTCTGATCACTGCCACTTAGCTGGATGATCACAAAATAGTGCCGCATTGTTTGAATTTTTGCTTTCATCCTTTGCAAGGATGCTATTCGCATTGGGTAATGATGTATCCATTGCGAAGCACAAGACTTCTGCAAAATTAATTTCCTGTATTTGATCTATTTCCAATTAATAATTTAACTCCCAGTTCCTCTTTCATCTTGCCTATTGAATAGGCATACTCCAACCCGAAGAGAACCAACAAAGGCTTTTCAGTTGAAGGTAAAATCTCCAAGAGGCAATCTGCATAATCTCTTATATCAAACAACGCTTTTCCAAAAACAAACCAAGTAGTTAACCTAGATGTCAGACTGAAACAAGTTCAGGACCATAATGAACCACACACTCTGCATTTACATGAGCAGCTCCAACTTCATGGCAACTGCAAAAACGGGTAAGAAAATGTCCCATTTTGGCGCATAGATTGGGAGAGGGAAAACTGGAAATATATATATGGATTTCTATTATGCTAAGATGACACGCTCTTACCAAGCACTTGCAACTGCAACATCTGACAAAATCCCTCTATCCATTATGCTTTGTTGGCTGTCCACGCAATAATAGAGGCTCTTTTTTTGACACAGGCTGGGAGGATGCTGGCCGTACAACCATGGCACCCCATGGGATGACATTTGGCGAGGCATTTCTTTGACAAAAAGACAAAAAACACCCAAAGCACAATGATTTGAGTAAAACTTGCGACCAAGCATCACAGAAAACCACGTTTCCTTCAGGCATTTTTCCCAACAAGGACACATCCCTAGTTTTGTTCTGTCACCACTGCCCCAAACTCGCCCCATTTCCAAAAAGCCAGGAGACAAACCCTAACTGAAACATTTTAGAGCTTATTCACCCTCCTCCATTTAGCTTTATTTTATTTTATATTAAATTATAAATATATTTTTATTGGATTAAGTGACTATGGAGAAACACTTTTACAAGCATCAATTGGGAGAGGTGGTTGACATTGGCGTGTATATTCAAAATTGAATAGGAATGATGGTTTGCTTTGAGTCATGGTTGGAGACCCATCATAAACAAATTAAGGGAGAACCCCTCAGTTTAGTATATGAGCATTTCATGTTTTAAAGGTAGTAGGTTACAAAATAATATTAAATTTTTAACAGCTAATTTTGCATTTAATATGTCTCCTATTGCGAGCCCAATGGGCATCTTGCACTACACTAGAGTTATCTATAGCAAAATCAAAAATTGAATAGGGATGATGATTTGGGTTTCAGTTATGCTTGGAAACCCATCATCAATAAGTTACGGTTGAACCAGGTAAGATTGAAACCACGCCCTAGCGATTCTCGAGGTCCGGGACTCGAAGCAGAATGTGGCATCCGAGAAGGCAACGAGAATAAGGGGGCACTACAAGAATTGGTTCATGCCTCCTCTCTCCACACATAAAATTTTTACCGATTGTTTTCTGTTAGGGTCGGTTAGTGTAATTTTCACAACATAACACATAACTACATCACTAACACAATGGTGATTCACACAAATTAACCAAAGCGTCTTACGCAAGGTATATATACAAGGTATAACACAATCATTACTTTCATGGGTTACAATACATCAGGTTTCCACATAATGCCCCCAATGTGCAAGTACTACACAATAAAGGTCATATGATCACCATATGCCCCTAATTCACAACATGAACATAACACATTACACGAATTATACGTAATATGAACACAACGACTAACATTACAAAATATAGTGAATTGCAATATAACATGGTGACACACATGGTTTCATCACAATATGCTGGTGATATAACAGTACAATCCAATTCGATCTACACCTATCTTTTCATATAACAAGTTAGCACACCTACATATCACAAAATGATAAAATGCTCCAACACTACACAATCCCCAATAACATTCTTTTCACACACAACAAAGCAGCCCTTCACACGGTAACTCCTCACCAAATCCACTAAAAGGAGATCAAATAATCTCATCACAAGAACATCAACATGATATCAAATACACACACTAAGTGACATTCACAACATGTGCATTCAAAATATCTGAATTACAATGTTGGTCACATCACAATAAATATCACATTACTCTTCCCATCTTCACCACCACCATGAAAAAATCAGCACAACTCCAATATTTCCCAGAGGTTCGAGAGAATCAAACTCCAATTTGATACAAAATCTAACACCCACATTTCACACACATAATATAATAGTAAAAAAATACAGAATTTTTTTTACTTAACTTGTAGTACACATGACAAATGAATGGATTTCTTGAGAGAATGCATAACACATGACACATTTGTTCAAACATTTTCCCTCATAGATGACATTTAAATACATGTTACACATCGAGACCACCTTTCCCCAAATGAAAAGGCGAAACAATTAATTCAACTATAATTTAACTACCATATAGGCACCATCCATGACACAACACTTTTTTTATTTACAATTTTATTACATTTATCTTTCATTATTGGCCTTAAATTTTGAAAATCACTAATCATGTGGTCCTTCATTTTTCTTAAAACTATACTATGTTGTCCTTACTTTACTTAATATTTCACTTGTAGTTACTCCCTATAATTTTGCTTGTTTCCCATATCATAATAGAATGATGTGGCCTGATTGTTTATAGGAACATATATTTCCACATGAGCCACCAGTTTTTGTTCTAATAATTTATCTTTTAAATTGCATGTTTGTTTTGTTTTTGCAATTTACCTTAGTTTCCGCAAGGAAGGTTCATATGAAACTAGTGATTTTTTTTAGTTCAAGAGTGAATATATTACACGTTCTATTCATATTAGCATTTAATTACTAAATTTTACTTTATTTATGTTTTAGGTTATAATATCTAACCATATATTCTAACTACTTCACTTAAATGTTTAGTTATCAAGATCCAAGGGGTATGATTTCATCCTCGACCAAGTTTGGAGTCCTATGTAACTAAGCATTAGATGCATGTCACGAGGATACATTCAATTATAATTATTACACACGTTAATAAGGTCACACTAGAGTTATTGACCACCCTTATTTCCAATAATCATCGTGTAACTCTAGGTACATTCGATTCTTCTTGTCTAGCTCACACTCTTTTTTGAGAGGTGATAAAGGGAATTGAAACTCAACATTCTCATGTTTGTTTAACTAAAGCATATGATCCACTCAAGTAATTTATATGAATCTTAAAACGGTATCACATAACTTGATTTAAATATTGTTTGAAATTAGTTGTGTCATCCATTTATTAATAATGGATTTTTGCATGCTCGTGAGACTACTAGCTCTCGTCTTAGGGAATTTCCTTAAGAATAGAATTGCCTGGTTTCACATCGTACATTCATTACGCATAAGGAAAGGTGGGAAAAAAAATAGGGAATTAATCCTTCATGTAAAATATTAAGAATCACATTAGAGTTTACACAACGTGGATCCCTTTCATTTTTTTTTCACCACAAGGAGGTTTAAACACATTAAATGAGTGATCTGAAATACACTTTTCTCCTAACAACACCATATTATAGTTACATTTTGAAAAACCAATCATAAATAAAAAAGTTAATAAGTTTTACAGTTAACTCTTAGTATTCTACTATAGAAACCAAACGATAATAGAAATTGGGTATAAAGATAGTTTATAATCCCAACTCTTGAGGTGACTTGTAAGGTTATTCGATAATCTTTTCAGCCCAGCACAAATCACTCTACACGTGTTTCATGCCAAGAGGGTTTTCGATCATTTTTAAAGTTGGTTTTCCATACACACATGACTAGTAATCCTAGGAGGGGACCACATACTCAAGGCAAAACTTAACCTAGTCGCTCCTAATTTTTGGATTCATGGTAATGTCACCAAGAATACCAATTAGGATGGGAATATCATCTTGGGATATTATTTACTTAAGCTAGCATGTGTCATTGATTATAAAGATTTATGTTTATCCTAAGGTTTTTGTTTTCTATTTAAAAAGGAATAACATAGGAAGGGTCATTATGCACAAGTTTTAACTAATGTTGATTGTTATATTTAGGTTTCTTTTCTATAGTTGTTTGTTACATAATGCAACACTCTATAGATTTTATCTTAAATTTCACAACGAGAATGTGCTCTAAGATGTCAAATTTAGTTTCATTTAACATATTTATCCAAATTTTACAATAAAAAATTTGGGGATCCAAATAACACCCATGTTTAGATGAAAATATCGCATAAGCACTAACATCTTTAAAATAATACAAAAATTCAATAATAAACTTTTTAATACTTGGAAAATGTTAAATTTTCCTCTACAATTTCATTTAACATGCATATCTAACCCCCTCTTTTTACCATATGTAAATCTGATTGAAAATGACACCTATGGTTAAATGCACATTCCGCAAAGCACTCCTAAAACTAGCATCTTAAAAACATTACCAAATCTCAATAATAAGTGTGTTAAATACATCAAAAATTGTTGGTATAACCTCTAAAATTACATTGTTTCAAATAACATGCATAATGATAAATTTACTAACACTTCACTTCCTCCAAGTCTTGATACCTATAACCATTGCATGGTCAGCAAAATGTTGGCATGGAATCCACCTAAATCTAGCATAATTAACATTTTTTTTTCCATTTACATTGTTATAATATTACAAATATAATGAGATAGGGTTAAGGCATATATTCCTTTCATTTCTTAACTAAGAGAAGAGAGAGAAACACTATTTCCCCAAAATTCAAATTTCATACAACAAGATAAAAGATTGAGTTTCAAAGAGTTATTTACGAGTGCCAATAAGTTTCCATGATGGTTTAATAACTTGACTTGGGTCCTACAACTTACTTTTTACATTTTCCTACTAGTTGCAAAAATGCCCAATTTAGGTTTGAAGGCTAGGAAACCATGTTCAAAATATAATTTTTGATGGGTGATGCAAAACAAGTAAATTACTACGTGCCCACCTTTATACCATGAATTCACAGGAAGTAGCAGAATTCAAAAATGGTGAATGGTTTTCAATTGGTGTCTATATTTCTGGAGCCACCGGTCATAATCAGTCTAGTTGTAAGAGCAAAAAAATTTAGCTCAAGGGCTAAGAAAACCTCATCTAAATTTGATCTTCGATAGATGAACGTGCAACAAAAAAATTCCTACGTGTTATCTTATATATGGATAATTTAATAGATTCAACGAAACTGAGAACTTGAAAATGTGTTGTAAACAACGACGAGTTTTCTAGAGCCACCGATTGTAATTGGTCTAGTTTGACCTAGTTAAACTATGACTGGAGGCGTACAAAATCCCTTGGAAAAACTAACTAGAATATTATTTTTCCCCAAATATAAGGTTGTAATAAATTTCCTAGTAAAAATAAAAGAGGCTTCCGAAGGCAGGTAATCATTTCATTGCTCAAGGTCCAAATGGAAAGCCAAAACAAAACCTAACTCTTCAGTTTTAACATCTTCTTTAAAGTGCAAAACACGGTAGTAGATTTCCTAGAGGAGCAAAAAAGGGAGTATAAATGGTCTATTGGGGTTAGTCTACTTCTTGATGTGACTCTCCTCATATCAAGGAAAAAATACGAAACTTGATATCTCTTTTATGGGGCAAACTATGTTTTTTTGCACGTCTCTGGAAATTGCATTTTTCTAACTTTGCATGGTAGACAGAAATGGTTGTTTCAGTTAACTCATCTAGCTATTGCCAATACCAATGGACATGAGTACCAAGTTTTGACACCTTGGGTTTATCAATGCATATGATTGTGGTCGTGACATGGTTGAGGGTAAAATTGTAAGTCGGTAGCATAAATTACGAGGTGTTTCTTTATTGATTGCATTAACTGTCTAGTTAAAATATCCAATTGTTTGAATATCTAATAGTGTAATATTTCTATTTTATTGAAAATGAAAAACTAATCATATGAAAATTATAAAATATGCAGGTAATGATACCATTCCTGAATGAACGAATCTGGTCAAAATTGTGATATTTGGTTATGTATCTCAAATAGGCATTTCGTCAAGCGGTTTGCACTCATCCATGATTCTTCCAATTTTCATATTTTTAAGATATTTTATACTCGTTCCAAGAAATTATTTAGGCATTCTCCTCATTGATCATATCCCCTCATACCATGTTGGGTTGAGTTTCTTCCCGTTTAAAATTTACCATTATATAGCGCACATTTGTTTGAAGATATCCTCCTTCCACAACTCCACCAGAAATCCATATAACCTGATCTCGACTAGAAATTTTGAAAAAAAATATTTCTTGGGATCAAATCCTTCATCCCAAGTATGGATATAAAACCTTTCCTACCCATAAGCCATGGGATTCCACAGAAATATTATTCTCTATCTTTATCTGAATTGAAAATCAACATGAAAATCCAAGGGGTAACAGTCTCACCTTTTTGTAGAATCAATCTTCCAATGATGTGCCAACCAATTCTCCAAATCTATGCATTTGGGAAACAACATGTCAAATTTTCCTTTTGATTCCTGGTTCTTGGTTGTCATATTTTAGGGCTATCCCACTAACATCCCACTAAAATCTCCTCCATTATGCTTTGATGGCACCCAACCTCTATTCATCAGCTCCGATTTAGGCAGAGACTGGGAGATTGCAAGAAAAGGTATTGGAAGTTGGTTTTACAACTCCCAATTGTATTTTCTTGAAAATTTCTAATCCTTCTCAAGAAACCCATCTTGTGCATATCCTCCTGTCAATGTTGTTCACAAAACCATTTTTCTAAAGGAAAGTTTGTCAAACAGTTCACCTGCCTTGTGTAAGGTTCCATATTTTGCATACACATGTACCAAAGCATTTGCAACTACAACATCTGACAAAATTCCCCTATATTTTAAGCTTTTATTGATGTCCATACCATTTTACAGAGATCATATTTTGGCACAGGTCGTGGGCATACAGGAAAATGTAAACTGATCAGGTTGTAGACCTATTGTGTAATAGGCGAAACCGTGTGATTGTCTAGTGAGGAAACCCATGTTTTTTGTACACTGTTGTAATCATATTCTAGTAGAAGTTTTCTCATTATCCGTCAGCATACAAAAAACCACACAGCTCGGCCTATATACGTGGCACCAACACTATACAAACCAACCAAAAAAATCTGTGGCTCCATATGGCTCAGGATTATCAACACATCCCACTCACACTGCCCTCGATGTAACTATCTAAAACTACTAAAATTTACAATGTGAACTTGGGTCTCCGCGTTGTTATATCAAATCAAAGTGTTTGTGTTATTTTGCAAGAGAAATGACAGGTCTGAAAGGTCCTTGTGTGGCCATACCCGACTAGACCACCTGCCACAGCCCACCGCACTCCATTAATTTCCTTTGTCATTTAAACCGCTCACTACACCGAACACATTTACCTCCCCTATTAAATTAATTTTAGTTTCATTAAATAATTATTTTTAATCTTACTTTTTTTTATCATATGCATGGTTTAAAAAGACGCGTCACTTTTTTTGGGTGGGGGTGAAAGTTTGGGCATTACAATCTCTCTTGGTCTTCATCACATTGAAATAAGAAGCGTGCCCATTATTAGAGGTCTATGACATATCACTTTGTTAGTAATGAATCAATGATAAATATAATTTTAATAAAATGTTATTTTTTTACATATGATTTTGATTTAATTATTTGATTTTACATACTTTTAGCAACTTATGGAACCACAAGCTCAAGATATGAAATTTATGAATTGTAGGCTATGTAGGATAAATACAAGAGGTCTTGTGGTGAAGATATGTTTCAAACTTTTTACTTATGTTTTACATTTCAATTTTTATTTGTTTTATTTACCTTTTGGAATGAAGATCCTACTTTATTTTATGGTTAATTAGGTGTTGATGTTAACTCTTATTCCCTTTGCAATCCTCTTCATAATTGGACGTAGGCACCATTATCATTACATTCTCCACATTTCAGTAATGTTTCTATCTAAAATAGTTCTTCACTTTAAAATCATTTCATTCTTTTGATGTTCCTCAATTCTAATATTTTGTCCAAATGTATTACCTACACCATTTTATAATTTCACTTGATAGATGTGAATGTCACTACTAAAACCACTCCCAAAATGTTTAGACATGGGTAACCATTAGGATAACCCTCCAATTGTTGACTTACATGTTCCCTGATTTATCTTTGGGGTGTACCTAGTGTAAGGTGATTTTTAGTTTTGAATCAAATCAATTTAGAAAATTAATATGTTTAGATTCAAATTGAGTAGAGGTAGCTTGAACATTTAACCATCAAGACATGATTCACAATTTAAGGCACAATTCTCTACATCTACAAAAAAAACATTTGACACACCTCTAAGGGAAATGAATCTAGTAGTTATGATAAAATATGTTTATCATTGGAGAGTCTTTTAACTAACATTTATTTAGCCATTGTTTCGAGTATTGTCTTGAAAAAAATTTAAAATTTGAATATGTGAGAGTTTCAGGGACAAGCATTGATTAAAGAAATCCATTCCCATTTTCTGAACCACTCCCAAAGATTTTTTTTATTCTAAGTTACAAAATAAACTAGTGAAGCTTAATATTTTAAGGAACTAATCTGTATCTGGTACCGTCCATGTTTCCATTTCATACAAGCTTTAGTGCCCACTCTTCTTTGACACTAATTATATTTGATTTTGATTATTGTCGACTATAGATATGGATTTTACTGTATCATTTTGGTTTAGCATGATGTTAGATAATAGAGATATTTTGATTTTGATGGGTTGTGATTCATAGTATGATTGTGTGGATTCTTAGATACATAGAGAAACATTTTATATTGATGATGATGATGTGTTGTTGGCATATGTATTACTGAAATTCGTAATTACCGTCATGGTTAATATCATTTAGCATTTGAACTTATCTCATGATCTTGTTGATATTGATAAAAATGTACAATTGAGATGTTGTTGAAAGTTTAGACAAATAATAGCATTCTTAGTCTAGATGATGAATTAAGTATATGTGGATGTTTATTGATTGATGTGCGTACAGTTTACCTTTGATGCATTTTATGCTTCTATGAGGCTGAAGGACGTATTGTGTGATTTTGCAAGTAATTATATCAAAACAATAAAAAGTGGGATTGGAGACCAAACACTACAAAATACGAGATGGATAAAACGAAGGTCACCATGACAACTTGTGCAATGTGTTATGGTTCTTTTATTTTGTTAGGTGGGGTCCCCATGGGGGGGATGACCTCCAATTTTGACCATGGGCATGCATGTAATTATTTCCTTTTATTTTATTTTTTGTGGAGTAAGTGATTTAATTTGCGATGTAATTTTTTTAATCATTGTTGATTAATGTGCTTTTATTAAGTAAATAAATCATGTTATTAAGTTATTCGGGGATGTGAGAAATGGAGTCATTTATTGGAGTTGTTAGTCTTTTGGACTGTGTGATTTTGGTTGAGTATAAGTAACTTTAAGTGTTGTACACTCTACCATACATTGGAATTTCGGATTTGGGCTTAAGAAATATTTTTAGAGGTTTATGGGACAAGCTAAGCTTGTCCCACACCTCTTAATTTATTATACCAACCCTACCTATGGATTAGGGGCCAAAATGTAGAGTCCATTATGTGTTTTGTAAGACAAAAAGTGTTATTAATTGCACTTTTCTTACATGGGTTTTAAAGTTTGTCGTTAGGGGGTGTGGGTTTGTATTGTGTGTGTACGAGGCTTGTCATTCCTCTCAACCACCAATTTAATGTGCATCGGGATTGAGGTTTTACTTGTGATCTGGAGTTGAGGATGAGTGATGTGGCATCCTACATGAAGTCACCTCACCTTCTTCTTTCCTTTTTCTATATATGCAAGTTTAATTGTTTGTTAGAGGGTTACTTTAATTCATTTACGCTCTTGTATTTTTGGAGTTGGAGAGTCTTGGAGTGCTTGTTGAGTTTGGAGCTTACTGGAGTTGGATTGAGCTTAAAGGAGCTTTGAGGTTCATCCATTGATCAAGTTATACCATGTAAAGGTGGAAACCATACCCTTGTTTTATTTATTTTCTCTTATATATGTATATTTTGTTGGCGAGAAAAATTGTCGGCTGGACAAACTTGTGGCTTTCTTGCCAACGCTCTAGGAATCTAGGTCCCTCTACTTAACCAGTGCAGCTACTGTATATGCATGCACGTGAAAAGATGGATTTATGTGGTAGCCTTTCGACCGAGGATCCAACAGGGGAACTCCATTGAGCCTATGACAAAGCTAGCAATCTCTTGCTAGGGAAGACTTTTTCTGAAAGTGGGAAAGGGAGTGAGAAATGAGATAGGGAAACTAATGTTAAAGGTAGGAAATTCGATTCCTACACACATTAGTTTCCCTATCTCATTTCTCACTCCCTTTCCTACTTTCAGTCAAATTCTTCCTAGAGATTGCTAACTTTTCCACAGGGTTAGTGGAGTGCCCCTATTAAATCCCTGGTCAAAAGTACACAACATAAATCCACCTTTTCAGGTACATGCATATGCAGTAGTTACACCAGATAAGTAGAGGGACTTAGATTCCTAGAGAATTGGCAAGAAATGCACAAGTTTTTCCACCCAAAATTTTTTCTCACCAATAGTTTTTGGTGCCCCACGTTGGGTGTCAAAGACTGTTGGCGAGAAATTTTTTTGAGTGGACAAAATCTTGGATTTCTTGCCGATGCTCTGGGATTCTAAGTCCTTCTACTCAACCAGTGCAGCTACTATATATTCATGCACATGAAAAGGTTGATTTTTGTGGTGGCCTTTAGACTGGAGATCTAATAGGAACACTCCACTAACCTTGTGGCAAAGCTATCAATATCTTGCTAGGGAAGATGTTTTATGAAGATTGGGAAAAGGGAATGAGAAAATAGGTAGGAGAAATGATACTGCAAGTAGAAAATCATATTCTTACACACACACTAGTTAGAAACTTCAACACATGCATTTATGGGAAGAAACAACTCTACAAATAACAAAAAGACCAAATAGAATTCACTGATCACCAAGTATCAAGAAACCCCTAAGTCAAATAAAGCTAGAAAATCCTTCTTCTTGTATTGCTTGCTCAAATCAAAGTTATACATAAGGTGAGAATGGATGAAATTTGAGAGTGGAGGAAAGTAGAAGAAAATTGGAGATCTCCTTTGCTTTCTTTAGGTATAATGCACTCTTGAGTTTATAAGATCAATCGCCAACCCTTTCAAATGGGAATGGTGTTACAATTTATATAGTAGAATATGACTCTTCATCTACCCCCAATGCGTTTTCATATGTCTTTATTAAAATTAAAACTTTTCAACTTCCTAGGAAACTTTAAAGTCCCTTTTTATAACATAAAGGTAACTTATTACATTATGAACATTAAGACATGAAAAAGTGCAATCCCAATGCAAATTTAGAACATTTGAGTTGGGGGAAATAGGAGAGAGAAAGAGAGAGAGAAGAACAATAGGATACATTGTTCCTGATGAATTATGTTGATCCTCGATGATGGAAAGCTCCAAATGTAGTGAAACTTTGAATCCCTTGCACACATGTGAATCTCCTTCAAATCAGCTCATGAACACTCGCCAAGTTAAATGAACTAATATGGATCTTGAATTTCCTATGAAAAATGACCTGGATACTCCCGAACAATGTGTCCCCTTGAATAATTATCCTTGTATGATCCATTGTGCCAAAACTACTTTTTGAGTGTAACTTACTATTTTTAGTAAGTGTGAATTACGAGCCAAGATGACCTTTTTAATGAAATTTCATGCAATGATCCCTCTCTGTTTACCACCTTACTCATGGAATCTTAAAATGGTGGCTTACCCAAACTAACATACCCCTATGTAAGGAGATGTGCTATTTTTTAGTAAGTGCGCCACGAATGTCAAATTGCAACAAAATAGGTCTTGAAATTCTGGGTTTTATTCCAGGGTTCCATGCTCTGAATTTTGAGTAATTCCTTCATCTAAACAAGTGGGAAAATGATGTTTTCATCAGCAGGGGAGGAATACTAAAAAAAACTCAGTCCTCCCTTCCCTAAACAATAGGGACTTCATGGCACAAAAACTAGTTTACGTGAAACTAGATTTTTCAAGGATCATTCCCTCCAATTTTTGGATAATTTTGCACATTGGATCTTTGGGAATTAAAAATTTAATCAAGGAAGGTAAAATTATAATAAAAAACCACATCCCTCCATATCCATTAAAAAAATAGGGACTTTATGGTGCAAAAACTAGTTTGGCCGAAACTAGATTCTTTTACGATCATTTCCTCCAATTTTTGGGTGATTTTGCCCACCGGAACCTTGAGAAGTGCAGAGGTAGGTCACTACTATTTTCCATTACTATGACATGGTGGCCATTATTGGAGCTTGAAAATTATAGGTTTGGTTTTTGTCTCTGTTCGTGATGAAATCAATTCCATTGCGATAGGTTTTTGCTTCTTATGCTTCATGAGAAACTTCCCTTCAATCCGAGAAATGGTTTGACGGGAAATTCAATTTTTCCTTCATTCAGCCAGAAATGAGGTTTCTTCAGTGTGAATGTTCTATGTACCACCAGTGAGGATTGAAAGTTCTTTTTAATTGCCTTCAATAGATAAAAACTCAGAAATAAATGGTTCGTCAATCTGAGCACCGGTTTGTAAGATATATTCGAATTTTGGTTTCATGGCAATGGGGATTTATACTTTTCTTCTTCTTTGTTCTTCGTTTCTTCTTATTATCTAAATGAATTTTTCTTATGAGACCTATGTGCCATCATGGATTTAACGATGATGTGATGTAATGGAGCTGGTTCAAGCTTTGGCAATGGCGGAGTGGTGGACTGGTGCTCTCTGTAGTTTTCTTCTGGTAATGAAGAAGTATCTAGAAGCAGTAAGAAACAGGTAACATTTATAATTTCTTTTTAAATTTTGAGTTGGGGTTGGGAAGATTTTTTCATTTTTGATGTCCCTAACCTCAGGGATGTGAAGGACATCAAATTCCATGGTGGTCAAGAGGATGACACGTGGCAGCGATCTGACGACAGGGAATGAAGATGAGAAAAGTTGCTTTAAAGCACTGGGAGCTAAAAGTAGGTCATATGGATGTCTAAAAGGCTACCCATAGCGATCTAGGAACATTTTTACATGTCTTATGTCCCTCAAATTAGGTACATAAGGGACATTAGTTTCCACTATGGTCTTGGAGTTGACACGTGGGACCGGATCCGACGGCAAGGAATGAACTCTCCAAAAATGCATCTGGGAGCTGAAAGTAGGTCACGTGGGTGTCCAAATGAATATCCATAGATTCTAGGCACATTTTTCCATGTCTGATGTCTCCCTACTTAGGTACATTAGGGACATCAGTTTCGAAAGTGGTCCTAGAGATGACACGTGGCACCAGATCCAACGGTAAGGAATGGATGCTCCAAAAATGCTTCTTGGGGCTGAACTGTCAAGTCTGGAGGTTATATGAGGGTCCAAGAGATCACATGGGGGATGGGCACATTTTTCAATGGTGTTTTTACCTAACCTCATGGACATCAGGGACATGAAATCCTACCAGGCTCTTGGTGCTGACACGTGTCTTTCCAAAAAATGACTAAGTCCTGTACTGCCTTTGAGAGGGAAACTTAGAAAGAAGATAACTTGAGCTCCTGGTGGAATTTATTGGTGAAAATTTATATTATCCTGACTATAAATTTAATTTTTAATCCAATGGTTTGATTATCATGTCTTTATTCATCCATCTGATCCCTTAAAAATTTTATTTGTGATTTGAGACTCCACTTGTACCTGATAAAAATTGGTTGCCAATCCTATGCGCCAAGGTGTTGTGGAAAATAATATTTCACCATCATTTATATGTTTGAATCCTATTTCTATAGGTATTTTGGTTTTCTTCTAACTCCATCCAGAGCTCCCGGAATCATCTTCTGAAATCTAGCTGTTGTTTTAGCCCTGCGTACTGCATAGGCTTGTGAACCCAGTTTTCACTCAGACTGCTCCAAATATTTCAAAACTTCCATAAACCTTCCAAAATTATTTCCATGATGTTCTAAGGACTTCAGTTCACCTCCCTATTGAATTTGGCCCTTGTTTTCCACTCCAGGGTGGTTAATCCAGTCCTCGGAAGGCCAATGATAGCCCTTCCCAATACTGCCAGAAGATAATATCTTTTTAGAAATCCCTAAAATCGCCTAGAGGGAATGAATAGAATTCTGTAAAGCACCTAAGGGGATGAGATAAAATTATTCAGGAGGTCATTTGGACTGATTGGATAGACCTGGGGTATCTTGGAATGATGGAACCTAAAAATAATTAACAATGGGTTATTGTTGTAATGCTTGGAAATTGTCAATTTCCTTGTTGCACATTTGCATGACAACATATTTGTATGTTGTTGAATGTTTTGGTATGATTGTTGGCTTCTTCAGTAGAATGCCTAAGTATGGTGTAGGAGAATGCTACAGGGATCTTATATGTAGGGAGGAATAAGAGTTTATTTCATGTTTTTGGAGGGATTTTTATTGGGTACCCCACCTTAGATAAGAGAATTCTTGCATATCTTATTTGGTTCTTTCGAGGGAGACATAAGATTTTGTATGGATGCATAAGAGAATGTGTTAGGTATAACAGGATCTTAAAGGAGGCATAAGAGTTATGTAGGGGTTTTGAGATGTATATTAGAGGGTTTTAAGGTGGACACCTAATCCCATTGGGAGGAATAACTGATCTCCCCATAGATCCTTGATCCATTTGGCTTTGCATTTTCAAGCCTTGTGTATTTGTTATTTTTCCTTCTTGTGATTGTATTTTTTGTTGAAAGTGTTTTGAAATTCTTTTGAATTTTTTTTAATGTGGAAGCATTTTTTAGTTTCCATGAGTTGGATCCATCTTTTATTGCATTTTGGTTGGGGCTCGGGGGCCAATGAGGAGGATCGCTTCTGCTCATGATTGGATTATTGGTTGGGTGAAGAGTGTTGCCTCTCCCCCATTTTTGTTGTTGTGATTAAAGTGAATAAATGGTGGAGCTCTTGCTAGATACTTGAGACTTGGATCATTTGTCGAAATCAAAATAAATCCTTTATTGTAGAGATTTTATTGTAATTCCCCCTTAAGTTGGAAGACTAGTAGATTGTTTTGAAAGAAAATTTGTATTATATATTTTATTATTAAGTTGTAGTATCATATTTGAGGAAATATCATTATAAGAATGTTTATTTTCCTTTCTCTTCAAATTGATGTATGTAAAGGATTGAATAAGAATGGATATCATGTTTAAATTTTACTTTGTGTTAAAAGAAAAGAAAGTTGTAAATGTTAATGTTTGATCACAAAATGAATTTGAAATGTTGTCATAGTTTCATTTTGGTCTGAAATAGTTAAATATTCTTTTTTTTTTACATATTTAAACATAAATTTCTCTTGATATCTATTTTGCTTTAAACATTAATTTTTAGAGCTCTCTGGATTATACAGTGACTGTCACTGGTCAGTCTAAATCAGCATCGGTATACATAGTACCGAGATCGGTCACTGTTTTATGTTTACAGTTTGAAATTTTAACTTCTAGCTTATATCTAAACTTAAATGATATTATAACCTACTTAGCAAACCCAAATATAATGTATGATTGGCAGAAATGTCATTTAGAACAGTGTAGATCACAAAACAGAGAAGATATGCTAAAATTTATAAAAATAGACTCAATTGACAGTAACCAACATCGACAACTAACCACTATCATTATTCTTGTGACCGAAATCGGTCACTATATACTACATAAGTTATAATTTTTCAAACTTGAAAGACATTATGGTGATTTTGTTTGATTTAGATGCCTTTGAGTTTTTTGTGCTATCATAAAATTGAATGATAATTCACTCCTTGTACAGAATCCAATATCTTTTGTATTGAAATTAATAATCTAAAATATATTGATGACACAAAAATGCTAGTGGTTAAACCAATGTCGATAGCACAGAGGTTACCATGGTCGGTTAAGAAACCGCCGTTAGTCATTAGTGCGTGGAAAATTTTAAAAAAAACATATTTCTAGCCAAACCATTGGATCATATAGATCTAAACTTCACCTTGTTGGTGCTCAATTTCATCTCGCCCTAGTTTCTCTAAAAATTCTTCAATCTGCAGGCTCTGTCGTATTTTCTATTTCCCCAAATGGATGCGTGAAAGGCTTTCTTAATTTGTATGTGGTTTAAGATCCTTCTCGATGGTCATGGATCACATTTGGGCCTTGTATCATTTCCAAATTCTTCGTCCTTAAATAAAGATTCAATTCTAGGTGTAAATGGTGAAGTTCCCCTATATCTTACTGTTCGATGGGCATGTTTTCCCCATCAAATTATATCTCAGAAAATTTGGGTACGTGTTCATTTTTGATGAGATGTGGCCCGATTGGTCTTTTTGGTGAAATTTGTCACTTTGGTAACATTTGTAAAAAATATCGATTCGGCTCGCGGCCTCGATAGTCTCTGATTAGCTATCTAGCAAAAATGAAGAGGCAGGGAAAAGGTATTACTTTGTACTTGAAGAAGGACATGTGGCATATTTCAAAATTTGGAAGCGGAAGGTGTGTTGTCGGGGCATGTTGAAGTTTTTTGCCCTTCTATAAAAAAAGAGAGAAGTTATAAACTGATTAGCAACCCCACAGGGAAAAATTCTTCCTTTGACCCTGAAGGAAACGTGGCATATTCAAAAACATGAAAGTGAAAGGTGGGTCGCTGAGGTGTTTTGTATTTTTTTTCCCTTTTGTAAAAAAGGAGAAAAGTTATAAACTGATGCGCAATCCCATAGTAAAAAAGTCTTACTTTCACCCCGAATAAGGACAAGTCATATTTCCAAAGTTGGAAGTAAAAGACAGATCGCAGGGGCATTTTGAAGTTTTTTTCCCTTTTGTAAAAAAGGAGAAAAGTTATAAATTGATCCACAACCCCACAGGGAAAAAGGCTTACTTTGACCTCGAATAAGGACACGTGGCGTATTTCTGAAGTTAGAAGTGGAAGGCAGGTCACCGGGGCGTTTTGAAGTTTTTTTCCAATTTGTAGAAAGGAATAAAGTTATAAATTGATCTGCAATCCCGCAGGGAAAAAATCTTAGTTTGACCCCGAAGAAGGAAACGTGGCATATTTCAAAAGTTGGAAGCACAAGCCATGTCGCAAGGACATTTTGAAGGTTTTTTCCCTTTTGCAAAAAAGGAGAAATGTTGTAAATTTACCCACAACTCCGTTGGGACCCACACTAATAGATAAAAGTGGGAAGGCAGGTTGGCGGAGGAAAATTGAAAATTTTGCCTTTTTGTTAAAAGGGTAAAATTGTTGAAATGAGTTGCGACTCCATCAAAGGCTCAGATTAAGCCACGTATCAAGCCTGATTATCAAAGGAAGAGGGGTGGGGAGAAATGTGAAAATTACACATTTTTTCCAAAAATCATAAAATACAAAAGGAAACCCCAGGCTTGTTTCAAATCATATTTTTCCACGTGAATGACTCTAATCTAAGGTTGAGAAAGGATAAAATCAATGGTTGCTGTGTATCGCTCGGGCAATTGAAAAAATAAGAATTACTAGAGAAGCTAGATGTAGAGAAAAGTTGCAGAGGAAAGAATGGAAAAAGGATGAAATGATGGAGGTTACAAGTGTAAAGGATGAAAAACGTGTTGCCAAAGAGAATGTTTGGGTGCCCCAATTAAAACAATGATGGAGATATTTACGAGGATTCAACTTTTTGAACAACTGGTAACTTTTTGTTGCAAACCTGTTAAACGTCATTTTATGGAAATAATGATTAAATATGTAACAAAAAAAGTTCCTCGAATATTATTTTCTTTGGGGGAAAGCTTGGATGTAAATTGAGTGTTATAAAGAGCATGTTTTAGTGATGCAAGAGGTTGGGGTTGAATTCTTAGGAGAAAATTTGAGAAACCCCATCTTCTTGAGAGACCATATGAGAAACATGTTAATCTCTTATGTTTTAGATTTGATCATGTCAAGTTGGTTACAAGTGTATAGCCATTGACAAGCTCTAAGATTGTTCAAGAAACCTTCCCCTTCTGATGAATCTAATCAACTTCGAATTAATCTTTATTAATCTTGGGCAAAATTATGTCTGCTTTTATTTCAGAATGTTTTCAAATGGTTTTGATGTTTCTATTGCAATCTTTTGTTAAAATCCCTCTGAATCACACAGGATCTCATCCCTGTGATAGTTTAGTGGCATTTGAAATTTCATAACGAGAACAGCCTTCATCCTGTAATGAGATAAACAATTTAAAATCACTTTAGTATCATTTTTTTGATAAAGATGTTATGTAAGCCTTTGAGTGTATCTTAGGCATGAGGAACCAGGGGTCTTTAATGTTTAATTGAGACTTTAGCTTGAGCCTTTGTGTTAAGTTCTTGGAGATTGTGTGAAATTGTGTAAATTTTGGCCTCCATTGGTGCACACCTTCTGGTTGAAGGAATATTTTAGCTATTTTAAAGAATTCTGTCATTTAGTTTTCCAATTGTTGTGAAGGTTCTCAAATATCAAGAAAAATCAAATTTATCCTGCTTAATCTCCCACCAAAAATTATTCAAAAACAATGAATCCTACTTGAACTACTCGTGTTTTCCCTATATGTCGACAAATAAATAAATTCTACTACCAAAATATGCAGAAGCAATCAGGATTCCATAATGTCTTTAGTAACCTTAACCTTGTTCAGAAATTATCACCATTATTTAGAAGTGACAACTCGTAAGAGTTAAATTGTGGTGCATTGATCATATTTTCTCAAGGTTTCCTTTCAAATTTGTGCAAAGAAGGATACCTTCATTATCCTTCACCAACAGAGGTTAAAAAATAGTTCCTCTCACCCTGGTTGAAAGGCACAACCTAAAGTAGTGAGAATAGATCAAATCCTTTTGAAGCTGGTATCCATTTCTCCAACATTTGAGTGACAAAGAGCAAGCTGAATCACCTCCCTAGCTACAAAATGACATGCATGATGATTAATCTATCTGTAGGATTCTTGATAAATATGTGATGCTGCTTAGCTTTGCAAAGGAGAATCAATTTGGATACCAACACACCTAAAGGTAGATCCAACTTGTGAGGGCTATGTATGGTTGTTGGACCCACATCCCAACCTACATATATGGATTTAAGTACATCAAATTCTTTATCTTCAAATGGGGTTCTTCCAATCAATGAAAAAAGAAAAGTATATACAGAAAACTAATCAACAATAGGTCTCAAACCAGATCTAGGATATATATTTTCATTACAACTAAATAACTAGGATGCATGATTAATCTAATATTCAATATTATAATGGATGATCCATCGGATGGAATCCCCATCTTATTTCACATTTCATCTGAGAAGACTCCTTCATGGCTTTCCCCTGATCCATGACATCCACTCCTTCAACCTGTAAACCAAACAAAAGTAAATGAATGAGATTAGGGTAAGTGGTACTTAAAAATACTCCCTTAAGGATGGTTAGGGTTTATTTTGGGTATATTTAATCTTTTGGTCCTTATTGATTTTATCCAAGCATTATGAATCAGCCCTACAATTGTTAGGTGGGATTATGGAGGTTCTGGTTGTAAATTTTAAAATAAATCAAATGTTTGTGTGAAGTGGTAAATGGGGCCACTTAGGTCCCTAGGGTATTAAGTTAAAAATGTAACCCTCCTACGTAGGTTTAAGTGAATAAGTCAATGGAGATTAAAGAAAATAATTTAAGAGAACTAAGGTAACTAGGGATAAGGATTTATTAAATATGGACTGAATGTTAATTTCTAAGAGGGAAACTATTTATCTAGCAAGATAAAACTATAGACACTTATCTAGTAATGATAATTAAATTAACATTAGTAAAGAGGTAAGATTAATTAATTAATAACCTAGAGTGGATATATCCTATGAAATGTAAATTTTCTTGTAAGAATTAAATTAAATGTACATTAGGGTTTGACATCCTTGTAATTGAAAACAAAAAAAAAATCTGTAACTTTCCAAATAACTATTTAAGGATTAATGTTGTTTTAGAACGTCAAAATTTGGGGGTGTTACACTTGGTATCAGAGCCTTGGGTTTAATGCTTGGACCTCGAGCACACTTTGAAACATAAGAAATAACAAGAAAACATAGTGTATCTCTAAAGCTAAAACACACAATTTGCATGATATTTTAAATGAAGAAAACCTAGAAAATAGAAACAAAATCTAGAGTAATAAACTAACTCTCACCTTGGTTTGTGTAGGAAGCATGGACCAGATGAGGGGTTCTTACATGCGGAGCTAGACTTACCATCCCCAGATCAGGTAGTAGCAACCATATTTCCTCAGATACTTCAAACATTATAAGATGTTAATGTCGCTATATGTGGAGGATACTTTGGAGGGAGACACATGAGATAGGATAGAGAGACATTAGTAGAGGCTCATACACCTTCCCGACATAGTTATCAGCATAGGAATCTCTAATAGATGAGTTCCACAACCTTCGTCAGGCATCTCTGATAGTAAGAGAGTATGAGAGTCATTTCTTAGACCTACTTCAGTATGTGGACTATACGCAGTATGAGAAGGTGAGGATCTATAGATTCATAGGGTGCCTAAACCTGGACATTTGAGGGGAAGTGCACATTCATTTCCCACGAACTCTAGCAGAGGCTGTTGAGAAGGCCTACGTTGTGGAGAAGACCAGGGGGAAGATGCAGCAGGCTAGAGATAGAGTGTGGAGTCGTATCAAGTAGATGTAGGATAGCAGGTTTAGGGGTTCAACTCCTCCTCCTCATAGTGGGCATGGTTTTTCACAGTCTTCATTCAGGCCACCGCAACAACCACCTCATAAGTAGCAAAAGAATCTCCCTCCATTTATTCCTCCACATTGATTTGATGCTATAAGTGGATTTAGTATAGGGCCTCCTCTTAAGGGACCACTCAGAACTTAGGCACCACCTAGAGCTTAAGTCAGCAGCAACCATAATAGTCCATAGTATGATCATCAGGATTCATGACACAGACCAATAGAGTACCTGCAGGAGTTTTTTCTCATTGGAGGGGACTTGGTAGTTGTTATGGGCATGGAGTACTTGGGCATTGTTGGAGAGAGTGCCCTCAGGACCCTAATAACAAGGGTAAGGCCCTTGTTTTAGAGCCTACTGTAGGAGATATGGCTAGGATCCACAAGATATATGCAGTGGTCAAGAACCGCCAAGAAGAGCACCAGAACACGATGATTGAGAAGAAAATTAACATTTATGGCATTTCTATTCTTGTTTTATTTTATTCAATTTCCTCATATTATTTTATTTCACCATTTGTAGTAGATCGATGTAGGCTGGTAGAAGTTAGGAAGATTTTTAGTTAGAATGTGGAGATGGTTTCTGTAGCAAAGCTTGCAGTGGACTCCTTATTCAAGGAGTGCATAGTTGACCTAACACCCATTTCCATGACCTTGAATCTTCATATCCTTCCATTGGGTTATTATGGGAGTATTCTAGCAATGGATTGATTATCTGTAGATAGGGCTAGATTTGATTGTTACAGTAAGGTAATATCATGTGTAGATTATTCAGGAGTGGTGACAATGATAGTTGGAGTAAGAAGAACCACCTCTATTTAAACCATATCTATTATGCAGTTTAAGTGGTGTGTGCAATAAGGTTGCTAATTGTATGCTGTCACGATTAATGATATATCAGAGGATGAGTCTAGTGGGCCGTCACTTGATGATCATCATATCTTGAGAGATTTTTGGGATGTTTTTCTAGGGGAGATTCCTGGGATACCTTCCCCACGTGAGATATATTTTCACATTGATCTAGTTCTAGGATAAGATTCTATTTCACAAGCAATTTATAGGATGAATACCCCTGAGATATGTGAGCTCAAGTTACAGCTAGAGGGAATTTTTGAGAAAGGCCTAATCCATCCTAGTGTATCCCCTTGGGGTGTGCACTAGTAATTTTTCAAAATAAGAAGGAAAAATCTTTATGTTTGTGTATTGATTATCGTCAGCTGAAAAAATCAACGATCAAGAATCGTTACCCCCTTCTACATATTGATGATTTGTTTGATCAAATTAAGGGAGCCATAGTATTTTCTAAGATATATCTTAAGTATGGATGCCATTAGATGGGGATCACAGAGGTAGTTATTCATAAGACAAACTTTTGTATGAGATATGGCCACTACGAGTTCACAGTAGTTCCTTTCAGTTTGACGAATGCCCCCATAGTATTCATGAGTTTGACAAATGGGGTATTCCGGAAATTTTTGGATCACTTAGTGATCATATTTATTGATGAAATTTTTATTTACTCACATATGCATGAGGAGCCCAAGGAGCACCTTTGATAGGTTGTAAAGTGTCTTCGTGAGTAACAGACTTATGAGAAACTTGAGAAGTGTGCATTATTTCAGTCAAAGGTGTAGTTCCTAGGTCACATCATTTCTAGGGAAGGTATCACTATCAATCCTTCCAAGCTTAGAGCTATTATGGATTTTACAATGCCAACTAGTATGACCAAAGTGTGCAGTTTCATGGGGTTGGTAGGTTACTATAGGATAATTGTTTAGGAATTTTCTTAGATTACGCACCCCATCACTTCCCTTCAGTGGAAAGGGAAGAATTTTGTTTGGTCTGATAGATATGAGTATGCCTTCAATACACTAAATGGATGTCTCACATCAGCACCAATTCTTGCAGTGCCATGTCAGCATGGAGAGTTCTTGTTTGCACAGCCGATTCTTTGGCAGGACTAGGAGGTGTATTGATGTAAGAGGGATTTGTGGTTACCTTTGAGTCTCAAAAAATTAGAGATCATGATCTCAATTATCTGACTCATGACGTTTATCTTGTAATAGTTGTACATTCTTTGGTTTGATGGAGAGATTTCCTTCTTGGTATGATATTTATTCTCAGAACTGATCACTTGAGTCTTCATCATCTGTTTACACAACCCAATCTCAACGCTCGTGAATGACATTGGATGGAGTTGCTATGTGAGTACAACATGGAGATAGAGTATGTGAAGGGGAAAGATAATGTGGTTTCCAATGTGATGAGTAGATGAAGACATTTTGTTACGGATACTTCGGTGGTTAGAGATTTACAGGGCAGGATTTTGTAGTAGCTTCCTCACAGGAGTTTCTACCTTTCAGTGAGATTAGAGATTGAGTATTAGCGACAGCTCAAGGGGATTTTCGATTGATTTGAATTAAATTTATATGGACTTCTCAAGCTCAGAGGCAAGACCTATGTACCTAGGGATTTAGGTTTTAGATAGGATATCTTGGAAGAGGCTCATCATGCACCTTATTCAGCTCATCCAGGGGGTGAAGAAGATGCATCCAACCTTGAGAATACTTTACAATTGGAGAGGTCTTTAAAGAGACATAGATCAGTTTGTGTTGCATTGTTTAGATTTTAGGAGGGTGAAGGCCGAGCATTAGCATCCAGCTGAATTACTTTATCCACATGTTATCCCTGAGTGGAAACAGGACACCATTATCATGGATTTCATAGTAGGGTTACCGACGTCGAGATACCACCACAATGCCATCATGTTCATGGTAGATAGACTAATGAACGTGGCTCATTATTCTTTGGTGAAGACCACCTATAGAGCTAGTGTAGTAGCAAGAGTGCACCTGGATAATATTTTTAAACTACACATGATTCCATGTAAGATCATTAGGGACAGTGATCCTTTGTACACATCAAACTTCTAGACTACCATGTAGCAGGCCCTTGGGACATGTATCAACTTCAACATAAACTATCATCTAGAAATAGATAGACGAAGAAATCAGGTGAATCAGATTTTAGAGGACATGCTTCAGATGTACATCATGGATCATAAGTCAAAGTTGGAGGAGTACTTGTATTTGGTGGTGTTTTCCTAAAACAATAGTTTTCAGAGTTCAATTGGCATGACACCTTTTTAGGTACTTTATGCTAAGGAGTACAAGACACCTTTGAGTTGGGATATACTTGAAGATAAAGTATCTATTGGCCCAAATTTGTTACAGAACATGGAGCAGTAGGTTGTTTTGGTTCGCCAGAGGTTGCAGGACGAAAAACAAAAGAAAAATAACTATGGAAATAAGAGGAGAGTTCACCATAGTTATGAGGTGGGCATGAAGGTGTTTCTTTGTGTCAGACCCCATAGAGTCCTATCTGTTATGGAAAACACTCTAAGTTGTCTCCTAGATCCGTGGGTCCATTTGAGATGCTGGAGCAGATTGTTCCCTTAGCTTATCATCTAGCCTTTCCAGCTAGTTTGTCTCATGTGTATGATCTGTTTCACGTATCTATTATTAGGAGATATATCTCATATCCATCTCATGTATTGGATTGGATTGCATTATAGGTGCAGGAGAAGGGGCATATGATGGTGGAGCCTATGCATATTTTATAGAGCAAGACCCTGAGCCTTCGAGGCTGAGAGATTGATTTGGTGTGAGTCCACTAGGATAGGTATGATGATACTGGTGCTTCATGGGAGGATGCTACTTTCCTAAGACTCCATTTTCCACACCTATTTCAGTGATTTCCATTAAGAATTCGAATCTAAGGGGAGGGGGATGTATTTCCCACTCCTCTTCAACACTTACTATATATGGTTTTGATTACAGTATACTATAGATATGTATGTTATTATATCATTTTGGTTTAGCATGATGTTAGATGATAAATATAGTATCATTTTGATGGATTGTGATTCATAGTATGATTGTGTGGATTCTTAGATACGTAGAGAAACATTTTATATTGATGATGATGATATGTTGTTAGCATATGTATTATTAAAATTTAGAATTTTCATAATTTTGCCCATGATTTAGCATTTGAACTAATCTTGTGATCTTTTTGATATTGATAAAAATTTAGAATTGAGATGTTGTTGAAATTTTAGACAAATGTTAGAATTGTTAGTCTAGATGATGAATTAAGTATATGTGGATGTTTATTGATTGATGTGCATACATTTTACCTTTGATGTATTTGATGCAACCACGAGGCCGAAGGAGGTATTGCGTGATTTTTTAGGTAATTATATCACAACAAAAAAAAGGGATTAGAGACCAACAACTGGGGAATACTATGTGCATACAACGAAGGTCACCATGGAAACTCATGTAATATGTTATTGTTGTTTTATTTTGTTGGAGAGCATCCCCACGGGGGGGATGAACTCCAATTATGACCATGGAATGTGTGTAATTCTTCACTTTTATTTTATTTATTGTGGAGTATGTGATTTAATTTGTGATGTAATTTATTTAATCATTGTTGATTATTGTGCTTTTCTTAAGTAAATAAATCACGTTATTGAGTTATTTGGGGATGTGATAAATGGAGTCATTTGTTGGATTTTTTAGTCTTTTCGAATATTGTATTTTGATTAAGTATATGTAACTTTGAGTGTTGTACACTTTACCCTACCTTGGAATTTCTTATTTGCGCTTAAGGGCTAGTTTTGGAGGCTTGTGGGACAAGCTAATATTTTCCCACACCACCTAATTTTTTATACCAAACCTACCTATGGCTTAGGGGGTCAAAAATAGACCCCATTATGTTTCTTTTAAGACAAAAAGTTACATTAATTGCACTTTTATTACATCAATTTTAAATTTTGTCCTTGGGGATAGGTTTGGATTGTGTGTGTAAGAACCTTGTCATTCCTCTCAACCACCAATTTATTGTGCGTATGGGTTGAGGTTTGTGTTTTTATGTGGAGTTGAGGATGAGTAATTTGGCATCCTACATGGAGCCACCTCACCTTCCACTTTCCTCTTTTTATATATATGAGTTTATTTGTTTGTTTGGGGGTTACTTCATTTCATTTCTGCTCTTGTATTTTGGGAGCTGGAGAGCCTTGGAGTGCTTTTTGAGTTTGGATCTTTCTGGATTTTGATTGAACTTGAAGGAACTTGGAAGGTGATCCATTTTTCAAGTTCTATCATGGAAAGGTAGGAACTATACCCTTGTTTTACTTGTTTTCCCTTATATATGTATATTTGTAAGTTGTTGAATGTTTTGGTATGCTTGTTGGCTTCTTGGCTAGAATGCCTAAGTATGTTGTAGGAGAAGGATATGGGAATATTATATGCAAGGAGGCATAAGAGTTTATTTCATGTTTTGGGAGGGAGTTGGGTTGGATTCCCCACCTTGGATAAGAGAATGCTTGCGTATCTTACTTTGTTCTTTTGAGGGAGACATAAGAGTTTGAAGTGAGGCATAAGAGAATGTGGGAGGTATAAGAGGATATTTTGGGAGGTATAAGAGTTGTATAGGGGGTTTGAGATGTATATTAGAGGTTTTTAAGGTTTTCATATTATCCCATTGGTAGGCATAAGTGATCTCCCCATAGATCCTTGCTCTATTGGCATTGCATTTTTAAGCCTTGTGTATTTGTTAGTTTTCATTCTTGTGATTGTATCTTGTGTTGAATGTGTTTTGAAATGGTTTTGAATTTTTTTTTGTGATGTGGAAGAATTTTGTATTTTCGATGAGTTATATCCATCTTTTATTGCATTTTGGTTGGGGCTCGAGGGCCAATGGGGAGGATAGCTTCTTCTCCTCATTGGATTATTGGTTCGCTGGAGAGTCTTTCCTTTCAACCATTTTTGTTGTTATTAAAGTGTATAAATGGTGGAGCCCTTTTTGGAGACTTGGGACTTGGATAATTTGTTGAAATCAAAAGAAATACTTCATTTTAGAGATTTTATTGTAATTCCCACTTGAGGTGGAAGACTAGTAGATTGCATTGAAAGAAAAGTTGTATTCGATATTTTGTTATTAAGTTGTAATATCATATTTGAGGATATATCATTAAAAGAATGTCTATTTTTCTCTCTCTTCAAATTTATGTATATTAAGGAATGAATTAGAATTGATATCATGTTTAAATTTTACTTTGTGTTGAAATAAAAGAAATTTGTAAATTTTAATGTTTGATCACAAAATGAATTGGAAATGTTGTAATAGTTTTAGTTTAGTCTAAAACAGTTAAATACTCTCTAGTTTAGATATATTTAAAGTTATATTTATCTCTTCATATATATTTTCCTTCAAACATTCATTTTTAGAGCTCTCTTTCTTATACAGTGACCGGCACCAGTCAGTCTAAACTGATATCGATGTACAAAGTACCGACATTGGTCATTGTTTTATGTTTACAGTTTGTGATTTTAAATTATAGCTTATATATCATCTTAAATGATATTTTAACTTGCTTAGAGAACCCAAATTTAGTATATGATTGTTGGAAATGTCATTTAGAAAAGTGTAGATCACAAAAAATAGAAGATATGCTAAAATTTATAAAAATAGACTCAATTGATAGTAACCGGCGTCGGTGACTGAACGACCATTGGTATTCCTGTTACCAACATCGGTCACTTTATACTGCATAAGTTGTAATTATTCAAACTTGAAAGAAATTGCAGTGCTTCTGTTTTATTCATATCCCTTTGAGTTTCTTGCACTATCATGAAATTGAATGATACGTAACTCCTAGTACAAAATCCAATATCCTTTATATTGAAATTAATAAACTAAAATGTACTGATGCCTCAGAAACAAGTGTCGGTGGTGTAACTGACGTCGGTAGCACATAGGTTACCACATTTGGTCAAGAGACCACATTCGATCACCTGTGCTTGGACAATTTTTAAAAAAAACGCGTATCTAGCCAAACCATTGGCTCTTATGGATCTATACTTCACCTAAAGTTATATCCATCCTTATGAGGGTGGTGTATGCTTGTTGGATCCACATCCCAAGCTACGTATATGGATTTAAGTGCATAATATTCTTGATCTTCAAATGGGATTCTTCCTGTCAATGAAAACAAAAAAAATATATATAGAGAGAACTAATCAACTTTAGATCTCAAACCAGATCTAGGATATATATTTCTATTGAAACTAAATAACTATGATGCATGATTAATCTACGATTTAACGAATCTCAAGGAGGAGCCATTGGATGGAATCCTCTTCTTCTTTCACATTGGATCCAAAAAGACTCCTTCATGGCTTTCCCTTGATCCATGACATCCACTCCTTCAAATTGTAAGCCAAAGAGAAGTAAATGAATGAACTTAGGGTAAGATATGCTTAAGAAGACTCCCTTAAGGATGGTTATGGTTTCGTTTATGTAGATATAATCTTGTGGTCCCTATTGATTTCATCTAAGGGTTATGAATCAACCTTGCAATTGTTAGGTGGGAATATGGAGGTTATTGTGGTAAATAATAAATAAATCAAATGTTTATGTAAATGGGTAAATGGGGCCACTTAGGGCCCTAGTGTATTAAGTTAAAAATTTAACTCTTTTGAGTAGGTTTTAGTGAATAATTCAATGGAGATTTAAAAATAATAATTTAAGAGAACTAAGGTAACCAAGGATAAGGATTTATTAAATATTGATTGAATGTTAATTTCCAAGAGGGAAACTATTTATCTAGTAAGAGAAAGTTATGGACACTTATTTAGTAATAATAATTAAATTGACATTAGGACTGGAGTAAGAATAATTAATTAATAATCTAGACTGGATCTATCTTATGAAATGTAAATTTTCTGGTAAGAATTCAATTAAGTCTACATTAGGGTTTGACATCCTTGTAAATTAAAAGAATTTTTTTTTGAACTTTCTAGATAATTATTTAGGGATTAATGTACTTTTAGAACGTTGAAATTTGTGTGTTTCACAAGGATGATGCTATAGATATTATTTTAAATAGATTAGAAAATTTGATTGCATAAGCCCACACTTATTATAATAAATATTCATGAAATAAAAATCCTTTTTGTAATTGTAAATGTGGAGAAAGAATAGACGTTAGTACGTTGTAATAATATTTACTAGGTTGATTTATGATAGTTATTTTTAATTATTTCTAAATGCTATTGAAATATTAAAATCTAAGGAATGAGGCGACGATTCTTGAGGTGCATTTGAAAACTCTAAAGAAGATATTAAATTCACCTACATAATTAATGGAAAATATTGTTCTTTTAAATAATATTTACTAAGTTGATTTATGATAGTTATTTTTAATTATTCCTAAATGCTATTGAAGTATTAAAATCTAAGGAAAGAGGTGATGATTCTTGAGGTGCATTTGAAAACGCTAAAAAAGATATTAAATTCACCTACATAACTAATGGAAAAGATTGTTCTTTTAAATAAGCACAATAATACACTAAGAAGGATTATTTTTCGAGAGAAAAATGGATCCAAATATTTTTTTAACCAATTACAAAAGTTAAATAAAAAACGCTTTAGAATAAAATTGATACAAACATATCTTTTGTAGGTTATACTAGAGAAAAAAAATGGTATATAATCCTAATCACAAAAAAACGTTTTGGTGGTGTAGGATCTATATTTTACAAAAATCCTTTCTTATTCAATTATGTGAACATAGCTCTTCTTTGTAGAGCTCTATTACTTTTGGATCTGATTTATAGTTTTTTTTGTATGTAACCATGAGCCTAAGTTATATATCTTGTAAATTTTAAGAGGATGTAGGGGCGATTAAAACCATTTTTTTTGCCTAATACTTTTTGTATAATGTAAAATTTAAATACTTTTTCTATAATGTAAATTTAAATACTTTTTGTAATGGGAAAATAGATACCAACATATAAAAAAAATATTCGCAATTATTGTAACAAACATATCTTTGGACTGTTCCGGATATAATGAAATTTGAGTGTCTGACTCTATAAATGTTTTGTAATTTTTTATTAAGACATGTTTCTTTCACAATTTGTTGTTATAGTTTATATATGAAATACAACAGATAAATAAATTGTTGATTTGTAAATCAAAAATATGAAAGAGAAATTCTTACACTATTTTTCAAAAACGAACATAGGTATATAACTATGCCATGTGAAATTCAAGCTATATAAGTAAAGTTTCGATAAATATTTTGTCAAAATCGGGGTGGATTAAAAAATCCTTCAATAACTATTACATAACTCATGATCTCGTATCTAAATTCTTGTTCACGTGTTCAGTTTCAATGTTTGTATCTTATCTACTTCTGAATGTATCGCATGCCCTCTCCTTTCTATAAGAGAAATCTATACTGTTAGTTGTGTTTTGTAAGGAAATAATTCCACAACATATCATGAAACGTATATTCTCAAACAAGTATCTATAATTTTAACCTATTTGTTTCAATGTTTTTAATAAAAAATTCTAATGCACTAATACCCTTTCATGTTCCTCATAGCCTAATATCATCATTTGACACAATACATATACTAACAACAATTCACTATTTTTTTCCTACATGATGTTATTAGGATGCATCTGTAACACCCACAAAACACATTATAAATGAAACCCAAAACCAAATTAAGATTACAATAGAAAAATTATGGAATAATTTTTTTTTGAAGGACGAATGTAACACTTAGTTCAAACCCTTAGTTGATAACCGATCACAACAAAATTAAATAAATACTAAATGTAAATGAAAGACTTAGTTTACTTTATGGTTGAGTTTAAAATATTTCACTCAATTAATCTTGAATTTATTTAATACCTAGGTTTCTAAGGTCATGCAAATATTTAATAATAAAGTCGAAGTATAAATAACCGTTCCATTTACACAAGGATCAATATTTAATTTTCTATTGTAAATTAATCTAAACTAATAAGGGGAAGTTTTATTTAATTTAATTCAAGGATAAAAGACAATAACTTAATTACTTTCAAAACACACTAGTGGCCCCATTTAGAAAGGATATCCATGTGATCAAATGATCACCTCACCTACCCCCACATAATTTTTTTAGGGGACAAACTTGGCCCTTAGATGAAACCAATATGGACCATTGGATGAGAGGATTTTAAATAAACCCTAAAATTCCTTAAGGAAGGATGTTATTCTTTTCTTTTGCTCATTTATCTTATTTCTTTGTTTTGCAAGTTAAGGAAAAGTATGGGAGAGGAGGAAGCCATGGATGAGAAGGTTGCAAGCTTGGTGATGGATATATACACACCAAAAACCCCATAATAATTTTTTGTCTTTTTCTACGCTACCCTTTACAAGGGTTTGTAAATTTCTCATTTTATTATGAGTTTGTTTCCAATCAAAAAGCCTATTTGGGTATGTGGCTTTTTCCCATGGAAAGAAAATGCTTAAATCTTCTATTTTTTGATAGTTTATTTCAAGTATTTTCCCAAATAGATCTATATTTTGTAATATTTCCAATTCTCTTATTTTATTAGAGAATATAAATTAGTGTATATATATCTCAAAAACCATGAACTATATATATATATATATACACACACACAACATTATTAAAATAAAATAAAAAACTAAAAAATACCTTATATATATATATAATATTAAACAAATATTAATCAAAACGTATGACAGACTGTAATTGAGTTCCCACATAGGAGAGGGGATGGTTTTAATATCTTGTTGCAAGGTTTGGTGGGGGCTCGACCACCACCATATTTTATTTAAGATTTAAAAGAATAGGGGGGAGGGGTCATGGATCCCACCCACCATCCCATAAGACTATGGGGTGGGGGTGGGGGTCGGGTCGACGACCCCTCCCCACCCATTTCCAAAACAAAACAAAAACTGTGGCTATGCTATTTGGATACGTTAATAACATAATATGTTAATAATATTAAAATAACCCAACTTATTTAAGTTTCTTTTTTTTTGTTTAAATATATAGAAAAATGAACTAAATAGATATAAACTTAGAAACGGTTTTATAAAGTAAGTATAACTTAAAATAGAAATAGTTACATATATATTTTTAAAAAATTTGAATAATTTCATAGATCAAACATGTCATGAGGAGTATAGTAAACAAGCCAAATACAATAAACCAATTTCTAACTATTCATAGGAGGAAGGTAATAAAACAATTAACATGATTGTTTATTCAAAGGAATTTTAACAACAACATTCATTGACTATGACTAGTTAACAAACCATTCCCTCCACAAGTAAAATTTCACAACATTTGCAATATTTGAAATATGGCAAAAGTCACAATTTGGTGGAATTGAAATAAATTTATAATGAAGGAAGCAAATTGCCCCTTTTTTTCATTTGAATCCTTTTAATTGAACAACACATTGAGATAAGGTGGTAGTTTCCATTCACCATAAAAATAAAGCTTCATAATTTCTTTTCACAAAACTAGTCCATTTTAAAGTATAAGTCTATTAACAAGCACTCTTAAGGAGAGTTCACACTAAAAATCATTTCCACGTATTACAACAATTTTCTCATAATTTTGCAACTTAAAAAATTTCAATCCTCCACACAAGTGGGAAATATAAATAGGAATAAATTACAACAAGGAAATCAACAAAGCCAATTTTATAAGTCTTCAAAGAGTATGTCTTCTCCACAAAGGTAGCTCCAACATTGGCTTTCTTCAAATTCAAAAAGGAATAATAAAACAAGGAAGGGGGAGTAGGAAACGGTCTCCGCCCAGCCTTAAATACATTAAGGGAAGAAGTCATTCCCTTAATGACCCATGAGCCCTAACCAAGGAACCATGAGGAGCATTGATCAACAAATGACAGCTTGGACAAGGTAGCTTCACCTCAACACATAAAAGACATACGACTCAAAACATGACAACATAATCCAAAATATTACAACTTCATAATGAAACAAAGGTTTGAGAGTCAAACCAAAAAAAGAAAGCATTATGGGAGACCACTTCCTTATGCCTCCCAAGTGAAGTGGTAGTCTTACTGAAGCCTCCATGTGCACAAAATAATCACACAAATCCTTATCTCTCCCATGAAACATGCAACAAATCCTTGAATCCCTTTTCTCTCCCCATAGGTAAGACTCCCATTAACACTCCCACCAATTTTCATGCCTCACAGAAAATCCCTTTTCCCTCTGAAATGTTCACATAAGCCCTTCTCACACATTCAACTAATTCCAACTACTCAACTAAACCATACAAACACCATCACATGAAAAAAATACTTTTAACAAGCACAACTATTACTTTCAAAAATCAAAATAGCATAATAATAAAAAGGTGGAGATCCTAACTCTCCATAAAGATCCAATAAAACCTTCACAAGCCTCTTCAAATCCAATTCAAGCAAATTCTAAACACTCCAAGAGTTCTAAACTCCAAAAAAGCACAAGAATAAAAATGAGCAAGTAACCCCCATTCCATCCACAAATCACCAATAAATAGAAATGGAATGTGAGGATGATGAGATGGATCCATGTTGGATGCCACTTCATCATCCCCCATCCCCACACTCAATTCAACACACCAAGACCAAGAAAAATCAATACACATGCAAGGACTATGACAACCCACATGGCTCAAAACTTGCACACCATGCTTTCAAGGGAAATAATAAATTGGAGTAAAAAGAAAGTGAAATGATTTTACTTCTCTTACACTCAAAAATAGACAAAGGAGTCAAAATTAATCTTCCCAACCCATAGGTAAGGTTGTTGGGTCACATTGATAGGCATGGGAAAATTCTTTCTTGTCCCCACAAGTCTCCAACAGTGCCCCCAAAATCAAAATCCTATTTTAAACTTGGGGTGGATTAAAACACTCCCAAATCACATAAATTTTACTTACACAAGGACTACAAGATCTCATCATCACTATTTGTCACATCTCTAATTTGGCTAAAAAAAACAAGAAGTGTTAAGTCTAATTAATACACATTTACACAAGCTAATAAAGTGACAAATTTTCCAAATTTTAAATACACAAATCATAAAATAAAGCAAATACACAAATTAAATAAAGGGACACAATTCACCCCATTACAACACATGTGAAGTCAACCCCCAAGGGGAGACTTCCAAACAAGGCATGGAAAACACACACTAAACAACATTACATAAGTTGTGAAATTTGGCCTCATTTCTCAACGCCGAACATCCTTCCGTGGTTGGTCCCCTATCCCCTTTGATGTTTGTGATAGAATTCCTGCACACAGAAAAATACCTCTATGGATTTTCAGCCACATTAACAACATCAAGAAAATATGCATATAAAATAAATGTTCATCATTCAAAATTTAACAATTATATTTTCCATCAATATGTCAAACTCTAAACATAATAGCCATGAGATTAGAATTCTACTCAAAATATCTCAAGACATGATGTGTCAGTCAGAAATCCATATCATTAAAATCAACATCTATCAATTGTCTAACATTACTATCTAGTGCATCATAATAAAACCTAACATCATAGTGTTGATAATCCACATATCAGCATAATCTATCATATACTGATCAATGTATCATAATCAAATGTCTAAACATCAGTCCAATAGTCTCAATATCAAGATAGAAGTGTGTCGAAGAGGACTGGGCACTACAACATCATATTCCAAAGATTTGTAAAACACCATTTTATGTTTGTTCAATTAGGGAATTATATTAATCAATCATTCTTAGTTTGAAATGAGATGACTGACTCTTTAAGAATTCCTTTTTAAGAATAAATTCAATTTCAAAACCATTTAACTCTACTAATATACTTAAATTTGTAATGACATAATAAATGTGTTTTCTTAGTAAACCATTTCTAATTTTTGTAACAAGATAAATATTCAAAAATATTTTATTGACCGCTTCCTTGGACCTCAAGAATCTCATTCATTTTAAGGCATTATATGATCTCAGAGGATAAACTTTACAAAATGTATTTGAATTTTATCTATGTTTTATATATAATCCTATTGTGTAAATTACATGTTATAAGAACATCAATTTCTATTCCTATAATATCCATTATTTTGTGGAAAGTGTGCATTTTTATCTCCTTCCCATTAATATGATACACTTATAGAAATCTCTATTAAATATGAAATATCTTTTATGATATTTTATATGTTAAAGTTTTTTGACAAATGAATACATTTCCCTGGAAACATTCTGCAAATTTTTATAGCATATGTAGAGTGAGAAATAAACATTTTCTAAATGTTATGAAGTCAAAAATATATATGTATCTTTGTTAAGAATATTTCAATAATAAATTTATTTCATTCAACATGGGAAGAGTGATGTAACATGTCATTAAAGTTTCCATATTTATTAAATAGTACACCACGTCATTTTCCTTGTCAAATTTTGTGAAGTAAAACAAACTAATGATGGATATTACTTCAATATTGTACATGCAAGATCATACATGGAAATTTATGTTGTGTCAACAAACTTTATAATATTTTTACCATTTATCACTGTAATTAATTTTTTTTTAAAATGTAAATAATGTTTCTGACTACTTGACATATACACACATAAGTCACAAATTAGCTCTTCTAATTTGGTGACATTTTAAAATATGCTTATCATTATGTAA